>QNUK01000308.1:57500-657500 GCA_013621035.1 Clarias magur | reverse complement strand
CTTGTCAATGAATTCACTACCACAACAGGATGCTGTTCTTCTTTTCAGTGTGTTCCTGTCAGTGAGCACCACCTGTAGGATTATAAAGGAACTGCAACATTTTAACATTTAATTATATATGTGGCGATACATGGGGAATAAATAAATATACAGTTTATACTTTATTTATTTATTTTATTTATGTACAATTTGTTTTAATTTCTGTTTGTTGTTTTTCTGTAACTAGTAGCTAGCTTCCTTTATACAAATTGTAAAAATATACATGTACTATCTCCTCATTCTGGCACATAATATTCGTCAGAGAGTCTACATATCTTGCATATTTTGTTTTTTGGAAGGTGGCTCACTGTTTTGGAGTTCACTGGTGACCAAGGTCTTTAAGGCAAGGATCGCTACTGATAACCAGTAAAGGTTATATGACCTTATCTGCATGTAACCAATTGGCCTTAACATTTTACATAAAGCAGCATAGCTGATGCAGGATGGTTCATACTGTGTTATGTAGTAATGTAGTCAGGTCCAATACCTTTATCATCTATTTTTTACTCTAATCTTTTTTTCCTCCAAGTAAACTGAGAGGAAAGGAAGGAAGAAAACCTGACAGGAATCAGAAAAAAGAACCCAATTATTAAAATTAAATGTTTCTTTAAAAAATTTACCCAAAAAAAAATGGTCACGTCGTTTTAATCCATTTCGTTGTTTTAATCCATTTCTAGTCATTGCTTTTACCATAATTGGGTATTTTTTGTGCTGCATCAGAAATTTTATTTCTTTTTTATCTTTGGTATTCAGCCCAGTTTGTGCCAACATGGATATATTTACTAGACTCCTTTTAGGGAAGTACCCTCTCTCCCTCGCTTGCCCTATCTCATACTGTACACACACTTTATCATCAGGAATCTCTCATTTTGAGTTTCTCTAGTGAAAAATGCTGCATTGTCTGTTTTGTTTCAGCATAGTCTCGATAAGTCCTCTATTTCATGTAATTCATGAAAGTGTTGTCAAGAAGGCTCTTCAGGAAATCTGTGTGAGGAACTTCCTGTTGGATGCACGGCCTGTGAAATACATCAAATAGTTGATAGGGCTGAACATGTGCATGTTACATGGTTTATTTGTGGAACAGTTCAAATGCATGTTTTCATATCCTATTTGCAGTCTAAGAAAAGAGTGTTTAAAGCATTGTTCTAGATTCAACACAAAACTATGAGGATTTTGGAAGACTAAAGTTTTTAAGAATTATTTTTCAAGGTGAATTAGAGGCTGTTTTCTTATTCATGTTTGTTGTGTGCGTTGGTTTCAGTGAAGGACATTTCGCAAGTCTTTACCTTCAAATCAGTGGACCACAAATGGCACAGCACCCATAGAAAAAGTCGTCTTTTGCAAATAGTTTTCTCTTTTTCGCTCTCAGGTTGTGGTCTGGGGTTAAGTCTGATTTCTGTGCCACTGTTGCAGTGCACAGGAAGTGAAAATGATCAAATGAGTGTCATCACACAAAAACAACACAAATGATTCTAAACCACTGTGACTAGCATGTGATTATGATTCAGAGCATCTGCACTGGATTGGGCTATTTGGCTTTGGGCAATTTGAGTGTCTGATGTTCTGCATGTGTTTTGCAACTGCCTTACTATCACATCAAAGCTTTGTATCTTTGACCCACACCCCTCTTTTTTTTTGTGTGTGTGTGATCATCCAGGACATCAATGCTCATGCGTGTGTGACGGGGAAGCCCATTAGCCAGGGGGGCATCCACGGGCGAATTTCGGCCACCGGACGAGGAGTTTACCATGGCATCGAGAACTTTGTCAATGAAGCTGCCTACATGAGTCAGCTAGGTTTGACACCCGGAGTTGCAGACAAAACCTTCGTTATTCAGGTACTGTATGAGGCTGCATGGCATAAACTCGGTCACACTGGGGGAAATCTAACTAATCTAAAAATCATTTTTAAAGTTTTACATAAAACCTTTAATCGTTTCTTTAAAGAACAAACCAAAGGATAATTTAGGGTAAAAAATAGAAGTGAGTCTTTAGACATCGATTAATTACATTGTCATGATAGCGGTTCATAGCATTTATCCACAAGGGGGCGTTATTGAATTATGTTTGTGTTCCTAAGTCTGTAATTTTCATTTTCTTTGGATGTTTAACCTTTTTTTCAGATGGTTAAGGACTAAAAATAGCACACGTTATTGATTCTGAGATGAGGACAGTGTTGTGTGACATTATTTATGAATCACTGTGTATTTATCGTTTTGCTTTAACATGGCTGACTCAGCTTCTCAGATAATAAATGAACATTTGATGAACAGAAGCCAGTGTATTAGAGCATGTAAACATATTTGTTTGTTAATGTGTTATACTCTGTTTTAGGGCTTTGGTAATGTGGGCCTGCACTCCATGCGGTACCTGCATCGCTATGGGGCGAAGTGTATCGGCGTGGCGGAGTGGGATGGAAGCATCTGGAACCCTAATGGCATTGACCCCAAGGAGCTGGAAGAATACAAGCTGGTGAGTCTAAACAAGAGGAACGAGGGGCCAGGGGTAGCTTAGGGGTTAAGAACCTCGGACCATCCGATTGGACTACCAATTAGAAGGTCCCAAGTTCAAACCCCAGCGCCACCAAATTGCCACTGATGGGCCCTTGAGCAAACCTTAACTGCTCAAATGTATGATATATACAGTTATGTCACTCTGCATAAGTTAATTACTGAATCATTGTTACACGTTCTTTGAGATCACACACTTGGCTAATGTGGTGCTAATAACAGTTTTCAGCATATTAACATTTTCCTATCTGTCTTCAGACAAACGGTTCTATTGTCGGCTTTCCCAAAGCCACACCCTATGAGGGCAACCTCTTGGAGGCTGAATGCGACATTTTGATACCTGCTGCTAGTGAAATGCAACTCACCAAGGAGAATGCCCACAAGATCAAGGCCAAGGTTAGAGGTCAATGCACTGTAGTTCTGCGGGTAGTTTAGTGTTGTATGCTGGCTAGATGTCATTAAAGTATTTGTCTTGAGTGAATTGTGAAGCTACAGTGATCAGTAAAGCTGCTGATAGTGTGATTAAAGATAACTACAGTGACCGCTGTTGTTGTTGTAGATCATTGCTGAGGGAGCCAACGGCCCCACCACCCCTGAAGCTGATAGGATATTCCTTGAAAGGAATATCATGGTGATTCCTGTAAGTCTGGTGTTCATTTTATTACAAATTCATTATATTGAAAGAATGTAAAGCATTTACATGTTATTTAACTTTGCTTATGTCCGACCTAACATTGCTCATTTATCATGAACCTCTACATTCACTGGATTAAGTGTATTGGGTGAGATTATGCTGTATACACTCCTAACCTCATAAGCAGGGTCGATTGTGGTAAGTGGTTTAAAATTGCCCCAAACCTTCAATTCAAGGTCAAGAGTCAAGAGAAATGATCTAATTTCACTCAAATCTGTTTCGCTTCCGTACAAGTTTATCCTGCTTGGCGTACAGGTTTGCTGCGATAGAAGGTTTAAGAATGAGTAATATCAGTTGACCTGCTTTCAGTTTCCAAGTGTGATGAGTAATTTGCATGTAAACTGGCTGAATTTGTACGAGGGTAAAAGTTAACTGTGCAAGAGTAGGTGAAATGTTTTATGAATTAAATTATTGTGCTCGCGAAATAATGTGATATACTGTACAGGGTGATTCACTCGAATGTGGCCCCGAATATTCTGTAACAATCGAAAGAGGGCCTGAATATTCTGTAATAACTGTGTGTAAGACAAAGCAATCTGAATGTTACAACAATGTGCTCGTATACTGAGGAGCACATTGACCATTGTTACATTCAGATTGCTTCATCCTAGAGAATGATTACAGAATATCCGGGGCCTCTTTTGTACTGTTGTGCTGCATAGGACATGTACCTGAACGCTGGTGGTGTGACCGTCTCCTACTTTGAGTGGCTGAAGAACCTGAACCATGTCAGCTACGGCCGACTGACCTTCAAATATGAGAGAGACTCCAACTACCACCTTCTCAGTAAGTCCAGTGCTGTTTAATATCTGTTACTTTACCATTCAGGACAAAATAAAACACTGATTGTTACACAACTTTTAATCAAATTTACTGTATCTATCCATCCATCCATCTGTCCATTAAAGCTGTATCCTATATGTTTAAATGAGCTGGCTGACTTATAGTACCATCACCCTAAGATCACACACATTTCCAGGAAGTGTGGATAGACATGAGCTTCCTTAATTTTGCCATCTTTGTGCTACAATAAAATATAAAATGTTCCCAGTACAGTCATTGACCGGCTCTTGAAGAGCTATTACTGATGGTGCTGGGAACAAGCTGTGCAGGTCTAAAAGCTCAGGCTTTATATTTTAGGTTTTTCAAATGTCAGCCTCTATGAAATTGTTGGATATTTTTGAGGTGAGAAGAGTTTTGCTACAGGTCGTGTTCATGGCTGAGTCACTTTTTCTTAGTACCCATCAAAAACTTTTTCTTTTCTTTTCTTTTTTCCCCTATAACAGCAAAATCCAGAGATGATTCTGGTATCATTTAGATTATTATGGAAGCTGTAAACAGGTTTTCACGCTCTCTCTCTCTCTGCTGAAGTTATTAAGACAAAAAAGGCCTCGGATGCAAAAGCTTGTGATTGTATGGAGAACGTGTAACAGTAATATAGTGAACTGAAGGCTGAAGCCTTCTCCAAAACTTACATTTACAGCATTTGGCTGTTGCCTTTATCCAGGGCTAATTACATTTTTTATCTCATTATACATCTGAGCAGTTGAGGGTTAAGGGGCCTCGCTCAAGGGCCCCAACAGTGGCATCTTGGTGGTTGTGGGTTTTATACCTGGGACCTTCCAAGCTATAGTCCAGTGCCTTAACTACTGAGTTACCCCTGACCCACTTACTGTACATACTGTTAGACCTAACTGGAGATGGAATTATATTATTCGAAAGTAATTAAATGAACATTAAACAAGTGCATTAATATAAACATGATTTGTATAAATGAACTTTAAAATGATTTATCAAAGTTTTAGTTGTTTATCTAATAGTAAGGACTAACATTTGATTGAAATGCTCCTCTGCAGTGTCGGTGCAGGAGAGTGTGGAGAGGAAGTTTGGAAAGCATGGTGGCACCATCCCTGTCGTCCCAACCTCTGAATTTCAGGCCAGGATTTCTGTGAGTGCACAAACACCTTTTCTCCCCTGAGAATATGAATATAATAATGAATATCCACATAGAGTACTGTAGTACAGGTGAAATTGTAGTCAGGGTATTTGGATAAAGTGCATCCACAATGTATGTAAACTACAGTATGCACAGCCTTTATAGTGCATGATTATATTCTTTGATTGCATGAGGATTAAAAATGATTAATAATGTTAATTAATGGAAATATGTTTGAATACAACAGAAAGTGAGGATATTATGCTGATTCACAATAAACATTAATATTGATGAGAGGCAAAGTGAACGTTTATTTGAGTAAAAGGAAAATGATTAGACAGAATATTACGTATAAAAGAATAAAGTAAAAAATATATATCTTGCATCTATTTTGAGAATTATTCTACATGTCTTTTATTAAATATTATTCATAATTATAAAATGATTATTCATAACTTTTGCCTGTTGTCTGGTTCCAGGGAGCTTCTGAGAAGGACATAGTGCACTCTGGACTGGCCTACACCATGGAGCGCTCTGCCAGGGTGAGCACCTTATTAATGCATGCTTTTAAAAAAATGAAATTTCAAATTCAATTGAATGCAAAGAAAGAGGCATGAGCATTTTGTGCTGGAAACATTATAAAACAGGGACACCTCTCATTTTAGGTAGCGGGCCATCTTCCACTTCCATGTGGAAGTCCAAACAACAACAACAAAATAATTTTAGTGAACTAATAAATATCATGTCGGTTCTGCTTTGGTGCGTTCAACAGTGAGTACGCCATTCCCAAACATTATGTGAAACCTGAAATGTTTCTGTGCCCACACTCAGTCATTTAACCACAACCGATCAACACCGAAGTCAAGCTAATTGAAGAATAACAATTGAACTCAACTACTTTTATTGTTTTCTTAGTTCGGACCACTTTTTAAAATTGAAATATTTCATAAATATTTTATTGCAAGTTTAAATTTATTTACAAAATAGAAAGAAAAAAAAAACATTTATTTATAATAAATGAGCACTAATGGCACACCTGGAGTACCACACAGCCCAATGTGACCTGCACTTTGAGGAATAATTACATAGTTGAGGTTATAATATAAACTAGTGACAATAGTGAAATTCCGAAGTATGGGCACAATGGTGCATCACTTTTCCTTGGCACATACTTGGGACACATTGTTCGCAAGATATGAGCACTTGTCCATTCTGTGAGTGTGTGTGAGTGGAGAGCCTGTTGGCCATACTGTAGTAATGGACCTGTCTGCATGGTCGACCCATGTACAGAGAATGTAAGGTGAGCGTTCTGGTTCTGTGCCAGATTTCTCGGGGCATGTTAGTGCTGCAGTCGAGGTTATTTGATTGTTTAAGAGCGAGATGGCGGTACGTTTGATTTACGTGAACTTTGGTGAGTGTATTTCAAAAACTCTGGTCACAGGAGTGATTTCTTTTTCCTCTTGTTTCAAGAAGATTTGAGGAAAAATCAGTGAGAAAGCAATGCATTCCTATAAGACAACTGGTTTTGTATCCAATCTCAACCACACGTTTATAACTCCAAAATGGTTTGAGGAATCTTAATTTTTTTTTGTAGCTGAACAAGTTTTTTTGGCGTGCACAGTTCAGGGAGAGTGAGTGAGCATGATACAGAGGATGATAATTTTTTGCTGACTCACTCTCTCTACACTGCCAAGTTGGCATGTATTTTAATAGGGGAGTGTTTGGGGCACTCAAAAATGAATGAACATTCTTCCCCAAGTGGTAATTTAACCTTATAGCACCCCGGAGACCCACTCGACCGTTTTGATATAAGTTTTTGAGCGGGTGCATCTGAAACTGCGAGAGTTAAGTAAGGCTGTCTAGTCAAAATTGTAAACGAATTTTGGGACAATAGTTTGTTTCCTTAAAAAAGTAATAAGAAGAATAGTTATTACCGGATCCCATCCTCGATCTGAGTAAAAAAGCGTAGTGATAACAGTAATTACTAATTACTAATAAAAGTTGTGATTGCACAAATATTTCTCCCTTTTTCCTTTATACCTTTTAAATTTATTACTTATTTTGTAAAAAGACATGTTACTTCAACAAATTCAAAGTTTGTTCTCTCAAGCTGTTTTTCTATGTGACTTTAGAGATTTCTTTTCTTTCGACCGTCCCCAGTCTTAATCATTAGAAATTAATTTTGAAATATCAAAATAAAAATATTTAAAGTGGATGTAAGAGTTTATAGCTATATTTTGCCCCCTAGTGTGATAAAAGAGACTAGTTAGTATTCAAATGTTTGATTCAATTACAAGGCAATTTAACACACTGGATGGCTTGTAGATTTATGTGGTGTCAGGCCAGTCCCAGAATATGGCCTTTAGGCTTGATACTGTAGTGTAAAAGCATGAGATCTGTTTTTCTATAGGAAATTTGGTAAAATATTGCACAAAAAACTGAATTTGTTGATGTGTTTTGTTTAACAGAAATGAATATGTAATATTCCTGTTGTCTTTTTTTCCCCCTAGCAAATAATGCGCACAGCCAATAAGTACAACCTGGGGCTGGATATGCGGACAGCGGCTTACGTCAACGCCATCGAGAAAGTCTTTAAAGTGTACAACGAGGCTGGCCTCACTTTCACATAGACACCTGACTGGATCTGTCTGCACGTCCGTCCATCCATCCATCTATGCAGACACACTACATCTTCACTGCCTCCTCCCCAGCCATTATTCTTCGGTTTACATTTAGCATATTCATATATACTGTTTGTATGTATTGTGTATGGCATGTGCACTGTACCATATGGCACGTTTTCTTCCGTCAGGGCTTTTATCCGCTCCATAGCATTGTCATTCTGTCAACACATAACCATTTCTTTCTCCTGTGAGAGTGATCTCTTAATCCTAATCTGTCTAGGAATGATGGTATGATGGTACTGTTTAATGGACAGTATGGTAATCTATGTGATATACTATTCAGGGAAGGGTAAACTCCATCTCAACACCACGTCATATGCAAGGATCCGTCCAGCCTTAATATTTCACAGCAGTCTGTAATACAGTACACAAGCACCTTTTTTTAAAGGACTTTTTCTCTAAAAAACCAAAGGTCAATAATGAAGGCAATGCATGGACAATGATCTCAGGCTTTTATATTTTAACAAATTGCACAGATGCATATTTATCTGTTCTTGTACTCGGCTTATGCTTTTATTATTAAAAATATCTATTATGGTATTTTTCCCTAATTATGCAATATATTAGGCTCTAATATGTCTAATATGAAACTGTTAATATCTGTTGTCGCCCATTGCTTTCATGGTGAATGGTATGAACCATGTCTTAATGGTAAAAAAAAAAAATGTATCATCTAGTATGTATACAAAAGTGATTGTGATTTGGGAACAAATGGTTTATTGTCTTAAACATGTAAAGCATTAAATATGAAGCGACTTTGAATCTTTATGGGAGGAGTATTTATATGGCTTTGTTTAAGATGAAATATATAAAAAAAATTTATACACATTTGTCATAGTTTTTGTTCTTTTACTTACACACATAGTGAAGGGTATTATTACTCTAATAGCTGTGGTCTGTCAAATATGTTCATTAACAGATTGCTTTTCTATGAAGTTAGAGGCCCTGTAGCACAAGTATTTCTGCTTTTAATTTACTTCTGTTACTTCTGCTAAATCATGATACGGATAATATGGGAACAGCAGTTAGTCTAATCTGCATATCTTTGGACTGTGGATGAAACTCACAAAGCAAGGGGAGAAGATGAAAACTCCATGCACACATGTGCGAAGGCACTGGGTTAACCACAAAGCCTCCTCATATAAAGTGTGTTAGATGTAATAGTACGTTATCATGTTCTATATAACAGTGAAAGTCAGTGTTTCTGTGTGTGGACTTAAGCAAACATCTGCAAACTTTTTGTCTCTTTTTTTATTCAAATTATTTTATTTCCATTACAATATTGCAAATAAATTGGATGCTCCTTATTCAAACAGAAGAGCCTTTAGAATGTTAGCTTATAAAAACTATGCTCTGAGTGGGGTTTTGCATCAAAGGCCAAAAGATAATAAGGTTAAATTGCCTGATAATAAGGTTTTGATCATAGTGCACATTTGACTGTTTTAATGTCAAAATATTTATAAATTATTCAGTACAAAAATGTTATTTATAGGATTACACCAAGCAATTATACTGTATAGCACTGCGGGACATTGGCTGATGGATAAGATAGTAGTCGGCTGAAGTGTAGCATCTTAATTTGTCATTTCATACACACAACGCCTTTTCAAGCCTTTCCTGTTGTCTTCTTTCTGTCCAGCTCCGCTCAGCAGAAATTCAACATCAGCAGTATTGTTTTGGTGATATTTTTGTAATCCTCTGGGTCCTTCATCTTAAAACGAAAGCTCATCGATTGCCGAGTTAAAATCCGCGTCTGGAAAACAAAATGATGTGGACATGTGTACAGTATTACAATGTAGCTCTTCAGAAGCAACATCAACGTGCAAAGGTGCAAATCATCTGGACTGACTTTCAGGGTTATGCAGCGTGAGAAGTAATTCTTCTACATTTTTAAAGATCCTTTTATGATTAAGTTATTTATCTTCTTGCCAGGTTTTAAATTATTACAATTTTAAAGAGAGTAAGAAACATATATTTAATTTGGCAACTTTGCATAGTCTATCACTACGAATGTACTGTTGCATCACAATGGTAATTATATTAAAGGACTCAAGTCGGCATACTTTCTGCTCCACCTCCTGAAGCTTGTACTGCAACTCCTGCACCTCCTGCAGCCGCTGCACCTCCCGCACCTGCTCCGGGGTTCTCGCCCTGGGATGTTGAGAGCAGGCCTCCAAACAGTCCTCCTTTTTTCTCTTTGCCACCCGAGTCTCCTGCAGAGGGAAAAAGGCCTCCAATCCCTCCTGACTTGCTTGGTGTTTTTGAGTCTGCTCCTCCACCGCCTGAGAGTAAGGATTTCGCCTTCTTTTTGGCAGCCAAAGCTGTCGTGGGAAAGCAAACAACATGATTATTACTATACAGTATATTGTATGTAAAACAAAAACTATACAAAACTTGTATGTATGAGATACTTCACTTAATAGAACTGTATGTGGAATTCAAGCTCTTCTCTGTTCAAAATTCCCAGCTTTATATGCTAAAAAACTCAGATACAGATCTACACACTAACCACTCTACGCTTTGAAGTTAAAAGAACGAAACATTCCGAAAACAGAAATGAATAAAACAGGAAGTATATACAGTAGATATTTTAAAGCCACTCACCTGCTTTGTCAACTGCAGCCTCGACAAACATATTTACAGACATGTTTACAGCAATGAAGTCCTCAGCAGCACAGTGATACTGTTTCCCAGTGTATGTGTTTGTGTGTGTGCGAGATACCAGGTTAGGGCGGATGCTTATGAAGGGGTGCGCTTACATTCTCTTACACCCTGAAACTGGAAGGCCATTGGCTGGCCACTGAGTGTGGAATGGAAACAGGATGAAAGATATGATCTTGCCAGACTGGTTTCACTGGTTTATGGCTGTCTCACTCCCAAACTATTTCATGTGCCCTTTGTTTAAAGGCAAGATGATTAAATGGGAACCAATCGCTCCGAGCCAGAATTAAAAAATAAATAATGGAATCGAGGACATCTTTAACCTTAGAAAGGCATTTATCTGTAAACTGATCTACTGTATGGATCAGCATGATTCAGCATCATATACAGCATGAAATTACAGTCATTTGTAAAATATATATATATATATGTATATACATATATATATATATACTGTACTTTGACTAGGCTTCAAAATTTTTGATTCTTTCATTTTTTAGCCATTCTGGTGTAGTGTGCTTCGGATCATTGTCCTTTTGCATGACCCATTTTGTTTAAGCTGTCAGACAGAGAACCTCACATTTGCCTCTAGAATACTCTGGTATACAGACGAGTTCATGGCTTCAAAATATAGCCCAAACAAACCCCTCTCTACCTCTGTACTTGACAGTGGGTACGAGGTTCATGCCAAACATGTTGCTGGACATTAAGGCCAAACAACTCCACTTTGGTTTCATCTGTCTATAGGACATTGCTCCAGAAGTGGTGACCCGAGGTAGTTTTGCGGGCCTCAGTTGTGCTTCCATGTTTTGTTTTGTTTTTTTTTTAACAGAGATGGTTTCCCCTGGCAATGCTTTAAAAAAATTTCTCTGAGCTTTGCACTGACGTTTGGGGGAATGTGCTGGGACGTCACCTCCTGAGAAAATGACAGGCAACTTTCTTGAATGCGTTCCTCTTGTGAATAATCTAAAACGCATACTGCATGCACACAAGCAAAGGCGACCCTTTACCAGACAACAGTGCTGACCACTAAGCCACCTTAAAAAACACTAATAACAAATGGAAACAACAAATGACACTAAGTGTTAGCAAGCTAGCTAACATTGATATCAATAGCCAGGTTGACTAGCAAAATATTTAAGATCAGTAGCCACATTTACCAGCCTAAAAACATCAGGCCAGTTTTATAGTCGTTGTTAAAAATCATCATCCGTGTTTGTTAGGATGCTAGCTGACATTAGTCAAATTCAATTAATTTGAATTTTACTCATTTTAACAGGAGTCATTGTCGCAAAGCAGCTTTACAGAATCGAATGAAAATGAGGGAAAAAAGTGTGAAAATGTGTGAAAAAATATGTCTCAGTCAAAATGATCAGGATGATAAGTCTATAAATAGATTTTGTAATTGGAGGCTTTAGTGTGAAAGATTGACCAGACTAGCAAGTAAGGGAAAACATTCCTGTTCTGCATTCTATTCAAGGGCCATTAGCACATATGCCATGTCATCTCTTTAATCTGGCATACACATAATTAATTTCTTTACCTGATACTCCAGTACATCTATCCTGAATGGCAACCACGCTAATTCTTTTCACCTGCTCTTTATTTTTCCACCCATCCCGAGGCATCTGGAGATCGTGCCAGCTTCAGTAGACAGAGGCCGACCCTGCTTTGACCCAGAGGCATCCAGAGAAGGACCAACTCCAGCTGGATTCTTCTTCATTTTGGTTTGGATCTACACATGCTGCTCCTGAGCTCCCAGTGATCCAGACCCCCATCTGCCCTCTGCACCTGCTGACTCATCCCTGTGCTGAACTGGACTTTGTGTTAATTTAAATTAACTTCTGTTATATGGAACTTTCATCTGCATAACACACATGATGTTATACAATTTCTGTTATCTGTTATCACCCAGATGAGGATGGGTTCCCTGTTGAGTCTGGTTCCTCTCAAGGTTTCTTCCTGTTGCCATCTCAGGGAGTTTTTCCTTGCCACTGTCGCCGTCACCCTTGGCTTGCTCATCAGGGACAATCTCATTATCTAGTCACATTTTTCTTACACATATACACATTTCCATAAGTCTTCTTTTCATTTCTGTGAAGCTGCTTTGAGACAATGACCATTGTTAAAAGCGCTATAGAAATAAAATTGAATTGAATTGAATTGAATGTCTATGTATATCCATATAACACTATATACTGTACATAATGGCTATATGGATATACAGTATGTTTCAGCGCTTAATCTAAATGTTACCGGCTGGAACCTGTTGATGCTGATGGCCTTTGATACAAAGATTTGCTTAGCCTTCTTTTATTTATTTATTGTTCATTTTATTATTTATTCTTAATACATAAAAAAAAAAAAATTGGGAATTTTGTGCTTAGTGGTAGCTGGGCGTTGCTAGTGTACAAGTTTGTTTGTGTTTTGGTGCATGTGACTGTACTCAGTATGTCCTCCAGTATGGGTGGAGGACTTCTTACTCAGCTGGAATGTTAAGATTCTCCTGTTCATATTAAAATAGTATCACTCAGGGAAAAACAGGTTGCACTCAGTGTTACAAAGCAACGTGAGTCCTTTTAGGAATAATCTCATATGAGTTACTGCTTTAAACAAGTTTGAAGAATTTACAATTTAAGAAATTGTAAATCTATCTATCTATCTATCTATCTATCTACCTATCTATCTATCTATCTATCTATCTATCTATCTATCTATCTATTTTTTTCCTTAAGCCCTTCTATTTCTCCATACCTTCCATACCTTCCACATTACTTATAGACAATCCTAGACATCAATAAAAAATAATAATAATAAAATGGAAAAACAACTAGAAATAGCGGGGGTGTCTGCTAAAACCCTCAATAATCCTACAAATGTCTTCTCGGAAGTTTCACACTCAGCAGTCACATGGTGTATTCTACCAGTAAATAATGAGCCACACTAACAAGTTCACTCTCTTCACACTGACAATCTATGGGGTATTTGGAAATGCCAATAAGCCTAAAAGGCATGTCTCAGGACTGTGAGGGAAACTGAAGTATCCTGAAGAAGCCCACCATACACAGGGCGAACATGCAAACCCCACAGACCCGAGGCGAGGACTCAAACCTTTGTCCATTCGTCCATCATGCCTGCTTCACTCACTTTTAATGAAGGCGTTACTCCGTTCGAAAGGTTGTATGTTGAGAATGAGGAGTGACTATGGCTAGGTTGGGTGTAAGCATGTGCTATTATGTGATTGTTCTGGTGTGTAAGAACATGCGGTAATATCTGTTGGCCATGCCCAGTTCTGTCACATTGGAAAAGTGGCATTTGATCGATATACAGTACGTTTCTAAATATCCACTTTAAAAGCATAATGTTTGTATCATCCATTAACATTCATAAGCATTTAAAAAGAAATACAAATGTTCTACTCAAGGGCCAAAAATAAATTTCTGTTGTATACAGTGTATATTTTATTTCTTGTTAGAATTAACTTGATTATTATTATTAAATATTTTATTGTAAATACGTCTGTAAAGCGTAACATAATAACTGACACACAAGTAATAAATGATATCAAGTGAAAAAAATGTTAAATATAGTCAGAAAGGGTTTATATTTATTTCATTGGCAAATCTTTTTATAAATATATATTTAATATTAAATTATCTTAAGCTTCATACTCTTGTATTGTGATCTCACAATGATGAATATTAGATAGCATCAAGTATTTCCATTTAATGAGGATATTATATTTTTTATATAATATCTATCTATCTATCTATCTATCTATCTATCTATCTATCTATCTATCTATCTATCTATTATTTATTTTCTTTATTTTTTTAATCAGTGTTCATCACTTAAGACTTTATGTAGGTTTAAATGTACGAGTTAATAAATTTTACTAGTTAATACCCTGTAGCTTATTTGTTTAATGTTTGTTTAATAGTTTAAAAGAAAATGCAATACTGGTAAGCATTTCAGTTTTTAACCAAATATTTATTTCAGGTGCTGAATTTAGAAAATTAAAAGAACGAAAAAATCAGTTTGCTGGAAAATAATTCGTTAGCACAGTTAACACCGTTATCATCAGTTAGTGATCAGTTTTTTTTTTTTTTAAGGCAACATGCATAGCTTCTGCTAAACAACACTTGCATTCCTAATATTTCTACTGTTATCACAATTCAGTTCAACTTTCAGTTTGATTTTATTTGTATAGTGCTTGTAACAGTGGACAGTTTTTATAAAGCAGCTCTACAGAATGAGAACTAGAATCATTTAATATAAAGCGTTCCCAAAGCAGGCAGTTTAGTAATTCATCAGTTGGAGCAGAACTGCATTTTAAGACATTATCGTTCTTGGATAGTTAACTGAGGCTGAGCTTGTCATCATATCATTAACTTACTTAAACATCGTATTCATCCAGGTTTGCTTTATGCTTTAAGTGCCACTCATCGTATCACTCACTCATATTGGTGAGGACATTAGCTTATATCCCAAAAAAAAGGCAGAGATGTTTCTCCTGTGCACCGATAAACCAAAGCCTGATCTTCACTGCTCTCCGAGGTATTAGGCACTAGTACGTCGGGTTAGTAAGACACATGGGTTCAGGATGACTTTAAGCTGATACAAGTACAGCAAGTGTAATACACGAGTGTTTTGCAAACAAAATATTTGGTGTATACATATATATTTCCATATTATATCTAAGTGTATATGATAGAACCCTAAAAGCAGGTTGTCATAAGGCTGATTTAAGGAGAGATAACAGTGTAGGTCTGTGTGTGTGTGCTTAGTGACAGAGGACAACTACATTTAGTTCACAAGACCAGAACACACCTGGATGAAAGGCAAAGGTGGAGTTGATGGGACCGTTTTGGAGGTCTACAGTAGGTGTAGAGAGCAACCAAACAAGTGAGCTGGTGAGGAGATCGAAATGCCAGCGAAACATGTGTCTTGATTTTCATTGGAAGAAAGGCATCTGGGTAATATACTGTATCATTAACACTATTTTATCCCAAATTCACCATTTCATACATTAATGTTATATAGGAAGTGGCTTTTTTCCCACACTATAAAGCTTTGCTGTCAGAGGGATCACAACACAAGAAACAGTAGGGAACTGACTGCAGTTAACATAAACTCTCCTCTTCCTATCTGCTTGAACATCCAACAGAGCATGTCGAGAAGCCATCGGTCATGGAGACAACGACCCTGAAAAACAAATAAGGAAAATTTTTATTGGTCAAGTTTAGTTTTAAATTGAGGAGCTTTCCCCCCCCCCCCCAATAGGCCTTGCCTAAACCTTCCTGCCCTGCACATCGACTATGAGGTTTGTCACTGGGAATCTGATTGCAATGTAAAAGTAACCAGGACCAAATCCCACAACTCGTGTTCTTAACTTGATTTAGTCCAGTGGGACAATAATTTGGTCTTATTATGTATAATGTAGTCGCATACCTGGTAACAAACTTTATGGTCAGTGTGCTGCCCTGGAGAACCAAGACCTTTCGTAAAGTACAGTACTTATTCATTCATTCATTACTTCATTCACCCAGTAATCATCTATGTCGCTTATTCTGTGTATAGGGTTGTGAGGGCCTGGAGCTTATCTCACAAGATTTAGGGCATGAAGCGGGATACACCCTGGATATGAACCTTCATTTTGATTTAAAGACTTTTTAAAAATCCATATCATCCCTTTATTGATAATACGGTATACTGTAGCTTAAGCCCCATGTTTTCTCAAAGTGTGGTCAAAATGCACCTTTCAGACCTCATTCCACCTCCAACACCACCAGGTCTGTGATATACAGTGGCCAATTTTATTCATTAAAAATAGATCATGGTAGAAGTGCTTGGTATTATGTCAACAAGATATGATTTTTTTTTTTTAGATGAAGTCGTGTGATGCATTAACATTGATTGTTTTCCTATAATAGCACATCTTGAAGTGCTTTATTCCTTTTAACCCTGGATGTTCATTTATTAAAGCTTAAACTCGTACAGTACATACTGTAAAACAATGTTATAGCATTTATAAGCTTACGAGCTTAGGTCTCCCTCTTGCTGTTAATAAAACCCATATTTGCAGCTTGTCATGTTTGCTATAGAAACAATAACTTGTTGCATGAGCGCAATTAACATAAGCCTGTGATTTACCATGAAGCCAGCTCCGCTTGTCCTAGAATGAAGAACTCAACAGTTCTATATGATAACTAATATTAAAACAGGCTAATCACTTACTGTAAATAGAAAGTCAATTAAATGCATGAAGGGTTCTCTAGGAATTCCTTTATACTGGAAGCAGTTCATGGCTCCAAAAATATGTGAAACCATAATCCGGTTAGCATAGTGTATAATGGGCTGTAATGCCAAATTCATATGGAATATATAGCTATTTTTTAATAACAAGTTTTGACATAGAGTCAAAAGAGATGGTTATGTTCACCTCCTGAAAAACCCACATATCATATAAGTCTATGTCTGTCATTATTTCCTCTTTTCTCTCTCTTACCTATTGTCCAGCGTCTGCAGCTGGCTCTGCTGCTTCTTCAGCTTGGGACGGTTCAGCCTGGGAAGAGATGGAGCACACTGAGCATTGGCTACAGATCTACATAACTGAATAAGTATTCTGTTTAGAGCACCCCAGAAACTCACAGATTCTAGCCAGTAGTCAGGTTTATATTATAGCCCTTATTTAACCCAGTTTGTATTGTCTATATCTTTATGTAAGAGTGCTATAAAATCAAATCATAAGTGTTTACATCTGCATTGTTGGGAATTTCCAGGTTAGCAGGGAGGTCATGTATGAATGTGGAATTAAGGGGGAATTTTTTTTTGTTTTAAGTATATTAAATTCCATGCATATGTATAGATGATTAGATGATTATTAAAATTGAATGATCTGTGTGGGGGAAAAAGCAGTGGAGAAATATTCAGGAGTTCACTATGAGCAAAAAAGTGAAGTTAGACTAAGATAATGCAATGATGAGAATATGTTTATCGCTTCTCTGCCTTAAATAAGTTTTTACGATTATAGACGTTTGGACAATGTGCAAAACCAACAGTTTTTTATTTATTGATTTATTTATTTATTTTTGAAGAAATGGGCATGGCTAAAGTATAAAAACACACATCAGGTGCCCTTAAACCCAGGAGCAATATCCTATCCCAGCAAGCAAATGAACTCTTCTTGTCATGCAGGTTAAACAGGTGCGTAACTGAGGGTGTTTTGTTAACAATCTGCATATTCGTATGCCCTAGATTTCTCAGTAGAGGTGCACGCCCTTCTGTGGCTTGTTTGGTTGGTCAAGTTTTGTTGGTCTTTGTAAAGTCATTTTTATGAAATCACCAATTCACACAGAAAGCTCTGGTCGTCAAAACAAATATCGAATGACCTCAACTTTGTCATGGCATTAATGCGCCAAAGAACTTAGTGTTCACTTTTTTCTTTTTTTCTTTTTTTTAAACCAGAGCTAAGTTACCCAACTGGATATAACAGATACCCAGTTGGACTGCACTCACACTGAAATTCAGTTTCAGCATTGACAAAATCTCTTTTTAGACTGCCAGAAGTCTGCTTTGTTCCTGTGGGTCTGTCTGACCTCAGGGGCAGGAGGGGAAATAACATTCCTGTGCTTCCTGACTTTCAGCATCGACTACATCTCATATCCTCATCTAAAATTTAGACTTCCTTTGAATTCTTTGCAAATTTTCCTTTGAGGGTATGAACTGATTTAATGTTGAAAGCACATGAGCAGAAGCCTAAGAACATGCTGAAGGTTTGAGCTCATAGCACCTCAGTGATCGCCTGTTCATCCTGGCCACAGCCACATATGAGGGGAACAGATCGATATAAGAACATTATTAACAATATGAATTAATCACATAAAAAAACATAACAAAACTGGTCAATCAATGCAGTCATCAGTTTTACACATATGGTTATTCTATGGCTGTGTCTACCGGGTTGACTAGTCCAGAAGATGCCACTACAGTCTCCAGACCCTCCACTGCTTTCTCAGATACTTCATTGGCTCCAGCTACTGCGGCCTCACCCACCAGATTCGCCTGTTCGTTCGTCTTCTGGGCAACTGCAGTCAAGAGACAGTACCCTTACTTACAATATTAACACTAACAAAGTCAAATTTTATTGGTCACATACACAGTCATACACAATATGATATGAAGTGAAAGTGCTTTTACGACCGCTGATGACCTAAAAATGTGAAAATAATGAAAGTAGAGTTTTCAATAAGAATATAAAGTATGAAATAAGAGACATTTTTTATAAATTATAAGTAAATTATAAATTATGTACAAATAATAAAAAATGTAATTTAAATATAATAAAGTTAAACAAAGAATTGGAGTAGAAATGTAGAAAGCATGTCTAGTCATGGACAAGACAATGTCCATGAATAAGGTGGGCAAAGTACACAAATTGTTTACTTGAGTAAAAACAGAGATACCCCTAGGTGAAATATTACATAAGTAAAAGTAGAAGTCCTCCTTTTAAATAACAAAATTACGGAGGTTGTAGTAGCACGTAGTATCCTTTAAGTCATAGTAAACATTCTCTAACTCTCTCTAACTCTCTCTCTCTCTCCCTTCTCTCTAATGTTGACTTTCTTTTTTGAGACTACAGTATCTGCTACATAATGAAGCATTTCACAAAGGAAAGGCAAATCATGCAATCATGCATAGTAGTCAGCAGGTGGCGGTATTACTGGCTTAGATACAACATACACCCTGGTCATGTAATTCCCCATCACACTGTGACAAAGACCATGCACCCACTCACTAACCCACTCACTCACCCATAGTCTTTACCGCTTTACCCTGTATACATGGTTGAAGGCCTAGGAGCCTATCCCAGGAGACTTAGAGCACAAGGCAGGCACACACTGAATAGGGTGCCAATCCATAACAGGGCACACACAGACACTCATTTCACCCACACACCCACTGTGTCATAAAAATACTGATGAATGCAATAGGGACAAAATGGAGCAAAATGTGCATTTATCAAGTTGATGTAACCACTTCCCTTCCTAGCCTAGCATTTATCATGGGCTTACTATGCGTAATTGTGAAGGTTGGAATGAATATATAACATTTTATAATATTATTACCGGGAACAGTGATTACATTAAAACACACACACACACACACACACACACACACACACACACACACACACACACACACACACACACACACACACACACAAATCTGTGGACTTTCTACCTTAACCTATGACTGTTACAAATGATCGACACTGGAGACTCCTTCCAAAAAAGCAGAATAAACATATCCTTATAGTAAACTTTACCATATTCAGACGTGGCCAGATGTTTTGATACAACATAACGTATGCCATGTATTATAGTTCTCCTTGTGCACAAAAATGCCTAAAATTATGCAGTTATCGAGTGAATTGTAATGATGGCCAGATAAAGCTAAGATAAGATGAGCTTCATTCAAGAGCTCATTGTACTGCCATCTAGTGGACAGATTTTGTGAAGCAACTAGATGGTGACATCACAATTCATATGTACATGCAGCTTGTTCACATGGTCAAGATCGTTGAATCTTTGGAAATGAACTGAACAGTGCACGGGCCTTCACTTAAGCGCCAAACGAGTCAGTCACGTGATCCCGTATACTGTAGACGTCTTCTCGTGTCCAGCAGGTTTTGGAGAGTAAAAGACCACATACTAAATATTGATTGTTGTATAGCAATGTCATTGTATAAAAGTAACACATTCTAATTATGATCTGCAGTTAGTGCATTTCTCAGTGTAAGTGAACTTGTAATATGTATGACTATGTGGATTAATACACATGATATGAGTTTCAGCTAACACTCCAGTCAGAGCTAAAACAAATCCTCAGTAACGTCTCATTAATCAGAATGGATCATTCACTAGCACTGTGGGATAAACCCTAACTTTGCTTGATGAAAATACGTGTTGTAGAACCGTGTAGCGTTATGTCCTTCTAACCTGTGTTCACACTTTGAATCACTCCTTCCTTTGTCTTTGTACCTGTAAGGAGGACACAAAAAAATATAACGGTTACAGTTGAAATGTTAAAATCCACCCTATTTAATGTGTATCTGCAGGGACTCAAAAAAAGAAAAGAAAAGAAAAGAAACTCCTTTACAACATTTAACACATTTCCAGGTGTCACTCAAGTGCTCTGCTTATATTCTGCCATATGTGAAGGTAACACACTGCAGGGATATTCCCTTCCAGCCTCTGCTCTCTGTGTGGAGCTGGAGTTCAGCCCGGCGTTATAAAAGTAGAGTAAATGTCAGTTACACACTTCGTCTAGATTGGCACTTTTACCCAACATGCAAGACAGACGCTGAGCATCTACCCTGATGTTGTGTCTGATGTCTAATTCCAGCAAACGCCCACTCAAGCATCTGAAATGTTCTGAATATCCATATTTATCCTGTAACTACAGATCCCAGTGCATTGTCGGCCACATTCTTCTCGTAATAATTACAAATACTCTCACGCAAACACACATGTCAAATAAAGCTTTGTTCTTGTTCTCCAGTACAACGGGCTGATTAAGCACCAAGACATGCACATTCCAGAGAACACGACTACCGCTCGGGGACAAACACAAAAGCCCAGGCTTTATAAAGCTGCTGTTGTGGTCAAATATCCGTTTCAACATGACTCACACTAGTTACTTATAGCATAACAACATTCAAAATTCTAAATGTTCAAAATTCCTGCAATGGAAGACTCTGAATCTGGCAGGAATAAAATAGCAGAAATAAAGAATTTTACTCCTATAAAATCATCAAATCAGACTTTCTGTTACTGAATTTCATTAAATGCATGAAAACTAACTCAACGTGTACACTGTAAAAAATAAATTGTAAATTTTACGGTAAAAAAACAACAGCTGTGGGTTCCAGAATTTTACCGTAAAAAATACATTATTGCACAGTAAAAAAATAAGCCGTAAATGTTACGATAAAAAAACGGCAGCTGTGGTTGCCAGAAGTTTACCATAAAAAAAAAGGTAGCAACATTTTT
The DNA here is from genome assembly GCA_013621035.1 of Clarias magur. Taxonomy (NCBI): domain Eukaryota; kingdom Metazoa; phylum Chordata; class Actinopteri; order Siluriformes; family Clariidae; genus Clarias; species Clarias magur. Next base: position 635,923 of record QNUK01000308.1, on the reverse strand, counting down.
GCTTGTACAGGATTACACTCATTATACCATATGTTCTATGGATTTTAATTATTTCTTTTTTTTTTCAAGCCTGGCCAGGAATCGAACCCACACCCTGGTGGTGCAAAGCGACGGTGCTAACCACTACACTGCTGTGTAATTGTTGTCGTTGTTGGACTTCCTCGGTTTCCGAGGTTCTCTCGACAACATTTGTGTATCAAGCACAGTAGTGTAGTGGTTAGCACTGTCGCCTTGCACTGCCAGGGTTTGGGTTCGATTCCTGGCCAGGCTTTAAAAAAAAAAAACAATTGAAATCCGTAAAATGAGTGCAACTCCGTACAACCTAAAAGCATTGCTACCATATTTTTCACGTAAACTTCTGGCAACCACAGCTGCCGTATTTTTACCGTAAAACTTACGCTTTATGTTTTTACAGTGCAATAACATATTTTTTACGGTAAAACTCTGGCACCCACAGCTGCCAGTTTTTTACCGTAAAATGTACGTTTATTCTTTACAGTGTATATACAGTATGTAGCTTGTGTGCACTCTGTCCAGTGTATCCGCCGCCTCATGCCTCGAGTCCCCTCTGATATGCTCTAGGTTTTCTGTGACCCTGACCAGGAGAAGCACTATGGAGAATGAGTGAGTGTGTGTATGTAATGAAGTATATATATATTTTCCTTTTAAAGTTACAACCCAAAGGCTAGATCTCCTCTATCAACTGGAGGAGGAAGGCTAACATGTGCATCTTCTAAGAGGCCTGGAGTCAGCCAACTGCATCATTTTGGTGTATCTGCTCATGCTGTGTTACAGAGCAGCATAGTGTACACTCAAAGAAAACCACTGTCTATATACGTTAATGTGCCAGTACCCAGTACTGAGCTACCCCTCATTTCTTCATATTCAATTCAATTAAATAGGTATGTTTATTTTTAAATGAAGGAAATTTAAAAAAAAATTTTTTTTACTCCGACAGGTTTTACAGTTTTTAAAGATAATTTGTCATCATCTGCACCTGTTTCTCACTGGTTCATGCATTATGTTAGATATTTCTTATGCTTGGCTGATTTATAGGTTACTGTGTAGAATAACAAGCAAAAATCCCTCCTCAGGTTCACAGACTAAATAGTCCTTCAGGAAGCCTGGAGAGAACCATTCGTCAAGAATAGGATACAGCATACAAGAAAGTCCGGCTTTTACAGATGCCCAAGTTGTCTAGAGTAATTGTGATTTACAGGGACGAGACAGTATGCCATGCATCTTACCCAGAGAGAATCCTGGAAATGGAGGACTATGGCATAATTGGGACGATTACTTCTCAGCTGGCGGCAGGGCTTTTTACATTTTTGTATGTATGCTAGGTCAGTGTATGTTTTTGTGTGTATAAATAATAATAATAATAATAATAATAATAATAATAATAATATATTTTAATGTTTTGGAATAAAACATTGTGAATTTAAAATACATTTCAGCTCTGAAATTATACAGCAAATATGTGTGTGTGTGTGTGTGTGTGTGTGTGTGTGTGTGTGTGTGTGTGTGTCGGAACTCTAATGCACTATGTATCTGAGGCTTTTACCTCCAACTCTAATGCACTCACTCCACCACCCCACCCTTCTACATATCTTTTGGTTCACTGCTTTATGCCCTCGCTTCACAAAGCTTGCTTTATGGACATGTCTGTGAGAAACAGGATGGACAGCACACAGGCAGACAGCATAAACACTGCCAAATGAATGGAATAAATATATATACTACTGCATACATACTCATACATGTACCTCGGAGTGCATAGCCAAACATACTAACACATTGTGTGTTTGCAGCGCCAGCTCTGCATTAAGAGCACACTAAATGCGATGCACAGGGGGAACATGACTATAACCTCTACAATAGCTCTGGACACACAGTAGTATGCCATAAAGATGCTCGTTTATTTTTTTATGCTCTCCAAAGCTCAGAGCTCACTGCTTTAATCTTTTACAGGGCAGATTAATCATGCTGGAGCTGTGGACACTATCATTACTCCTACTGTAGCTCAGACACGCTACCATTTCTCGACAGACAGAGCTTTCCATTTGCATTGCTATTATACAGTATGTTAAGAGTTTTGTAATGCGGTGAGTAACAAGAATTTACAAAACTGTCATAATATTCATGTTAAAATGTGAAAAGCTTTAGCAGGAAAGGCATCTTTTTAACAGCTTTGGACTTAAAGTTAATAAAAATTTAATGGTAAAGACATAAAAATCTGAAGAAAATTTGTTGATGCTTATAAATACTGTATGTATATTTATCAAATTCATGATCTTACAAGAAGTTATTATAGATAGAGAATAAAGAATTGGAACACAGAGCAAAACGCATAGAATATAAAACTATGGCTATTATATATTTATTATACTAAAGTACATTTAAATATATAAATTAGACGCTGACATGTCTAATTTCTGCTTATTTGTCCTTGAACCACAGCATCCCAAGGTCAAGTCTGTGCACTAATTCTATATTAGACTTTTATTATCTGTAGCAGGTTTGAAACTCTTTTCACCTGTAAGCCATACGTGTAAAAAAATAAAATAATAATAAAATAAAAAGTCTTTCAAAATATTTGCTAAACCTTGATAAACACTTGTGAAGCTTCTCTGGTAGCATACAGTACAGTATGTGTCCAGTCGAAGGTTCTGGTTCTTGGCTGGTCCATTAATTTGCTGCACCCTGATTGTTCTGGCATGAATTGATCGCATCTCGCTCCGGTTCCCTCCCACTGCGGTCAGTGAAAGTACAGATAGAGGAGCCACAGGGCTGTACAGGGCCTCGGGGAGCACAGCATGGAGTGCTGATTACTCGGCTTGATACATGAGCAGCTGATCAGAGTGACGGGCAGGTGGGAGATGCTGGGTAATCCGCAGGCTTTACAGCCCTGCTCTCATCATGACAGCACACATCAGCTTTAATAATGACATCAGGCACAGCATCCCAAAGGAGAGAGCTCTGGGGCTGGATAAGGTTTAGTAATAATATAGTAATAGCATAGTATAGAAATAGTCATTTTTTTCTGTATGTAAAATAGCATCTGGAGATATCAAGCCTTCATCCAAGCATCAATTGTTGGTAGTGCAACTTGCTATGAGTTTTATAACTTAACCTCATAAGATACCAGAAAACATACATGTGTGTTATATATGGCTTGGCATGTAATAATGTTAAACCCAGACACTGCAGGTTGAAATCAATAACATTAAAAAAAATATATATCCCAGACGTACCGACATACATGACCCCCTCCTTGGTTTTGGCGGCGGCCTCCTCCACCCCTGCTTTGGTCTTCTCAGCTGCTGCCACCACTCCCTCCTTAGCAATGGAGAATCCCTTCTTCAGAACATCCATCCTGAGAGCTGTGTAGATCTGTGTGTGACCTTCAGCTGCCGCTGGCTGTGTCTTATAGCTGCTCACTCACAATGCGCGTGTGTGTGTGTGTGTGTGTCTGTTTGTTGGCTCCTGGGAAAGTGTGTTAGAGAGTCGCTCTTATGAAAGCAGGCTTGGCACTGAGAGCTCAGACAGATTGAGACACCCTTAACAAGGAGGGCATCAGAGTGGATATGTGTGTGAGTGAGAGAGAGAGAGAGAGAGAGAAAGAGGGAAAGAAAAGGAGAGAGAGGGAATGAGCAATAGAGGTGAATAAGCAATTTAGCTAAATAAATTATAAAACAACCAAACAATATTTTCAGCAGATGCTTAAAATGGATGATTGTTACTCATAAATGATAACAAATAATAATAAAAAAAAAACAGTAAAAGAATTTAAGATTTTAAAATTGATACAAATACAAGAGGGGTTCAAACAGGACTTGTGATCGTGCAGAATAACATTACGCGGTTTGAGGATTAAAAACGCCCTTTATTTCTTTATATAATCCCCTGCTACACTAATGCACTTATCCCAGCGTTTCATTAGTGCTGGGATCCCATTAAAAATAGAAAGTTTCCTCAGCACGCTGGAGCCATGTCGGTGTTCCCTGCTTCATGTCTTTGCTCCCAGGAACTCCTTTAATGGGCCAAGCATGTCAAAATCACTGAGAGAGGTGAGGACTGTACCCCCAGCCGTGTTCCTGTAATGTGCAAGTGGTGTTGGTGAATGATTGCGAGTACAGTTCAGTACAGTACAGTTCCCACAGACAGATGCATCATTATTGAAAGTTTGTGAGAAGATTTTTGATGAATGTTCTCGGGAACCACTGCAGTTGCACGAGTGTTTTATTGCAATATGCTTTATATATACACGAGTCTCTGCACTGTACTGTGCTTGATGTCTTTTGGTTTTAAGCCTTCATTCACTAAAAGTGTCATCATAAGTGCCAGTTTGACTTGAACATCCCTCCTAAAGAACATCTGTATAATTGTATAATGTATTTTCAACAAAATGCTTAAAAAATTGTGCTTCCACTTTTTTCAATATTTCATTATTTTCATTCTTTCAGAATTTTTATACATATACATACATACATACATACATACATACATACATACATGGAAAACTTAAAAGAGTGACCTAAACTAAGATATGCTTCCCCCTGAGCCATCTGTACTCTTTGAAGTATTCATCTCTTTCTCTTGATTCTCTTGATTCCGGTTTGCATAAATAAACAATTTTTTCCCCCTGAAATATTACTTTTATTTCACTTGCTCTTGCATGCGTAATACTTTTTTCATAAACTAATTATGCTGCATGTTCATCCAGATGCACCAGTACATTTTAAATGTATTGCACTGCTGTAATTAGACAAAAACTAAATACACAAACAAGGAAATAAGAATGTACTGAGCCATGTACTGAGCTATAATCGATATAAAAATGAGCTAATAAGATATTTGCCTATATTTATATATTGTACATGTATACACTGAGCTATAATTGATCTATAAATAAGCTTGTATATTTATGAGGATTAATATGAGTGCTGCACTACATAGACTGACGTGTGCATTGCATGCTTATAAAAGGTGTATACATTGTGACTCGGGCTACTTATAATTAATGATTGAGGGCATGATGCATATAAACTTGCAGGATTATTTTGCGGTTATTCCTGTGACCCTTATTATCCTACTACATTAGCCTCCTTTTTCTTTTCTTTTTTTTTTATTCTGTCCAGATCCCCCCTCTAGCAGTGAGCGTCTGTGTCTCTCAGCCTCTACCACGCCCTGTTTAAAAAAAACAAAAAAAAAAACAGGATGCCTGCCAGTGGCTAAAAATAGAACGTTGCATTTGTCAGGACAATGGCAGAATGTAAGCTGATATTGGCTCCTGCATGGATGTGCTTATCAGCTGTATGGATGTTGCAGAAACTAAAACCCCATCAATTCCTTACAGGCATCTAAACGAGACCTGTGACACTTTACTGATATAATGCACTGATTTGACATACAGAAAATGTCGTCCATCAGTACTGCAAAGCACTCTGAAGATGTGGGATTGGCACAAACCACAGGATGAATTAAGAGAGATAAATCTGCACTCACTGGCAGGAAGAGTCAGGTGACTCTCATAAAATGCTTCTGAGAAGCATCTGTAGTGTTTCCCACACCCTGCAGTGTTGTGCATCCAGCTCCTTTTAAAAGAGCAAAACTGTTCACGTACTGTTTTATGAACAAATACAGGACTATAACAAACACCTTTATCACAGGGTACGTAGAAATAATGACTATTGTTTTAATTCGTGCAAGATTCTTTATAAGAAATTTAAAAGAGAAGGGCGAGTAAATAAATGGTTTAAACATGTGACTATAAATACCTGTGTGGTGGTGGGGTGACAGATGCGTTTAAAGAATCACTTATAAAACCTGTTCTCATGTATTTCCACAAAGTTTTTCCAGATCCTTTCACTTTCATTTACATTTTGATGGTAGAGCAGGGGGCACTTGAGCGTATTATAAGTATAGTGTTAATGTTCGTACCACTCCTGAGAAAACATTTATGTTTTCAAAGTGATTATGAGAATAATGAGTTGCATGTGAAAAAACATGTGAGTGAGTATTTACATATAACTATACATATACAGAATGCCCTAAAATTGCATGTGAACTCAAAGACATAACATCATTCATTAATGACAGCTGAAAAACATCTGTGGACAATAAACACAGGCAAATTAATTTATGATGTAAGAAAAGACAAGTAAGTAAGTAAGACCACAATTATAATAATAAAATAAAATAAAAATCGCATACAAAAACAAGCATGTGAAAATCTTGTGAAAAAATAAATGATGTGAAAAAAGTATAGGTCCAAAAATTAAATTATGCAAATATTACATGAAAATTTTTTTACTCATATGTGAAAATCATCATCTCATCTATGCCTCTTTATCCTCTATACAGGGTCATGGGGGACAGCAGCCCTAGGAGACTTGGGGCACACGTGCCCAATCCATCGCAGGGCACATCTATAAACCTATCCTGCACATCTTCAGTCTGTGGGAGGAAACCCACCAAGCATGAAGAGAACATGCAAACTCCATGCACACAGACCCACGACGGGAATCAAGCCCACACCCTGGAGGTGCAAAAGTACAGAGCTAATCCCTAACCCACCAAGCATGAAGACAACATGCAAACTCCCCACATGCGCAGAGACCCACGACGGGAATCGAACCCAGACCCTGGAGGTGCGAAACCACAGAGCTAATCCCTAAGCCACCGGACCACATGTGAAAATCATTTATTTATTTTTTTTATTAGTATTTAATAAATAAATTGAATTAAAGATGTTGAAAAGCAGAAATTCATAAACATTTTTTAACCAAAAAAATGTAATCATACAGGTAACTTAGCATTTATATATATATTTTGACTTTTTTTCTTAATATGAGCAAATGTCACAACTGCTGTTTTTAAATCATAAGCTACAGTTGCTTTTTTCACTGTACATTTTTATTTATTTTTTTTACTTCAGAATAAATTATGTCTCTGTTCTCATTATGCCCCATTACATCTCTCTTATTTCTAAGTACTGAATAACGGGAAGCTTTGGAACTAGTACCTCAGCTGACAGCACTTACTGTAAGAGTGTGGTGAATCAAAGAAAAACCATAAATATCTATTATATAATAATAATATAATACTCTAAGCTTCTAATGTGGACAAACGAGTTGGTGTCACTGAAGCAAGAAATTAAAAATTTAAGCTTATTTACTGTCATTCCTCAGTGGGGAGAAAAGTGACATAATATTTACTCTGATAGTTAAACAAATAAGAGAAATATGAAATACGTTGTTTTTTTTAATTAATAAAATGTACGATACACACTAAAAAAATGCTGGGTTGTTTTTACGTTTTGCGTCTGTTGGGTCATTTTTCTGGGTTATTTACAGTGAATTGGGTACTTTTTTTTTTTTTTTGGAGTTGAGTTAGCTAGTGACAGCTAACATCACGGACAAGACCGTCCCTCCCCCGAAGTTCACTGGTACATTCAGTGGCTGTGTCTTTTTAGGGTGTATATTTCAACATTTACCGTATTTGTTTGTCACAACACATACACAAAAATGACTAAATTCTAAATAGAATAAAAACCTTGATACGCCTCTTAATATTTGTAAACATAGCTTTAAAAGTTATTAAGGTAATTAAGTAGTAGACTACTCAGTGGTGGGGGGTCAAATTATTGACACGCATCATGCAAAGATAACATTAGAATTACTGGAACAACTGGAATTGGGTTAACAGCACCTTAATCAAACTGGAGAATAAAAAGAAGGGAAGTGAAGCGTTTGAAGTGACGCAACCATCGTGCATAAAGGCCACTGTACAAACCTCTGGAGGCAGGGTTATGATCTGGGGTTGCTCAACAAATTCAATATATGTTGCAATAAAATGAAGTCAGCTGACTGGTTTGAGTTGATTTATCTTGATTACAAGGGTTATATAAAATGACCACATACAGCAGTAGATTTGTATTTTTTGTTTTATCAACGCAATTTCTGACTTTTTAAGGCCTTTTTTTTTAAAGGTAAAAAAAATAGTGTGGCACTGCATAGAGAAACAGCGAAACACAATCACGAGGTATCACTATGTCAGAGAAGTGAAACATCAATTAGCATAAACATGTTAAAGTACACACAGGAATTTGCCACTCATGTGTATACAGGAGCCTTTGCCAATTATAATAAGAGCTTACAGGTTACACAACTAATGAGTGTTTGTGTGTGTGTGTGTGTGTGTGTGTGTGTGTGTGTGTGTAATAGGAGGTTATGGTTAAAGAAGAAAAAAATATTCAGACTCATTGTTAATACTGTATATTGGAAGTGACTTTCTTATTGATTTACTTTAAAAAGTCATAAAGGAATATCAATATCTATTAAAACAAGCATTATTTTTCATCAATCTGCAGAGATCATATGAGTGTTAATGGTTTTCTTTAGCATAGCTTGTGGATCTGATACTCATGAAATTTTTTTTTACCACCTTTTAAGATCATTGCCATTTGTTTATTGCAGCCTCCAGTGCTTCTATACATCTGCAATGGATCTGGAGTGAAGATGGAAGTGGTTTGGCATGGACTCTCTGCCTTCACAAATATGGTTCATCCCATGCACACAAGCCTGCGCGCATGTACTGTACGCACGCCCGTTCCAGGACACACTCGTGATTTCAGGCAGACTTCCTCTAACAGACTTCCTACAGTATAACAAATGTTTTTGTACAACCTGTAAAAAAAAAAATTAAAAAAAATGCAAATCTCAAACCATTCAGGAAACACACTCTACACCTGGAAACTGTGATGTTTTACAATCCTCCCATTACAGTACGTGCTTCCAGAAGACAATGTGTTCTCTATCAAGTCTGGTTCCTCAAGATTCTACATCAGGGTGTTCTTCCTTGCTGCTGTCACCTGGCACTCCCCCTTTTCTTTTTTTTTTGCTCTTTAGGAATCTGTTTTTAAATCAACTATGTCGTGATTTTTTTTTTCTTCGTAAATCTGCTTGGTTCTAATAGGTGAAGCAAATAATATTTTCCCATAACTATTTCTCATGTATACACTGAAATTACTGTAAGTTGTTCCCATTGAGTGTGTGCGATGTAGCCAGAGAATGAACTCCTTGACCAGAGCTCTTACAGAAGGAGCAAAACAAGCTTGTTACAAAGAATCCTGAACGTTATAAGACAACCTGAGACATTTTAATAGCCGACAGTGTAAGTGTAGTAAAACAAAACACTAACACATGTGGGGTACTCTAAAGACTCCCTATTCATTTTCAAATACTCTTTCCAGGTGCGTTATTGTGCGGAGATTATTCAGTGATATGTACAGCAGCAGGCACATTTCCTAAAAGAATGTGTATATGTGATTCTGTAAAGCCGGGCAGCACTGTGGGTTATTGGTTAGCACTGTCTCCGGGCACCTACAGTACAGAGTGCAGAGGTTCGATTCCCGTCTCGGGGTCTATGTGCATGGAGCTTCCTCTGGGTGCTCCGGTTTCCTCCCACGGTCCAAAGACATGCAGATTAGGCTAAATGCCCTTTCCTAATTCATGTGTATCCATCCTGGGTGTACCCCTCTCGTGCCCTATGTCTCCTGGGATAGGCTCCAGGCCCCTTATGACCCTGTATGAGTGACTGAGTAAAACTGGAGATTTAAAATAACATTGCTTGGCTTCTCACCTCCACGCATGTGTTATTATCGGCGTGCCGGTGATTTACTGCAAAACGTCCAACACACATCAAGGCTCTAATGAACCATTCACTAATGAAAATATGGCATTTGGGAACCTCAGTGACCCTTTGTGCCCTATATAGTCAGGTTTGTGACTACCATGTGACCGACTTGTGATTTCTCACAAGGCCTTAAGAACCGATTGCAAAGCATTATAGGGTGTACTCAGTGTTACTTGGCATGATCATGTCTAAAGTTGAAGTGCCCTTGCAATATACGTGTGACATCAGATATCATTAATGTGCTGCAACACATTTCTCTTGGACGAGGAACCAAAAAACAGATGTGTATGAGAGTGCTGCCATCTGCTGTCCACTGTATGGACACTTGCACTCCAAATGGTTCATCCCTCTGTTTTGTCATTCCACTGTCTAGTCTCTGAATCTAGTCAGTCATTCTATCATTCAGCTTCAGTAGCAGCTTTATTCTAGTTAGGGTTGTGCTCGATCTGGAGCTTGTTAATGAGACAAAACCTGAAACCTCCTGAATGGGACCCCAGTATATCGCAGGCCCATGCACCAGACACATACACATGCATTGTAGGCCTTACGAACCGATTGCAAAGCTTTATAGGGTGTACTCAGTGTTACTTGACATGATCATGTCTAAAGTTGAAGTGCCCTTGCAATATACGTGTGACATCAGGTATAGGCAATTTAACATATACTTTGTGAATGAAGTGGAGGTTTTTTTGTGAATTGCAGGAAACCAGACAAAGGAAACTCAAAACAACAAAAAGAGATCACAGGCAGTAATCTGAGTTTATGATCAGAGGCAATGCTATCTTCTGCACCATCAAGGCACCTTAACAGTCGAGGGTTTTTTTTTTTTTTGGATCACTTTGTGAGTTTGAATTGCTGCACTGCAAAGTGGCTACTAATGAAGCCTTGAGCAATCTCATTACCTCTCAGCTGCTCACCCAGAATCTCATTCACTTTAAATAAATGAAAACTGTAGTAATAATAAGTCATTATCATTACTCAACTCTGGGACGCATCCAGGATGCATCACCACCTCACGTCCAGAATACACAGGATAGGGTTCAGGTCCACCGAAAGCCTGACCAGGCTAAAAGAGGTTATGGAAGGTGATGAAATGAGTAGACCTTTAAAGCATCTTAAGGTTTTATATTAAATGTTTATGGAAAATACTCCAAAATTTAAGGGGAAAAAAACTGTCCTTACTCTGATGTGTTTATCCTTTCTGAAAAAAAAAAGAAAAAGAAGAAATACAGGCCACAGTCACAGGGTAAAAACGTCAAGCTTGCATGATAGAGATCTGTGGGAAACAACAGAAAACATGTTTCCATGGCAACTAGAGCATATCAAGCAAAACTCTGCTTCGTCATAAAAGTAAGCAACCGCTATCACTTCTCTACTCTACATAATAAGCTTCATTGTGTTCGTGTTATCTGCCGGAAATTTTAGAAGACAAAAAGACAGTAGTGCAAACTCGAAAAAATGACTGTATTTCCACATGACCAAACATTCCTAAATGTCCAGAGACTTCACTTTTCCCCGAATGTGGCCAGCTTGAAGCACAGGAGAAGTGACAACGGCAGAAATTCCAGTAACCTGCCAAGAGAAATGACTTGTTTCCTCATTGGCAAAGTAGACCACCATGTACGAGTATGGGACAGGGGAGCAAAAAAAGAAAAAAGAAAAAAAAAAAGGCTGATCTCGGGCAGGAGAGCAGCTCAGTTGCATTGTTTCAAGCTTTCTGACCTTTCCAGGGGAGGTGGGATGATGGGAGGTTCATTTCCGTGGATTGTTGCAGGACTGTGAAACCATTACAAGAAGGAGGAGAAGAGAGGAGAGAAGAGGAGGGGGGTTGTGCAGGAATACACTTGGGTCCTGATTTGGGGGGGGGGGTCCTAAAAGAGATTTCTAAAATGGGGAGGTGTGTCCAAAAAGCAATAGAGCTTAAAGTAACTGTTGCTCTCACTAAGGCATCAGAGGCTTGAAAGCCAGAACATGCGTGTATGTATTTAGTGGTGTGCAGAGATGAAAGTGTTTCTGTTACTGCAGGGCGTGCTGCTGGCAGCACGTTGTGATGTTTGGCCTGAAGACCAAGAGCTGAATGATGGTAAGGACGAGAAATTAAAGCATGTATCACACCACCACCAAGATGGTTGGAATCATGGAGATCCACATGGACATTTTGGAACAGATCATCACAGTGCTGGAGCACAAAAAGAAAGCGGTGGTGTCTCCGGAACTGTCCGATACCCACAGGAGCATGAGCGTGTTAGCCCCAGTCACAGTCATCCATCAAAGGATCTATCCGCAGATGAAGAAGAACCCCACAACAATATCATTCCAGCACGCACAGGGTAAGATGCAATCTTTATTTATTCAGATCAATACTTTATAAATGAAGCTACAAAGTCTGCATGCAACCAAAAGCATCGAGATGTTTCTTTGGCACAGGGTTCAATGGAGAACTTTAAGACAAACATTCATCTGAGTGATGATTACTTCTATGGCAGTGATGTACTGTAGGTCATAAAAAAAGTGGAAATGCTGCTCATAGTCTTAAAGCGAGGGCTGTAAAAATTTAAATTAATTTATAAGGGGAAAACCCTTGAAAAAAACGGCCGTCTTCTGAGGCTGTCCATCAGTCTGAAACTCTTAGGCTGCACTCCCCAGGCAAGCAGTTATCTTCTTGATCTCTTGTAATTGCAGCCAAGCTTACAGGGAACCTAAACACAAGCTGAGAGTCCATTAAACAAAGGCGTACAGATCTAGCAAATATCTGTGATTGACCTCCCACAAAGTCTGGGCTGGAGATTCTCAAATAGAGCTCTTCTGAAGATCATCAGATTCTGGACCAGTTTTGCTTCAATGGCATAAAACGTTGCATCCCAAGAGTGTCAGAAGTGCATCTCTTAACTAGAGATAATCAATCGCAATCCATCCCAACTACAGCTGCAACTAAGGACTAATGGGTTTCTTCTAGTCTGAACTAACCTTCTACTGGTTTTGACACTAGAGCTGGATACTCACAGACCATCATTATTTTACCTTTAAGCACATCCATCGTACAGTGCCTTGCAAAAGTATTCATATCCATTGAACTATTCCACATTTTGTCACTTTACAACCACAAACATAAATGTATTTTATGTGATAGACCAACATAAAGTGGTACATCACTGTGAAATGGAAGGAAAATTATAAACGGTTTTAAAAAATGGTTTACAAATTAATATCTGAAAAGTGTGGCGTGCATTTGTATTCATCCACCTTAACGCTGATACCCCTAACTAAAAGGGGGCAGGTTCAAGGCATTGGACTACGGTTTGTAAGGCTCAAGGTTCAAACCTCACAACCACCAAGTTGCCACTTCGGGCCCTTGATCAAAACCCTCAACACTTAACAGCTGTGATGTATAATGAGATAAAAATGTAAGTTGCTCTGGATAAAGACGTCCTCCAAACGCCATAATATAAATCAAGTTGCCTCCGGAAGTCTCATTTTCCTTTCACTTCACAATGATGCGCCACTTCGTATTGGACCATTCGATAAAATCCCATAAAATATATTCACATTTGTGGCTGTAACGTGACACAATGTTAAAAGTTCAAGGGGGATGAATACTTTTGCAAGGCACTGTATCACAAAAAGCTCTGCAACACGGCAAGCTTGCTCACAGCGTGCTCCTAAAGGGCCTCTTCCCAAACCGCTGCAATTTAGTTCATCAGTAGACAAGCTATTTAGAAGTTTTAGAAGCTTCCTCATATCCTCGTAATCAGATGCAGGCTTAAGTGACACCATGTTGGGAAGAAAACAAATCAGATATTCCCTGGTGTATAATGCCTGTCAGTGACTCTGCCAGCTCAAAGATTAACAACTAGCCAGTCCTTTAAGCGTTGAGGCCCCGCGGCAGACGGTGCAGGTGATTACGAAAGGCTCTGTTTTTGGAAGGAAGGCATTTTTGGCTGCAACTATGTTTTGAACCTACTATGGTCTGGTCCTCAGTATATCATTTTCATTAAGCTAAACTAAGCATAGTCTCAGACTTGAAAAGCTTCCCAGTGAAACACACTCAATCTGAGAGTAACTTGGAACAAATGGAACTTTAGGAAAACTGAATGTTTATCATAAATGTTGAGTGTTGTTGAGGAAGAGCCTATTAAGGAGCAGATGTGACCAGGGGAGGTCCAGGCGTTCAGCGACAGAGAGAAAGAGACTTTACAAAATGATGTCCAGTATCCGCATGCATGGGCATCTCTGAATGAGCCAGTGAAGGATTCAGGAGAGTGATGCAGATTTATTTTTTTTTCTTAGGGTGTAATTGCAGAAAACCTGCATTGAAGAACTGGAGTTTAGTGAGGGATTGCGGATATGGAACTAACTTCTTGTGCAAATCCTTTTAAGATTCTTCAGACTGGAAAAAATGAATTAAGGATGTTCCACCTTTTGAGTCAACATGTGTTATCCATCAATGCACTGAAAAGATTTTGCTGAATCAAAAGGATGAGCTTTGGGCAAATCAAATACCAACTCTAGTCAAAGTTCACTGGCTTTCGTTTGCCCCCATGAACTTCACGAACACAAGGCATTTTGTTCTGCTTTTACTCTTTCTATCCTTTTGTGCCCTGTCGCTATGTTCCCATTGCCCTCTTCACTCCCTCAATTGTCTTGCACTGGAATCAGCTAATCTGCTTTCGTTTAAAGTCAGGCCTCTGTATGTGGCCGCCAGCTTTAGAGCTCAGAGTGTGAGACTTGAGGATTTGCACACCGTTTATTTTCTCAACCAAGTTCTGAACATATCTCAGTTGGTCATCTAGGTGTAACAGATCTCGCAGTTAAACCGACATTGGATCATTGTTTGCTGCAACAATTTAGGGTTTAACAAAATAAAACAACCTGATTTTATCGCTCCAGGATGTAGATATCTATTCTAGCCGAGATCAAAACAAGGGCAAGACTGTAACACACAGCTTCAGCAATAGAACACCGTCACAAAATGTTTCTTCCCACGGCTTAATCAAGAGGAGAAAAAAAAAAACAGACAGGAGCGCATATCTGTGATTAGACTATAAACATAATAATGTCTGCTTGTATGTATATTAACGAGTAAATGAATGAGGTAGGCTGAAGTGTGTCGAAAATATAGACACCATCATAATCACGTCCTTCCTGTAAGGAACCAATGCATCTGGAACCGGATTATCCGACAGAAACACAATGCTTATGAAAATGTATATCCATGAGGTCATCAGCAGGCAGCAGGAAGTGACTCACATGGACATAAAGCAGCACCATCAGGATGCTAGTCATATATAGAACAGATACGAACTTAAGAAATCCATGTAATAAGGCATGTAGGAGAAGCCAGCAGCTTCCTCAATACTACATTTTGTATGCTTCCAGAATACTCGGTAATCTGTTGCAGATGAGAAGTAGGTACAGTGGAGACTGGATGGGAACGGAAGTTGTTGGATTTTATTGTACTGTTTTTAAAAAAGACCATGCTGCCAAAATAAACTTGCTTAGTGTTCCATGTGGGATCGAGTGCTACTTAATGTAGTAACTCTTGTTTTGACTGGGACCATACAGTCCTGAGCCGGCACTTATTTCTTCATATATCGTTTCCAAAGAGCCAGGCTTAATATTTTTAATAGAGTTTTGAGAAATAGTTCTCTAGGCTTCCCGAAGGACTTTTTTTTTTTTTGCCTCTCATTTTTTGGCAAGTCTTTGGCTTTCACATTCAGTCCAGTCCCTGTACCTAAGTTAATTGGCAAATGAAGGGTCTAACATCTAATTCTTAATCCACAGAGTTTAATATGATGTTGGCCCACCCTTTGGAGCTATAACACCTTCCACTCTTCTATGAATGCTTTCCATAAGCTGTAGGAGTGTGTTTCTGACCATTTTTCCAGAAGCGCATTTCTGAGGTCAGATACTGACGTTGGACGAGAAGGCCTGGTTCGCAGTCTCCGCTCTAATTCATCCTAAAGGTTTTCTATAGGGTTGAAGTCAGGACTCTGTGTAGGCCAGTCAAGTTCTTCCACACCAAACTCGCTCATCCATGTATTGATGGACTATGCTTTGTGCACTGGTGCGCAGCCATGTTGAAACTGGTATTGGGGTTGTTTTTCAGGAGTTGAATGCTTCAGCATACCAAGACATTTTGGACAATTTCATGCTCCCAACTTGTTGGAAGGCCTCTTCCTGTTTCAACATGACTGCGCACCAGTGAACAAAGCAAGGTCCATAAAAACATGGATGAGCGAGCTTGCTGTGGAACTTGACTGGCCTGCACCTCACCCCGATAGGACACCTTTGGGATGAATTCGAGCGGAGACTATGAGACAGGCCTTCTCGTCCAACATCAGTGCCTGATCTCACAAATGCACTTCTGGAAGAATGGTTAAAAAAGTCCAATAAACACACTCCTAAACCTTGTGGAAAGCTGTTATCGCTGGCCAACATCATATTAAACCCTATGGATTAAGATTTGGATGCTACTCATATAAGTTCATATGCATGTGTAGGCAGGCGAGCGAATACTTTTGGCAATATAATGTATTGCAAAAACAACATAGAATTCCTCATGACATTTAGAATAAGGATATTCATGATATTTGGGCAGGAACAGTTGAACTTTAGATTGTGAAAAGTGATCATTCGTGGGTATTGGGACACAAAAGAGGTGATTAAATATGATGTGGTTATTGGTTTATTGGTTTATATGGAGCATATGGAAGGTGACCATTGAAATTCTGGTGAAGTTTAGAGATATGAATATGTCTTTATATTATTAGTTGTTAATGAAAGGTTATTTAAATCAAACCACGAATCTTGTGTTTTCGTAATTAGTGATGAATCAAGCACACTATTACTAGTAAGAAGAACTACAGGCACAAATAAAGGACAATTTTGGAAAGCAAGGAAAGCAAGCGTCGATTATGTAACATAAAATTGCAATGTGTCTTCAGTGTGTCCAGTAAGTGGACTTTTGTTTCATTGGAGTCAAAACAATTAGCAGGAATCAGTCACAGATCAGAAATTGCACACAAAGTGTTAAACATGGCTGTTAGACTAGTAACATTAAAAGAAAAAAAAAATTGCAAGCGATTCTCACACTCCCACACATACAAAATGAGTTATAATTCGAGTGTGAACTGAACTGTACCTTTTAAAACAATAGCCCAGAGCGGAAGAGTGGATTTGGCTGATGTTGACAGAATGTATATTGGCTTACTCATGTGCTCCAAGAAGGGAGAACAAGTAAAAATAACAAACTGTTATCTAAATCTTATCTCACATTACTCCCACTGAAAATAACTCAATAAAAGTGGAAGTACAGATAGCACTTCGGCTCTCACATCTGTGACATGGCACAGAGCCGTTGCTGCTCAGCCTGCTGGCGTTGACGGTCTGAAAGACCGTATCCTCCATCTTATCCAACATTAATTAACTAAATGACAGCCAGATGTTGTGATGAATGCTGTTATCCTACTTGGTGTCAGCTCAAGATAACTCCTAATGACCGACATTGTGTTAAGCGAAAACCCCTCAGCATCAGCACTATAATTGCACTCTTATCGAGGTCACTTTGCCGGATTAGTTTAAATCTGCAGAATTGATCTTATCCCAGGCATCAAAGATCTCTACACCACACATGCTTAACAGTCTAGATGCTTTCTTATTAATTAATCACATTGTCACTGCTGTTTTCTTGCAGAAACTGGTGTGCATTTGTACATAAGCAAGTAGTCACCATGTCAGTGGCCTGCGGTACTGAGAAATACATTATCAAGTCCCGAAGTCCCTGCCCTAATGGAACACCAGATTGCCATCTAGTCATGTGAGTGAGAGCGAAAGCTTTTTTGTTGTGGTAATCCCAAATGGCGCGGGTACAAAATACATTATTAAAGACTTTTTTGCTATGCAGGTACAAGATGTCCACTCGGCCGGTGTACAGAGAGAAGCAAAAGATCCAAACAGCGCTCTTGTGGAGATGTTGCCCTGGTCATGGGGGAAGCAACTGCGACGATATAGGTACTAGATGTTTTGGCCTTTAGAACAGCCTTCAGTTGGTCCAATGGAAAGGGATCATGTGTGCATAAAACTGAGGCAGAAAACCATTTCACCTTTTGCCTTTAATTATTTATTTATTTATTTTTTTGTTGTCCTCCAGTGGAAAATGGCCATGAGTCTGAGGACACGGACATCAGGCTTCACCCAGGAGGTCCAGTGGTCAACCATACAGGTATTTGTCCATGATTTGACTTGTCTTTACTGCATGTTTACCTGCCTCAAGCAAGCATCCTGATAGAGAGTCCTGCTTACTGCATTGGCCATACAGTACTATGTAGCATGTAGTAGTAGTAGCATTTAGTACATGTAGCAAAACAAACTGAGGAAACAATGAAGCATGAGTCAAATCGGTAGCTGACTGTGGGAAGGTCATCACCCTCACAGGAGAAAGGAAAGGGTGTGTTAACAAGCAGTTCTGCCAGGGCTTAAACTGTAGCAAGTCCACTGAGTGGTGTGTGTGACTAGCCTGTCCCATTAAGGCACACACTAACTACAAAACACAAAGCGAAAGAATAGTACATAGTAGGGCACTGAAAATATCACGGATCTGGGATTATTATAGGTGTGGGATTTCGCCTGGTTTAACATACAGAATAAAGCACCAAAAAAAAAAAAACTCCTACTATGATATCATGGAACATACCCAAATACTACCCAGCGTCTGCACAGAACACTTAGTTTAGATGGGATCAAGCCAAAAATATACCAGAATTTACGCAAACAAGACGAACGTCATTTCCCAGACAGGGCTAACTTTGTTGGACTTCCAAATTCGTTAACATTTCAAAGTCCTGAGCTTAATAAGGTCTAGTCTTGAGCATATGATTTCGAAGCAAAGTGGGGAAAAAGAGCACTGTGATACTGGAAAAAAAAAAAAACTTCTAAATACTGCTTGTATTAAATTCAGGACCTGAGCAATTAACCCAGAACCAAAACCAGGAGCAGAATCACCATCACGAGTCCAGACGCTTGCTTTCTGAGAATCTGCAGTCTGAGGAGAACCAAACAGGGGACACGAACAACAATGGCTTCGCTCCAGGCTCACACACAGGCCATGAGCGTCACCAGGAGAAAGACGGTAAGTGCTGGATTCAAATCTTTACTCTGTATGGAATTATTATTTTCATATAGACACATCGAAAGTTTGCCTGCCAGGAATCTCTAAAAGGCTAAAAGCTCTAGAAGGTGAAGGTTCAATTATTTGTCAGCGTTGGTTGTACAACTAAATGATTTCTTTTGCATTCACCAGTTAGGAAGCTAGAGTCAGAGGGCAGGGTCAGTCAGGATATAGCAGCACCGGAGCAGATAGGGGTAAAGGTCTTGCTCAAGGGTTCAACAGTGGCAGCTTGCCAGTTGAGGATTTGAACCCCTGACCTTCCAGTAACCCAGAACCTTGACCATTTGAGTCACCTAAGACAGGATTAAAGTTCAGAAAAGACTAATTGCTGTTTTTTACTTGCTCATTATACCCAATAACCTGGCTGCTTATTGACAAGAAGAAAGTACACACACATTCAATTGCATGACCAGAAAGTATGGACATATGGTAAAAAATATATAATACATATCCGAATGGCCATCAAGCTCAAGGAACCCTAGGTAAGCATTAATATGAAGTTAGTTCCTCTTTTGCCGTTTTAATAGTCTCGGCTCTTCTGGAAAGGTTTCCCATTTCCCAGCTTTTAGGACATGGCTATGCAGATTTGTTCATTCAGGCACAGCAATATTAGTGGGGCCAAAAGCACTGATGTCAAATATAAAGGCCTGGTGGGCAGCCATCGTTCCTGGCAGCTCCGATGTGTTCGGTGGGGTTAAGGTCTGGCTTCTGTGAAGGTCACTCAGGTTCTTCCACTCCATCCTTGACAAACCACTTTATTCCCAGGGAAGGGAGATTTTTAACACTGCAGCATACAGACATTTCCAAATAATTGTGTGCTTGTAACATTTTGGCAGCAGTATAGAGAAGCCCCATATATGGGCATGTGGCCATATAATGTTGATCAAGTCCTAAAATGATCTTCACTACAGTCTGGGCTAAAAACCTAATTAAACAAAACTACATAACCAGTGTTATCCCTCTATACAATTAATAAAAGTCACCCAATGATCAAAAGCCATACGGACAAATTTAAGTAAACTAAAATACAACCAATTCAGTGGCTTATAAAAACACGCCTGGCAATAATTACCTGCAGTTAGGTGGAATGTTTACCAACTGTTTCTTTTGTTATCGCTGTAGATCATTGATCTTTGTGGGAAGTGCTTTAGTTGGCACATGTGTAAACACGTTTGGAATCCCAGTCCTGTTTCATGACCCAGCCAGGCTTCAGCTGTCAAACAGATGGTCCAGTGTTATAAGGCGCTTGTGGTACTGCTGTTGGGTTTCTGTGCATCATCTTGATTTCACTCTCATGTTCGAAGCATATTGCTATGAAAATGGGCTTTTTATTAGATCTTTATTAAGCTGTAGCAGCATGTTATTTTGAGGGGAAGCAAAATGGCTTACTTCTGGCTCCTCGTCCATAAAAGCTGAAATTTGTTGTGTTTTTAAAGGGAAAATCAAGTCTACAACTTTTAACATTTTATATTCTTTGTGACCGGAGTGGTGATGCTCATCACTAGAAAGACTGCCAACGTCCATGAATGTCTTCCACTTCCTGACAATCCTTTTAATTGTACAATGTTTTAAAATGCTTGGACAACCATCAGACAGCCAGACCCAGATTGGCAAGCAGCAACAGCTGCTTCTCCAAGATCAAGATCTTTTTTTTTGGGTCTTAATTCTTTTTAATAAAATAGATTCAAAAACAGATTCAAAGGGGTTGTCCCTTCAATGGGTGCTTTTATGTGGACCCTTTTTATTCATTCATTTATCTATCCATCTTTACTAACCCCCTTCATCCTGAGCAGTGGCACAGTGGATCTGCAGTTTAACCCCAAAACAATGGGCATGAGGAAGTATATATCCATACCCTGGATGGGACACCATTCCATTACAGGGCACCTTACACACACATTTATGCCTGTATGCATTAGCTACATACATACAGTAAACTGGTATAGTTTTAACGGTATGAACATTGTCTTGCTGTATACACACGATCAGAGAGTGTCTCGTCTATAGCCTGTCTCCTGCATATCCTTACACGCAGACAGCACAGGGTTCCTGCAGCAGTAAGTATAAACTCTGCAGCCTTGTGTTGCGACTCCTCCAGCTCAAGGTCTCCCTCTCACTGCAGCTTCCTGCCCAGGATATCCGCTCTTTCTCTGGGAAGAAAAAAAAAATCCCCTCAATATTTTGTACATAGAGGATGATGTAATGGGATGGAATTGATACTGTATGCAGGTTGCAATACAGAATGAAAACATATTCCATCATCAAATAGATCAGTTGATGCGAGAGCATTTCCATAGCAGCTGGTTTATCGCAACCAGGTCAGGCTAGTAACACGTGGGAGAGACTAATATTACAAAATGAGAATAATGGGAATAAGTGTGAAGGGGAGATCGAGATCCTTATGAACAAACCTAACTGTGTGGAGAAAGGTTTGTCATATGCCAAATGGAATAAAAAACTTTTTTTTTGGTCAGTAATTGTGTAATTGATTCATGTTAGCAGATTACAAACATGACTTATTTGCCCAAAGATGAAAAGAGCTTGAAAAACGAATCCTATTAAGATGCAAGAAATTTGCCCATGGTGACTACCAGCAAGACTCCACCTTGCCTTTTTTCAATCTGTGTGCCAACTGACTGAATGATTCTGATATACAGTACAAGTTACACAACAAGTCAAAAAAATTGGACCCACCTTCTAATTTCATGGTCTTTCCTTTTTTTAAATTTATTTATTTAGATTTTTTTTCTTTCTACATTGAAAAACAATACTGAATGCAGCCAAAATATACAATAATCTCCTTTGAACAGTTGATATTGAGATGTGTCTGCTACTTATGCTCTGTAAAGCCTGTTGTCTCTTAAAATAATAAATGACTGCTGTTGTTACTTAATTCCACAATGCCAAATGCGTCGTTTCATAGTTTTGAAATCTCCAGTATTTAGAGATTGAATAAAATAAATCACTAAACTACTGTAAAACCATCGAATTAGATGGTTAGATGGTGTGTCCATACTTTTGACTGAAGCCGTATAGACTACGTTACTTTAAGCACTCAAAACATTGAAGTTGTGACAGAAATCCAATTTTTTCCATGCTTATTGCTTGTTGACCTGATCAAAAAGTATTGGTGAATATTCAGACTAACACCTCTATAATGAGTGTGGTACAATGGTCAGTCTACTGAAAGCCATGTGAAATACCCAGTCTCCAATGCAGAACAGGGGTTTTCCTGAGCTGTAAATCACTTGAATTAGAAAATAAATGTCTGACATTTTAACGTCCAAAAGAAAACACCGCTGGCCGGGAGAATGAATCTGTCAAGATCCGAGAATGACACAAGCCAGTAAAATATTATTCAGTACTAGCATGTCCCACTCCCAGGAGGCCAGACCACTATGATTTGTATAACTGGAAAGGCAAACACTCATGCCCGTAAAATTCCGCTTCTCACCTCACCTCAGAGGTCTTAGGTTGTGGGGACGACCCCTGGAGGACAGAGGGAGTTGTACATTTTTCTTACATAAAATAAAGTTATAATAAATATTTTATCAGTCAGGTAAATATGGGGTTTTAAATCAGTTTTATTTGCGGCCTTTTGATTGACAAAAACAGAATTATTTGAAACTTACAGCTGATCCAAGATGGAATCAATGTTTGTTTTTTTTCTTGTTGAGTTAATTCTTATGTTTTTTTCAGCCCCCTCCGATGTGGATAATGGACATCGGGGTCCACCTCCACCAGAGACACATTATACAAATCCTGGGCTTGTACCCATCCATTACCTAAAGGATGTTATGATGTCTCATCTACAGCCCATATTTGACAGCTTCAACCTGACACTAGCACGCCTGTCTGAAGAGGTGAAGGACTTACAGAAGGATATGACCCAGATGCAAGTCCTTCTAATGGTACGGGGAGAGTCCGACCCGATGGGAGGTAAAATAAGCCAGGCGTCGGATCATGAGGCAACGGCGGAACCAAGTATGCGTGACGAGATGGAACAGAAGCTCCATGCACAACAGGCCATGCTAACTTATAACTTAACCAATCTGAAGATCGACATGGATGTCCAAAATAAGCGCAACCAGAAGACGCTACAGGTGAGAGCACGGAACACAAATGTACCCATGTGTAAATAGATACATTAATACATACAGTATACTGTATCTAAATAGCTAAATCAAGTGGACGCAGCACAATGCACAACAGCGTCACACAGGTACAGGTTAAGAGTTTACGTTCACATCAAACATTTGAAAAAACTTTGCAGGAAAAACATTTTGAAATCTTGTCGTGCTGGAAAGCATCTCAGGGCACAGAACATTAAACCCTGAGGTGGATGGGTTACAACAGCAGAAGGCCACATCAGATACCATTCTGTGTAAACTCTGTTGTCGAGTGAAATTTCCAGGGGATCGGCGGTTTATGAAACTTTTAAACCAGCCCTTCCGTCATTAACATCCCTGCCATGATGAAAGTCACAGAGACGATTTATTTCTTTATTCTGATGATTGTTGTGAACATTAATCAATGCTCCTGCCCTGGATTTGCACAGTGTTTTGAATTGCACCGCTGCCACATGATTGGATGAGTAGATAACTCCATGTGTGTTCAGTTACTCTAAATAAATTGGGTGATAAGTGTATATACATCTCAGACTTGTTTATTAGAGGAATGAAAATTCAGCATTCCTAGAAGAGGCTTTTCCAGGAATGCCTGATGTAGAATTTGCTTGTGTAAACGCTACAATATCTGTAAAATACCAGATTTCTACTGGCAAGAAATCAAGAATATACATAGACATTCTTCCACCGTCTAAAAAGCAAAACGTACAAGGTGCTACTCGTTTCTTTAAATGTATTACAACTAACAGGATTGCTTGTTGCATCATAGATGAGTCTCCATTCCATAAACTCCTCACTAGCGGAAACACGGGAGAAACAAGGACAGCTGGAGGAGATCGTCGTGGCACTTGTAAGTCAGATATCAAGTCGTGGCAGACAGCCTCAGGAGGACACAGCCGTCTGGGAAGCCATTACTCGTCTGGACAATAAGGTGATCAATAACACTGTCCATCTCAGTGCCATCAAGGAAGACAAAGTCCAAGTGTCGGAAAGAATCGAAAATTTACAGAAGCGCTACAGGACCTTAGAGGAGCGTGTAGCTCAGGATTACCGCAGGAATGAAGACCGATATATTGAGGCTTTCCTAGAAGTGGATGCAGCGAAGGAGTCGGTTGGGAAACATGCTGATGACCTGTCTAAAAATGTCACCGCTCTCCAAGTCACAGTACATGAACTGGAGTCAGATGTTGACTATTTGTACACACAGTTCTATAACATAAGCTCTGGAAGCAGAGACTGTGACTGTACCGGCTTCAGCACATCCGTGGCACAGTTGAAACGGACAATAGATAACCTAACAGTGATCGCAAATGAAAACAGGATAGCTATAGACAATGCTGCAGAAGAGCAGGTAAACATTTGGGAAAGGGGTGACTGGGGCTCACAAGTGGAAGAAATCAAACTAAGCTTACACACTGTGCAGAACATGCTGGCGCTTGAGCAAGAGAAGCGCAATACACTGCAGCAAACCTTACAAACATTCCAGAAAAATATTTCAGGCATTCGGATTGATGTTGGAGAGCTACAGAATAAGGACGCTGAGAAAGCGGTCAAGATAAATTATCTGTCCCACTCTTTTGACTCTCTGAAGAAAGATGCCCAACGTCATAGTGACGTATTGGAATTCCTACTTGATGAGGAGGTTCTGGTGTTCATTGAGCAGTCCGAACAAGACAAGAGAGACTACTCCATCCCGGCCCTGAACAAGGTGCTCGGTGACCTACAGGAGCAGATTAACGCCCACAGTCGAAGTCTGGCCTCCATGCTTAACTCGGAGGATCCCACAGCACACCACACGTTACAGAGGGCAGACTGGAGCGCACAGGATCTCCAAGGGATCCAAAATGGACAGAAATTTCAGCATTTCTCAGAAGAGCCAACGGTTTTCACAGACAATGACTTCTTTGCTTTGAAAAAATCATTAGAAGAACTTCAAGCACATGTTGTTAAGCTTGGGGAGCAGCAGTGCCCATCCTGCTGCAATTGTTCCAGAGGTGCTCATTCCAAAGATGTGGAGGGAAAACTGCATGCGGAGTTGACGAGTGTGCGCAAGAGTCTCGACGATCACCTCAAGATTTTCAGCAGCGTTTTCAGTAACACTGAAGGTCTGACGGATTCTGAAGCAACAGTCGATTTAGATAAATTGTCTGCAATAATGAAGAAAAAAGAAGACAAACAGCAAAGAAAGAGGCAAAAGAAGAAACCAGAAACAAGAGATGCACAGCGCAGCAAGCGGTATACATCGCTCAAAACGACAGGTAAGAATGATTTTTTTAAATAATTTTTTTTATATAGACATCTTTCTGTAGAAAAAGTGTTACCCTCAAAATTCTAGAAATAATGAATGGATCCTAAGGGATCTAAACGTTTGAAGAACAAAGACTGATATTTTATAGAAACTGCACAGGATTTTCAGTAATCCAAGCAGAAGGACTAGCATATTCACTGTAAAATCTTAAAAAAAAAATTGGGTCTGTGTGACATTTGTGTGTTTTGGGACTGAGAGAAAACATCTCTAATGAAGGCAGTTTCAGAGAGTTAGTGATTACTAAGCATGAAAGGTCACTTAGTCATGTAGTTATTCCCCCTACTGTAACTTTTTGGAAATGTTCCAAGCTAAACATGAGTAAGGCAACAAAAGCATGATGATAACCAAGTGTAGAAATAGTTGTTAGGGCAGCTCAATGGTGTAGTGGTTAGTCTTGCACGTCCAGGATCTGGGTTCCATTCCTGGCCAGGTTTGTTTCCCTCCGTGTGTGCATGGAGTCTGCATGTTCTCCCCGTGCTTGGTGGGTTTCCTCCCACAGTTCAAAGACCGGTAGGTTAGGGTAATTGGCGTTCACAAATAGTGCTTGAATGAGTGTGTGCGCGCCCTGTGATGGATTGGCACCCTGTCCAGGGTCTACCCGGCCTCGTGCCCCAAGTCTCCTGGGATAGGCCTTCAGGCCCCCCACGACAGGATTAAATGGTATAGATGAGTGAGTGAGAAATAGTTATGATTGGCGGGTTCTAAAAAACGGTCTCAAAGTTCCTGAGAAGTGGTTTGAGGCAAGTTTTTTATTTTTTACAGCTTTCTTATATACCCTGTAGCAACATCTCCCTCTAGTGAGCAGACTTGGCTGCATTTTTACTAACGCTCAGCTAAACATGGAACATACAGTACTATGTAAAAGTCCGAATGAATCTGAAGTTGGTCACGTCCAGGGACTGGACTGAAAAGAGCCAGATTAGTCCTTTAAGAAGCAGGGGAAACAATTACTCAAGATTACTACAAGCTTCCTTTAGACCAAGACTGGAAGTCAGGGGTGGCTAAAGACTTTCACAGTACTGTATGTAAATACTGTACATCCTGTAAGGGCGACAAAATCTTATGAGAACCGAAAACTTTAATACACATTTTATTAGATCTTACTCAAATGACTGTTTTTAATTTTGAGGTGCAAGTGATCTGAGTCATATGTGACAAACTGACTTGCACTCAACCGTCACGCTGGCTCAGTGTACTTTTGTTATGACACATGAAAGCGATTTCATTCCCGTCATTACATTTCTAAGAAATGTACTAGGTTGGAAGGTTTTATTAAAATGTTCTAATTGTCCAAATTAAACATAAAATACGCATCAGTCTGTCATGGTGGTTACACAACATTCTCATACATTTGCATTTTTTTTTTTAATTAGGCATTATAATGAACAACAGTCAATTTAAATAAATAAATAAATAAAAAAGGCAACACCAAATGCTTTCCTAAACATAAAATAAACGAATGGTTTTAGTTATTCTCTCGTAGCAAGGCAAGTAATACTGCAGTTACTGACTGAGCCACAAAGTCATGAAGGTCTACTGTAAGTCAGTCTAAGGAGCGCCATAATTTTCATCATGTGCTTCACAACTTTGTCTTTGATTGTGATGAAAGAAGCATTTGTAAGCTAAGATTTTAAGAGATTCATATCAGGTTGGAAGAGATTATATCAGTTTATGTAGGTTTACTTGTTTCACTTTAATTTAAGATGATGTGGAAAAGCTTTTAGAAATAGAAAATGCCACAAAGCAGCTTTATAGCAATGCAAGTGTAATTCTACATCCCTAACGAGCCAGTCAGAGGTGACACCGAGACAGCATGAGGAATAGAAACATGAGACACATGCTCTAATACGGTTTATTAACATTTACGCCTGAACATTCAAATTGCAAATCAGATTGTGTTCCGTTTCTTCTTTTAGTGTACAATCAGCTTCCTGAGAACCCGTTCATGTTTGTAGCCAACAACAGAGATGGTGTGAACACACCTGGTACGGTCGTGTTTGAAACTACATCCCTAAACCATGGGGAAATGTACTCACCTGAAACGGGCACATTCCGTGCACCTGTTGCGGGGGTTTACCTGTTTGTGGTAACACTGGACTTTGGGCCTGGGCCATGTTTAGCCCAGTTAAAGAGGGGAGAGGAAGTGGCAGCGTCGCTGCACCAAAGCATGAGGAAGTCATGGGGTCCTGCTACTCAAGTCTGCCTCCTACAGCTACAACAGGGTGAAGAGATCCAGCTAGAACTAGTGCAGGGAACACTGGAGCATGGGAAGCCACAGGAGAACACATTCGCTGGACTGCTACTCCTACAGCACACATAAGCACACTTTCACATCAGCAAGAGTTTAAAAAACAATGCACTGGGATGAACAAATAAACTTGCATTTCTTTATTTTTTTTACAAGAAGCATATTGGGCATAGCTAGTTGGTATAAAAGATCATGGAAGTCTTGTAAACTTTTTTACGGTTTCAGAAAATCTAGACTATAACAGACTTCTTCCCAGGTTGAGACTGTAAATATGCGCGTTTCTAGATTTTTCTATGTATGATTGCTACTATTAGAGTTCAGTGAAAAACAAAAAAAAACTTACCATGTATCTGTACATTTCTGCTGCACCTTAAAACACTATTGCCAAAATTAGATTTTTAATGTCACTAACGCATTCTGCTCAAACACTTGTCCCAGATCCATCTGAAATGACCCACACACACACACTCAGATTCATAGAGTAAATATTTACTTAAAATGCATACATTGGACACGTTATCATACGTATGGTTTTTGCATTTTCTTGGCAAACTCATAAGGCACCCATTCAATCCAAAGTTATGTTAAAAAGGTGTGTAATAATTACATAACATTTACCTTTTATTAGTACAAAGCAGGGCAGGACAAAGCAACACTTAAATATCTACACCACATTAGAGATGCTAGTTTTTTTTTTCTGGAGTAAAAAGAAGTGTCGTGAATCACAGCTCAAAATCCTTAAACAAGGAATGAATAACAAACACTTTGTTCCCAATTACCGTAAATAAATAATAATTTAAAAGAAATCCTTTTCATTCATCCAAAATACTTTCTGCTGGCCAAAGAGTGCACGTATTGCTTACGCAGCAATTTTTCTGTTATTTTATTTTATATTGTATGTAGGAGTTACACCATCATCTTTACGTATTTATATTTTTCAAACAAATGTATTTTTGAAAAGCATTTTTATGACCTTTTTCATTTATTTGTACTGTAATTTTATCTATTCGAACATTGGGAAAAGTTGGCAAATTTTGATAAGGCATAGTATTAATCTGGCACTGAAATCTGCACTGTTGATCTACACTTCCTGTGTGTATAGACCCATGTCATGGTTATTCAAAACTTTTCAATGGCATGGAAAAGCAATAAAGGTAAAGTAAGGCTGGTGTGTTTGTTTGCAAGATCTATTAATGTTAATTTTTCTGAAAATCAGTCCATACCGGGACACCAATTCTAAAACGTCATCTAATTAAGTAAGGGTTAATAATAAAAAATAAAAAAAAATCATAAAAATATTCCCTTAAAATAATGAGAAATCCAGTATTTAGAATTGTAGTGGAGGAATAGATCATGATGCATGTCTAATAGCAACCAGTGTGAACTATCTGAACACTAATTTCTACCTACATTAACGTGTTAACTAAACTCGACATACGTACACAGGGAACTCTTATATGACAGTATCAAAGGTTTAAGTGTCTGGCCTTATGAACCACTATTAGTAGAACGTTTCTTACTTTTTTAGCTTGCGCAGTCTAACATTACAATTTTATTTACAAGTCCAAGTATAACTGCGCTTGGCAAAGACTCATAAAAGTTCTTCCTTATGGCAGGAATTTAGGTTCATCCCAAACAAACAAAAAGACAAATGCATACACAGTTGACACAAACACATAGATTGGTGTGTAAGGCAGAAAGGTCAGTTGTCCATCCCAAGACTTTCACAGGTGCAGTCTGAATCTGTTCAAAGCCTGTGATCGTACAGCTTTCACAGAAAGCAAAACAAAACAAACAAAAGGACAAAAACTGGCTCCATGTGCTCTCCAGTGGTCAAGCAGAGAAGGAGCAAAGACGGCACCGAGGTTGAGTTCGATCTCTCACAGCCCGTGTTAAACCGGACGGAGTCTGATCCTGCTGGCAACAAAACCAGTTCAGACATGGCTCAGATTTTGATGTCCTGCAGTTCCACCATTTTGGCTAATGTCTTCTTGACTCGTAGAATAGTGAGGCGGGATTGTGGATTGTGGGCCCAGCACTCCGACATCAGCCTCAACATCGCCCTCAAACACTGAAGAGGAAAACAGCACTCAAATCTCAGGTAGCAAACATTTTACATGTCATTTTCAAACACGAGACAAGTAGTAATTGCAAGTAGTTACAATTATTAAATTAAAAAGAGAATTTTAAAAAATTGTTAAAACAAGCAGATTTTGAACACTTACCTCATCACTGTTCCACCTGTTGGACACGGTGGGCCGAAATCCTTTCACACACACTACCTGCAACATGTCTTCGTATGAAGGGTCTGAAGGGACCATGTCGTAATATGGCAGCTGGTAGTCCTCAACTATCCCTAAGAAAATGGAACCAGTAGTACAATTAATAGTCACAATATTTTCTTGTGCTTGTTCCTTGTTTATAAACATTGTAATACATCATTGTACAGTGTTTGTTCGTTTAATATGAACGTTAATAATAAAGCTCCAAGACATCTCAAATCATAAAATGCAAAGAATCAAACAATTGGGGGGGGGACAATGCTATTACTGAAAAAGTACCTCCTGTGACACAGCGTCTCGCCATCTCCCACATGACCAAGCCGTAACTGTAGATATCTGCCATGACGTAGGCGTGGAAGTGGTTCTTACTAAAGCTTTCGTCGAGGACCTCTGGGGCCATGTAGCGCCTGGTTCCTGTACGGGTGCTCAGAGGGATGTCAACTTCATTGCTGTCACTGAGACAAAAGGAGACAGATAGATTACACTAAATAAATAGATCTTCGGATGACCAGTCTTAAACCAGCATTGACAAAACCTTAGTTAACGTTGGACTAATTTTGACTCTGAAAAGAACCTGTTAAATTTGACGGCCAGCCCTAGGTCGGCGATGCAGCAGGTGCCGTTTCTCTTGACGAGGATGTTCTTGCTCTTCAGGTCTCGGTGAGCGATGGCTGGTTTGCCGTGCGTGCCGTAGATCTCGGTGTGAAGATGGCACAGGCCGCACGCTGTCGAGTATGCCAGTTTCAGCAAGGACTGCGAGTCGAGGGTGGTGAACTTTAGGTAGTCATACAAAGAGCCGTTCTCGTGGTAGTCCGTGATGAGGTACATCTGGGAGGAGGCTCCTGTACCGTTTATATCCGCTGCAATGAAGCCTGTTGGGGATGAAGAATGATATATGATTGGACAAGAACCATATAATGAGTAAATCACAGTCGGCAATACAACACTTTATAAAATAAAGTGTTACAATACAAGCACTAATTTTTAACAGATCATACAAAACTCTCAAAAATGAATATAATGGATCAAAAATAAGAACTGTGGGTAAATACATTTATCCATGCGGAACAAAAAGCTTCCCATGACATTATTTTTATCCATTAAAATTTATCAGTCGGGGAAAAGGTTTTGGAAAAATATATATTACTTTGGAATAAATACTAATTTAGTTTCTTCAAACAAAGCTTAGGTAAATATTAAAATACGGCAAAAAATATGTAATACTGGGAAGCGCATTAAAAAAAAATTCCATTCATTTTCTGCAGGTGGTTTATACCGTCAAAATAAGTAATTGCAAAACTTTTCTTAATATTTAAATCACAGTTACCCTGACTTCTAACGCATGACTGAAAAATAGCAGTTTTAAATGATTAATTTGAAAAACCTACACAGGATATTTTCATGTCTCATAAGCACGGTCTGGTAGATCTCAGTCTCTCTGAACCAACTGGCCTCTTCACGAGTGTTAAACACTTTGACTGCCACCTTCTCCCCCCTCCAGCGGGCCAACCACACCTCACCACAGCGGCCTTTCCCAACCAGACGTACTGTCTGGATCTGCTTCGCAATGGTACGCTGCACCTAAGCATAAAGATCAGAAAGTGCTTGGTATAAAAACAGTTTCGCAGTTCTGAGCTTAGAATCAGTGAGTGTATGTGAAGGTGCTGACCAGCAGGGGGAGCCCAGAGCCACTGCCCGAGCTCTGAGATTGGTGGATGAGGTCTTTGATGGATTCTCCAGGAGGAATGAAGGCTTCGGCCTGCTCCAGGTCTCGGTGGTAGTGCTGCCTCTCTGTTTGCCACTTATACCTGATATGCCAAATAAAAAAACATGTTCATGACTGACCCTGATCTTACATTATCGCTGCCCTTCATCGAATCTTCCTGGAAGTAGGATACATCACATCTAAACAAAGTCTACAGACAACAAAGATCTTCTCCAAAGATGTAGAAGTAGCAGGATGTGGGTATCAGTTATCTTCAGCTGTGTTAAGGTATGTGCATTTATACATTTCCTCTCAGTGTTGGAATGATCCAGCAGTACACATTAAAGCAAGAAAATGGTGAAGACCTTAAAAGCACATGGTAGGTGCATTTCATATGTCACTTTTAGCCTTCTGACACTCACTAAAATAGGAAATAATTCGGTTACAGTATTTTACAGTCTAAAATTGTTGGACAATCCTCGGTTATAGTAACCATCATTGCTATTGTAAATGCATACTGTACTGTACGATGCATGTTCCCTACTGAGTTCGTGCTTGTACATAAATCAGATCAGTATTCCTCCGCAAACCTGTACTTTATAAAGGAGCACATCAAACACTCGTCCACTTTAATTTCCTGACCTGAACGTTTGTTTTTTGATCTTGCATAGATGCTGGTTTTACAGCTTATCTTCAAAATCTGAAACTTTTTGTTAAACAAGCACTGGTCAGATAAGAGTCGTACCTATAGTAACACACCACAGTGATGCAGACGAGGGTACAGCAACACACAGTAACCGAGATGAGCAAGGCCAGCCAATGAGGGGCAAGGAATACCTCTGGGGAAATCAAACAAACAAACAAAAAAGTCAGTGTTGTTTAAAAATCAATAGAAACTCACCATTAATTTCTATATTGGGCATTAATTTTAAATCTTAGTAATTGATGGAACATATTATGCTAACATATGTAACCAATAACCAATCATGTCTTCTTTTATTTGTATATTATGATAATATAGGCAATCAATAACCAATTATGTTTAGGAATTCATGATGTACGATTTATGACCCAGGCATGCTTGCACCCATGTACACCCTTAAAATTGTAAAATCCAGTTTGTAGCACACGATGCATGTTTGTGATAATTGGGAATAAAACATTTTTATCTGAGCATATTCAAGTGTTTGGTGGTGTTTCTTTAATCTGACAGGATAATTTACCACCACATCACATAGCAACAATTTAAAAAAATCCGGATGTAGGTTTACACATAACTCTCCAAGACATCACGAGGAAGAAATCTTAAAATTAATCATGCTTAAATCAGACTGACGCGTAGTTGCCACCGTACAAGCCTCTGGAGGCAGTGTTAGGCTTAGCAAAGTTATTTGGCAATAAAATTAAGTCAGATGACGACCTGAATGTACTGAATGACCAGGTTATCACATCTACGGAGTACGTCTTCCCTGAAATCATGAAAGAGTGGTTCTGGGAACATGAGGAATCATTTTTATAAATCAACTAGACACTACGGTAGAACAAAATGTAAGAATGTAAGACTATTTTTGTTGGACAGTGAGTATAGTTGAATAAGCGGATGGGGTGCAGGAGCTGACCTGGCTCTCGTGGTGGCAGTTCAGGCTTCAGATCACGATTACAGAAGTCAGACTGACAACACTCAATGGTTCGTCTTGCCTGGGCATACTGCGAATCCTGTAAAACAGAGTTCATTCATAATTTAATACAGCACTACATCATGTCACTCAAACTGCCTGCACCTGTTTATAAACATCAACCTGTAGGTTTTACCTTGCACTGAAAATGAGAGCCTTCATATTTCATACAGCCAGAGCTTACGAACACCTCTCCATTTTCGTCTTCTTCGATGATGGCAAAGCACTGCCCATTTGTCCTGTAACATTAACCGAGTATGTCAACACCAAGGTACTTTTTCCTTTCTCGTAAACTTTTGGTTTCTTTTTTCTGGTGGCCACCACTTACATGCAAGTGTTGTTCTTGGCGTCCTCTGGGCAGTGGCCTAAGCAGTAACAGCTGAGGAAACGTGGTGCATCCTCGGGCTCCACCGTTGAACCAGGAGCTGGTCTTCTGGAGTCCGAGCTGTGTTTGCCGCCGGCCCCCTGGAGCACATGGTCTGGGTTCTGACCAGCTGTAGGAACAAGAACAGAACATATCTGACTGACTGTAGCAAAAACCATGAGTGGCCTAAATCATTACACTTAATGTACAACACCACCTGTAAACCTTTTCTGAAATCTGGAAGGTTAATATTCCTACCACTAGGGGGCAGATCACAGCCAACAATTTTCCAATGTTTGCAGTTTCACAGCAGTTATTTTGGCAAAGATGTTCAAGATCAATTTCCAGGAGGTAAAAAAAAAAAAAAAAAATTCAGAAATGCTACATTTCTACAGCTTTGCAGAAGCTGATACGGTCATCACCGAGTATGCTGAAAAATAAAAAACTGAAAGGTTAAAAGTTCAACCATAGCTCCAGAGTTACCAAGCATTTATTCACCCCTCTCCCATTTTTAGGTTACATATGTGGAATATGTGAAATATCTTCAAGCTGTTATATTAGATTAGATTCAACTTTGTCATTGTGGGCACCAATGAAATGCAGTTAACATCTTATACGTCTATAATGCTGTACAGTATCATAGTGTATTATAGTAACTGTGCAAACATTGCATGAATTAGCATGTCTGTTAGTTCCTGTTATCCATAAACTTTTGAAGCAAACAAGATAAAAAAATTAATCATGACCCAGTCTAATATGTTGCAAAAAAAAAGAAGCAGCAAAAAGCACAAGAACCTAAACACACTAAATGTTAAGTAATTTTCTCCTTGCAGAAATTTTCACCATATCATAAATTATTACACATTCATCAAACAGACCAGAATTATAACTGAGAATTCAGCATTATTGTGGTATAAACTGAAACAAACTAGGCTGGATACCTGCAACAGTATATTAATCCACACACTGAATCTTATTGAGGAAGAAGGGGGGGGGGGGATTTATTCTTTACATAATTCTTACTCACAATATTAAATCTTACATCTTTCCTGAGGAGTTATATTTTATTTGGCTAGATCCAACATCCTTTGTGCACCAAAGTATGATTAATGGATCAGTGTATTGACCCAATAATGAACTAAGGTGGCTGTAATTTCACTACAAAGTAAATCAGTCAGGACAGAACCTCAGCTTTGTTCATATCCATCTCCATTTTAGTGACCACATATAGTCTTGCTCTGTGGAGTAAAAACCTCTCCTCCTGCTCCATTGGCTTCCATTCCCCCCGCCTTTTTAAGATGGCAGTCTGACGACAGAACAGTGTGTGTATGCGCGCACACACAAGTAAGACTGCTGCTCTAGGCACTTCCTCTGGAGCATGACTCCACTCTAGCCAGTCGAGTCCAGACATGTCGGTAAGACGGCAAATCACTCCCTAAGCAGCTTTGTGTAGAGCTCAGAGGCATAAAAACATGGCACTCTGCTCCTCTGGTAAACTCTTCTCTCATATCTCATTACTAGCCAGTCTGTTTTGTTTTTTCCCCTCTCCATCCATGTTTTTCTCTGCTGCTGCTGATCTGGAATTCTGGTCAAATTCTGGTCATGGAGGTAATTTTATTAGGGCTCAGTGATTTAATTGTATATCTGAGGGAGATAAAAGAGCCTTCAGTGTGCGTCGACTCGTTTCATAAGTTCGCAGAGCGTAATGGAGTCGCAATAAAAGGTGGAATGATCTTGTAGATACCTTGTGCAATAAGCTTGAACAATCATTAACTCTTGAAAGTCAAGCAGCACACATACAAAATAAAAATCCGTTCCAGTGACACAAGATTGGTCAAAAATCCAACAACACGGGCCGATTAAAATAAATAAATAAATAAATAAAAAACGGCTTATATGGAATGCTGACGATGTGTGCATTTGGGTTTTTTGGATACGTTACACAGAACCAAAGATGATCTCGCTTTTAAAACATGTAAATTGGTTTCAGGTCATGCCTCTGGTTTGTGCTTGTGTAGTTTGCATGTTCTCCCTGTGCTTGGTGGGTTGGTGTACAAGTGTGCCTTTGTACACTTGTAGGTTGCAAAAGGTCTCCTTATAAGCAAGCCCTGCTGACGTGAAACCACAGGTCAATACAGCCAACTATAACTTAGCAACGGCAGCTTGAATGGATAGAAAAATGGACATTTTATACATGAAGTTACTGCGAAGGGCAGAAAATGCAAACTTTGGGCGGAAAGTCTCACAGGTATAGTAGAAAAAAGGTTTTTTCCCCCCCCAAAGTGTATCTGAGATCTTTTGGCAGCTAGTTCCAGCTTTGGGCAGCACAGAAGTTAAATGCTGGCTCGCTGTGTTCTTGAGCTTAAGTAAAGCACTGAGATAAACAACTTAATCAGGCAGAACTGATAGCCTTAGAAAAATAAAGGAAAGCAGGTATTTCTTCCATTTCAGATTTTAAGAGAGCAGAAAAGGTATAATAATATCTACATTGCAGAAAAATGTGCCTTGATGATTGTTTTATTATGATATCGTCATTTATCGTAAGATTGCTGAAGTATTAATAAAACATACTGGTTTTCCATTCTCCTCTCTAGCTGGTGTGTGGTACAAATAAAAGATTAGCTTGTACACACAATCTTATACACACACCCTACAAGCACTATGCCATATTAATGACCTCCATTTGCTATAATGGAAAGGCAGTACGCCAGTACGCTGTGTGCCCAGTCTAGCCGAGATCATGTGACTTGCAAGAAAGTGAGTGGGGCTTCCAAACAGTGTCAGTTAATATCAGTGTGTTAAGGACACCAAAGCAACTCATTTCAGCTTTATTCAACCAGCTCATCTCCTGTACTATTAGATAGTAAAGGCTGTCCACACATGTATTCAAAGTTTGACCACGAAGCTCCCATGCATAATGAGTAAAGGTACGTCCTTGAATAGTAGCACGGTCGTGTAAAAGCGTGTTGAGATGATTTTTTTATTTTTTTTTATTTTTAACTGTGTCACACAGTTAGGCTAAAACAATATTTTTTTTTATTATAAAGAAAAATGTGCCTCATACTGACAGACCCTTACCTGTGACTATTTATCCTGAGCAGTTTATATGTACGTATAACACCTCGTCTAATCGGGAACCCGCAAGGTGCAGTGCAGCGTCTACACAAGTAGAGCTAGACTGTCTAGACTTTACATAACACTAAGAGAAAATAAATTAGATTACGTCTGTAATCGAGCTAGCCAATAACCCTTACAGAAGACACGATGGCCCTGATGCCAGACTGGGGCAATCCCTCTTCCCGATGATGATGACGAGGACAACCTGCTTAAGTTTAGACTCGAGTGCAGGAGCTGAGCGGAAAGTTCGAGTCAGGAACAACCTGCATAAGCATCGAATGAGCCAAAACTCGAATTAAAACCAGAAACACCTCCAAGTTTCCCCTCTTCCTAGCTTGAGCTTCCGCTCACTACTGCATCGCAACCATAAGATTGTCCAGAAACAAGCACCGTCTCCAAGGCATCCTTTCAGATCATTGCATCATTGCATTCACAGTTCCTGAATACTGGGCATCTTTCTTCTTCCTTTTAGTACAGCCATGGTCATAGAGCTCATTTAAATTTGTTTGCAGATACAATGAGCAGCAGTTTACATACCAATCACAGCTCTGAATGTGACTGTCAGAAGTTGAATGGCTGCAGTTTAGAAAGGACAGCATTTCTGTACAGCAAAAAGCCAATGGAGCTTTTCAAGCTGACAGCAATGAAGACATTTAACTTGGGCCAATGCTTTGGCTTCTGTTGCTGTGCTGTGATTGGCTAAGTTGTGATGGATGAAGCCAGGAAACCTCTGAGCTCATGGCCTCCACACACAGACACACACACAAGCTTCATTCGGCTGCAGTCATGGTGGAGTCTGAGGTCTGGCAAAACACCCTTCCCCACCCCGCACCCCAACAAGCCTCTCCATTTACTGCCCCACACGCACACACAAACACAGATACACAGCCTTAAAGTAACACAGGACAAAAGGATGAAAAATAGCGTTATTAAACCAGAGCTCTCTAAAATGGGTACGTGAAGCAAAGCACGGCAGGATTATACAAAAAAATTGTTACAGTGGTAGCAATCACAACCTATTAAAAAAGACGTGTTACATTATTCTATTCATTGTTGCATTCTGGAAGTTATTATTATTGTTGGATTACTTAAACTAAATTTAACCTATAAATATTGTCAAGATAAATTTTGTGTCAATTTAATTCAAATTGTGTTCTGTTAATGAAACGTACAGAAATTGAAAGCTCAATTCCCTTAAAAGTTATAGCATAGGCATTGTACAATAAACATGCTCACCCATATGCTCGACACATTTTCTGAATGGTCGAATCATGTTTATGTAGATATTGCGCAACATTTTCTGAATGACACATTTGCTCATATTCCTACAGGTTTCTGATCCAATTGTTTGTCATACACTGCCTGGAAGAAAAACTAATATTTGTTCAACTCCCCTTAGAACTTTGATTACAGCATGCAAGCTAGAGGCCAGTTCATTTGTGAAAATGATTCCTCATGGTCCCAGAAGAACTATTTCACAATTCCGAGTCCTGGAATATTAGGGAAAGAAAAGGATCCACAAAAGTGATAACCAGGTCATTCATTACATTTAGGTCACAAGCTGAATTATTTTTTTGCCACACTGTTGAGCCTAGACCTGATAAACAGAGGCTTGTATAGCAAGCACAAGGCATGATGGATGCAACGTCTTCAAACTCTAATCTTTATCCTCCCTAACCAACTAAATTTCTTTTGGTTATATTTTCTTACATCATGAGCTTATCTTTCATTTAGTAATTGAGATTTAAAAATAGTTTAAAAAAAAAATAAAAATAAATTACTCTGTACTCTGTACCCTTACTACTCATTTGCTTAAACAGCAGTGACTACTTGTTCAGTGTTGCCAGAGTACTGTAAATTAGAATTATGAACAGTGCAACCTTGGATTACGAATGTAATTTGTCCCGGAAGCGGGCTCGTATATCAAAACACTCGTATTTTCCCATAAGAAATAATGGAAACTCAAATTATTTGTTCCACATCCCAAGAAAATAAATACATTAAAATAATTAATATAATATATAAAGTAAAAATAAAACAAATTAACCTGCACTTTACTTTAAAAAAACAAACAAAAAACAAACAAACAATAAATCCTAACAGATAAGTGTTTATGTTTGTGCGCACAGACGCTGTTTATGGGCGTTTGTGTGTGTGTGGAATTAGCCCCGCCACTCTCCTCATCTTACACAAGAAAAAAGCGTTGGCTCAGTTGTGATCACGTGACGTAAACCAAGACTTTGTTCGTTTTCCCAAGTCAGAATTTATTACAAATCGCAAACCGCGTTACACGCAATCCGAGGTTTCGCTGTACTTGACATAACATTTGTAAAATAAATAAATAAATAAATAAAAAGCCTACACCTTGTTATTTTAGTTACAAATGGTAACCTTTGTGGAGAAGCTTTTTGCATACATTTTCCAACACTAAATATTTCCATATTTCATCACAAGACCCAGATTATATTCACCTGTTTTTAATAGTACTCCATTTGCATTTTATGCTACTTATTACAACATTCACTGAGACAGTGAGGTGTTGAATCTAACACCAAAAATATGAAAGATGCAGTATGTCAACAACATGCATACTGCAGATTACAGATCTGAGCTGAATGATGCAGGCTGCTGTGTCAACATCATACCTTCTGCATGTGCAACGAGTTAAAGTCTGCTACAGTCAAACTTGTCAAAACACTCTGAGGTATGAGGCAGATTGGTTGTTTTGTTCCAGCAATCTTGGAATTTGTTTAATCTGTTCTTTGACATGATGGCATTTGCTGGCAATGTTTCCAGATTGATACAAACAAAAATCAAGACATGGGTGCATTTCCCATGACATTAAATAGCAAAAGGGTGCTTTTGTTTTTTTATTCTGCCAAGTTAACTTTTTGGCCAATTGTCCAATATAATGGACGAACCTACGCAGGATTTGGTCTCTCTTATTAATGACACTTCTTACTGAATGAGCACAAAGCCTTTATCATCAAGTGAGCTAAAAGTAAGTAAGTGACACCACTGAGAATGAATATTTACGGAGAACAATGGTTTGGAAATGTCCGTGCCCTGCGGCAAGTCGCACAGTGTTATACAGGAAATAGTCAATGTGCAAAAAGGAAGAGAGAGCGACAACAATCAGGCCAACAGCTTCCTGTAGGATGAATGGTGGGGGATTGTGAGAAAAATGTGGTTTATTAGATCACTCAACAGGACTCGAGGAGCATTATACAGACACAGACTTTTCAAACTTGAAATTTCTGCCTGACTTTTGGCATGTGCTCATTTGTTCACACAAAGTATTTCCAGCATTTTTCCACATTTGAATCACATTACTTGATTTATTTATTTGTTTATTTTATTTTTTTGGTCAAACCTACACAAGGCCTGTAATAAATCATTCCATTCAATTATTATGAAATTTGAAATGACATGACAAATCATTTTATTTGATGACCTCACCAAAACTGGATAGGTTTCACAAGTGATGCGCAACTGGTTTATAAAAATAACAGCAATACTCAACACATACTGATCTCTTATTGCAAACAGTTTTTAGGTCCAAGCTACATAAATAGAAACGGCAAGCTTCAGAACGGCTTATCTTGTTTATGGGCATTTAAACACAGCTCTCACAGGCTGTTCAAAGGGCTTTTATCAGGACCACAGGTTCACCTTTACAGTAGCTTCAGGTGCGTTTATGGTAACTAGTGTCCTGGTGTGCGTTCCCAGAGCCAACAGCACTGTATGCCCTCTTTATGGACCTCTAGCAAACAACGTTATCAGCTTCACCACACATCACAGGACACATCATTAAAATAAAGCACACATTAAGGGACAGACATGTATCTTGTTTTTTTGTTTTTTTCTTCTTTATAACATTCTACGCCACATTAGCAAGAGGAAAACACAGAATCAGGGTATTCTGTTTCAGATGCAATATTGATGTGAAATCTGAACACACGCTGTTAAAAATCTAATAATTGTGTTGGCGACTGTTTGGCTTATAGCTTTTGGGATCATGTGATAACCCAATTACATTGGGACAACCCTGTGTGATTGGATTATCTTTTATAAAAGGGGCTGTGCGATATGCATCTTCTCGTGTTTCTGCCGAGCATCTAAGGACAAGTTTATATTAATCATAATTACGGTCAACCCTGCATAATCACTGCTGCAGCACTTATCCAGTTGAATTTGCTACTTCGACAAAGGCCAGTCACATTTTTATCCCCCTGGTCCATTACTAAGAAACCCCTTTTTTTGTTTAAAGAAGAAGTGTCCTTACCTTCAGTCTGAGAGAACAGGAGGATGCAGACCTCAAACAGAAGAATGGTAAACAAATGAAGTTGGGTCATTCTCAAACAGCCTGGAAGCGCTTTTAGGACAAGCACTTAGAACTGCAGGTGGCCCTGCCTCCACACACCAACGCTGATCGAGTCCAATAAAGGGGAGAGGAACAGTGGTGTCACAGAGAGCTGACTGGAGAACGCAAGCAGTGAGGGTGGATTTCTTTCGATAATCTCAGAGCTTTGTCCATACAGGATCCTCTATGCCATGGCACTAAAAGAAAAAAAAAATGCAATTCAGAAAAAAGTGAAAATCAAATGAATGCACATCTTTCCTCCCGAGATGCCAAACAATGCCTCCTGCCTTTACTGCTCACTGTATAAACTGTGTAGTCATGATTAGAGGATGCACACTGAAAAGACCCTCAGACTGAGTTTTGATAATTATTAAGAATGAACATGATTGAGATTTCAATTATGGGTGTGCATCATTTCTGCAATTAAAATATATATATGTACATTTGAATATGGACCATGTCTACTTTAGAGGGGTGGGCAGAGAGAGAGAGAGAGAGAGAGAGAGAGAGAGAGAGAGAGAGCGCGAGAGCGCACCTCGTTTACATGGACTGATACACAGAGGACACCTTGTTCACAGGAACTGATGGATACTGGGCTCAACTTTCATAAGGCACACTTTTAAATGGAACAGGGACTGATGAGACAGAGCGCACACTTTTACAGGGAACAACGGACACAAAAGTCATCCTTCCTTCATAGTTACTATCCAGTAGGGAGACATGGCTACTTCACAAAAACAGGCAGGCACAGAGCTACTACCAGACACAGCGAACTGCCTTCCTAATACATTCCATCGCTCATAAACTTCAATTTGTTTACCAGTGGTTCTCCTTTATTTTGTATCACTGCCCATTGCTGGCTGGTGGCGTTTTCCAGACTTGACCCCATGACCCGTCAGACTGGCGCTATTCTTGAACACTTACAAAACAAAAAAAAAAGGCCAAACTATTTGTTCAAGGATATTCTGCAATTACCCGCACTAGCCCTATCCAGCGTTAATAACATGATGTGTCTGTTCCCTTGTAAGCGTCTATGTTTCTCTGCAATTAGTAGCTCTGAGCACAGACTCCGCCATGCTGACGGGGTGCAAATTAGTGACAGAGTGGGCTGGTGTCTGTCACTTTTGATATGCCCAAGGGAGAAAAAGAGCCCCGACCTGTGCCCCACTTTTCACACATCCCTTACTGGATAACAAGGGAACAAAGTAGGACTCCTGAAGGCAAAGGAGACAAGACAGCAACCCGCCATCTAGGCATCTGCCAAACATCATGACTGGATGGGCTTGTGTGTGTGTTATACACTGCTCATAACACAGAGATAACAAGGTTTACTTCTAGGAAGAATTAACTTCTATGGAAAAGCATAGGCATAGAAACTAGGAGTTACAAACCCCACAATTTTAAATGACCTTTGAGCTTGTTTACATTTTGACCATAAAAAAAAAAAACGTCAGAGCTTGTGGTAATGTGTAATGGCTGAAGACTGCTGTGGTTAGCTGAGGAACAAGACAACATCGCTGTGGTGTTTTAACAGAGTACAGTTTAATTTTGTTACATGGCACTCCAGAGTGAATGTGCCAAGGAATGCCAAGTAACTTGCATTGGAAAATAAAGAATCATGCAAAAAATTGACTGTTTTTAATGTCACCGTAGTTTTATTTGCCTAGTGGTTCTTGGTAACACACCTGATCTTTGACTTCAAATTCATAATAAATAAAACAAAAAACGTGTTCTAGCCTATAACACTTTCAGAGGATTCAAGATGATATCTGGTGGAGTGTAATGTATTTGCATTTGACATATAAGATTTGTGTGCTTCTGTGTTGATCATTAATACAGATAGAGTGCAACTACACCCTGGCCTGCAATATTCTGGTACTGAATTTGCATGAAAAACATTCTTTTGAGGTCGGAAATACTGTATTTGTTTACTGTAACAAAAAGATAAGGCTACATAGGAGGTTTATTTATATTTGCATTAGTTACTAACTGAAAGTAGAGCGACAACACATCCACCTAAAGGTTAACTAAAAAATAATCCTTTATTAAAAAATAAAAATCCTTTATTAGCCTTTTTTTTTTTGGAATTTGAAAAGTGAAACAGTGCTATGGTTTAAAAATGTGAACAGACGACATTCTGAGGGCATTTTCACATTAAACATGATGGATTCGTACCGTGCCTAGGAACCATTATTTCACAATTATTTATCTTTGCTCTCTGTTAAACACAAGAGGAGAAGAAAACGAGTGCTATGCCCAATACTATTAATATGATTGATATTTCAAAAGCGATGCCCCCTGCGGTTTTCCTACTTTATCAGCTATAGCAGTTCAGATTAGAAGATGAGATCGGCTTGTGCTAACAGATTTTGGGATGACGTCGCATCTAAACCATGCTTGACTTCCATTCTCGGGTACGACTGGCTTCCATATCGATTCAATCCATGCCCGGGTAACGCTGTATCTTTCTTGAAACCATATTTACTAGTGGCCTCGAGCACGGTTCCAGAGCATGGAATGATCATGTTCTCACTGATCAAAAATGAACCAGACTTTACGATCAAGTGGAAACAATCCCGGAGCACTAATGTGAAAACGCCTTAAAGCACACTGGGTCCCCAGGGTTAGAGCTGGAATACACAAACCTCAAGGTAACCAAATGATTTGGCATGGGCAGAGCATCAAGGGAAATCCAATGTAAATCCAATAATCTAACTTGAAACTGAAAAATGCAAAAATTATAATTTATTAGTGCCAATAAGGAATTCACAGGATACTTTTCAAGCTGCGTGAGAAATGTTTGGCGGTTTAATGGATGAATCAGATTTTTTTAAAAAAGCTTTAAAATCTCTACCACTTAACCAACATAGTCAAGTGAAGATATTCTGATGTTCAGCTGAAATATTGTGGGTGGCCATCAAACTGGCTGTACATGAAAGAAAAACTTCAAACCCTTCGGCTTAAGCGGTTGAGAAAGAGTGTGTAGAACATTCCTTCAAGTCATGTGAAGAATGATCAACAACTTCACACAACTCGTTTGCATAGTAACAACTTGTTCATGAGGATGAATTCTCCACATAAACTGATGAAAAACATGTAACTGTTGACATAGAGATGTCTTCAGTGAGGAGACGTTTACAAACATGAAAGGAGACTCCACTGTCAGGTTTTCCAATGTGGGAATTTCTTCAGGACATCTGACTTTTTCTGGCTCATTGATAACATGACAAGCTGCATTTTTGTCGTCTTATCAAGAAACGATGAAAAAAGGGAGTGGGGCAGGAACAATTGCTTATATCTGCTGATAAATAAGTGGAAACAACAATCTCTAAGGGTAAAT
Source organism: Clarias magur (assembly GCA_013621035.1). Taxonomy (NCBI): domain Eukaryota; kingdom Metazoa; phylum Chordata; class Actinopteri; order Siluriformes; family Clariidae; genus Clarias; species Clarias magur. The sequence goes on along the minus strand of QNUK01000308.1, from coordinate 591,528 downwards.
GTAAAATTACACAGATAAAACATCAAACGAAGCATTTTGGTTTTAAAGGAAAATAGCTTTTTTCCCCCTTATTTATTTATTTATTTTTTAAGTAAAAGGCATGAAACAGGAAATGCTGATATCTGAAAATCTGAGTAATAATGACCAGTCATCGTGTATATCTATATATATACATCTCTATCTATATATCTCTATCTATATATATATATACATCTCTATCTATATATATCTCTCTCTCTCTCTCTCTCTCTCTCTATCTATCTATATATCTATCTATATATCTATCTATATATCTATCTATATATCTATATCTATCTATATCTATATCTATATCTATATATATATATCCTTTTCCCCCCGACCCTCAGTCTGTCCGTGTGTGGCCAAAAAATGTGCAACTTGAAAAATACATGCATCTCTTTTGATGGTGCGACTATAATACTATACATTGCTACCATTATTCAATTATACAATTCAAGTTTTTAAAAAAAGGGCATAGATAAACTGTTGAAGTGGGTACACATTTTTTGTATCCCTATATATACACTGGATATTTGCTGGGCCTTCTGATTTAATGATCAGGATAAATTATGTCAAATTATCAAATAAAAAAAAGAAAAAGAAATTGTCATTCATGCTGTGCATCAAAGAAATGGGAATTGAGAATGATACGACATGCACGTGCCATCGCATGCACCTAATAAAAAGTAATCTTTCCATCACATCACCATGAAAAGACTGTTTATCACAGTGCAGACGCAGGGTGCTAATGATAAAGTTTAGCGTTCCACTGGTCGTTCACTGGCGCCATACGTTTCTGTTAAAGGCGCTGGAATCAAAGAAGGTATTGTCCTGAGTGAGCAGGGTTCACCTGTGGAAAATCTTATAGCCAGCCACTGATGTTTAGCAATCCTTAGGGAAGGAATATGTTCTGTGTGAAAGGATATACTATACAGGGGAGACTGAAGCCGTTACCTCTTTTAGGCTGACGTTATATCATAATCTTAATGCTGGTTTACACACGCAATAATAATCCCTGCTCTGCATTGACAAAATTAAGAGATAAAAGCATCCATATACAAAAGATAAGATGCCAATATTGAGGCTGAACACCTCAGTTGATCCCAGCATTCTCTGGTGTTGGTCCGGCACCTCCTCTCTTTAGCCTGACTTGGCGTGAAGCCCTGCTCCCTCCTGAGGCCCCTCCTCACAGGCTCTCAGCTCTCAGTGTCCTTCCCTCCGTGGCGGCGTCCTGCCTCACATGCCTTTCAAGGCTTTGCTGTGCCTCGTAGCAGACTTTCTGGCTCCGCTGCCATTGTCCGTTCGCCTGCTTTGCGCCTCATCCTGTGATTGGATTAGCATTAGAATACCGAGATGTGCCCCCTGACCGGCACTCACTCCATCATCACCCATTTTTCTTTCTTTGGCCTCTACAAGCTAGTCCAATTAATCAAAATAACGCTTCCTCCTGAAGAATTAATCAAAAAGACAAGCTTAAAAAGGACAAAAGTCTAGCTACAAGGCAGAAGATAAAGAACAAAGGTTAGTTTTGAAAGATCACAGGTGTGACAAGATCATTCAGACCTTTTTAAACAGAGAAATTCATATGCACATTTTTACACTCGGCCTGAATACTTGAGTTTGTAACAGGAATCGGATTCTGTCCTCCTGCGGGTGAACAGCTCATAACTTCACGTAGAAGAATTCCTTTCGATTATGCAATCCCGTGTCATTTCTGTGCTCATACATCCGCAAAGTATTCACACTCCCACGTCAATCAAAGCGACACCGTGGGTGTCTGTAAGCTCAAATAAGCAGAAGGAGTCAGATAACACTTTCCTTTAGTGTATGTTACGCTACTCCCTAAAGATGCGTTTGACAGGCATCTGAGGAAGCAAGATAGCTCGCGGTTGATAGTGGTTGCTGATTTGGGGACTGTCCTGGTAACTGGAGTGGGAATCAAACGCAACTAAATTACGGCACCCAATATCTGGCAAAAAAATTGCCTGCCAAGAAGAAATACTTCTCATAAAAAATTTAGCCATGCAGGCCAGCATGACAACTTCACATCCTTTTAGAAATCAATAAGGCATTCTGACTCCTCCACATTACCTGGCACCATGAACCTTGGAACAGGAAGAAATCTTACAAGTTAAACCAATGTTAATGCTGTGCTCAGAGTGGATAGGGTCTAGCCCTGACAGACCACAGTTTGAATGAGCAGGCTTGATAACACCAAAAGAGACTAAACTCTCAGTCCCAAGCCTGGGGGAAAAAAATATCAAAAAGGGTGAAAAAGACTACGGATTACTGCTGAATTTAACTAATAAAAAAATGCATACATAAATCAATTAACACCTCCAGAGAAAACATCATAAAATCAGCTTGACACACACCGGGATAGCCAGACATACAGCTTTTCCAGACAAGTGCAATTATCCCGGTTCAGGAACACAGAAGTGTTTCGGGAATCAGTCTTGGTTTCTGTTAATTTAATAATCTGGTAAATTTGTGCGATATCACTGCTTTTTTTTATTTATTATTTCGCTATAAAACATAAGTATTTCTACCATTTCAGGTTTAGGAAAAGGACAAGAGGGCAATGAACTCCAAACATCCTACATTCACACCTTAAGAGAAAGTCAAACGTAGAGGCGATTGGACAGGGTTAATCCCACTCTGGCAGCACGGTGGCCTAGTGGTTAGCCTTGCACCTCCAGGGTTCCGGGTTCGGTTCCTTCCTCTGTTTGCATGTTCTCCTGGTGTTTGGTGGGTTTTCTCCGGGCACTCTAGTTTCCTCCCTCTAGTTTCCTCCCTCTAGTTTCCTCCCTCTAGTTTCCTCCCTCTAGTTTCCTCCCTCTAGTTTCCTCCGACAATCCAAAGTCATGCAGGGTAGATTAATTGGCATTTGATGGCGTGTAGTGTGTGAATGAACATGTGTGCGTCATGCAATGGATTGGCACCCTGTGCAGGGACGTACCCCACATTGTGCACTAAGGCTCCTGGGATAGGCTATCGTACAGACGATGAGTGAGTGAGCGAATGAGCAGAGTAATCCTGCTCTTATCCCCGTCTTGCACGGTTTTGTTTGATTCTGCAATATGAAGAGAAGAACGGAGCTCTTCTTAAAGCATTTTTTAATTTAAAAAGCACAAAATGTACTCTTTGGTTCTCTCACACAATAGGAATCATACCGTAACAATGCATCCATTTTCCACGTCAGTGTTGAAGTACATTGTGAACGTTGTTGCAAGTGCTGAGATCACTCAGTTCTGCTACCTCAGAGCAGAAGATCCAGGGGACGTTTAATTTCCTGCAAAGAACAGAAAAACAGAATAAAGTCAATGATGTGGAGTAAATTGAGCACCTGTTCAAACCTGGTATTAACATCCATCTCGTGTGATCTGATGACGAATGGACAGCGGAGAAACTATAAGTCTTTATACCCAGTTCAAGTGTAAACGTAACACGCAAGCACATTTTGTCGGCAGCAAAATTCAGGAATCTGTCAACGAAATCCCAACGTCACAAATCCAGACCCCAAAACATGAGCCAAAACCAAATGAAAACAAGATTTATATTTTAACTGCCGGGTGGCACTTCTTAATTAAACCGTTGTGTGCTCAGATCACTCGATAAAAAACTTTCGTCATACCGTCATCTTGCTGAGTGACATTTTGTGCAGCTTTGTTAGCTATTCATGACTGATGCACATTCATCAATCACATCAGCAGTAGGTCATTTACATAAACACTGAAAGAGTGTCATATTAAAAGGTAACATTGTAAAGTATTTACAATAAAGAGCTTTTGTGTTGTCCTTTAGGCTACAATTCAATTACTCTTTATTTGCATAGCGCTTTTACCAATTTACATTGTAAAGCTGCAAAGCAGCCTTTCACAATCAAAATAATTAAGTTTGTATGAAATGTGAATGCTTATAAATCAAAATGATAAGATTGTCCCTGATGAGCAAGCCAAGTGTGACAGCGACAGTGGCAAGGAAAAACTGCCTGCTCACTACAAGTGTAGTGAGATCACTTCCACCGGTTGTACGAGTGATCGATCGGGGTAGTGGTAGCACAATGTGTTAAAACTCTGGATTAGTGATCAGAATGGCGGTGGTTCAAGCCACAGACTCCATTAGGTAGCCACTGCTGAACCCTTGAGCAAGGCCACAAACCCTGTCTGGGAGTGTGATGATGTGTCTAACCTTGTATAACTGAATTTGCAGTAATGAATATGTGACAAACAAAGGCTTAATTAAAACTGGGAAAAAAATTATATACAAGGTAAAAAAAAATTATGAATTTAAAAAAATATATTTTCCATTATGCATATATGAAATGAATTCAATTAATTTACATTATTAATATGTAAAAATTCGTTCGACTCGACCCACAGGTGTATTTAGCACTGAACAATCATTTGATTTCAAAAACAAATAACAAAACATTAAAAATAATAAATAATAAATAAATAAATAGAATCTTGAATTCTAGTCCAAACGTGCATGAGGCGTGAGCTGAGATGGGCACATATCACAAACATGATGCTGAAGGTGTGTTTTGTTCTCAGCTGCAGGAATTATAGCTGTTGAAACTTGCCAAAACTGTGCATTCCTTCCAACTGTGGTTTGTGTACAACCTTTATTTATTTATTTATTTTTTAAAGGTCTGACAATTAGCAAAAACAGATGTGCTGGTGGAATCACCAGACTGGTCAAATGCAAGTGGGAGAAATTTTAATATCCCCCCCCCCAAACACACACACACTTCTTACACGTCTACTGCTTACAGCGACAACATTGCACTCAATTACCTAAAAAACTGATGTTTGAATTAAAATGACTACTTTATAAAAGGTGGTGTGCATGTTCTTGAGTCAGCACATGTTGGAGTAAAAAAAAAAAAAAAAGAAAGAAAAAAAATATGTGTTCTAGAAGTGAAAATAGGCAACACATTGCTATCAAATCACATATCACAAACAGCTTCAACTGATGAAATGTAATACTTGGCAATACATGTACAGGAATAAACATGTATAACAAACAATTCAGTCCATCTAAATGCCTCGCTGACTGTTTTTGCGGTTAGGTGTGGGACAGTTGCCAACAGAATCAGGGATCACCAACAGATTCCAAGGAATGCAACGGCTTTTAAGACACACAATTTACAGGTGTGTGGGAAACCAGGGTGCTTATGATGGACAAAAACGTCTCTATGTGGCATACGTTTTCAGAGCAGAGCAATAAAAATTCTTTATTGAATGTTTGATTCCTTTGTCTGTGATGTCAAGCATACTACACCAGCACTGAAAGAGATGTATACATATGGCTCTCTGATCTGCTTTTTTTATTTTCTTTAAGGACAACACTGATTGCAATGATGTGTGTGATGCAGCAAAAAAAAAATCCTAACTAGATTTTTACCCGAGTCCCAAGATCAATGAAGTGAGACAAACTGACCAGAGAATAATAGAGCCAGACACTAAAGTTTGCAAAGACTAACTTTGCAATTAGACTATTATCAGCAGAAAAATTTTGAAATAAACTAGTTTTTCTTTGCAAGGTACACAAGGATGGCAAAGTAAATAAAGATAAATAAGGAAACTTGAATGATCTTACCTTGAGTCACAAGAATGAAGAATTAAATCAATTAAAGAAACAATCAAACAGATTATAATATTTGAAGTGAACTGTGACATTTGTTCATTGTATTCCAGGTTTTAACAGGAACGGTCATCTTAACCAATTTACACACAACTCCGCTCCAATCTTGGTCATAGCACATCACACATTTGCTGAGCAAACTTGGTTCCTTCCTCATTTTCAGCACTCGTCTTCAAGCAAATTTCCTTATACAGTATATTATACATTTAGCAATATACTCTTAACATATATTCAAATATAGCATATATTTTAGCAACTACAAGAAAAGAAAGCACTGAAAAAGTATGAAAATTTATGAAAGGATCACTATTTTAAAAAAAATTTAAACACCGGGTTATTATGAATGATGGAATCTCTGCCGTTGGTCACTCTAACCTTGTCAGGAACGAACATTACATGCATGCATAGTTGTCAATACTTTATTTAACTACAGGTAATAACTTGCTTTGTTTTAATTTATAGTATTAAGTGAGAGCGTCCGTAACCATTCCATAATCGATCATCAGTTTGAGTAAACCAACCAACGATCAAGTAATAATCAGGTCTGACTGCAGTCGCTCAATAGTTGAGGACTGAAAGTCCCACAAACAGTTTTATAAAAAGTGGACTCCAACTTCAACAGGTCTCCTCTTGAACTTGCAGCATCCCAACACTCACCCAATGAGAATGGGTTATTAATTATGATTTATAGATATTTCCTCACACTGTGCAAACTATAAAGCTGCTTTGCAACAATGACGATTGTTAAAAGCGCTAAAGTTTAACTGCACACTACAGTGCTTTTGATTTAATTTGTCTTTTTGACCAATTTGAAAAAACAAAGAAAACTATCCAAGACAACAAATCAGAATGAAGGTGCATACAAGTACATTACACTAGGTCTTGGTCGTGATACATCCTCCTTATCTGCACCCTGCACATAAAGATCACCACATGTGTAGAATGTGTTTAAAAAAAACAAACAACAACAAAAAAAAAAAACAGAGCCAAATTCCACAACACTCGTTTCATGCAAAAACACATTCCACAGGATAGATTCCTGGGTTCATTTACCCATACACAAGCATTATATACATTTCTACAACACAGCAGTTACACAGGTTCACAGGGGGAAGGAAAAGGGCAAAAAAAAAAAAATAGTAGCTAATTAGGAATTTAACAATTAAAATCGATTGCCATTTTTCATAATCGATAGCTTGAAATGCACAGGAAGTCAACTAGTCATTAACTAAATTAATAAATCATCCATTAATAATAGTCTTGACTATTAAAAAAATAATAATAACAAAACACACTGTTAATGACTAGCAGCTTCAGCTGACCAGCTGCTTGTGTAATGATGGATGGGTTACATGACACACATTGCAAACTTCTGGTCACAAAACTCCCCCTTCATGCCTCAACACCTCCACCACCAAACCCATCACATCCTCCTCATCGCTAGTCATACAATCACTGTATTCTTTAATCTAGATATCAATGTATCCTAGCTAAGACTGGTGAGAGTGATGCTAGGGTTAGTGTGCATTGTGTGTATCGATTCTTTCCATATGAGCACATTCTTCATTCTTTCAAATAATTCTGGTGTGTGAATAGGGCTGAAACGATTCCTCGAGTAATTCGATTACAAAAAATGATCGGGGCAAACTCTTCTGCCTCAAAGCTTCTTTTAATTAATTTTAAAAGCTTGCTTTATGTTTTTGCGTAATCATTTGTTTAGCGTGACGGTGCGCTTCTGGATGCAAGCCGCTAGTAAACAACGCTGAAGAAGAAGCGCTTACGTCACCCACAAAGCGGACGGAGACGCAAACAGTTAGCTGTGTATTGATTTGTGGGAGCGTTCTGTTGCGGGCTGCAAAATGAAAGGGAGCGCTAAAAATATATTACAATTTATTTTAAAGTGTGCCCTAGTTTGTTTGATACTTAAAGTCATTAGAAATACGTTTTTTTTTTTTTTGCATCTGAGAAAAGGCTTTAAAATAAGAATGTATGTCACTGTAATGCACTTAATTCAGCTCAGTCAACTTTAAGCTCTTCCTTGTTTTGTGAATAATGACAATGTTTATTTTTGATAAAATGCTGTATGCATTTAAAAAATAAAAGTCGATTTTTCTAAAAAGAAAACCAATGAATCTTTGTTTCTCTTATATATTTTACATTGCTGTTTAATTAAGCAAAAGTACATTTTATCCGATTACTCTATGAAATTTTTGGTAGAATACTCGATTACCAAAATATTCGATAGCTATAGCTCTGTGTTTGATGATATTAAGAATATTCTCCTGTATGACACTGTGTGGTAGCCACCTCGGTAAATTTTCACACCTCTAAGGATGCATAGTAAGTGTGGAATTTTGTCATGCCATGTAAAATAGAAATACTAATGAAGAATAGTATTTTGTTTCTCATATGAATAAGGAACATGTTTTTGAACTCCATAATTTAGATGAAAAAGCAAGATCAAAAGCAATATGTCTAGGTAAATCTAGCTTGCAGGTTTAAGTGAAACACATAATTAGCTGGATAATGATTGCAAATAAACCAGTCTCACATTGTGTTTATATCATGACAGGTTTGTTTTTGATTCAGTATATACAAAACGATGGCACAAAGCAAGAGCGTTGCTATTGACATTTTTTCAGAAATATTAATAATAGTCATAGCGTGAAAGCAATCGTTCCTGGGCACAGTACAAAGTGGTATTGGCTAGTGATGCTCCGATCAGGATTTTTGGGGCCGATCACTAGAAGCTGTATCGTCCGATACCAATACCCAACTACAGGGTCTACTTGAAGCCTTATCCTGTAGCATTATTTATTAAACCATATCTAACAACATTGTATTTACTGGCAAGCAACATGTGCAACAAATCAACTTTAAACATAGCAGCCTGTGCTTGGTTAGTAATTGGGAACAGCTTAGAGCTTTCCTGTAGATTGTATAAAATTAAATAAAATAACAGACAAGTATTACACAAGTCGCCGGAACCCTTCGTCTTCCACAGTAGACAGTGGCTGATTATCTAGGCATATGAATTCCATTATTTTGTCTGATATTTCATCATGCTTCTTACTGATCTTGCAGTCGGATTTGATACCCCTATCTCACCTTTGCAGTTTGATTCGTGGTGAGATGTGGTGTTCGGCACCATGAGCCGCCATAATTGTCCACCGACAAGTTCTGCAAGGTCCACTGAAAGAGATATATACATATGGCAATGTATTCTTTTTCCACACAACACATGAAGCCATTTTAGCAGCGCGCAAGAAAAATTCTCAATTGTCTGAATTTTGCATCATCTGATCGGCTTTTCTATATCGGCCATTATAGAGACTGCCGATCAAACCTCCCAAAGCAATTATCAGCTGATTATAATTGGCGACCAATCAATCGGAGCACCCCTAGTATTAGCCGTGTCCTCATGGGGAAAAATGCTCATGTGGTACTGATGAAACATCATTTTGGACCCACAAACCCCAAAATAATCAATCAGTCAATAACATACGAAACCTCTTCCATAAAAGGATCTCACAGGCTTTCCTTTTGGAAAAAAGGGGTACACAATCAATTCAATTATATAAGGACTTTACAATCAGAGACATAACCCTTAGTAATACACCAAGTCTTACAAGAGACAAAAATCTTTTTGGACTGCTCCAGGTTCCGGCCTGTCTTTGCGTTTGGCATATCTGGTGCCGCTCTAAATAATTTACTCTGATAGCTGAGAGTATTTAAAGGAGGATCAATACCATTAAAGGACAGCTGGGGGCTTCGTCAATACACCGCGCCGGTTTCCCCTCGCAGGTCGAGCTCGCTTCTCTGATTCACTCGCGCAATGCAGGAAGTGAACAAGTCCACAAACAAATCACCCTCGCATCCCTCTCCACCTTCACTACAAAGTCCGCTTGTGTAATAACGGGTCAGGCTCACGCTGCGCAGGAGGCTCCCGAGACGAGGTGGATGCTAGTGAAAAGAGGAGCAAATGCTTTTCATCTGCTTCTCAGCCATCCTGTCTCCAGTGTTAGTCAGAGCAGAAAGGGGGCCGCCTTTAAAAAGGTGCAAGCGGTCTAAAGAACGCGGGCAGCCATAAGAAACCCAATCTTGCCGTCCTCCCCCACCTCCCCTCCTGCAACCACCTTCCTGCTCTATACCACCACGCCACAGGCTCCCGGAGCAACCCGACCCTTTGTGCAGCGCAGATTGAAATACACTCCTGTAGACCTCCAGGGGAACTCAATCAGGCTGGGAAATGACTGACATCCTAACACAAGTGGCAAGAAAAAAAAAAAAAAGGTGTTTAAGTTCGCAAGCTTGCGAACAGAGTTGGTGGACGTTACTTTTTAAAGTAACTATTTACATTACAAAATTACGGTCATTAAAAAGTAATCAGTTACATTACAGCAGTTACTTCTGATAAAAGTAACTAGTTAGAGTACTTTTCCATTGCAGAAAATAATTTGGCAACGTTTGGCCGATAATCTGTTAACTACTAACAGCAGGAGCGGTTTATCAGGGGCGGGGCTTGTAGGATAACTTACACACACACACACACACACACACACACACACACACACACACACACACACACACACTAACAGAATCACTGCTTTCTGGCTCACGGATTACGTTTTTGAAAAATGTAACTAAATAACTGAGTACTTAAACGGTGGACCTAACGCATTAGATTACTTGTTACATCAAAAAAGTAATCCAAGTACTCGAACGCTTTACTTTGTACACCCAACACTGCTTGCGAAATACTCTTTTTTTGTTTGTTTAGTTTCAATACTTCTCAATGAAAAGAACACATTTTGGCAGTACTCTGTCTGCATGTACAGGCAGAATGAGTTACAGCAAGTGACGACAACTTGAAGGAAAGGAAAATAGAGCAGACTGGTGTTATCCAGTTTGATAAATCCGTGGAGTTTTCTGTTTGCTATCCAGACCAATCTGCACACATCACATTTATTATTTACCACTTATAGAGACATTTTCAAGAACTGTGATAAAAATTACAGATTTTTTTTTTTTTATCCCAACCCCACACATAAGCAGGGGTTTCCTATGTAGAGCTCGAGTTTGTGTAATTCCTAGTACAAGGAGACGCACTAATATGACCTGTGATTGATCAGATTTAAATCATACCGCTTGTTATGCAACCATGTGTTACTGTGATTTTATAAACAGACAGAAATATCAGGTTGGCTGGGGAGATTGAGTGTAAAATGTCATCCCTGTATTGCGCTCAATAAATGCATCAGATCAAGAATAACATCGTTATTGGATTTAAAGGGAAAAGAAGGATGTATGGCCAGATTCAAATAATGCACATACATCATTAAAAGCATTAAAAAAAAATATGGGAAGCTGGTTACAAGCTGGCTGTAGCTGCAAATCGCTAGCATTAGAATGGTTCACGCCAAGTACTCATTACTGAGATGAGAATTGTTGCGAAATTAAGCTTGGAACAATACGTGGATGGTTAAAGGTGTTAGCGTTTAATTTAACCGACATGTTAAACACGTCAACAAATCAACTGTGCCTAGTGTGAGAAAAACCCACAGAGTTCAATTGAATTTAGCATGCAGTAATGTGTTGTATGTTTGAAAAAAAATTCAAAAATCTCTTAAATGAAACTGGAACTACATTAATAATTCTCTCCCAGCTCAGCGGATGTAGTACAATTCACTAAAATGTTGCCAGTGTTCTCTTAATTTTATGACTTGTTATTAACATACCTCCAAGAAGTTTGAAAAGTTGGAGGATTGAAGAAAGCATATGAATGAGGACAATCAGATGGCAAGTAACGGGGAGCAGTCCGCCTAAAGGCTCAAACTCAATCCGTTAATACAAAACTGAAGCTATTTCAATATACTCTATATGGCTGATGAGAACATACAGTGTCTTAAACCAGCTAGACTACGCCAGATACCAGCCAATGCAAGCATAAAGGTACACTAATTCATTGTTTCATCACAAAATTATACTCGTGCGTACTTTGGGAAATTGATTTTGTAAGATAATTGCACAATTCTGGAAAAGCATGGACTCACCCACTAGATGGATGTGAATGAAGGAACGGACATCTTGTCTCTTTTGGAGAGACTAACCTACATGGTCAAAAGGTAAGAAAACCATTTTAGTACATCATCGGAATCCCTATAGAGATCTCTTGAAAACTTGTAATAAAAGATCATACACTGCTGTAATGAATTCACTGATTTATTTATCTCAGAGCACACATCTGGAGAATCTGGTTTCCGGTGTAGTTAGTGTCTAATTTCAAACATTTTATGCAACAAAAACAAAGACAGGTCCTGGCAAAAAAAGAAAAAAAGAAAACCCGCAAGCGACTGATTTTGCTATTCCATTCAGTCAGGTATGAGTGAAGGATATCAAGCACGAATACCTGAAACTGCAAAGAACGGTCAGTATGTTTACATGATGTGCGAGTCTGACTAATTGTGTCAGCCCAAATGAAACCAAACTTTTAAAATAAATGTAAACACATTAGTATCATTTCAGTCTGACTAATTCAAACTTTTTTCAAAGTCGGACTAGCACAATCGGATAATGCAGTTGACAGTCGAGCTATTCTTTAAACATATAACTTGACTGGACACAGAAATCGGCATTCCCAGGTTCCCAAACCCGAGCTGTGATCCGGAAGTCGAAAGAAACGGCCAACAGCAGAAATCATCGCTAACACGGCGAGATCATCTACCTTCGGAGAACACCATAACCACAAGGTTGAAAGTAGATGAAATTGACAGAGCTGTAACTTTGTCCATCTTTTCACCACTTGACATGCTTGTTCTTGTCAGTTGTCTTGTTTGTTTTGGCCTGTGACGTAATGGATTAACCGGGAAGACCTTCCTACAAGCAGAAAGAGATCATATCAATACCTATCGTAACGGAGCCGGACATGCTCCCATCAATATATCGATTCCCCTGCCGTACTGGTATAATGGGAGAAGAGCAATAGTCCAATTAAATGTCCTAGACAAGCTATAAAAATAACTCAAGCTAACTGTGCATGTAAACGTACTGACGTCACCTGTGACCTATTGTAGGCTCTTCTGAGACGTAGAGCAGATACTGATACACCTCTACTCATATTCTTTTAGAGTTATCGACTGGCAATACTCTAACCAACATGTGAGCACTTGTGGTGTGGGGGAAGAAAACAAAAATTACAGAGTGATGAAAGAGTTTGCCTCCAGGACCATGAGTCTATACAAAGGAACACAGAAATATACATTAAAGATGTATGAGCAACAGAAAAATATAAACTAACCATCTACAAAACTGGAAGGGTCCAATATAACACACTGTTACTAGTTTTCCCCCCTTTCTTGAACACAAAATAATTCTAGCTGGCAGTTAAGGACCATTAGCTTTCAGACATTCCAGGCATGTCTCCATTACAGAGCTCAGGAATTGCGTGCTGGAGGACTATTTTCTACCAGAGTGTTTTGTCTTTTGTATTGTCTGCTTCAAATGTTGTGCTGAATGCTAACATACTTAAGTAATTCGGGTGTTATTGAGTCAGTTAAGGTTCTCCACCTCACATGGCCTGTATTTAGTGAATATAGAAGATGCCTCAGGAGCAAGGGCACCAAACGTGTCTGCCTGCTTCAGACGTCTGCTGAAGGAGGTGAACGTTTACGATTTAAGTGGTGTCTCGCGTCTGACGTGTTCCCATGCTTTACTTTTTCATGAAACAAGCCTGATAGACCAGTTGTTCACTATTAACGTCTGACGCACAGTGCCCCTGCACCCACCACCAAATTCATTTTCCAACAGAACTGACCCGTTTTTAACATTTAGACTTGTGTAACTACAGCAAATACTCATGATTAACTACATCATGAATGGAGATCTACAATCATCGGTTTTTAAACCATTTTGATTCAATTCCTGTAAATTCTAATTGCACGGAAAGTTACTAGGGCAAAGCAATTCAAAATGACACCGCACCAAAACATCATGAGGCTCATTTCATTTTGGACAAAAGGTGCATATTTGATTGAACATTCAAACTATTTTCTATGGTGTTGAAAGTGACTTCGTCACTCACACAGTTCGAATTAAAACGGTCTTGATCAATGAACTGTACATAACAAAACTGATGCTTTTTCTAACACAAAGGTCAATCAACTAGCCAGAGCTAGTTTATTTTAGTCAACAATAACAAAAAGAAAGATAAACCAAACAATCAGCATACTAAAGGTCAATGCAAGGCAGATAAAATATTATAAACCAAAAACTGGATGAGAAAACAGTCCTAGTTGTTCATGCTCCTTTTCTTGCTCCAAAGAAATCATTGCTTGCATAAAAAATGCATTCAAACATCAGTAAAGAAGTCTTTCATTTATTATTCAGTGCTTGTGTACATGATTTTATCGCAGTATGCTCAACACATTCTGTACATTTACATCATGCATCAGATTATCCAGAGTGAATACGTTCCTCATGCTACTGCAAAGAATCCCTGGGTGAAAATGCATTTAATGAGTTACTATAGGAGTAACACTACTACTACTACTACTACTACTACTACAGAAGTGTAAAATAAATAAATAAAATTTACATCTGGGGTGTTTTCATTGGAATAATTGTTAAATGGATACTTTCACAACTATTGGTCAAGTTACTCAGCCTGTGTCAGAGCAAAATTTTCACAACTTTGGTTGCTATTTGGTTTTGTTTTTCTCACTATGTAAATTAAAACAAACCAGAGAGAGAGAACTAACTGAAGGGCATGTAGGACTGAAAAAGGATGTACAAAACTCATTCATTAACCTGAAATATAGGGGGAAAAAAAACTCTTCAGGCACCAGATAAACCTGCGGTGGAGGCCAAATACTCCACTTACTGGAGCTGAAAATGAACACTTGCCCTGCACTTCAGGTATGACCACCCAGGTAGAACAGGTTTGTGAAGGGATTTTGAATCGCTTCTCTGGTCATTTCTGGAAATCCTCTTTTTTTAACAGCGCATACAGGAACCTGCTTGTCTTTAGCAATGTGGAAGGTTACAGCATCTGTAATTTCTTTGTGACGTTTAGAAGTAGACACGTATAGATTTATGCTACTGGAATTAATGCTTGCACAAATTTGGCGAAATGCACTCTTCGTGTATTGCCCTGAATTGTTGCTCAAGGTGGTAGAAAAGCTTTGATCCGCTGCCTATCTGTATCCTGACTTTAATAAGGCAAGCCTTGCCCAACATCCCGGTCTCTTCTACATCCCAAATAACAGAGGACATTAGGTGCACTCATTTCTACTGCAAATTTTTCCCACTCATTTATGATTAGCTGGTTTTTACCGTACACACCTGTGTGTGCCAGACCTGTGTTGCTGTACATGAGAGTAAGATACCGGTGCTACAATGGCTTTACATAATATGGTACATTGCATCATGTGAATGATATACTCGGTAAGAGGGAGGGAGCGCGGGTCAGTTAAAGCAATGCTTCAGATAGGAGGGAGCTGGTCTATTTTTCTGAATCTTCATCGCTTTAAAATCTCATGTGGTCAGCTCCACTTAGAATTTGGCAACACTCCTAGACAGTTAATTCCACACTCCAAACTACGATCTACTCCACTTGTCTTTGTTCGCCATGTAAAGCTCCACTCTTGACAAAAGCCTTCCCCAAGTAGTGTGAGGAATATCACTAGTGAACACGGGAAAGAATACTTTCATGGAATACAACTTTGGTAATTA
The DNA here is from genome assembly GCA_013621035.1 of Clarias magur. Lineage (NCBI taxonomy): Eukaryota > Metazoa > Chordata > Actinopteri > Siluriformes > Clariidae > Clarias > Clarias magur. The sequence continues at coordinate 576,129 of QNUK01000308.1, read as the reverse complement.
AAACTCATCAGGTGCAAATAAAACAAAAAACTTAAAGGAAAATTATTTTTACCAGAATCACCTTTAACATGGTGATTCTGATTTAACAAACCAACATGAGCTAGATGACATAGTGAACGTGGTTACTTCAGGAACTATTTCTGCCAGCAAAGCAAAAATTAATCCATTAATAACATTTAGCCACAATCTGCCTAATTTCACATATTTGATAGTTTATAGAATTAAGCCGTATGTGTATCAGTCACAGTCAGGTGCTGACATGCATCATCACAACACATTAACTTATACAATATTGTTTGATTAAACTGTAAATGACATGCACAAAAAAATAATAATAATCTTGTCTGCGCAAAGCACAAAGTGTAAGTAAGTGCTCCACGTCTACCTTTACTAAACATTAAAAATGAAATGTATTGTGACTGGTGGTAATTTTTTTTAAATCACATGTTGAAACAGTTCTATCACAATAGCCAGGCCATACAATGACACAAGGTGAAACAGTTATGGGGAAGATTAAAATCATGTTATGGCCACCATCACCAAAACACCAGCTGAATAAATATCTACTGCATGAACTTCTAACTAGATTTCTAATAAATCTGGGCCAGGACAGACTGAAGACTGTGGCTGTTCTGGTCGCTGGAAAAAGACCCAATTTTGGTTTTTCCTTATCACTCATCTTGACGAAAGCAAAACAAACAAAAAAAAGTTGGGAAAACTATGACTGCATTACAGAAGGGATTTTGCAAAAACACATGGATGCAATAGTGTTAGTAGAGAGATATTTTAACTGTGATCAAATAAGGACTGTGATTGCTCAGGTCATATCCTTCAGCTGCACTGAGTATGTTTAAAAGTCTATAAAACACAGTCTACACTAGAAACATACATTTAATTTGAACAACAGCACAAATTTGCATCACGTATATACATTATGCAAAAATCCATGACACTAAAATTCAAGAAACCATAGAACTACAATCCACTCTATAACCCTTCAGTACTTTTCATGTGGAATCCATGCTCATGCTCATCACTGAATCAGACATAAGGACTACAGATATAGTCTGGATTTTACCATTTCACATGGCCTACTCTCACCTCTCTTTTCTTTTGTTCCTTTTTTTTTCAGTGCTAAATTTGTTTCTCCCAAAATCAGACTTGCAAGAAAAGCTGTGGAATGTACAGCTGTTTGGCACATGTATACAGCCGAGTGTCTGACTTTCGCTTTTGAAGAACTCGAACCCGCAGCACAGCGTTACGTCCCATCTGGTTTTTGACCTTGTACCAGCTCATGCTTTAGGCATGGAATGGTAGGTGAAGGAGCAGATAGACGCAGCTCCCTCCCCCAGTCTCTACAAATTAAAACCAGCTTTTAGACTGCAATCTAAAGGCTGAACCTCAAGGTACTAAAGCTGCCTATCGAAGTCTTTTTGGGGAACACACCAAGTGTCGTGTGCAGTAAGTGACGCATCACAATGGCACATCATTGTGTAATGAAAGCACACCTGTAGGAGAACCCATCTAAAATGCATGTAAAGCTTTTAAATAAATAAATAAATAAATAGATACATAGATAGATACATAGATAGATACATAGATAGATACATAGATAGATACATAGATAGATACATAGATAGATACATAGATAGATAAATAAATAAATAAATGGCCAATGCCACAATTCAGAAGCGCTAATCTCTAGGTCATACTGTATGCAGACCAGCCAGGCACAACGGCCAGAATGACTTGCATTTGCAATTTCACATCTGTGCTATTTGGTTTGTTCACCCTTGTTTCCAAGAAGATGAAGGGAAAAGAGGAAAGCCCCCTTATTTCTTAACTGAGGCCCAGTCCAATGCGTCCCTCCTTTGATCTTGCAAAAAAAAAAAAAAAAACCTAAGGCAAATCTGAAAATGCAATTATATACGGTCAAGAGCATTCCACAAAAAAGGTGACAATATAACCCCAAATGTAAAGTCACGGTGGCAGATAAGAAACCTGAATTTAAAAAAAGTTATTACCGGGCATGACACACTCCGACACATGCTCTTACAAGCCAGTGACTCAGTTCTTCCTGTCTATACATCAACTCTTGGAGGAAAAAAAAAAAAACTGAATATCTTCAACCTGGAAGGAGCTTTCCAAAATTGTTTTCTGTGACTTAAACCAAGTCTGAGAGTAAACAAAAGACCAAGAGCAATAAATAAATAAGTAAATAAGTAAATAAGTAAATAAATAAATAAATAAATAAATAGAAATTATTTATTTGTGGACCTAATGACCACAATGCTCCAACTACAGCACTGAATCTGAACTGTACAACACACATCAGCCTGGGCACAGCCTGGCCCGACTGATCGACTGGATATGGAAGAATGGAAACACTGACAAAACCAGAAACGTGCTTGCTTTACTCTCCAGTTTATGAAGCTCAGTCGCCTTATCTTTAGATAAACATTTAAAAAAAGACCTTAATTAGACTTGAATAAAATATAATGTGAAAGATGCAATGGCAAACATTAACCAAGAAGCTTTTGGCTTTTTGTTGAGTTGGCTTTCAGTTTAATGTGCTACATTAGAAGCTTAGTCAGAAGTGAATATTGATCACAAATTGATTCTTTTGCCTTAATCTGCATTAACAAATGTTTTAATTGTCCTTATAAACAGCTTTAAAACTTGTTTATCACAATAGCCAGCTTTTATATTCTTACATTTCATAAATTCAGTAGTTTTCCAGCTGCTCATCTCTGCTTGCATTGCATTAGCTTTTAGATTGGCATCCAATGTGGCATCAACATTTCATTGTTAATATCCAAGAACTATTTTAATGCAGATGCATTTATCACAGAAAGCAAGAGAGGCATAAAAACAGTAAAATACTGCAAACTTTTACAACTATAGAAGAAGCATAAATAGGCAGGAACCTGTGATACTGGAAACTGAGAACATAATTGACAATACATTCATAAAATAAGTCAAGGCATAGGATTAAAATGAAAAGTGTGGAATTTTTAAATAGTGGTTTATATAACCAAGAATATAAACAGGTAAGTTAGTAAAGGTACCCATAATACAAAATCTATAAAAACAAAACTTCTGTCTTGTCTGTATATTGGTCAGAATGCGCAGTTTCAATGATTGCTTTACGTTTCATACACTGGAGGTCCAGCTGGAATTTGTCACATCATCACGCAAAACTGGCTGGACAGAACTGAATGAAACTTTTGCAGTATTTGCCTGAAGTTAAACCTGCGCCCTAAATGAAATCAAAATGTTGAGAAGTTATGAGGAGTTATGTGCAAGATTAGAAACCGCAGGTTTTGACAGCGTACTACCCAGGCTTCAAACTGTGGCTTCAGACTTTTGAGTAAAATAGAAAACAAAAATGTTAAGTAAAAGCGATGTTAAGAACAGTTATGTGGTGGATTTAATAATCTACTTTAAAATAAGATACTTGCTCAATGTATTCAAACACCTGGACCAAAAAAATACTCATTAGAAAAGCTAAACTGAACGTTTTACTGGGATTACTTCATATATTCACTGCTGAATTGAATTGTAATGTGCTAGGGTCATTTTAAGATTTAATCATTTTATAACTTAATCTTTATTCTATGTACTTTTTTTATTTCACTCCGTACAGGGAGTGTACCTGGCTGACAACAACCGGAGTACAACTTTTGTACAAGAGGTAAACACCAACTTCGCTTTATTCTCTCTTTCCCATTAATTGTAATAAGGTGAAATGACAGTAGATTAAATATTGCTTGGTCGATTTTGTACAATTTCCTAATATTTAGCCACAAATCCAATGGAAACCAATACCATATAATGATCTCACACCCAACTAAATTGTGACATTACAGTTAAAAAAATAAATAAATAAATGAAGGGGTTCACCTTTGTTGAAGGCAGACATGAACGTGGGCTTCAACCTAAATTAATACCATCCCTGTTTACATTAAAGCAAATCAGATTATTTTTTTATTTATTCTTTTAACTATTTCTATAAACTATTCCCCCCCTCCCGTCAACGACGGATACTAACGATAGTGAGGATTAAAATCCTACTCGACGTCCACTTCTTTTTCTTCCCCCTCTGTGTAGTTTGCTAACTTCGTAGCTAGCTAACTTTGAAAACCTAAGCTGCAAAATTTGCCAACTCGTAATATTTAAATGTTATATATTAAAAACACCATTATAATAATAAACATTTCATGACCATACTGTAAAAAACAAGCCTGTTAGCTAGCCTGAACATTAATTTATTTGCGTATGTTAGCAGGAGTTAGCACGCCACAGAACAATAACATTTACAAGCGAGACCACGTAGTAGTGGTTTAGCAAGCGGTGCAGTTCTCAAACCTAGTGTTGAGAAAGTTTATTCAATATAGGATTTATATGAAAAATGTATTCAAATAGTTATAATTAAGAAATAAGACACCCAACGCTGTCGCTGAGACAGAGAGTGTATGTTAGTGTGTGATAACTAGCTAGTTCCGGCGACAGGTAAGATGGCTCGCTAGAGACGTCGATGTGAAGATAAGCAGGAAAATGAAAGCGTAAACTTTCACACTTCAAAAATACGACGAAAGATTAAGACTCGGGTTTTATTTTATTCGCCTACCTTGTGTAGTCGACGTTTAGTGAAACGCTAATACAGCTCCTGTAATGCGGTGCGACCTCCAAACAGTCCGAGCCGCCTGGCGCTGAGTAACTTCTCCCGCAGCGAGCAAATCGATCCCTCCGCAAAGCAAAGCTAGCTAATCTGATCCAGTGAATTTATTCTCCTCAGAGCTGCGACACTCTGAGCGCAGACTGACTCAGTAGCTGCCCACGACTCGTATAAACTCCCCATCGAACCCCCACCAACATTAAACTATTTTTCCACCGCGCCGAGACAGGGAAGACAAATCAATCGCATTTACCGTATAGAAGCAGCAGCTCAGAGGCGCCTCCCTGCGGACAAGCCTGTCAGGACTTCCGAAATGTCAGTCCCTGCGAGCACAGTGGTAATGAGTTTAGAGCTCAGCTCAAAATTAACCTATTGATTCATCTTTGGTACACTCCTTATCCATTTCACGGTCATGGGATTTCCAAAAAATATCTGGTATGACCCAGGAATACACCATATACAGCCGTTTAAAATTTTGAGAATGACTGAAATGTTAATTTTCACAAAGTGGTTGGATGTTTCTGTAATAATTCTTTATTCATGGTCGTGTTCTTAGACAAAATTGTGAGCGAGTCCACTCCCTTGACTGAATAGCAACTCCATACGTGAATGTTCTCAGGATGCTTTACTGTTTTCATGGCAGAGTAAAGCCACCAAAAATAAAATGATGGTAGTGTCCATACATTTCAAGAAGGGCAGCAAAGAATCACTTCTCTCCAGGACAACCATCAGGGACAGACTGATATTCTGCAAAATATAGTCCAAGAGATTGGACTGCGGACGACTGAGGGAAAGTCATTTTCTCTGATGAATCCCCTTTCCGATTGTTTGGGGCATCTGGAAAAAGAAACTTCTCTGGAGAAGAAAAGGATTTCCTCTGGATACTCCAGTTTCCTCCCGCAGTCCTAAGACACACAGAGTAGCTGGCTTGTCATTCCCAAATCGCCTATAGTGTGTGAGTTTGTGAATGCTTGACTCCTGGACTCCTGATCCAGGACGTGCATTGCCTTGTGACCAAAGTTCCCTTGGATAGACTCCAGGCCCTCACAACACTACAGTGAACAAGTGGTTTGGAAAATGGATGGATATTCTTAAAAAAAAATTTTTTTTACAATGTTGAATTACTATTAGGACTTAAATAAATAAATAAATAAATAAAAACAAGAACTGTGACTGACTACAAACTGCCTTTTTTTATAATACAATTGAAAAATTGGCAACCTTATTTCCCCTCTTGTCTTTTCTAACCACAGCATTCAGCACAAGTAAATTATTCACCGGCCTGATCGTATGCCTGTTTCTCATTGGTTCATGCCTTAAGTTAGATGTGTTTTTTTTGTTTTGTTTTTTTACAATGAAATGATTAATTAAACAAACAAAAACGTTCCTCTAAAACTGGACTGGACCGAAAATGAGAGGCAAAACCTTGGCAATAATGAAATGCAGGAAGCCTGGAGAACTATTCCTCAAGACTGCATTAAAAATACAAGAAATTCTGGCAAGAAGCAAAATATAAAAAAATGAGAGCTGGCTCAGGTCTCGGTGCTTCTGTAATAGCTACATTTCCCTCCTGGATGCACAAAGTGATCTATCATTGTATCTGTCTGCCTGTCTCGCTATGCATAGTTTGTCAAAACTTGAACCCAGAGACCCCTTTATCCATAGATAAATTCTGCAAACCACCATCAGTATAAACATCTTCTAGATGTTCAAACATTGAGCATGTTAGTTAAACATGTTAATTTATATTTCAACTAACTAACAGAGTCAAAACCTTTTCACCCATAAAGCACTCACTCATTCATTCTCTGTAACACTTATCCTGTACATGGAGCCAATCCCAGGATACACCTTGGATGCCGTGTCAGTCCATCACAGGGCACACAAGCATGCACACACTCGCACACTATGGCCAATTTGCATTAATTCAACTGAGAGAGGAAACCAGCATACATGAACAAAAGCCACCAAGTATGGGAGAGCATGCAAACTTCACAGACCTAAGAATCATCAACCCGGAAGGTGTGAGTAATAATGATGGTGTAACAAACTGTAAGAATGTCTTTTAAATCATGAACCTTGTAATTGTTTGAACACACCCCACAGTGGAAAAAGCCCACCATGCACCACTACTGAATATATATCTGGGTCATGGCACAGGTTTGGCAACACTATTCTTCATTGTTACAGTAGATCTACTTCTAAGTGTGTAGTCAGAGATGCTGGATTTTTTTCCCCCATGTACTGCCCTCCAGTTATCTACCACAGTCAGTTTCTAAGTACATCGTCTCTGCTCTCTGATTAATTTTGGTTGGTGTACGGTGTCAGATGTACTACCATCAGCTTCCACTATGTGATTGTCATTACTATGATTAATCACATATATAATATTCTTTCCTTTCCAATAACGGATGGGTTGAAATAGAGATACAAATATAGCCACAGAGGGGTTACTGTTAATATCTGTATACCTAAAAAGGGTTTACCTGATGAGGTGGCAAATGAGTGGGATGCACAATGCTTTAGTGATAGGAATGCATGCTTTCTAAGTGAGTCACATTAACCGGCATAGATCACAACAAAAGAGCCGACACTTTCATCTCCCAAACGGCTCAGTACCCTTTTTTTTTCATAAAAAAAATTTCTTTTGAACTAAACCAGACAACATTTGTCTTTAAATAATGACTAAAATTGTTGTACTTTTTAAAAACATTTACCTAAAAAAAACCTGTCTCAGAGCTGAAAAATTTGCTGTGGCTGTATTTTACCTAAAGCAAACCACAAGCAAAAATTGTTATACTGCAAAATAATGTTTATTATAATAATGACACACTGGAAATCTTGCACATTTCTGGCAGCTAATGTTAGGCTAGTGCGAGCATGTAGTAAATCAGGGATAAAAAAAAGAAGTAATAATTAAATAATGGTAATACATTCACAGAGGCCAACATATAACTTACTAAGCCATTTTCCCTTCAAATATTACACATCCTTAATCATAATGTTAGCACCTGCATTATCGAACAGATGATCTCCTTGAACACTACTGCATACTTTATACTCCCATATTCTACCATATGATTGGCACAGAGTGATGAATGAATAAAGAGATTAATTAATTGGTAATTCTTTGTGTACCATGACATGAGAATGATCATAACCAACAAAATGCATATAATATCCATAACCAAACAAAGAAAAGAAATAAATTCCATATACATTCTGAAACAAAATCTAATTATCCTTTTAATTAACTGGAAACCTGACAGCAAAATCAAGAACATAATTAATATGTATAAACTACATTAGTGGACTCATTACAGACTCATTTACACATGAAGGACGACAGAATTTATCCTACACTTATCCGTGATTAACCTTTTGTTATGTTTTGTCAAACTACCTCCATCGGCACTAAGAAAATGTCTAAATTAGGAGAGATGATTTCATATAAGCGAGGGGAAATTTAGCATAGCCAATCATGCAAGTTTTTAAAACCCAATCTAACATGCGGAGAATGGAAAACTCCACACAGACAGTAACCTGAGCTCCGGATCGATCCCAGACCCTAAGCTGTGAGGCAGCCATGCCCACCCACCGCAGTGTTGTGCTGCCCCATGGGCTAAAATGGCTGAAGCAAAGGGTACAGGGAATGGAAGGCATGCAAATTCTGTTAAGCAACTATTAAGAAAATGTTTTAGATTTAGTATACTGCGTACGATATCTTCTAAAGTACCAGTTCAGCACTGGAAGTCTACAGTAGGCAATCCACTCCACTATATATTTTTAGGAAAGTACACCAACTATTAGTTAGACACTTAGTCATATCAATTTGTATACATTTTTCATCAGGTTCGGAATAGGTCAGGTGTGAAGGGGAGCGTTATTGATTTTAAAAAATCCAACAAAATTGCTTTTGTTTGTTTCAACAAAAAAAAGCTGTACAAATGTTGTACAACAGAGAAACAGTAGATCATTGCAGTGAGACAATCAGTATTTCAATAGAAAACAAATAAATATATGAGAAAACGTCCCCAATATAATTATATTTCAACATAAAATTATTTTACGTTCCTGCACACATTACCATGATTTCAACCTGTCTCTACATCCTGTAATATTACTTTACCAGCTGAGATGATCACTTGCTTGTGTTTTGAGACACTGTCCAGTAAAAATGTGTTTTCAGAGAGAAAGGTTTATAAATCCACGTATTAGCCATGTGTTACACAACTTAACAACAATCATTTTACATTATTACCTAAATTGGTATAATGCTAACGTAGTTAAGGCAAAATACACAGCTAAATAATACACATAGAATAAATAACAGGAGTGAAACCCAACAAAATAAATCCCTATTCAACTGCAGAAACTGCATAATACCAACAAAAGCAATCAAATTCTGCTTTATTCAGTTTTTCCTGTTTTTTTGTGTTTATCCATCCATTCATTTATCTTCAGTATGATAGAAACACTGTCCTGGTCATGATAGTGGTGTATCTGTTGTCTATCCCAGAAACACTGGGTGCGAGTGTGGAATACTCCCTGAATAAGACTCCGGTCCATCTCAGGGCAACCATACCCACCGCCGCACAGGGCAATTTAGGATAGCCGACCCACCTACCAACATGTTCTTTTTATTCTTTTCCTGAGAAAACCCACATAAACATGAAGAGAACATGCAATGCTCATTCTGTTTCTTCAATTAAAAAATAAAAAGACAGACATTTGGATATATAGATCAACAGGCCAGATGTGAAATAATTTCATAACAGCGGAACTGGAACGGTATATATACAGATTCAAACAATCCATGCATTGCTCATCACACATACACAAAACAAAAATAAATTAGGTATCAAATGAACTCAGCAATAAAACAACAGCACACCAGTCGACTGTCTGCCAAGTCACCTCATGGTACCAGAGTTAGATTATTATCTCTTAGTTTTCATAAAATTTGATGTATATAAATAAAGCCTCTTGTGGAAATCATTGAACAAAAATATTATTAAGGTTCTCGTTTAGGTGTTTAAGGCACAGGTACACGGGTACATTAGAGGCATGATGTAATCTCGACATCTATAATGACAAGATCTGGATATAAAGAAATCACTTTGCTTAAAATACATATTTCATACCCAACCACTTGATTTAAGTTACAACACCTCATACCAAGTGTTTCTAACTAAAATAAAAAATACTAACTTGCCTCCAAGTGAGCATTGCATCAATCAACCAATGAAAAATCTACACAATCCACAATCCTGATACAATAAAAGTGAGATACTAAATTCTAGTGAAATAAAAAGCTTAACAATAAAACAAAACTCAATCAATGTCTAATTAAAATGAGCACATTGCAAATGCAACATGCATGATCGTACAATCAATTCAAGTTCAACTCATTTCCCCCCTCACGTTGTACACTTAGAGCTCTTTTTTGTTTACTTTATAGGAAATTGCATTAAATGACTTGATCTATCTATGCCCGAATGACACAAACTAAATTGACCCTTTCTGTATTAAATCAAAAAATAATATTGTATCAACTCATCTTTTTATATTAGTATTAAATATTTATCTAGGCCATTTTTTTGGCATAAGGTTTTGAATTATTCTCTAAAAGAGCTCTAAAAAATATTAAGGCAAATGTAGAGACCAGCACGATCACTGTACTCCTGCTGGATCTACACGTTGATGGCGTGAGCGTGCTTCTTGCATAAAGGTTTGTCCTTCTTGGAATAGAACGGCTGGCCTTCTAGGTTGACATGGCAAACCTGCGGATGATTGTGAAAGTGAGGAGGTGATTTAACAATCGATGGCATTTACATGACAGTACAGATATTTAAAAAATATTTGAAGTTCTTACCGTACACACAAAGCAGGTATCGTGCCATGTGTAGCCAAGAGCTTCAATAAACTTATCCCCAGCCTCCACTGGGAAATCACAGCCATGGCACTTAGTGCTGAAGAGCGCAATGTAATCTGAGGGAATTTAAACATTTTTTTTTTAAAAAGGCACCAAAAACCTACACTTGTAAGAGAAGTCTCCACATTTGCTTCCAAAGTTCCAAAAAATTTGCTTTCTGAAGGAATTTTTTGTTTCTCATTTTCAATCCTGACCTTGATCTAGTATACTGATGATGCTGATGATGTGTTTCCATTTCTTTAATTTATTCCACCGAATTACATTTGATTTAATATGATGCACCCTAGACTTTTGCACATTACTGTAAATAATGCAACACAATATAATTAGTCTTTTGCAAACTTTTTACAATTTAACTACAATTTAAGCTCTTAATTTGTGGAATTGGTTCTTGTAGCAATGGGAAGAATTTGTGGATAGGTAACTGTAACCCTCACAAAGCCTCCACATTAAAACCTAAAAAAAAAAAACCTTCATCTGATCACAAGAGGAAACCTCACGAGCACCAGTGCTGATTACTGTTTTGCAAAAAGCTTGTTTTGATTATTCTAAAACATTCTAATAATACAACTCATTCATAAGGATGTCTATGCTCCATATAACCCAAAACTAATAATTCATTAAAAGTAATTTAATTTTAGAAGAATATGATTATTGAATAATTTTGATCCCCAGTCTCAGCGCTGTGTTCCAGTCAGAATAAAGCTGTTTTTTTTTCCTCTCTCTTTTTTTTTAAACAGGTAAAGTCTTCAGGATGGGAGGATGATGTGTCTTATAGTTTTTTAGTAACAAGCTGCATTGTTTTCTTATTAACTTCAAGAGAGGCCAAGGCAAGGGCTGCTACAGTGGCTATAAAATAAGTGATGACAGGAATGAACTTGATTTCTATCAGACAGCAACACACCATCCTGTTATTGATTATTTTTCTATAACAGCGCTCCTCAGATACATAACTCTGTCACATGGTAAGAGCTTTATTAATGAGTAGCACCTCTAATATTAAACTGATTTGATCATGTAAATGAATTTGGCAGAAGTAAAAATAGACGGCTGAATATCAACATCATCTAAAGCAAGTATTCCATTCTTACACTACCTTTCTCACAGTAAGGCTCTCCATCCTCCATATGAAACAGGCTGTTTCCAAACGGTTTCCCACACGCAGCACACACAAAGCAGGTGGTGTGCCAGGTCTGCCGCAGAGCATGCATCACTTCCTGTTTAGGACACAGTGGGCATTGTGACTTCCTACTCATGTACTGAGTTTAGAACTATGTGGGCGATTAAGTGTGTCTCTTTCTGTGTGCAGGTGCTAAAACTTACTCCCATGATCTTAGAGTTGCAGCGGGCACAGGTAGGGGCAAAGAACTCTCTGTAACAGTTCTCACAGTAAACATTATTCTGTTCCTCCACAAAGCTGACATCAGCTAGAGATGTATGGCAGTAATGGCAGTTAAACTCCTCCGGGTGCCACGAGCGGCCCAGCGCCACCAGGAAAGGCCCCCTACATCACAGCAGTGTTTAAACAATTAAAACATAATAAACTGACTGTTTTGTTTAGATGACTGGATGGATTTCTGTGCTTTATATTTGTATGCACTTTTATATTCTATTCATTTCACACCTGATTATGCTGTTGCAAGATCCACACATCGGTGTCCTATTGCTCGCAGCAAATCGCTCTGCTCTCTGCGCCACCCCACGAGCCACAGGTGAAAAAGGGGCAGGGATAAAGGGGGCAGGGCCTTGGCCCGAGGCAGGGCTGGGGGCAGCAGGGGCAGGAGAATGGTTGGGGATGTAGGCAGGAGGCGGTGGGGCCGCAGTGGGAAGAGGCTGCACTTTGACACTGGTGGTAGTGGTCTTGCCAGGGTCAAACTTCTGAGCAAAAGTGTCATCCATTACCCATGGGGGTCTATTGGAGGACTGGGTGAAGCCAGGGGCTGGAGCAGGAGCAGGAGGGGTGGGGACATAACCATGAACTGGGGCAGGAGGAGGAGCTGGAGCAGGAGCCTGAACAGGGGCTGCCAGAAGAAAAAATGGAATCATTAAAATATTTGGAGGATTAAAATGTTAAAATGTTTTTATGATTAATGGTGATGTGTACACAGTTATGCAATTTGCTAATTTGGTTGGGTACAAGCTGATGTTTTTCAATTATTTCCCAGTTAATTTATCTACAGTACTTTGACTTGGGTAAAGAAATTAAATACACCATATCATTCTACTTAAGTCCAAAACTACATTAAATTAAAGGGTTTTTGGGACTATCTTAATGCAATCTGTTAGGTCTGTCTCTTAGCTCCTATGTGTGTCACCCTATCCTAGCACCCACTTTTGGGATTTGCTCTTTTCACCCTCTCCTGAAACCCCTATCTTACAGATCTCTTTTAGGACCCTCCTTTAGTGCCCTGTCTTAGAGCCTTTTTTGGGACCTGCCTATTGAAGCCCTCTTCTTGGACGGTGTCTTAAATCGCTCTGAGGGGACACTGACCTACAGGAAGAGAGGCCAGAAATGCCTGTCTGTTCCTTACAGATGATTTTGAATGTCATCCAAAAAGTCTAACTGAGTGAAATGGCTCAGCAACCAGTGTAGACTTTTGCTGTGATGTGTAACTGTGTAGCAGTCTAGTTCAAGAAAGAGCTTACCGTCTCTGAAATGGACGCCTCTCTGTGGCTTTTCCGCCTGCCACTCGGGTACTGCGATCATAAGATACAACAACATTGAATATAGTTGAAAGACTAAAACAATCAATTTTAAACTGTATTTTCAAACAATATATTTACTGGATTTAGTTGATACAGTATGTAATCAGCTATGTGTTGAGTTCATGTTAAGCTCATAGATGAGCAAAAATTTTGTAACATGAGGTCTTGATATCTTGTATGTGTAGCAACATTGTTGCATATGTGTGGGTGTGTGTGTGTGTGTGTGTTACAGTGAACAACAATTTGATGACAGTACCATACTGTTGAACTAAAGTGAATTACGATACATGTAGGAGGCCTTGAAGGATCAATATGCATATTCATAGACTCTAGATTTGTGCCTATTACTGGTGAAGACTGGCAATTTTTTTATGGGGAAAAAATTAATTGGGTGACAGCAATAGACCTACAGGCATGTTTTAATGTTTCTCAGAAAAGTTGTACAATACAAGTGTGTGTGACTGGATGCACTGTTGCTACCTGGAGCAGTAGGATAAGCTGTAGGCACAATCGTGGCGGTGCTGACCACTTTCGCCGGAGGCGGACCTACAGGGATATGGATGGAGCTCTGCTGCATGGGCGGAGCCTGATGACTGGGTGGAATTGACTGAATGTGAGCAGGCTGTTGGGTATATGGAGCTTGGTGCATAGGTGGCTGCTGTGCATACTGACTGCTGAAAAAGAAATACAAGATAACACCTAGAGTGACCTCACTTCCATTTCAATGACAACTGATTACCCAATAATCTGCCGTTCATTCTAAGAAAATGAATCATATCCTGAACATATCCACTTGAGAAGGTCCAGGTGTCGCATGACCTTACCTGACATTATCTGTTCATCTTTAAGGTAAAAATTAGTATTGTTTTAAACAATCAAAGCCCACATATATGCAGAGACAAAGAACCTGGTGTCAAGAAAACAGTGTTAAGAGAGAGAGAGAGAGAGAGAGAGAGAGAGAGAGAGAGAGAGAGACCCACCATCACCAGGGTGAGACACAGTCAGCACAGGTCTTTCACACTTACATACTGGTCAGAAAGAGTTAAAACACAAATGGTTAAAGGAACATCATTAAGCATAAGTATTAAGTCCTTAGAGTCAGGGGGAGAGAGAGAGTGAGAGAAAGAGAGAAGAGTAAGATTGTTATTTACTCTGACACTGTTATGGAGGTTGAGAAAGAAAGTGGCAGGGCTGGAGAAGAAACAGTGCTGCACCGGTACCTGATGCCGGGGGTTTGGTACTGTGATCTGTAACTGGATGAGGACTGCATGGTGAAGCTACAATTCAAGACAGTGAAAGAAAGTGATGGTGCAAGTGTGTGAGAAAGAGGCGAAAATGGTTTCCACAAAAGCCATGTACACCTATAGCTGCATACGATAATAGCTGACTCAAGCCAGTACATTAGTTTTGAACTTGAACACTTATTTTCCAAGAACAGATATGAACATCAGCAAACACATCTATGGTCACTATAGTTACTATATTTCCTTATTTTTTGTTTAAATTGTAGTACATCTTTATAACCAGTATTTGCTGTAGTTCATGACTTTTACTGCACTGTATAGCATAGCAGATCAGATCAGCAGATATTTTCTTACAGTACATCTGGCTCTGCTTGGCCTGAGGGTGGCAGAAACAGATGTCTGAAGGTCACTGCGTTAAGCTACAGTATAAGTGAACATGGCAACAAAACAGGATGGAAAATTACCATTTTATCTATGGAAAACATGCACTCATTCACTCAGCACAAACTAAACAAACATATACCGATGTGTCCATGTACACAAGGTTGTCAAGCCAAACAGGAAAAAGCTCTCCGCCGTTGGCTTGCTGACTAAAATGCTTGACTCTCAATCCTAGCTCTTATAATAATCGACTACGGTTACGATACTCTGTCTGTTAGAATCTGTAATATTAGTGACATAACATTTAACAGAAATACCACAGCAAAAACATAGTTATGTCACGGTCAAGAGCATAACAATAATAGTTACACAATACGACACCAGAATAAAGCTTTAGTTAAATAAGCAGTAGACATGGTTTCTCTAAAGGACCATAATGAAAACCATGAGAGCATAATGTTTTGATATTCCCTTAACGGCCGCGTTAACATGAACATCTGTACACAAGCCCATTCATAAAATTATCCAATGAAAATGTCCACAAACATGTAGCATCTGCATTTATGCAACAGCGCAAAAACCATGCACATACATAGTTGTTAATGTCAGATTGGCTGATCTAAGTATTTCAGAAATTCAGAGATTTTCACATTCAACAGTTCTTAAAATTTACAATAAAATGGCATCAAAAACAGGCCAGTGAACGGCAGTTCTGTTGTCAGAAACCTGATTAGTTTGAGTGGCCTGGGTTACAAAAGCAGAAGACCACTCCGAGTTCCACTCCTATTAGCCAATCTTAATCCATCGAGTTTCTGTGAGCCTGTAACTATTGTGATTGGCTGATTAGACAATTGCATGAACGAGCAGGCATACAGGTGTTCCTGTTAAAGTGTCCAGTGAGTGCATACAAATCTTAGTTACAATGAGGAACTACAATAAATGAACGGTGTTATAATAGTTCAGAGCTTAACAGCAATAGCTATCATGAAGTACAACTGTACAGTTTTATAGTAAAACTGGTGAAAATCTGGGGTCAATCAGGAGTGTACAATACGCAACAATAAATACTGTACTTTATGATCATCAGTAAATTTTTGGGAAAAGTACTCTAATTCAGTGATAAATAACAATGCAATCAGTGTTTCATAATGTGTTGAGATCTGCTGCCTAGTAAGGGTCTTGTAATTGCAGAACAAATCTAAAATAATCATTCACTAGGACTTTTTCACTAAGAAAGAAAGATATTCTTAATGATCTTCAATAATGTCTTTATCCTGGGGCTGTCCACAATGGCTGTGGCAATTTATAGTTACCAATCCCCCTACTGATATTTTTTGGAGGAAACTGGAGAACTTGGAGGAACACCACATGGACAACATGCAAAGCCCAGCATACACAGTAACCTGAGCTCAAGATTGAACTGGGAACCCTGGGGCTGTGAGACAGTAAAACTACCCTCTGCACCTCTGTGCCATTTTTAGATGCCTTAGCATATCCTAATTCGGTTTAGAACAAGTATCTCATTTCATGTACAAGTAATACTATCTATAGTGTTCTTACAGAGAAACTACTTGTCAGTATATTGCATTAAGATCATTTTTAAAAATATATATATATTATGTATACACGCATATGTTTAACAAAGTCTCATCACCCCACAATAGTTTCAGTTTCACTCCTGCATCTACCTCCAGGTTGATGAAGTCATAAACCAAAGAGCACTGAAGAAGCATGCATGAAGACCTAGATCAGATTTCAGCGTCGTTTTCAAGCAACTGTTTTTCTTAACTTTTAATTGAAAGTACACACTATGGCACTGGAGTAAACTCAGGCCAAGTGGTTTTCCAGGTCATGAAGAGTTGCTGGTTAGTATTGTACATGTGTTCATGTGTGTGTATGTGTTTGAGAGGGAGAAAGGGAGAGAGAGAGCGTGCAGGGGACGTGCAGAGTGAACACTGGCGAGCGTGGGATGGTGGAGCTGTGCACTATAATCACTCTCACTGTCACATCAGAATACTGTGTCATGACATCACAGCATTTGTGCCATTATGAAGATTGAAGAAAATTGTGCAGCTGATCAAGTGCCATGAATGATTTATGTAAAAATCATAGCCCTTGTAGCAAATGTAACC
Source organism: Clarias magur (assembly GCA_013621035.1). Taxonomy (NCBI): domain Eukaryota; kingdom Metazoa; phylum Chordata; class Actinopteri; order Siluriformes; family Clariidae; genus Clarias; species Clarias magur. The sequence continues at coordinate 559,053 of QNUK01000308.1, read as the reverse complement.
AGGCCTGCTGATCTACTGTACTGTAGCTAGTTCCACACACGGGTTACTTGACTTACTTTCAGTGCCATCATACACTCAAAGAATCACCTGTACTCCTGCTCAGCCATGCAGTTATCCAAACAGCCAACGTTGGGGCAACAGCACAGTACAAGAAATCATGCAGATACAGATCAAGAGCTTCACTTCACGTTCATATTAAACATCAAAATTGGGAGGAAAAGATGTGATCCCCGTGGCATGGATGATGGTGCCAGCTGGGCCGGTTCAAATATTTCAGAAATTGCTGACCTTCAAGGGTTTTCTCACATAAGAGACTCCACAGCTCTTGACCTTTATCTGTATGATTTTTTTGCACAGCGTTGTTGCCACATGATTGACTAATTCGATAACTGCCTGAATCTGGTGTACAGATGTTTTTTATTTAAAGGGGCTGCTGAGTGTACAACGCATTACACATTTTCATTTAGTGCTGTTGAACTAAATAACATGACAAGTCGAAAGTCATACCAGTGCTTTTTTTTTTTTTAATCAAAGTCTGAGTCACGCAACTTATTTTAAGAATTAAGTTAGTATTTTATCCCTTTGAAACTTTAAAACGAAAAAAGAAAAGCTATAATTTAACACAAAACCTCAGGCCATGGCAGGAGAGCACATGAAACTCAAGATGGCAAGACTGCAGAAAAATCACTGGCTAAAAATAAATGTTTGCAATTCAACAGATTTTCCTTCTCCTGGTTTTGTAGCCCTGTATCCCAGCATCCTCAGCCACTCTGCACACCCCTCTACTAAGGTAAGCCAGGTGGATGTCTGTACCTCACTTTCTTTGCTTTGCCTGATTGCTTGCGTTTGGGCAAAGATCTGGTGCAGAAGTGTGGAGTGATTGATAGAGCTTCCAGCGCAGAGGTGGGCGGTGGCCCTTTCTTATACACATGGTTTCTTAATGGGAGCCAATGAGAGAGGCATGAACGATTGACTGAGATTCAGTTCAGATTTTTTCATATTTTTCTCTAGCTGTCAAATGTGAATATACTGAATGCAAGTCTCTAGTATAGCGGATACCTTTAATGTCATATGTAGGGTCTGAATTATACGACTGTTTGGAAATGAAGGAGGCATCCTATTTAGACGTTCCCTAAAACAATGTAAGATAACAAGGTATTTCTAGGATGGTGGATATCTCTCCACCATGACATTCATGTAAGCTACATGTTCATTTGTAGATTCACTAACAGCTAGGTGGCTAGGGCAGCTAACAAATGAAGACAGAAACATGTACGACTTCGAATTTGCAAACTGAATAATCCATACTCTAACTCCACAATCAGACCATTGACTGGATTTAGAGACAGATGGTATAGTGATAATGAGTGGTACAGTTTTGAATACCTCCTCAACTCGGTCTAATTAGCAGTGTACCTAGATTGAGCAGTCAAAGCAGTTGAAATGGTTGAGGCAGCAAGTGACAGGTGGCGTGGCCCCTCAGGGGGGAGAACGGGGGCCTCATGGGCCTCGTGAGCCACAGGGTCAGCTTGAGATACAGCCTGTGGCTCAGGGGGTGACCCAAAGCTGCAGAAGACAGAGTTATAAAAGAGTTATGAAAGCCAGTGGATCAGTGACTGATGAGGAAAGCACCTGTGGGGTCTGCAAATGCAAAGTTTATTACAGCTTCTAGCTGACACACATGAAAACCAAAATATCCCATGATGACCAATACAACACAGGCAGCTTAGGCATGAAATGTTACGCAACAGTCTAAATGATTTATCCTTCAGCTTGATGATTAATTTATAAACCCCAGTTGACAAAACAACAGCAACAAAAAACACATTTAGGTAGCAATAATGATACAGCAATCATGGATAGCAGCAGTGGCTGATGTAATTTCTGTTAAGATCAAGCTGAACATGTTAAGAGCTATAAATCATCATTTAGGATTGATTTCCAATCGGATATGACAAATAGAGCGGCTCTATCAGTGCAATTTCGTTCACAAGCATCTCATAGGACCCGTTTCTCTTTTTGCACATTTTTCCAATTTAAAAAATTTATCTTCATCAATAAGATTCAGTAAGTTCCAGATTCAGGAAACTTGTATACCTGAGAACTTTAAAAGCAAAATCCATGGGTCTTGACCTACTGTACATGAACACTTGTGCACACGTTCAAGTTTAGCTTTCATTTAAAAATCAAACACTGTGCAAAGATTTTCTGCATCACACACTCATACCATAGAATTGCAAAGGCAATGACATAATATGACAGAAGCAAAAATGCAGAAGCATGCAGCATTACCTGACATGGCTAGAGCCTACAGAGGCGGGTTCGGCAGGCTGCTCAGGCACCTGATTGGACAGCTGCAGCTCAGCGGTGAGCTGACTGGGCAAAGCTGCGGAAGCGGACAGAGCGACAGCGGCCGTGGTGGTGGAGACCGCAGCATGCTGGACGGGCGTACTGCACAGGAAGTTTGGATGCATTGAAATCATACAAAATGCCAAAGTCTCACAGGCTGTCTGAATATAAACACGTAACAGCCATGCGTTCACATGCTTTCATCAGCGAGCTCATGTCTGCAATGCAGTCATGCTAATGTCATGCAAAATTAGTGGCTGCAGTATTCCTCAGCCCTGTGCTATGATGGCAGTCAAGGGGAGAAAAGGGGTGGGCAAAGAAAAGGACAGGGTGAAAGAACTAAAAGGAAACCATGAGCACTGACTAAACCATTAACAACATGGAACGCATGGAGGAGAAGTCGATTTACCCAGATAATGCCGACATACTATAGGTTGTGTAGATAAAGAAGGTGAAGTTATATGAGTTTACAGTTCTTTGCTGTGAATTATTGGTATCCTCTGAAAATAAACCTGCATGCTTCATAAACTATTCAATGTATCCAATGGACCTGCATTGATTGATCAATTATCTTTTATATTCAAAGCTCCTTAAATCAGACAAAATCATGTGAGTAGATAATTATATATATTATGAATTGGTGCTACAAGGTGATACATTCTACATTCTAGACTATTCCATCTTGTCTATTGATTAATTTATCAATTACATAATTTAATAAATTTTATCTTGATTAAATGTGTGGTGGCCTGGGAAAATTCATCACACGTTGCTTGCCTGAATCCTAACAGAAATGTACAGTAGTACATCTGCCTGTAACCCAACTTAAACACCTCCACATTTATAACTGGGAAAATTTCACTGCTTGCTTGCTAGATAAAGATTTTTTTTACCCAATTCCCAAAGACATTATTTATAAATCCTAAGAAAAGTTTATATATTCTTAAATGAAAAATTAAATTATATAAATTATGAATACATTATGAATTATATTATATTATATCACAAACTACATATATTGCCATTTGCCCATCACTTTATTACCCCGAGTAGTAACCCAGCCATTTCTGAGAGGCTACATATGATTAATTTCATTTTTGCCATAGTTAAATTGAAATCTGTGGACACAATCTGAATGCAATGCTCCTGCACTACAGGTAGAAATCTATAAATACAATGTTCACTTAGTGTAACTAGATATAAAATCACAGAACATCAGTTGTTGTCATGACACCTGTAAAAAGAAAGCGTTTAGAAGTATGTAGTGGAAAATGATCAAATTTCACCAGGTGAAGGATTTTCCCAGGTTGCCACATATAAATCAATATGTCAAAACATTAAAACTCCAAATTCCTCTTGTGCCGCTGGGGCAGCTCTGGCCGCTCAGTGCATGGCTCAACAAGACCTCTGCGGCAGTGTGCTGTCAAGTCTGGCACTAGTACCTCAGCAGTGGATCGTTTGGGTGCTGTGGGTTGCTACAGATCTGGCTTGTTTGTCTAGCACCCACTGATGCTCAGTCAGTTTAAGATCTGGGGAATTTGGATCTGGGGAGGTCGGATCAAAAACCTTGAACGCTTTGCCTGCTAAGCTCCATAAGCGGCAGGCTGTGTTCTGATACCTTTCAATCATGACCAACAATAATTTTTTTAGCAGTTGGTTTTGTCTAGTCTACTCTTATAGAAATACTTTCTGTGAATGTGGAATAGACAGGCTGGCCTTTTGAGCCGTATGAACATAATACATAACACACATATGAGACATGTTTTAGAGTAAACTCTTCCTGCCATGTACATCTCCGGAGCAGTGTAACAGCATCCTTCCTGCACATACTCTACAATAAAAATTCACTGTTTTTGTGATATAGCCAATTTATTATAACATTAGATGAAGCATGCTCTTCTTTATTCATATTTGTCATGGGTGCCAATAATTCAAAAGCACTGTACATATCTATATTTCCCTCGGGAAAAAAAAGCTACAGCTTTTTTTTTTTACAGAGACACTGCAATATTTCAAAGCTGTTCATCACAGCTGGGCAAGAGTGCACTAAAATAAAAACGCAGTATGGACCGTTTTACATCAGCTTAATACAACAGTACCTCTAAACAATTCAAGTGAAAATATGGATCTATATACGGTATCATTTACTGTAAATAGTCTAGTTTTTATAGTCATGTGATGTTACTTTTACAGATTCATTTGGTTTGAAACATGCAAAACAGAAATCAAGTAAGTGAATGGATGTTTGGGTAAAAAATTTAAGTCAGGTGATGTGAGTGCAACCAAGGAAGAAAATCATATTTGTGATCACAAATGGATTAAATTAAAAATCTTAAATATTATAAACCGAGCAGGTCAGGTGGACTACAAACCAAATTTTAGTTTCTAAAACAATCTACTTTCAGTATTAAATCTGTTGGTTGATTAATACACAGTAGACTTTTTAAGGGATGATGCTGAGGCAGAGGAGTGAAGATAAACAGCAGACATTTAGCAGCAGCAGCCTGGTGGTGGACTGATGGCTGACATCTCTTACTCACAACCATCTCTCCAAATTCTCTCCTACTACCCTCCCTTCCTCTTAAACCCAGATTAAATATAAACATCATGAACGTTACATGATTCCTACATTTGGTGTCATGAGAAGGGCAAAAAACAGATTGAGAGCAGATTGGAGATGATGGTTTCTGATCCCAACAAATCACTTTCTGTGGTGAACTTGTCAGATTATTCATTGCTTTAAGTGTTCTAGATGACTAGATGTGTAGGATGAGTGTGTAAGCTCTGAGTGTACTAGGTGTATTGAGTAGGTGTGTATGTAGGCTGTGTGTTATCAGTAGTGGAGTGGAGGCAGACTGACAGTAGGAAAGAGGTGAGAAGCTTGAACAAAGAAAACAAGGACTATTTCTAGTTCGGCACAAACTCAAGCTGCGGCCTGATACTACTGTTATTGCACAAACATACACAGAGTGAACTAAAATATTGTATAGAATGCATGAGAGAGAGCAAGCCATACAACATGAAAGACACAGAGTATATAGGGATTTCAGGGGATGTAACGATACACATCAAAAGCAAAAAATTATATATATGATACAGGGTGGCACTGTGGCATAATGGTTAGTTCTGTGGCCTTTGATTTCAGGTCTCAGGAGTTTGCATGTTTTCCACGTGCTTGGTGGGTTACTTCCGGATAATCTGGTTTCCTCCCACAGTTCAGACATGCAGATTTGGCTAACTGGTGTTTCCAAATTGCCCATAGTTTGAGAGTGTGTGTTGGCACTCTGCACGTGCAAGAACTGAAACTTAACAATAAAAATGTTTGATCCATTTTGTCTCATCATCATTAAGCAAAACACAAGCTGTACCTTAGCATGTAAAAACTGGTTGCCAGGTCTCATCAATATGTCTTAAAAAATGTCTTGAACATGCTATGGAAGACACATAGCTCTTTATTTTATTTCATCTTCTGATGCAACATACAGAGGAATGCATGATAACGTTGAAATGTCTGTTACACCTAACGTAATGGAATCTGTTTTGTGATGGACAGCCTATGTTAGAATGCTGTCTGGTGAATTTATTGTTCAATATGGATTTGTATCAAACTAGAGCCTTGTGACTGATATGATCGATTGATATGATACATGGTATCGTTACAGCCCTGAGAAAGTGTGTGTGAGAGAGAGAGATTTGCTGAATATGAGAAGGATTATGATTTTAATAGAACAAGCCTTGGAACCTAAGACTTCGTATGAATCAATCCTTTTTTGGGGGAAAAAGCTTGTTTTGGGAAAATAATTTCAAATCGCATCTTAAAATTCTTTAGCTGCTATACTTCTATAGGCACGTTACAAATCACAAACTGCACTTAGAAATGCACATTGAAACTGCTATTACTTTTATCTTGGGTACATTTACACATTGTACCTACATGTGCAGTGAAAATAAAGTTGACTCTAATCTAATCTAATCTAATTTCAGAAATGAATGAGTTACTTTAAGCAATACAGCACCACCTGCTGACCAATTTTTAAAGACTCATATGCAGACGGCTTCTCAGAGAGATCTCAAAAGAGATCGGTATTGCTCTAGTAACAGTTTCGTTTATTCTACAGTACCCACATGTACATGTTACGGAGTTACCACTTCATTCCTTTTGAATCACCTAATGAGACATCACTACTAGTGCTATTACTGTCATAAAACAATGAGCAATGTTACTCCAGCAGAATTTAATTCAGACAGACAAACCCCAACCTCTATCTGTCTGGTAAGCTTTTAAGGCATCCGTAAGTGTAAACTAATCACTAAAATGCCAATATATGAGACCTAGTATAACACTATAAATCAAAAACTGTGACAACATAAACACAAATATCCAAAATCTTTTACATCTGCAACAACTTCAAAATGAATAATGAATTTATAATGAATGTAGATTTATAGAGGTTATAACAGTGAAGGGTATATTCATGCTGAATGAAGCAGACATAGTAAGAGACAGGTCAAAGACTAACAATTAGAAAGAAATGACGAGGTGTGAGTCTGGACAAATATTTACTGGAATGTTAGTTCATGAAGGGCTACAAACAAAGTATAAAAATTATAATAAAAGAATAAAAAATAAACACTATTTTGTTTTTGTTTATAATTATAAACATAATAATCATGCTCCTGTTATTAAAGTACTGCAGAACTGTGGTGAATGCAATAATCGACAGCATTACTTTCTTATAAAAAATAAGAAATGTATGATGAAAAAATGTAAATAAAAAAACTAATACTGTATCAGTATTCTACAAGGGGCATTCAAGTCATCCCTGGCTTATTCTCATGAATGAATATGCAAACCTGATTTGAATAGTGCGAACATTTTAAAAATGGCCTTATGTCCGTGAACAATGATCCCCTGAATCGTGGAAATTTAGCGAGTGGAATGCCTGATCCTTGAAAATAGACAGATAACTTGATTCCAACTAGTGGAGGACACGCATTTGTCTGTGGGAACTATAGACCCATCATTCACCAACACCACTTGCACATTACAGGCACTTAGCCGGGAGTTATTGCTACATCCCATGAACATGTCCTGACCACGCTCCAAACAATTTCCACATCATTAAAGGGGTTCCTGGAAGGCCAGGGTTTCAGCCATAAAGCAGGGAGGCTGATCATGGTTCCATCATACTGAGATCACATTCTACTTGATGGTACCCAAGCAAAAAATAAATGCTGGGATAAGTGCATTAATATAGCAGAAAATTATATATATAAAAAATAACATCATAACTGTATCATAATAATAATATCATAACTGTATTGTTATTCTGCATCAAAAGTCCTGGTTTGACTTGAACACCCCTTGTGGTTTCACTTTTTATGTATTTTATACCAACTAGTTTAAATGTACTGAGATTAAACTAATATGAGGCTGTAACGGTGAAGAGTGAGCATGTAGAATAAATTTAGTTGTTTAATAACAGTACAGTAACCAGCGATGGGAAAATCCTACAACTGTGAAATACTGTGCGATATCTACACAATGTTAGAGAGAAGTTGGCATTGACAGATGTACATGGTAATTGTCTCTTACACCCCCATTCTACTCAGATATGTTTACTACCGAATCACCCAAGCAAATCCGTTACGACCCCTGGAGAGCTCGGTCGAGGACGGTAACGGCTCTTTATACCCTCTGTTGGGCATGGTGCGTCAGGAGGAATATTTGGAACATGTTCAAAAATTTGGGCAGGCGCCTCAGGACTACATATTCCGGAAACGGTTATTAGGCGCTGTTTATCGCGACATTATTGATTTTTAAGCAGCAAATAAACCCTGGTACCGTACCAGAAACGGCTTACTAACAAGTGGCTGCGTTCCATTCCGAAGAGTACTACAACGTGTACTCCCTACGCCCTGCTTCCGGTGCAGGGAATGGCGGTTAAGGGAACTTCGCTCGACAAAATCCCACCATTTGAAACACCCTGCAAAGTCACCACCGCAGACGTCACTTCCTCCGAGCGTTACCATGGTAACATAAGTACCTCGGATACTTACTCGGAAATTTCACGCCACAAAAAAAATATTTTTATTTCTAAAAAAAAATAGAAACAAAAGCTGATACCAGTATAATACATATATATTTTTAAAATGTATAAATCTTAAAAGAAAATGTTTTTGTTTAAATTAAAATGTTAATGCCTGTGTACTATTAATATGATATCCTTGACAATAACGTTAATAAACATATAAATCTCTTTGCGAGCTCCATTTTTTCAAGCTCCAGCCAGGCGAAATGACTGAAATGTTTTATTCCCACTTCCGGTAAAATGAAGACCCATTGTTCACAGTTCCCTTTGAACTGAGCAGTTAAACTCCCTGTGGTTTGGACTTAACACTTAACATGGCTGAACACTCTGTGCAGTGTACTCCACAGGGTACTTCATGTCGATCGGAACACAGCCAATGAGTACCGACGTACCGAATTCACAGCGATGTCGCACAGAACCGACGCGCGCCCAGTGATGTCATCGCGTCCGCAGCAGATTGGACAGTGAAATGGAAACGAACCAATGAGATTGTTAATGAGGCGTTTGCGTCGCCGTACGGACCAAACAAATGCAGCCGAATGGCGCCGAATAGAAGGCGGCCGACTTGCCATTGCCGCTCATTTAGTTGCCTTTATCGCCTACTATTACAATTGTTGAGAATGCCAAAGAAAAAAGCTGCCAAGAAGTCTGGAAAGAAGAATTTCCCTCCCCCCTCTCTATCATGCAGTGCTGCAGATATTGAGAGTGAGAGTCTCTCCGAGGTGATTCCTGATACGCGGGCGCCTCCCACTGGTCAGATGGAAGCACAGCCCCGGAGGAAGAAAATGCCCAAGAGAACACACATGACTTATGAGGAAGAGCAGATGATGGTGGACTTTCTCCTCGAAAATCCATTCCTATACGACAAAAAACGCAAGCTATATCACGATAAAGCTCTGTCGGATGCCACCTGGACTCAACAGGCCACCAAGATGGGTACCACCAAAGAGCACATCAGGACCTGGTACGACTCTATGCGTACAAGGTATGGCAAAATGATGAAGGAACAGAAGAAATCAGGGACTGGTAGACATTATTACAGTGAACGTGATAACTGGATACTTGCACAGTTCAGTTTCTTGGCCCCCTTCATCGCAGACAGACGCCAACAAGCTCCTCAACCCATGGTCAGTATTCAGGAGATGACAGAGGTTCCCCTGGCATCACCTCCACCTACTGCAACTGTGTCTAGGTTGCCAGAGGAAGAGGAGACACAGGATGGGGAGGGCTCCCAGTCTACCACTCAGCCCATCCCTTCTCAGACATCTGCCGGAGAGAGCATGTTCAAACTCACAGAGGCCAATGAACACCAGCTGATGAGCCTGACCCGGGAGTTCCTTCAGAAAGCCACACAGCCCCAAGGAGATCCCATACGCCGTGCCTTCACAGAGTATGTGGGAACGGTCCTCAACAAGCTGCCCCAGGATCTTTACCGGCAGGTTTCTCGGAATATTAATGACATACTTTCCAATGCCCTTGATGAACTGGACACACGTGCCGAGGGATACCAGCGGCAAGAATACCAGCAGCACCAGGTGCCTAGTCATCCACAGCCAAGCCAGGCCTTCCAACCCCAACCTCTTCCTCAGTTCCCTCCTCACTATAGACAGCAACAGTATCAGTCCTCACAGTTCACAAGACCTGCAAACCAGTTTGAACCTCAGCCTTCGCAGTATCCCAGTCAGAGATTTGAAGAAAATAAATCTGTTTTGTTTGGAATAAATCTTATAAAGACTGAATAAAATGTGTTTGCAAAGATGAAACTTTTTTGTTTTTTTGGAATAAATCTAAATAAATGTTTACTTCAATATCATATAGTGTTCTTTTATTTTGAAAGTAATAAAATACAGTAGTATATTAATTAAATAAATTATACTGATATGATAAGAATTTTGACAATCATATTAAATGTAGATAGAAGTAATGACAAAAATTTTTAAAAATAAAATTTCAATAAAATTGTAATAATTAAACAAGGATTAAACAATATACTGTATTACAAGTCTGATACACAACAGAAATGTTTTAATCTAAAATATATGTGGTTTGATTATTTCTGTTATTTTCATAATAAAGTCTAATGACAAATTTACCATATAATTTTTATTCCTAAAATATATGTAGTTGTTTATATGTATCCCAACCTTGGAAAACATAAGTATTTCATAAATTTTAATATAAGTATAATATTTATACATCAAGTTTAATCACAGTCTATTTACAAGAAAAGCACACTGTTTAAGTTACATCAAAATGTTATTTATATTTACAGTAAGAAGCATATTGTTTATCACAAAAATACAGCAGGCCCCCTATTGGAGATGGATCATATCCTGCTGCCAGGGTTATTGAAATATAGTCTGAGGTACTCTCGTTGCTGTTTCGCCTCCGTGGTAGCCTGATTGGGACCTTTTGCTCGGTAGAGTTCATGCATAGGGGCGGGCCTCCTCTATTCTGCTTTAAGAAGGTTGTGATTGTTGATCTTGATCCAGTTCAGTGCTTTGTAATACAGAATACCTGAGTATCATTAAATTATGAAGACAAATCGCTGCTTGAACCACTAATGTTGAGACCTCTGGACCTGGTTGCAGTGGTTAGAAGCACCTGCCATCTGCTGACATCTTCCCCTAGATATTCTGTAGTTGGTCAGAAGCTCTGAAGGTCCATATCTACTGTAGGGCTTCATCAAATAAGTGTTCAAGGCGAAAGCATCTTCGCCAAGGATAAAAAAAACCTTGGGCTTGTCATCATTGGTCATGGGTCCGGTGAAGGAAAGTTGATGGTACCATCCCCTATGCACTCCTTCAGCTTGCTGTCATTAAATAGCTGGGCAACTGACATATGTCCATTTCCTCCAATGTCTTCCCAGAGGAATTTGTATTCTGCATCCACAAATGCCAGCATCAATGGGAAAAAAATCCTTTATAAGTTATGGTACAGGCTTCCCTAACCGTGCTGGTTTACTTATAGCCACATGCTTGCCATCAAGTGCACCCAGAGCAAGAGGGATGTTTCATCTTTTCTCAAACCTCTTCTGTAGCATCCATGATGAACTTCTACCTGAAATCTGCATAAGTCGGGCATCTATTTTATAGGTCGGCGTCTATCCGTTAACGGGAGGGTATGAGGTCATTATCACATCGTTAATTAATTTGTAATAGTCGGTAGCATTGTTGCAATTTTGCTTCATGAATATATCGACGGTGGCGACAGTACAGTTTCGTTATAAATTCTTTAGTACCCGATATAACATTGTTAAATTCCTTAACAGAACGGTATTGGAATGTTATTGCCTTGTGTTGTTGAGTCGTTTTCATGCCCTTACAAACTCGGTTATAACATTAACAGCTCGATGTTGGGTCACTACGCTTGAAAAATTCACCAAATACTGTAGGTACCGAACGACTTTCAAATCGGGAGACATCAGGAGAGATTGGTAGCAAATCAGGCTGAGTGGATTGGGGGTTTTACAAAAGAACAGATGAGGTGGATGAGTATAAAGTATGTTGTGTATATATATATATTTATGTATGACTGGATGAGGGAGGGAAAGAGAAATGAAGGCCAGGAGAAAGGTCAGCCATCAAGAGACACTCTTTCAGGTGACGTTCCATGCAAGGCATGCAAGTGCGGGGGGGGGTTTGGGCTCAGCGCGAAACAGACAAGAATGGCGAAGCAGTTAGCAGTGGCAATCAATTTAAACCAAAAACAAACAGCAGCCAACAACAACATGGCACAGCCATCAGTATTTCCCTACGCCACAACCAGACAAGCAGAATTACCTTCAGATACATTTCTTGAAAGGCTTATCGACCCTTTACTCGCAAATACAGATTTCCTTCTTGAGTCTATTATCTCTTTGCTGGATGGGAGCACAGATGGCCAACGGTGCAGAGATCGTATGGTTTCCATCTCCCTGATAAGTCCTCTCAGCCACAAAACAGCTCTAGGGAAGTTGCTATTCCTAGGATTTATGTCTTATCCAGGTCCTTTAATAACTGCATCATAAACCTTGGCTTTTCTCCATACACTGTATAATTATGGCTGTATCTGGTCATGAAGTACTGTACTGAATCTGGCTATCGAGTGAATAATATTACACGCTATTCCTGAAATAAACTTTGCTTAGGTAGAGTTGAGTGCAAAGGTTTGCATCTTCGTTGAGTCTGTTATCTCTTTCTGTTCGAAAGAAAATCTCTTTGTGCAAAAAAAGGTGATTTCACTTAGTTATATCATATCTGGCTAAAGAATGAATCAGGTTAGGTTAATGGATGGAACAAATATGTGGCAGAACTTTTACTCTATGAAGCCGGGGTGTCAACGAATTAGCACCAGAATCACTAAAAATGTGTCAATATAAATATTTTAAACATGATTTAGCTTGAAGGGCATAAGATTTATTCAGGAAAGGAAATCTATCATGGGTCATCATTTGAGTTTTTATTTTATTTTATTTTTAAGAGTATGCAAACCTTTGCAAAACCTCAACTCTCAGAACAGCAAACGCAGAACAGCTCACCAACTGTTTATATTCCTAAGTAAAGTAAGAAACAGACATGTCTAAGGCTTTTAATAACTCTGCCTTTTTTTTATATATAAACTTCTATTTAAGATCTGCAAGAAAGAACTGGAAGCTGAAGATCATATGTCTGCACTGCATGCTCTAAGCACTGCTAAATATCTGCTCTCTCAATAAACATGTCTAAATAACAAATGATTCAACAAATACCGAAAAAGTCCTTATATATATAGTAAATATATTTCACTAAGCCAATTTCGATGTACTACATTAATCACACTATCCAAGAGACACAAAAATAAAATAAACACACAGACCTAATAATACCTTCAAAAATTTTTTTGGTTAATATTCATCTTTTAATGAATCAGTATTCCCATCAATAATCAACTTAAACTACAAAAATCACCCGATTATGCTTTCCCTTTAATTTATAATCCAGATCTTTTTTGCAGATTTTTACGAGTTCCTGTTTCAACAAGCAAATTTAATACATGCAAAACGGCAAAAAACCTGTCAAATATTTTTCAATTAACAGTCCAACAGCTTTTATTTGCTGATTCTTATACAGATTCAGATACAGAGACAGCATGAGAAAACATTATACAATGGCCAATACATTCAATGAAACGTTCTACCATTCTGCCACAGCGTAGTGAGTGTATACAGTGGGAACATGAAATCTGTCCATGGGGCTGTGGTGAATGAACCAACTTTGACTTGTCTCTAACACTTTTGTCTCTCACATGCGTTGCCTGTCTACTTTCTATGACATCATCTGCCTACCGCTGTCTGTCCTGAGCTCTCTACTGAGACACATTAAGGATTTGGGCTGACAGGCCATTGTGCCAGTTTTTCAATTTAGCAAAACGAGGGCCTTTAGCTCCTGTCTCAAATATGTCCCTGTGGCATGAAGAGAGGTACAGAGAAAAAGACAAAAAGGGAAAGAGAAAGAGGAGAAAGGAATGAGTTAGAACCTCCACTCTAAGATCACTGTCCAAGGTCACTTGTGTGTTCAATTATATTGTACTTCCTGTAACATTCGTCCTTAAATAAAACACTACTATCTAAGGTCATGCAGTCAAGTTCGTAAGTATTTGGACAGTAAGTGTAGCCTTTCAGCATCAATTCAAGGAGTTTAACTAAAAAAAAAAAACTGCATTAACTAATTACAAATTTTTGCCATTTTTTCTTTCTCAAATTTAACATTTTAAAATTTTCATCCAATTAACTAACTAACATTTTAAATAATTGGATGTAAAAGAAATTACAGCTAATTACTGCAGTGAATTCTAGAGCCTATGGACATTACCAATTACCGAGTTTCCTTCCTTAAGAACCATTGTCCTGCTTGTTTGTGGGAGTTTTTGCCTTCAGTTTTGTCTTCAGTAAGTGAACGAAGCGTGCTCAGTTGGGTAGGTGTCAGGCCCTTTAAGAACATTCCATTTGCCTTGGGGTGCTTTTTTGGTCTCTATCTATCTACTTAATTACCTTCTTACTTATTTTTAGCAAATTTGGCCTTCTCCAGAGTGTTCTTGGCTTAGTTAGATGTTGTGAAGGATATGTATTCTGCAGTTATCCAATTTACTTCTCTTGGCTGATGTTGAACTTGCTAGTGCAGGTTTTGCTAGTACATTTTTAAAGAATGTACTAAATTGTTGACTTGGCCACTTCTAAAGTTTCTGTTATTTCACTGATTTATTGATTTTTTTATTCATCATTATGACGTCTTCCTTCACTTGCATCGACAACCCGTTGAACCGTATATTGAGAGTTCCCATAGACAGCCAATAAATGTAAATTTAACACTTAAAATCAATGCCAGATTATTTCTCTCTTTTATTCTATCATGAAATAACTAATAAAATAATAAAATTTAAAAAAACAGACCACAACTGCAACGAATTGCATAACAGTCAGTTGTTGAATTTCTTTTTGAGCCTCTGAAAATGGTGGCACTTTGTAAAAAAATTGCTAGTTGTTTCTAAACAATCACAGCGATATTGTCATATGATATGATCGCTTAATTTTAAACCCTTATATAAATATAACATTTTATATTTATATGAATGTAAAATTGTGTCTGTCTTTTCTGTACCTGACATTATATATTACATTAAAATGTGCTAAATGAGTTGAAGTTCTATCTATTGAACTGTTTCTTCACATATATGAAGGTTTTTAGCTTACTAAGAGGATTCTAGTTTGGCCTTCTTACTGCAGAATTCTACCATTTTTTAAAGGATTCCATACAAGGAACCATAAGACCATCTAATGCAAAGCTGTGAGATAATGTGTGTGGGTGAAGTATGAAATTAAATATGAAATTATTAAAATCATTTTAAAGTTCAGCACAGAGAGAGGTCAGGCTGCGTGAGTGCATGTCAGTCCTTTTTGTTTCAAATCAAGTTTTATCTCGACTAGTCAATAATATGATGTCTTTGGCCACCAGGTGCTGCTGCTATCTGCCTACCTTGCTCTTTTAAGAGCTTCCTCATCTGGGTCTTGCACTGCAGAAGAAAGAATGAAAAGAAAAGAGAGAAAAATATTAGTGGTCAGTAACCCTTCACCATGAAGACTTCATTAATTATGTCCAGACTTTCAGTGAAAATTTCACCAGCTGTATAAAAGTACTTAAAGACATAACCTTCATGCTCGGTTTCATAATTTGAAACAGGTATAATCTTACCCAAGCGCTCTATTTAAAATTTTCTTCCTAAAGGTAAAACTTCTAAATCTCGTTCAGAAACCTTCAAGGTTGAAAATTTGCATTTTTCCAATGTGAAACAGTGCAATCATTTTCTGAACCAGTGTAACCGTATTATAGCTAATTTTGTGAAATATGAAATTATTAATACCTAAAAAGTCTCAGCACTCTTTTGTGCAAAAGATATCTAAGGAGACAGAATCTTAATCAGAGGCATTGCTTATCCCAAGGACTAAATTGAATAAACACAAATCTCATTTAAACTGCTGGCACATCTTTATACTGTATACTGTATATCTCTATGTGTATTGTTACACATTTAATAATAGGAGTTGATAGTTTATTGTCGTGAACAGAACATGAAGGTTAAATGGTGTGTGTGTGTGTGGGGCTGGAGGGCACACTTACTGTATTCAGTGCCGGTGAGGTGGGCGAGGAGACGGAAGGACCTGGACTGCAGGTGGGCGGCTCTCCGTGTCCACTCAGCAGGGTCCAGCACTTCTTCTCTGGGATTCACAGCCTGATACACTGGGGAAGCACTGTCTATAACACGCTCTTTAACAGGCAGACTACTGCAACCACAGAAAGAGCCGCAACCGTAAAGCACACACTCCTCAGCGGGCATGGCTCAAGGTTTATGTGAGTGTGACTGGGTTACTACAAAAAGGTCCTTTTGTGATATTTATTAAATATTCCTCAGCTGGAACTTACAGTACAGTACAAATAGATATTAGTAGCTGTCACAGTGCTAACAAAGGGAAAGTTACTGGTTTTATATGCTGTGCTTTTAAAATGTGTAAATTCATTTTTTTATTTATTTATTTATTTACTAAGGTACAGATGGAAAAGCGTAAGCTGACAAACGTAAGAGGAAAGGCATTGGGACATGACCGCTTTCTAAACAGCAGAAGCTTGTCTAGAGCAAACATTCAGTATACAGAAATCTCTTGCCCAGAAGGATGACAGAGTAGAGCAGTGATATTGCAGTTCCCATGTTTAGTGTTGATCATATAAGTGAATATGAATAATTAACACATATCACTACACAAAATAACCAAAGTGACCAAAGCCCATTTCAACAGACCATCCTTCACTATTCTAATGGTACTGAAGCAGAAATGTATTCACCTTATCATCAAACCCTGAACGCAACATCAGAAGCCAGGAGTCCGAAACTGGCTTAGATATGCAGATTGTGCTTTCTTAAGTGTGTGTGTGATAATTTGCATAAGCAGCAACGTAAAATGGAGGAAGCACGTGCTAGCCCTCAGCCTCCCTGGTTGGTAGTGGAGAGATTCGAGCAAATTCAAGGTTTAATAAATTTAAACCTACCGCATACTAGAAATCATTTGGATGACAAAACAAATGATATCCTGAGTAATACAGTATAAAGTGCATCATTCAAACTCAGTACTCATGATAAAAACTCAGACATCTAACAGGTGCAAAGAAGGGTGGCCGAAAAGTGAAATGATTGTCAGGGTTTAGGGACAAGGTGTGTAAACATATTGAAGCCAGAAAGACTGCCCTGTAGGGGAATGAATGACCTGTGTTTTACAAATACATGAATAGAACTACTTACGAAATGGGAGAGCCAGACAGAGCCTCATCACTGGGAAAGGTCACCCAGCCGAGGCAGCAGAGGGGCATAGAGGGACAGCCGGAGGGCACAGAGAGATGGTGGAGCCATGGATGAACATGAATGAGGAGTGGCAGAGACCCATTAGAAACATATTCATAACAATGTTCTGTCTAGCTTCCTACAGAAACATCTTCAGTATTCTCTCATCAAGTACCTAACATATACAACTTATATACACTCTTAAGCCAATGTTCATTGTGGTTCTTTGGACTGGTAAGTGTTCCTAAAAAAAACTCCTTATAAATTATTTATTCCTTATAAAATGGGATCTACTTGAAATGCCATTTGATTGTGAAACCCATTAGGTGCAACTCATTCACGACAGTGGAGTTTCACGATCAGAGACAGTTCCTCATGAGTTCTTTGAACAGTTCAGCGTTCTATTGTAAGGGTATACATAAAGGACCTTTTTTTTCCCTCTATAAGAGTATAACACTGGAGCTGTAATCCATACAGTATAACATACAGTATTACAGCATTCAAACACACAAGGAACTCACAACTCAGATGTAAAATCGATCATGCCCGTTCAACTGAAAGACATTCAAATGAACAAATGAGTGAGGAGAGATGCGTTAAAGGGATCAGTGAGATATGTTAAAAGGATATTTAGGTTTTTTTTTTTTTTTGGAATCTGCCTATTAAGAAATATAAGTACACTTAAGTACATTATAAGAGGTCTTGGTCGTTTTAAATCCTCCTGCTCTGTACACTCTTTGATGTTTGTCAGTACAATATAAGTAATAAAAGACAAACTCCACAACTCTCATTCTGCTCAAAAATGCATTCCAAAGGTCAGACTCATGTGACTCATGTGAAGATTCTGCAGTTCCACTGAGCTTAAAAGTTGGTATCTTTTAAATTCCACAGCCCTCAATTTAACTACACAGCTCATTCTGTTCATGTACACTCTATCTCTAGGGTTTAACATGGAACCAATGACTTTACACTAACATAAAAAAAATGTTGACACAATTATAGAAGTGGACACGCTTATGCACATGTATTAGAAAAACAGTAATTAACCCTATGAAACAACACATAGGGAATGTCCAACAAAAATGCTATGCAAATGAAAACAATTATGTATTTTTTGGCATCTAAACTTTTGGCCAAGAGTTGCAAAAATGTTCACAAATAAGTCTAGTTCTTCACTACTTCCCACAACAAAAACTACTTGTTTGAGTAACAATTTACTTTTTGAAGGAAAAGTTTAAATTAACTATTAATAATCCCCTTTGATAAATAAATGTATACCTTCATTTAATTTGTCTTTGAAATAAATTCCAACCATAAGCCTTTATCAAAATGTCTTTTATGTAATGAAACATATCTGTTGTGATCAACCTTTTGATTGAAAGTGTTCATAAGACTGCATAATACAAGCTAAAAACAACAAAATCACTTAAACTAGTTGTAACAAAACACTTGAAACATGTGACTAGACTCATCGCATACGGCTAACGCTCCCAGCTAACGCCTTGTACGCACTCAGTGGTACACAAAGTCATAATAAAACCGTTCATAACTCCTCTGTACCCAAACTACACAAACGACAGGAAACAAAAGGAGGAAACAGAAATTGGAAAAAGATAATTGGCCATCTTCAGCACACTGCAGCAGCTGAACCAAGCACAGCTATTTGACCAGCACAAAGGGGAGGGTGGCTCATGCAAGCAGGAGAGAAAAGACAGAAAAAAGGCAAGGCGGTGCATTTGGGCTTACCCGGACATTTCAGCCCCTCTGGCCTGAGACTGACCAGCGATTGCGTCCATGATGGCGTCCTGTGAGTACATGCTAATCGGAGTGTTGTACTGGGCATGGATGATGGTGGCCTTGCCTCCCGGCCCCTTCACTTCAATGGGCTTGTTGGTGGAAAGAGCTGTGTCCTTGAGGGCACTGGGGTTGAAACTGGGCACATACTCATTGCTGGTGTGGTAGAGTTAGTTGGATGTGGAGAAGAGGTGAAAAAACAAAGAGGAAAAAGGGATGAAGGGGCACAAGGAAGGAGAGATGTGTTGCAGTGATGGCTAGTAAGTAAGACATGCATGAAAGAGAACATACAAAAACGCTTTGCACAAAAAAAAGGAGGCTTTAAAGGAGCAAAAGAGTAAATCTGTAAATTAAAAATCATTAGATATGTCAATGTTCCAACCAAAGATTAGAACTGGTGCACTGAGGTTAAGATTGTTAATCCATTCTACAACAATGCAAATTGCAATTGTTGAAATGATCGTTCCAACACATATACATTAGCTCCTTTAAATCCCAGAATAAAAAAAACATCCTGCACAAAAAAACAAACTACCAATCATAAATTCTGGCCTAATTCTTGTCACAACACTGTAACAGTTCACCATCATGCTTGCCAAAGCCAATGATCTCAATGTTCTGTAAATTCTGAATATGACAAACATGCAGCTAAAGAGATAATACAGAGATAAGCTACAGAGACAATGTCCATTTGACAGCCCTGTCATTCCTGAGCACAGCACGACACAGCACAGCGCCACACATTGCCATATACAGTACCAGTCAAACGTTAGGACACACAAGTTTGGATCAGTCAACAGCACCACAGATTAGAGCTGTTACGAAGGCTTTACAGCGCATAAGTAGCAAAAACATCTCAATATCAACTGTTGAAATGAGATTATTGTACATTTTGAATGCCTTCAGCATTGTAAATATAATTCTTTATATACAGTATATATAAAGAAATAATAATCGGGAAAGACAATGGAATTAGAAGTCGTGTCCAAATTTTTAACTGGTAGTGTACATGAAGCGTATTCTATATGAGGCGAACAAATTCTGCTTTCTCAACTCAAAACAAGAATAATTACAGATTCACAGACTCGCGTAGACAGATTTCAACTGGCAATACACAGAATGCATGAAGTGCACAAAAGTCAAGGACCTAAACAAGTTCACATGCACATAAAAACACAGCACTACATCACTCAGGGGTATGGTACTAACTTGGTAGGCATGTTGGTAATAACCTATAGTTGCAAAAATAAAAAGGGGAAGGAAAAAAAAACATCTTGTTACTTGTGTTAGATTGTGTGTCACAATCTGATACTGTTTCTGAATTTGTTTCTTGTTCATCGTCAGTTGGGGATCAGCCATTCTGTATTCATGTTTACATTTTTTATAGACAAGTTATATTTAACTATGTTCTTACCCAGAGTAAACTATAAACCGAGTGTACAACCAATATACACTACTTAAACAATACAATCTACACTATACTGTATGGCTAAAAGGTTGGATGCCTGACCATCTCAGCCATATGTGGACCTCCTCCAAATTTGGAAGTACACAATTATACAGAATGTCTACAGAATTTACCTTGGAGTGGAACAACTCAAGTGGCCTGCACAAAGCCCTGACCTCAATCCCATTGAACACATTTGGGATGAACTAGAGCAGCAGCTGCAAAATTGCCCTTCTCACCTGACCTCATTGCTCTTGTGGCTGATTGAGCATAAATATCTATAGCCATAACCTAAATCTGGAATGGGATTGTTTTTTAAAGCTCATGTGGATAAGATGGTCAGGTTTCCAGGGTTTATAATTATAAGCTATTAAAAATTATAAACGTAAAAAAATAATAATAATGTCATTGGTCCCCTATGGTGATTTCAGACGAATGATGAACAAACAGAGCTTGATTAAGGAAGTAGTCAAGAAGAACATCTGGCCTACAATTGTGGACAATCTGAGAATGAGATATTGTACGTGTTTATACACCTATAATCAAAGAAGGAAAATGAATTAACCAAAGCTGCTAACAGGATGTAAAGGAAAACTATGGATGGTATAACCTAGTTAGAAACATTATTGCCTCAAGAAGTAAACACTGACTATAGAGATCTGTCAACTAATCATTTCATCAAAAAATAAATAAAATAAAAACCAAATACCAAAACTCTAGAGGAGTTGAGCTGTGAAAGGGAAGGAAGATATATCACTGTAGCAGCTAGACATCTGAACCTTGACAATCCATGGCCTTTTATAGAAAGAGATGCAACAGGTGCTCTCTCTCTCTCTCTTTCTCTCTCACTAAGTCACACCCTCACTACACTAATCTCTTTAAAATGTAAACAGAAATGGTGGATCACAGAAAGAACTGAATCTCATTCCACAAAGAAAGAATGTTATTTATATGTTAAAGGAAAATTACATAGCATAAATAAAATGAAGTGTCTGTTAATGGTCGAAAGTGATCATCAAACACATATTTGATGTTTGAGCACCCAATTCTAGATAAAGCCCCACTTATGCTGTTGTAATAACCTACATAACCTAATAACAGATAGGTGATGTTAAAGCATAACGAAGGAGACCCTTCCACTCAACCCCTGGCAAACCATATGTTCCTGGATCTTGTTTTGTGCACAGGGGCATTGTAATGTTGGAACAGGATTAGACTTAGTTACAGTGGAGAGGAAATTCTACAAACACATCTGGAACAGCTGTGTTTCCAACTTTCTGGGAACAAGTTAGGGAAGGAGGAAATATAGCTATGATTGGCATGTGTCGTAAAATCTTTGGCCATATATAATACTATATATGTTAAATGTTGTTTTTTGTTAAATGTTAAAATGATTGATAAATACAACTGATCTATAATAATAGACCTCCAAGATGATTAAACAATGAAATGCTTGTATCATCAAACAAATGAATCCACGAACCAAAATAAAACCAATTTTGTTGGTTACATTTTTAAGGGATCGGATGAAGCTACACAGGGACATCTGAACAAATCTTTATTTAATATATAATGACTGAAGATTCTCAAATGCGAAAGTGAATGCACACCTGTGAAACCACTATGAAACTGTGAAAATGGCCGCTGGTCACTTATTTTGTCGTTTGTGGACATGACGTATAAGGACCACTACTCTTTTCACTTGAGGGCCTGCACTGTCCAAGTTCAAAATACACTCAATGTTGTGGCTGTGGATAAATATTTCTGTCCTTACCTGCAAAATTCTGCAAAACTTTTCCAGTCTAATGTAGGTGAATTAAAATTCATAAGCGATAAAACATGTTTCGATTAGAATAACATTAGATCTTAAGATCAGTGTTGAAAATCCTGAAGTTGGACCATTAACTGGGCTTTGGTACACTTAGAGATTTCTTTCTTTTTTTATTTATTCTGATGCAGATTTAAAATCGAATTAGTTGACCCGTTGAGGTCAGTCAAATGGTAGAACATATTAATCATCTGTGGGTAATTATAGCCTCCAATACCTGTTCACACAAATTCACCAGTTTGAAATGTGCGCAAAAAGATTGCAAATGTTACATCTAGAGGAAATTGCCTTTTACACAATACAAGCTTGTATCAAAGCATGTGTTGGAAAGCAATCAATCACCTGCCAGTGTTTGTGGTGTGTATAGTGCATGATCCTGACATGTGTGACCCCGATGTGTGAATCCTGGCATGTGTGAACCCCAAGAGAGGTGATGGCCTAGACAGTATGGGAACCACTGCTGTATTGAATTACCAACTACTTTTTACACTGCTGTCATCCTTCTGTCACACAACACATGCCTGTTAGCAGCCAGATGGGACGGATCACTTGCCTAAAGGTTTTTTTTTACATTCTAATTAAGCAATATGCACATAAACATGTGCGTAAACATTGTTTTTCTTGTGCATCTTGTCCAGCATCATAACCAAGCAAGCTAATTTTCTTTTCCTTATTTTGCAAATTAATATCTCCACCATTCAGGGGAATTTGCTAGGCAGTACCAACCACATCTGGCTACTGGCATGTTGTGTGTGCACTAATATACCTGCTTACATACCACAGTGACTCGCCTGAGCCCAAGCTTTTAGCTCTCTCCTGAAGCATGGCCATTTCTCTCAGCGTTTCTGCTGAGTACAGTCCAACTGGGGAATTATACTGCTGGCTCTTTTTTGTGCTAGAGCACTGGCTGAGCTCCTGTGTGTTGCAGTGGTAGGAGTTTGTTTCAGCACAGCTAGCAAGGCCACCATTGATTTGATAAGGATGACCCTTAAAGGATAAAAAGGACAGGTAGTGAGGAGGAGACCTACATGTGTGCTTCCCAAAAGTAGGTTCCCAGGGGCCTGCTTTTAGATCATTAAAAAAAAAGTGTTGTGGTGACACATTAACTATCATAATACATAAGTGACATACTAACTACTATAATAGGTCAATATTGACATCTATGATGATTATTCTTATTATTGCTGTAATATTTTTTTTGTATTACTATAGATAAGACTATATTAACTGATCTAATAAACTGAATGGGGTTAACCGTAAACATTAAACTCAACCACATAATCATGTTAACATTATTCCAACCGCTGTACCAAGCCAACAGAAGTTAATTTAATTAAAATAAGCTCAATAAAAATCTAATTAATTTTCCATTCATGTCAATACATTTAATGTCTTATGTAAACATACTTTTTAAAATTTTGCATCCTATAACATGGGACTGAAACAGAGCAAGACTAATCTAGGTGAACTTTTTTTCAACAAGGAATAAAAAATACTTTTAAGGTTCAATGAACTGGTTTTCTAAATTGCCTGCACTTTGCTTTGCAGCCACCGGAGGGCAATATTAGAATTAGGAGAGTTTAAACAAATGTTGACCCAAAAAAAAAAAAAAAAAAAAATTGGGGGGCATTTTTTAAAGTATTCTTGTTAAGGCGGACCTTTAAGCATAACCGCCACTAAAAAATCTCCACATCATATTCATAGCTGGAGGTGCAGGAAACTTGAGGTCTGTCGAGATTAAAAATAGGTAAATACAAACGCTTTAAGTCTGGCTAGCGTGTACCTTCTGATGAGGGATGACAGGAATTGAAGTGTCGATTCTTGGTGCAGTCATGGACACTGGGACTGGACGCTTTGACCTACAGGAAAACATGACATTCAGAGTTTGTTCTTGAGTGGGTCCCCTAAATGTGACATATATCTGAGTTTTTTTTTTTTTTTTTTAAGCCATCTCCAAGACATGACTGATTCTCAGTGGCAGAAGAGGATAGAGGCAGAGCTGAGGAACATCCCCCTGTCCTGCAGATTTTTGTGTTTTCCCTGCTAAACACTTAAATGTGCAGAGCGGGAGGACCTCCAAGACCAGGAGTGGAAATCCTTGCCCTAAATAATACATTTTTCAGAAACAATTTACATACTCGTTCCAACAGGGTGAAAGAACTTTAATCAATCGATGCACTTTCTCCTCCCAGAATGTTACCTTGTTCATAGTCTCTCATTATGATATAAAATATTTAAAACCTTAAACCAAATTTAGTAGACCACTAAATGTTTCACATTACCCACACACCCAGTACACAAATTTTTCAGTTGCATGTCTCCAGTATGACCTTTGTGTGTTCATGTAGTAAATATTACACTAAATGTATATACTATGCATGGACGCACAGAACATAATACAATTGAACCTAGGACTGCGGGTAACTTGGTCTGCGAGTGTTTCGCAAGACGAGCAAAAATTTCAAATAAATTTGAACTTGATAAACAAGCGAGGTCTTGACATACGAGTAGCATGCATGTGCTAAACTCACAGGCCAGGCAAGGAAAGCATTAATCAGAGACGCAGCCAAGAGGCTATGGTAACTCTGGAGAAACTGCAGAAATCCAGAGCTCGGGTGGGAGAATCTGTCCACACAACAACTAATATTCACAAATCTGGCCTTTATGGAAAAGTGTCAAGAGGAAAGCCATTGTTGAAAAAAAAACATTTGCAATTTGTGACGAGCCATTTCGAACTGCAGATGGGACTTTATCTGGATTTCTTCTGATTTTGTTTGATTGGGACAAGGAAATTAAGTATATTTGAATAGACGACGGTGGTATTGAAGAAGGTGGCCTGGTCTGATGAATCACATTTTCTTTTATATCATGTGGACAGCCATGGGTGTAGCCGGCATTTACCTACAAATGCAAAGGAAGATGCATTATAGGTAGAAAGTAAGCTGGCAGAGGGATTGTGATGATCTGGACAATGTTCTGCTGTTCGAGGTGTTGTCTTGGCCTCCAAATTCTCCAGATCTCAATCTGGTAGAGCATCTGTGGGATGTGCTGGCCTTACAGGATTTAAAAATTCTGCTGCTAATGTTTTTGCCATTTTTACTATAGCTATATTTTTTATGCATTTATGTTAAAACAATAAGGCTTGTTATCAGAAAAGTATAATCATTATATCAGTATCAAACGTTTATTCATAGAACATGAAAGCCCAAGTTTGTTCAGGAACTTGTTAATGTGAAACAATATAAGACAGAAGATGGAATCATGTGTCTTCTGGTATTTAAGGGAATAATTTGCCTATTATTATGCTTATTATGTCATAATTATGACATCCTGATCTCATAATTATAACTTACTAACTCATAATTATTACTTAATAACTTATAATTATGACATAATATTTCATAATTATAAGATCCTGATCTCATGATTATGACAAATATGGATTAGGTCTTCGGGACAAGACGGGGACAATAGAACAAATATTGTCAAATTTAATTTGCTTTTATTTATTTCTTGGATTGAGAAACTGTGAGATATTAATGTCATAGTAAGTTTAACTAATGTACAATCATCAAGCCAAACAATAGGATAGTTGCTACATGGGTGTGCAATGAGGCACTTTCAAGCAACAGGGTGCAGTAACTTTCATTTCAAAGTTACTGCAAGTCATTTCATTTCCTAATTCATAATTATGAATTAGTAATTCATAATTATGAGATCAGGATGTCATAATTATGACATATTAAGTCATAATTATGAGATAATTCCTGTGATTTTGTTTTCTTTTGTGAATGCAATGCGATTCTGTAGCAATAAGAGTGGAAAATCAGAAATTATTCGACTGCTTAAATGAGATTATATGCTTAGAAAAACATGTTTTTTTAGCAGAAAATTTTAAATGTACTGTACACTAATAACCTACAGAAACAATAAAACAATAAAATAAAACATTATTGCCCCTGCATGATGAAACAGGATTGACCCTACCACACAATTTTTCTTACAGTGCATCTCTGAGTGTGTCTTCACATCATATCGATCCCATTAAACTGGACTACCTGAAGTGTGTCTAATTGGATGCGAGAAATTAAACTCTGTGACCTTTCTCTGGCAAAACTATGCACCACATCCGCTAAACACACATACGCACATTTCACAATAGACCTGAGAGACCCGATAGTGATAAATCAGTTGCTTTTTCTTCTCTTCTACAAATATAGTAAATTCAGTTACTGTAGCATTTACACTTTATAGAAAATTGGGTCAGCAGCCACTTCGTCTAAATTACAACAAAAATATATGGGAAAAAATGGAAATACACTGCATAAATAAAGGCACAAACAAACATTTTAATGAGGTACAGATTGACTGGTTATTTCCAAAATTAAAGATAAATAAAGATAGTGATGGCATGTACTGTAATAAAAAATATTACAATGCAGCTTTATAGAAATTTAGAGCAGATAATAAGGTGAAACCTATGGGACAGGTTTACCCTTTTTTATTTTGTACAGATGGTAATTAAGAGGATAACTGCTTGGTGGTACTAACTGCTAAATCCTTCAAGATAGTGGCGTTAGGACAAGAATATGAAGAGCTGTTTATTGCAAGCATCTTGAAAAAGCTCATTCATTCACTCGCTTGCTTGTTTACGTATACTGCTTTATCCAGTTGTACAGGGTGACTGGGGGCCTGGAGCCTATCCCAGGACACTTAGGGCACGAGGCAGGGTACACCCTGGACTGGGTGCCAATACATCGCAGGGCACACACACTACAGGGCAATTTGGGAACACCAATTTGCATGTTTTTGGACCATGGGAGGAAACCAGAGTACCTGGAGGTAATCCACCAAGCACGGGGAGAACATGCAACCTCCATGCACACAGACCCGAGGTGGGAATCGAACCCAGACGCTGGCGGTGCAAAGCGACAGCGCTATCCACTACACCACTGTGTTGCTTTTGCTGGTTGAGAAAAATGTAACAACCAAACCCCTAACTCCTAATCTGTCTGTCTGATCACCGTTACTGCACTATAAACACCACCTGCAATGGCGTGAGATGTGCACACGCGCATGCACGCACACACACACACGCGCACACACACGCGCACACACACGCGCACAGAGACAGGAGACTTTGCACTTATAGTTTCTAATCTCGTCTCTGGTCCATGAGTAAGAGTTAGCTTTTTTCCTCCAGGTACTCCAGTTTGCTCCTACAGCTCAAAGACCTGTGTTGAAGGCTGACTGGCATTTTCAAATGACCTTTTGTGTTCAATTGTGTGTGGATTGTATGAGATCCTCTCTATCAGACACTATCTTCCCCTCAAAGCATTTACTATACTGATGATGTGAAGTCGTAGGCCATTGCAGTCAACAATTTGATATAATGACAGTTTAAAACAGTTAGATAGATAAGTTTTTAATATATACAGTATGATGTATAGACTTCTAAAACCTGAAAGTTTTAGTATTATGCATGCACGCACACACACACACACACACACACACACACACACACACACATCACAGGTCACTGTACCTCTGCATGGTCAGGGCCAGGTTGAAATTTGCACTCTTGATCTTGTTCTGAGCATCCAGGTGAGTCATGCCATCAGTGTTGACACCGTCGATGGCTACGATGATGTCACCCTGGGTCAGGTTACCTGAAGCGGCTTTGCTCCCTGGAGTGATCTGTGTAAAAACAAGGAAAAAACACTAATCAACAATTAGCATATCATTCACTAAAATCAGCTTTAAAATAGATCATTGACATCAATCAATATTTCAAAAAGAATGTTTGTTTTTTCTGTACAATATAACAGTATCTCACCCTACATGTCAGATTGTCAGGTGCATCCACTTGAATGATTTGACGTCTTTAAAATTGTGCTTAGGCTAGATGTGTTGCAATGGCTAGTTGTTGTTTTTTTCCCTCTGGGCAACAGTTAACCTCACTGGCTCAGTCTAGGGACTAATCACATGACCACATGATAGAGACCATTCATCGTCGTTATTGTAAATGTCATCTGTAATTGGGGCATGGAGCAGTCTGAGACTTAATATCTGTGTAGAGGTTAGTGTGGTGATACTGCTGCTGATGCTGGTGAGGACTTGCTGCTAATGATGCCAAACCTCTGGATATCCTCTGCAGGTGCATGGGGTTTTTGCTGAAGGATTTTATCATGTGGTACAGTCAACAGTTCATTCAATAGCTTAGTTTAGATACACAGGTGATTACTGCACCTAAGTATAACACTGTCAATCTACTTTAAGGGTGCGTTCGCATGTGCTGTATTTGAATTTAACACTGGTGCATTTCCTTCTTTGTTTTGTTTAATTTTCATCCGACCTGCATTCCAATGTGGGCTGAAACCACATCCAAGATCACTTAGGACAATTATTCTTGAGCCATCATCAAGGGAAGCTCTGTGTGGGTAATGCCTAATAACATACCAAAAAAAAAAAAAAACCCTCAATGAACCAAGCATATTATGTAGCATGGGTTGTGTGTAGGACGAGTAACAAGTAAGAGGTTTTGCAGTAGAGTGGAGTGCTCTAGCAATTTTCTGGATTACTGAGCTAAAAAGAAAAATAAATACTCGACCATCTTTGCATCCACAATCACCCATGGTCTTCAAGCTTCTGTTATTTCTTCCTCGTCTTGAAAAAGCTTTATTACTAAAGAATAAATGTGTTTATTTTTAGAACTTTTTAAAAATCGTTTATTTAAAATGATTTATTATATTCGTTTATTTTAAACTGGTTGAGCACTAGCCTCCATATTAATCTATAACAGAACACTAGCATTCATTCATTCATTTACTCACTCATTCGCTACAGAATATACCGCCTAGGCTGTACAGGGTTGCTTGGGGCCTGGAGTCTATCCCAGGGAACTCGAAAGGGTGCCAATTCATCGTAGCGTATGACATAAGCACACATTCGTGGGTAATTTGGGAACACCAATTAGCCGAATCTGTATGTCTTTGGACTGTGGGAGGAACCTTGAGGAAACCCCACCAAGCACATTGATAACATGAAGACTCCACAAACACGAACCTGAGGGGGGAATTGAAACCTTGACCCTGGAAGTGCAAGGCCACAGTGCTACTACGCTACTACCACGCCAACGTGCCGTCTCAAAAGAAACCAAAAACAACCCAATATGCTGCAGTATCAATGGATTGATAGGAAACAGATGCTCTCTGCTATTGGTTTGTATATAAAAGTAGAGACACGCCGCCACCATTTCACTTCTGTGTCACTGCTCTGTTTTTAAGCTGATTTAGCCAAACTAAAAGAGTGACGAAAAATAAAGCAACGTGTCACAACAAAGGCTTTGAAAGTGGGATTAGCAGCACTGGCTCACACTTTAACTCTGCGCTCAGCTCGTTCCAGTTCCTGACTGAATGGGTGGCTGATACTGCTGTTGAAATCTCCTGTTCCCTCACAAACACACAAAAAAGACCTGTTCTGTGTGCCAAAGAAAACAGAAAGGGGAGAAAGTAGGCCACAGAGAAGAAAAAAAAAGAAAAAGAGAGGAAATACATACAAATAAGAAGATAAAGGTTGGAGTTAAAAAGTGTGATGCAAACCATTCTTGATATTTTCAACTGCATTATTAACGCCTCTCAATGAGACTGGAAAGAGAAAATAAAGGAGATAATCTACTGGTTATGTTAGTACATTGTGTCAACATTTCTGAATGAGTGCACATGACTGGCATTTAAATCTGATACTAGTGTGCTTAGTACAATTGAATGCTTTAACGTTTAGAAATATGAAAGGAATTATACAGTATATTAGGACAAATGTGCCTCATTTCAATCAGTAAGAGATTTATAAGTATATTGACCCTTTTTCATGATAAATATTATGGATGTACGATTGCTAGTTATCTCACCGATTGTTTTTCTTCCCAGGATACGACTTAAAATGCCCTTTTCTTTCCACCCAGTGAAGCTGCTAAATCTTTCCTGTGTCCACCGATGACACACATACATATAGTGTCCAAATTTAAATCAAGGTAGATATAATGTCCAGCTAACAATTATAGAAAATGTTCCGAACAAGCTTTCAGTTGACATATTCACCACAGGCAGGATGGAGCAGGCTGGTTTGCCTGAGTTTTATATACATATATATAGAACTCTCCAATAGTGCTGAGCTGACCTTCAACAGTGTACTAAAAACAACCATGCCTGTCAGCACACTCAGCCACTGGCTCTCACAGCACAGGCCAAGCCAGGAGAGGCTGCCCAGATTTATTTATTTATTTAAAGAATATTGGAGGTTCCTGATATTTCATCAACAACAATAACGAGACAAGAATAACCGGCTCAGGCGCCATATACAGTACGTGTCACTTAATGTCCATCATGTGCATCAGTGTAGAAAACCTGTTGCTTTTAACATGGACATTATGTAACTGGAACAAATGGGTAAAGAATTTGATTCATTAGTTTGTGGGTAAAAGAAAAAGGTGGATGAATGAGGGCAGACTTGTGATCAAAGCATTCCTTTGGCTCCCTTCTAATTACAAGCTTTATTGCACAGCTCCACTGTCCATCCAGCCACCCATCCATCACGTCAATTTTTTGGGCACTTGTTTTGAACACTGCAGGTTCTCTGCAGTTTTGTTCAGATAGATTACCCAAATATCAAGTAATTCACCAATTCCTCATCCTTCCACTGTATATTCTCACTGCTTGTCCTGTCATCCATCACATATCATTCACACACACTAGACTTCAGAAAACACCAGATCTCCCTGCATGCATGTTTGCATGCATAAAACCTGATCTTCATCTCTTTTTGGAAACCGAAGATCAGTCCAATAAATGTCATGTGTATAACTGTTACAGTTTAATACCTGTTTAAAATATCGTAATGCTCAGAAGCTGGTGGAATGGTATGCGGTATGATTAAAAAAATACTTTAGAACCTTAGAACCGTTGGGTCATACATGCCAGTGTGTCACCTACCACACACTCACTTGTAATTTTATCTTTGTGAGGTATTTCGAGTGACGTATGTGTTACTGTAAATAAATATTCCTACATACTACTAAATGCTAAATACTATTAACCCCATCCTTAACCTTGGTCGTTTAAAATTCACATTTTGATTATTTGTTTCATACCTACTAATCATGCATCCTAGTAAATTGTATTGTCGAGAACAGATAGCAAAGCATTGCAGATGCAATAAATCAGAAAGTGTGTATGTGATGTTTGATATTTCAGTCTACTACCTGATGACAGGAGACATTTCTAATGCCACTGTCCTATTGGATCAAATGTCACAGGGCTCTGATAAATATACAAAACTAATAAGCCTACAGTTTACTAAGCTGAATCAGGTTTTGAATCCACACTACTTTATATGTCTGTTATTGATCATTAATGACCAGACACTTAGACAGACTAGAATCTAGTCTAATATTACTATGTTACAATGACTGTACAATACAGGAACCACTTACCCCATTGTTATGTGAAACCTCTCCAGCAGGCTATACATTTTTTAGAAATTGCACTGAGATATTTTACTCGAGACTTGAGTGGTACAGTGGTAAATTGCTTGCTCTATTAGCCAGCGATCGTGAGTTCGATTCCCGGGTGATGCTGTTACCTCTCACAGCCAGAGGCCTAGAGAGAGCTGATTGGCTGAGCTCTTTCAGAGGGGAGGAATGAGTGCTATTTAGTGCTCCCACATAGATCACGGCTCTACAGCCAATCAGGGGCATCTGTCAGCTCACGCAAGTGGAAAAGCGCTGTCCTCCGAGTGCGTTACGCTGCCCCCAACGGTGCGTGAGCAAGCAGTGCAAAAAGATGCGGTCGGTTGGTCGGTGAAAACACGTGATAGTCAATCGACTGAGTGGTAGTAGTAGCTAAATGTGGGAGCGCCCCTAGTGATGGAGAGGAATTGGACAAGACTAATTTAGGGAGAAAATGAGGGAAAATCCATTTTAAAAAAACAATATTAGGAGTTTACCCTATAAATAAACCCAAACTCTACAATCTGTTACCCGAACATAAAATCAGATTATAAACCCCAAAATCAAGTTTAAGAAATGACACATCAGGTGATTAATCTTTTTAAATGATTACATAGTCACATGTTCTATTCCAAACATCGGGCACCGTCAATCAATACATGTGCGTTTTCAAACTAAAAAGTCCCACCAGATTTAGAAGTCTCAGTAGGACCAAGTACAATTCCAGAATGCAGTTAATTTACACTACACATTTTGTGAAGCCCCTAAATAATGCCACAATAATGACTAATGATGGTGAATGAGTGCTTCTTGTGCTCAATCCCCAAGTAATTTAATGCAACTCAGTCATTGCAGTGCATTTGCCACAACATGGAATCCTTTTATGGGGTGCCATTACTTTTTCCTTGTTGATGGCTATTTGACTTCCTTTATAGATTGGTTTAAATGAATAAAATAATAAAAAGTCATTAAATTTCAGTACGTTATTTCATACAATTTAAAGAAATAGGAAATATAGTGTATAGTAGTGTATATGTGACAAATAAAGTCATAACGCTGCACAATTTATGAAAAGGTTTTCTTCATACTCAGCTTGAAAAATAAGCTCCAGCATCTCTGTATCTCATAGTCTTTCTCATTTTCATCCTGAATGTCTCCTGAATGAGATTGCAGTATACTGATCCCATCTGGCCTCCTTTAGTAGGTTTTTAACTTCATACAGTAGTATTTATATCTGTCATCTGCTGCCTTCGATTATAAGAGCTGCAATCTAATGCTTCCTAAGAGCCATCTGTTTCACCCTTGGACATAAAACAGTCTTATTTCCAGAGCCAGGCCCTTATAAATGCCAATTAATAAAGATTTAAGTTAATTAGAAATACTAGTATGAAAAAAACTAAAGTAATGGTTTGAATTAGCAATTCTGGATTGGCAAGAAAGTTACTTTCTAAGTGGAAGTATGTATGTAATTTTAATTAAACAAAAATAAGTATTGACATTTAAGTACCACTTGAGAGAACGTCATAGTGGCTAATACTACTCAGCATTTCTCTTGCTCCACACTCATACAAAAAAGTGACAACAGAAAACATAATTAATTTTAGCTGAACCATAAAATTTGTTTTTATAGCTTATAGAAAAGAAATTGCTGTGTCTGAAACAGAAAGCACTTTATTATATATTACACTGCATATTGTCATGTCCAGCCGCATATTGGGGAATATTTCATGCACTAATAAAATCTCACAATTCTTAGGAGTAGCATTTAAATGTTTTGCCTTAGTAGATGCAGAATATCTGAACCGCATTATGTAATTAGTAGGAAACTGAACGCAGTGTGGTATTTTGAACATCAGCAACGCGGTCAGAGCACAATAAGAATTTAGAAAAAAACATCTAGAAAGTCATCATAACTCATCAGCCCTGAGATGCAGTGCATGAGAGTATAGCACACTTTAATCCTATCATACAGCATGGTAATTAAAAATATCCCAAAGAACACAAAGACAATTGTGCAAACACAGAAACTTCCGTGTGTCACTATAACACCTGGCAGTGAGCAATAGTACCTCTACAACCCCAAGTGTGTAACTGAAACTGCCATTATTTAGGGGTATTTTTAGCAGAATGCCACCGAGCCCCTTTGCACAGAGTGAAGTTTTGCATCTCAGCTGTCACTGCAGTGACTGACTAGGGCTTCTGCTGCTAGGCCTTTACTGCAGGGGGAAAGCCTTCACATCTGACTCACACATCCAAATTTAACCCCCACTCTCTAGCCAAATACTGTCCAAACCAGAGGAATCCGCCTAAAACAAGACAATCAGTGCGTCCGACTACGTTTACTCTAAAACCAGAATACTGTACCCACATACGAACGTATCATGGCTACGGCATTGTGTTTCTACAAAGCAAAACTGGCACAGATTTTTTTTTCATTGACGGGCCACAAAGGGGGATTAACGTCAGAGGACTGATGTTAACCAGGAAAATGAGTGGACACATATTGTTCCGGACTACAAGGCATGTGAAAAGTGGTGACAGAATGGGAGAGGATCAGCGTCATGGAGATTGTATCCAACTGCTACTGTAAGCCCTCCTTATCCCTTTGCACATGTTTTTTTTTTTTTCAGGAGCCTTTAAAGCTAGAATGACAATTGAGTCATGAACTGTTCCTCACTGGAGAGCTAAGAATAGAAGAAACTAGAACTTTAGCTGAAAAAAAAAAAACATGTCACTAGGCACATACACAAACAAAAAAGTGTCCCTCCATATAAAGAAAAGAAAAAAAAAGTAACACTAAGTGCACAATCCATGTAAATGATTAACACATGAAAAGTTTCCCAGGAGAAGATGTTTAGCATTCATTGAGATATAGGAAGCTCTAATAAAGTTTCCTTCATTTTAATTGAAATTGTTCATGTTTTTGGGAAATCAAATCAGCAATTTCCAAGTAAACAAGCCAAGCTTCTGAACTCCAAGAGAAACAAAACTGCTAAGTTGCAAAAAGAATGTAATATACATTTTAAAAGTGGAAAAAAAAGGTGAGTGAGGTGAATAAAACTCTTTGGGCACACAACACAATTAATTAATGACATGACATATGATGACATATCATCATAGCCATTATATTTTACCCTTACTACTAATTTCACCTGTTGCCCATAAGATACCTTTACAAATCACACTTCAAGCAATAATAAACTTGGAGAACACCAGTCTGTTACACTGAAATCCCATTTGTGTCATCGTCTTGAGATGATCCTTCTTTGCATAATGGAATCATGGAATCATATACAATCAATAGCTCTAAACTATCAAGGTCCCAAAGCGTCCAATTGAAATGGTCATTAATACAATCTTACATTATAAGTCAGTCTGGTATAATAGCACTACACTGAAATTAAATAAATCACATAAACAAAATCCACACTGAATTCAGAGCATCCTGAGCATCTTGCATGGAGACATGTCGTTCATCTTATTTTTAGAGTAAATAAAAAACCAAACACTTTCATTCATTCATTCATTCATTCATTCAGGTCATACACATTAGCCTGTGTGAACAGCACTTGGTCTCAGTGTGAGTGGATTTTAAACAATCAGCAAATATGAACTGGACTCGAGTTACTTGATTCTGGACTTTCTTACCCGGGAGATGGTGAGGGGCATGTTGAAGTCCTTGCCTCCTTGCAAGCGGAAGCCCCATGGTGCAGGTCCGGCAAGTGTCACAGTATAAGTGCTCATGGTTTAAAAAAAAAAAAGCCTTATTATTTTGTTTGTATGTCTTCCTCCAAAAGGTTGGGGAAAAATGGAGGTGAAGATCAGGAAGGTGCTATGTAGTCTCTGAAAAAAGACACATTAAAAATGAAGATATAAATAAAGAGAGGGGAAAAATCAGTAAAGCAAAACCTGTTCTTCTTTGATAAATAAAAAATGCAAAAATCAATAGTACAACAAACAATGCAGGCTGAAGCATAAGTCTAACTAATACAAAGGAATGAGTGCAAGAGATAGAAAAGAGTCAAGAACTAGAGGAAGAGGGTTCTTGCCTGCTCAGATGAGCTGGACTGACAGCCTAAGAATAGGCACCTCTCTGAAGAAACCGATAGCGCAGAGGCATTGGGGTGGTGGGTGGGGGGAGGGGGGCCTTATATGGTGTGTAAGGGGACACCCAGAATGCTAAGCCTCCAATGATTCACAGGGCTAATATAGTCACCTCTTAGGCCAAAAGAGATTTCTAGACCCCACTGCTAGAACCCACTAAACCAGCAGTCTACAAAGTAAAAAAGTTCATACAAACTTAACTGATCATTTACATTTAGGCATTTGGCAGACGCTCTTATCCAGAGCGACTTACAAAAAGTGCTTTAAAGTTTACATCACTGGATAGGTACTTACACTGGGTTAACTAGGTCAATAACTAAGTGCCATTAGTCCAACACAACTGGGACGAGGGTTTTTTTTGAGGGGGGGGGGGGGTTAGTCCTGTAAGTACTGGAGAAATAGATACGTTTTGAGTCGTCGTTTAAAGATCGTCAAAGTCTCTGCTGTACGGACATCTAGAGGAAGTTCGTTCCACCACCTAGGTGCCAGAACAGAAAAGAGTCTGGATGAATGCCGCCCACGATCCTTGAGAGAGGGTGGGATGAGGCGAGCAGTGCTGGAGGATCGGAGGGAACGCGGCGCAGTGCGTGGTGTGATTAGAGCAGAGAGGTAAGTGGGTGCTGGGCCATTTTTAGCTTTGTAGGCAAGCATCAGTGTTTTGAATTTGATGCGGGCAGCTACAGTACAGGAAGCCAGTGCAGGGAGCGGAGGAGTGGGGTGGTGTGGGAGAACTTGGGAAGCTTGAAAACGAGACGTGCTGCTGCATTATGGATCAGTTGATCATACTGAACAAGAATTGACCCAGCTTGCACAGGACCTGCCATTTTAAAGTACTCTGTACAATAAGTAGAATATTGTGAGCATGCAACAGATCCTTCAGCAGATCCTATTGTTTTGTCAATATAATAATAATAATAATACATTTTATTTATTAGCGCCTTTCATAATACTCAAGAACACTGTACAAAAAACAATCACAATACAAATATGAAATACAAGCAACCAAATGACACAAAAAAACAGTGAATTCAAGGAGAGTAAGCTTTAGTGAATAGATGGGTTTTGAGTCTGGTTTTAAAGAGAGAGAGAGAATCTAAGTTACGGATGTCAGGTGGAAGGGAGTTCCATAGAATGGGCGCCGAGTGACTAAATGCTCTACTCCCCATAGTACTGAGACAGGCAGAGGGTACGGCCAAGCGAATGGAAACAGATGATCTAAGAGAACAAGAGGAAGTGACAATTTGAAGTAGATCGAGTAGATTAGGAGGGGCAAGATTATGGATTACCTTGAAAGTGAGCAAAATGATTTTAAATTCAATTCTATATTTTATGCGAATCCAATGGAGTTGCTGCAGAACAGGGGTGATATGATGGAAAGAAGAGGTTTTGGTAATGATGCGAGCTGCTGAGTTTTGGACAAGTTGTACCTTATGGAGGGATTTCTGGGGAAGACCAACAAGAAGAGAATTGCAGTAGTAATTCAAGGATAGAAGTAGAATGGGTGGAGAGAGAGGGAAAAAGACTATTAATATTGCCTATTGCCCATAAGACTATTAAGTAGGCAGAGCGAGTAATATTGTTAATGTGAGATTGGAATGATAATGAGCTATCGAGGATGACACCCAAACTCTTAACTTGATGGGATGGAGAAACTCACAACAAACTGTCAATGTAAGGGTAAAACTTTTGACTTTGGATAATAAGGATTTGGTGCTGATGAGAAGGATTTCTGTTTTATCCGTATTCATTTCAAGGAACTTTTGGCTGAACCAAGACTTTATTTCATAAAGGCAGTTAGTAAGGGAGGAGGGTGGAAGTGAGGAATTAGGTTGGCAAGAGAGATAGAGCTGGGTGTCATCAGCAAAGCAGTAAAAATGGATATTATATTTACGAAAGATATTACCAAATGGAAGAAGATAAATGATAAAAAGAAGAGGCCACAGGACAGAACCCTGGGGAACACCGGTAGTAACAGGGGAAGGCTGAGAACAGAATGATTTGAGATGTATAAACTGAGAGAGAAATATAACATTGCTGAGTCTGGACCTGACCAACTGAAGCAACCCCAGATCATAACACTGCATCATGTGCACTTCATGTGCTTGCCCTTTCTTACCCTCATTCTCACTGATGCTTGAGAAACTTACACTTAACTTAATAATATCTTAAAATAGCTTAAAATAGCTTTGAGAATTCAATGGCTTGGTATTTTTTATTTTAACTACACAGAGTTAAGAATTTGACATTTCACTTCACACTGTTACTGTCATGCACACTCGTAACACGACCGGCACTAGGACCCGGAAGTAATACGGTCGGGTTTTCAGGAAGCATAAAAGGAGACAAAATGGCGCTTCACATTGCTCAGTCATTGAGTTCGCCCATGCCTTACCTGACGCTTTGCCGACTATTCTGTGAGTACTCACCTATTTGGGTTGCTTCTTTGATTGAGTGTGTGTTGCTAGAACGCGGATTTATTTGTGTAGATCCTAGCTCTTCGTGTAAGAGAGTTCTTAGATAAATTGCGTGGTTATCCTGCCTACTCGTGTTGCTTCCGCGTTTGGGTTTACCATCCACGCTACACGGGCTAACTGCTAAGGCTTCTGTGCTTACCCTACTATAGCTCGTGACAGAATGACTGAGCCAAAAGCAGTAAACCCAGCGGAGTTTGCTCGCCTCTGTGATGTGGTTGACCAGCATGCCGAGCTGATCAATAAGCTTCGTGGAGAAGTCGTGTCTCTCCAAAAGGACCTCCAAGACGTCGCGGCTTTGCGCCGCGAGGTGGCGGAGCTACGGCAGGAGAACGCGACCCTCCGTGGGGCGGCTGCTCACTCGGTTGTTGCCACGCCCATCGCAGTGGCTGCGGCACCGCCACCCCACCCCCCTTCTGATGTTTTCATAGCTCTACCGGATAAGTGGGATGGCACAGATGGGAAGTGCAGTGTCTTTCTAACTGCATTGGATCTTGTGTTTGAGTTTAATTCCAGCAAATACTCCACAGACCGACTGCGTGTTGCGCTTCTCGTTTCGTTGCTATCCGGGCAGGCAGCTGAGTGGGCCACGGCGGTCCTCAGATCAGATTCAGACACGGCCTACTCATACGGAGAGTTCACCCATCAACTGAAACTAACATTTGAACATCCTGCTGCTGAGGTGGAGACCGACACCAAATTATATCATCTGCGGCAGGGAGGGTCGTCCGTGAGTCGCTACACAGCGGACTTTCGTACTCTAGCCGTGCAGACCACCTGGGAGACGCCGCCCTCCGGACGGCCTACTACGAGGGACTGGCCTCACGGATTAAAGATGAACTCGCCGGGCGAGAGATTCCCGCCACGCTGGAAGGACTGATTCAGCTCGCCCTTCGCATTGACCAGCGCCTGTTCTCTCGTCCGAGGCCAGCCCCCCGGACCCTGCCACCCACTACATCACCTTCATACCCTCACGCCCCGGTTCCTGAAATGCGTCCCTCTTTCACCACCACCGCCATGGCACCTGTCGGACCTCCACCTCCCGCCGTGGTTAACACCGGAGCTGGGGAACCCATGCAACTAGGACGCGCCTCCTTGACCGCTGCAGAACGGGAACGACGCTTCAGAAAAGGGCTTTGCGCCTACTGTGGGTCAGCGGCGCACCACAGGGCCCTCTGTCCACTTCGCCCGGGAAACGCTCAGGCCCGGTGAGCAAACGGGGCAGTTCACCGGGCCCCCTCCACCTCTCGGTCACGACACCCCATAATTCCCGTCTCACGGTCAAAGTACACCTCTGGTTTGGCCACAAACGGGTCGGAAGTACTGCGTTCATCGATTCCGGTGCCGCAGGTAACTTTATTGACTCTTCGTTTGCCAAAGAACTAGGAGTGGAACTTGAGGTGTTATCCCAGCCCGTTCGTATCACCTCTGTCGACGGTCGGCCCCTTTCCTCCAGCCCCATCACCACTCAGACTCAGCCGCTCACCCTTGCCATCGGCCAACATCATGAACGGATCCAGTTCCACCTCACCTCCATTTCATCACCACCCATCATCCTCGGACACCCCTGGCTGCTCCAACATGACCCCCTCATCTCCTGGACGCAGAACCGGATCCTGCAGTGGGGGCCGACCTGCACCGAACTCTGCCTGCGGGGCCCGGCTGGGACGTGTTCTAGGGAGTCCGAGGCACCCGATGTCGACACCAATGCCATCCCCGTCATCTACCGAGACCTGGCTGAAGTATTCTGCAAGAGACGAGCCACACACCTTCCTCCTCATCGCCCCTATGACCTGACAATTGAACTTCAGCCGGGCTCGGTCCCCCCCCCGCGGCCATCTTTACTCCCTCTCCGCCGATGAGACGCAGGCGATGGAGAGATATGTTTCTGATGCCCTTCGCCATGGCACCATCCGGCCCTCCTCCTCGCCTGCCGCCGCGGGGTTCTTCTTTGTAAAGAAGAAAGGGGGCGACTTACGTCCCTGTGTCGATTATCGGGGGCTTAATAACATCACCATTAAGAACAGACACCCTTTGCCTCTTACCAACTCAGCCCTGGACGCCCTCTCTGGTGCCACCATTTTCACAAAGTTGGACCTCCGGAGCGCCTACAACTTGGTGCGCATCAGAGAGGGCGATGAGTGGAAGACGGCTTTCATCACCCCTACTGGACACTACGAGAGCTTGGTCATCCCATTCGGACTCTGCAACGCACCCGCCGCCTTCCAACAGTTCATCAATGATGTCCTTAGGGACATGCTAGGGCGGTGGGTGTTCGTTTACCTAGACGACATACTTATTTATTCACGCACCGCCGAGGAACACACCCAGCATGTCAGAGCGGTCCTTAAGAGATTACTCGCCCACCAACTGTACTGTAAGTTGGAAAAATGCGCCTTTCACGAGCGCTCCACCACGTT
Source organism: Clarias magur (assembly GCA_013621035.1). Lineage (NCBI taxonomy): Eukaryota > Metazoa > Chordata > Actinopteri > Siluriformes > Clariidae > Clarias > Clarias magur. Next base: position 518,196 of record QNUK01000308.1, on the reverse strand, counting down.
CCTGGGTTTTGTCATCTCGCCCCAGGGTGTGGCCATGGACCCGCAGAAACTGGAAGTTGTGCGTCACTGGCCCCTACCCAAGACCCTCAAGCAACTTCAACGGTTTCTCGGGTTTGCGAACTTCTATCGTCGCTTTATCCGGGACTACAGTACGGTTGCCGCCCCTTTAACCGCTCTGACTCGACCCTCTTCTCATCACTTCAGCCTCAACCCTGCCGCCATCACCGCCTTTCATGACCTATGCCACCGGTTCACCAACGCCCCAATTCTACTGCACCCAGACGCAAGTAAACCATTCGTTGTGGAGGTGGACGCTTCGGATGTGGGCGCCGGGGCTGTTCTCTCTCAACGAGGTCCAGACCAGAAGCTACATCCCTGTAGTTTCTTTTCCAAAAAATTTGACCCCACTCAGCAGCGATACGGGGTAGGGGACCGCGAGCTGCTGGCCATAAAGTGGGCTTTGGAAGAATGGCGACACTGGCTCCAGGGCGCCAGAGAGCCGTTCATCGTCTGGACCGACCATCAGAACCTGATCACCATCCGCAACTTAAAACAGCTCAACCCGAGACAGGCGCGGTGGGCACTATTTTTCGAACATTACAACTTCCACCTATCCTACCGCCCGGGGTCCAAGAACACCAAAGCTGACGCCCTCTCCCGACAACACGAAGAGGACGTTCCCCGGGCAGACCCCGCGCCTGTCATCACACCCACCAAGATCATTGCACCACTTCACTGGGAACTGGAAACGAGGGTTCGCCGTGCACAGGCGATGGAGACCGCACCGGCAGGTGTGCCACCTGGGCGACTCTACGTGCCAAAAACTGTAAGGACCGAGGTGTTGCAATGGGGTCATTCCTCGCCATTATCCGGACACCCCGGCACCAACCGCACCCTGCAATTCATCAGACGTGCCTTCTGGTGGCCATCTATGGCGAGTGATGTCAAAGAGTACGTCCAGGCATGCCCAGTGTGCGCCAGGTCCAAGAATACCAACCAACCGACACCGGGGGAACTCCAACCACTCCCCGTTCCCCATCGGCCCTGGACGCACATTGCCGTCGACTTCATCACGGGCCTGCCGGCCTCCGAAGAGAAGAACACCATCTTAACTATCGTCGACCAGTTCTCCAAAGCCGTGCACCTGGTGGCCCTCACCGGACTCCCGTCAGCCAAAAAAACAGCAGAGCTGATTTTAGAACACGTAGTCCGACTGCATGGGTTCCCAAAAGACATCGTCTCGGACAGGGGGCCCCAGTTCACCGCCCGGTTCTGGAAGGCCTTCTGCCGTCTGATCAATTCCACCTGTAGTCTATCCTCTGGTTATCATCCCCAGACTAACGGTCAGACGGAGCGGACCAACCAACAACTGGAGCGCTACCTGAGATGCTTTGTTGCCGATCGCCAGCGCTCCTGGGCCCGCTACCTCCTATGGGCTGAGTTATCTCACAATCTCCATGTCTCTTCAGCCACCAATCTCAGTCCATTTGAGGTATGCCACGGTTTCCAACCTTCGATGTTCGATCATCAGGAACCGGAGGTTGAGGTGCCGTCAGCCCAACAGTTGGTTCGCCGGTGTCGACGGCTGTGGAACCAAGCAAACGCCGCCATCCAACAGGCCAACAACCGCTACGCCACTCAACATCGCCGTCGACACCCGCCGGGACGATTGTACAATGTAGGTGACAAAGTATGGCTTTCAACCAGAAACCTTCACCTTCACACAGAATCTAAAAAGCTATCACCCAGGTTCATCGGTCCATACCGCATTACCCTCCGTATCAATCCTGTCACCTACCGGCTCCAGCTGCCTGCGGCGCTCCGGATCCATCCGGTATTTCACACCTCCCAGCTCAAACCATTCATCACTTCACCAATGGTTCCCCCCACCCACCCTGCTCCTCCTCCCCGTATCATTGAGGGTGGTCCCGCCTACACCGTTCGCCGGATCCTTGACTCACGTCCTCGGGGCAGAGGGCTCCAGTACCTGGTGGATTGGGAAGGTTACGGTCCCGAGGAGCGATCTTGGATTCCGGCTCGGTTCGTCCTAGACCCCGAACTCATCCGGGACTACCGTCGTCGGGTATCCTCCACCCCAGGACCGTCGAGAGTCGGTCCTGGACAGGGGGGTACTGTCATGCACACTCGTAACACGACCGGCACTAGGACCCGGAAGTAATACGGTCGGGTTTTCAGGAAGCATAAAAGGAGACAAAATGGCGCTTCACATTGCTCAGTCATTGAGTTCGCCCATGCCTTACCTGACGCTTTGCCGACTATTCTGTGAGTACTCACCTATTTGGGTTGCTTCTTTGATTGAGTGTGTGTTGCTAGAACGCGGATTTATTTGTGTAGATCCTAGCTCTTCGTGTAAGAGAGTTCTTAGATAAATTGCGTGGTTATCCTGCCTACTCGTGTTGCTTCCGCGTTTGGGTTTACCATCCACGCTACACGGGCTAACTGCTAAGGCTTCTGTGCTTACCCTACTATAGCTCGTGACAGTTACATATATAGAGACAGATACTGTATTGTTAAATTTATCCTACTCAGCCATTTATCAAATGTTGCTATAAACGTAAGAGTTATGATATTTAATATTTACAATAATACCATTATTTGCTAAAAAATCACTCTTAGGGAAATGTTCCATGGAATTTCATGGTTTTCTACATAGATTTGTCATAAAATGTGATCTGATCTCCATCTAACTCGAGTCAATCAAGATCAGATTTTTTGGTGCTATTCTTTTAGGCACATTATATTTGTCAATACAGTTGACTTGAAGATGAAGATCAGAATATAAATACATAACACTGTATTGTACAGCTCTAAATTAAACATGCTCTAAACTATACTTTTTTTTTTATTTGAGTGTGCATGATGTAATCTTCTTGTAAGTGATTTACAATAACTATTTGCGCGAATTGTGTTAAGAGAGTTAAAATATGTAAATGAGTTTTTTTTTATGTAAATTGAGACTATTTTTTTTCTAAAGGGCTTAGCAAAATCAAATGTATATATTTAAATATCAATACAAATTTCTTACTTCAAAAAGACCCCCAAAAGCATTTAAACAAAAGGCAAGTTAAGACTTGGTGACATGCATAAACATTTTGTTAAGAACATCCATGTAAACTAAAATTTTTTTTTTTTTACTAATCCTGGTTATATTTGCATTTTTTCAGCATTTCTAATATTTGAAGTGTTCTTGTGCAGTGAATATCTAATAAGCAAACAACCATTTAACAAACTGGTTTATTTTTATGTACCATAGAAAGGTTAAAAAAATACCTGGTGACTTATCTCCACCTCTTATAACAAATTCATAATTACAGTACAGTACTGTGCTAAAGTCCACTACTTATTTCTTTGAATTAATTTACTCACTCACTCATCTTATATTCCACTTAATCCTATATTCAGGGTCACGGGGAGCCTGGAGCCTATCCCAGGAGAATTAGAGCACAAAGTGGGGTATACCCTGGACAGGGTGTCAATCCATCACAGGGCTCACACAGTCACACACTCTATGGCCAATTTGCCTACGGCAATTAACCTAACCTACATGTCTTTGGACTGTGGGAGGAAACCGGAGTACCCGGAGGGAACCCACCAAGCACGGGGAGAACATGTAAATGGCCGGGAATCAAACCCGGACCCTGGAGGTGCAAGGCAACAGTGCTAACCACTATACCACTGTGCCACCTAAATTAAACTATGTATATTAATATAATATTAATATTGATATTCCTCAAGACTACATTAGACTACATTAGAGAAAAATACAAGAATGTTGACTCTTTTAAAGCAAAAAAAGGAGAAATGAAGGATGAGGGTCAATACCTTTGCACAGAATTGTATATGACAGACAATATCCTCAGAACTACGCTAGTAAATCAGCATGAAAGGGTTCTGTAAGTGTTATCAAATTTGCCTGTGCTTCCACACACCTATAGTTTATCAGGGCCTAAATAATGGACATTCGGTTACAGAAATCTGGCCCTATCTATGAACACTTCTATCCAGATTAGAGTTGCTCCTTATCTGAATCCATTCTGTCGTCCTGCGCTTTAAGTATGCCTATCTTAACTTTCTCACATTTTCTTAGTGTGAATATATGCTGGTATTTTTGGGGCTCTAAATCTAAATGGTACCATAATGGCAGTATTTAAACAAGTATCTTTTCCTGCCTCATTCACATGCTATAATGGGCTACAGAAAGCCCTATAAGAAAGCCTCTGAATAATGTCAGTCCTGCACACTGCTCCTACCACACAGATAAGATGAAGCTGGTGTGCTGTCACAGACTCAGGACATGGATATGGAGGAGCGAGATAATCGTTTCAGGCCTGCCTGACCACCCTGCCTAATTTGGGAGACCTCTATTGAGTAGCTAAATTTAGGGCTCTTTGTCAATGGAAGAATTTGAAGTAATGCTCTGTAACAATTCTGTAATCAAGTTCCTGTAATAATGCCAACTACTGTACAGTATGTGATTATAGAGTCAGCTACTTGTAAAAGAACAGTAATGTTGTATAAAGGAAGCTCAAACTCTGTTCAATGTGCCAAATGCAGTACACAGCAAAAGACCCAATAATTTTAGGATATTTAATTACTTTTTGATTTTTAACATGTAGTAAGTCATGGGCAACTCTCCATAGCACGCAGCAATATTGCCAAAAAACAAGAGGAAATGGTATACTGATGAAGAAAATTAATCACAGTCAGAATGGTTAACTATAAAGAAGTCACTGTTAAATGGTTAACTATTTATAGTTAAATGGTTAACTAGAAATAGTTTCTGCTCTTCAGAATTGATTATTTTCTTATAACCAGTGTTAAACGGCGGGAATGAGGATCGGCAGCTTTAAATCTGTGGCTATGGATCTCAGCAGGAAACCAATGGATCATATATTCCAGGTAGTCATTATGTCAACTAAAGGAGTTCTCAGTATCAGTAAAAAGTATCTCACGTTCTAGTTCACCAGCGGGTTGAAGCTGAAGCGAGAAGTTGGCTGTAGAATCAGAGCCGCGGTAGCTGCATTTGCTCTACCGCACCGTACTAAAAAGAACTAAAAGGCAAAGCTCTTGATCTTCCAGACGATTCTACCTTCATTTCTATCTTCACCAATGGGCATGAGCATTGGGTTATGACTAAAAGGACATGATTGCAATGGCAAGTGTCTAAAATCGTGTTTCTCAGGTGAATGGCTGTCTTCTCCTTAGAGAATAGATAGGATGAGGAACTCTGACATCTGTTAGTAAAACTGCTACTCCTTTGTGTGGAAAGGAGTCAATTGAGGTGGTTCTGGCATCTGGTAAGGATGTCACCAGGACGCCTCCCTATGGAGGCTCTTGGCATGTCCATCTAGGAGGAGGCCACAGGGCAGAACGAGGACTGGGTGGAGAGATTATATTTCAACATCAACCTGAGAACACCTTAGGATCTCCCAGTAAGAGTTGGTTGAGGTGGCCGGGGAAAGGAAATTTGGGCGTTCCCTACTGGAACTGCTACCCCCACAGCCCGATTATAGACAAGCAGCTAACAGCGGATGGATGAATGGATGGACACATGCTAAAGTGTTGATAGGCATGTTTATTTTGTTTATGTCAAAACTGGTCAGCACTCATTACAAATATATTCCTTACCAGCCTTTTTCTCTCTTTTGGGCAAAGTTTTTTAAAAATTATAATTGTTACTGAGAAACTTCAAAAAGCATTGTCCTTCAGCATTACACATTTTCCTTCCAGAAAGTTTTCCCAAATTAAACAAATCCTACACTTTTCTGTTTTAAGAATGGATTACCATTATTATTAGATGAGATGATCCTCCAAACACATCCCTATCAGAAGTGATAATGTATTAGAACAAGAATAAACCTATGATTATGCAACAGAATTGCAATCTCAATACTCTCTCAATCTCAATAGCTGGAATGCAGAAAATGCAACAGCCTTGATCGGCTGAGCTCTCTTGGTGAGAGGGTCACCATAATCTCTCCCCTTTGTTGATTAGAGCAAGGGTAGCCAAATGCATGCTTATAGAAGCTCATATTTACAGAAAAGGGCAGACAGAGAGCTGGTCTCCAAATTTATCCAGCTGTTCTTTGATAGAAAATGGGAAGCAGTTTGGAAAAGATGTGGTGGCTGGATTCACATTTCAGAGTTTAGTACAGGAAAGATTCCCCCTTTCTGCTTGTACAGATGTGTAAATAGCTTGAATCCCCAATAGGATTATAAAGGAACTGAAAATTTTAAATGTAAACATATTCATTCATTCATCTTCTATACTACTTATCCTGTACAGGGTGGCGAGGGGCTTGAGCCCATCCAAGGAGACTTAGGACATGAGGCAGCGTACACCCTGGACAGGGTGCCAAGAACGTACATCACACTACAGGCAGTTTGAGAACACAAATTACCCTAATCTGCATGTCTTTAGGTCTGTAGGAGGAAACTGGTGTACCCGGAGAAAACCCACCAAGCACAGGGAGAACATGGAAATTCACAGGCACACAGACCTGACACGGAATCGAACCCTCGAACAGCCTGAACGAGTGTAGCCTGTAGGGTTGGAGAGCGCTGATTAGCCGAGCTCTTTCAGAGGGGAGGGATAGGAGGCACTCTAGAGCTTTCACATCAGTCATGACTCTAAGCCAATCATGGCCCATGTGAGCTCATGCAAGCGGAAGGAGCGATGAGCACTGTCTTCCAAGTGTGTTTATTAAAAGAAATTTCTGGAACATTCCAGGCCTTGTGTTCAAGAGAAAAGCAAATACTTCGTTTTATGAGTTAACATTACTAAATATGTATATAAATGACAAGATAACCAACCAAAGACAAAGAAATTTATACTAATTAAGAACGTATTTTTAGGGGGGAAATGAATTAAAAGGCTAATTATGCTATAAAGTCAAGACATCCAAAAATATTTAATAAATTAATCCAAACTTTACCATTCCACAGAAGCTCTGTTACTTTTAAATTATAACTACATGCATGTTTCTTATGTTTTTCCTGTTTAAAATGTTTATACCAACATATTTTATATTAACATAACCTGTTAAACACTTTACAACACCTTAGTGTGTATATTGTTATCCAGATGGACACAAATAAGCATTTTTTAGATGACACTTTGTTAATCCAACACGCCATTTCACCCGCTGTTGAATGACTGCATGCCAGTTATGTTTTAAATTACAGGTGAACTTAAAAAAAAAAAAAACACCTAACTAACACTAGTTAGCATATGCTAACGATAAACAGGTGCACGCGCATAACACCGGCCGCGTGCCTTCCAGCGCGTGCCGTAGGCAGCCTAGCGAGTCAACACGTCGAGCGTTAAACTGCGCATGTCCTGGTGCATCCAAAAGTTTTGTTTCAGACACGGTCCAGGTGCAGTGTAAGTAAGTTCACCCGTTTCTAAAGTACTTGCCGTGAAGAAGTGGATGCGCGTCCCCGTCCGTCGTTACCCCTCCGTGCGCGCGCGCTGCCTGATCCGCTTGCAGGACTGAGATCTACGGAAGCCGCGGGAGAGGGACAGGGCATGCATGGAGGGGCATCCTCATCAACTCCAGTGCCCTGTTAGAGCCAGCCTTAAATGGCACTTGCGAGGAAGAAATATTGCCCACACGGTCTATTGTGATCCCATGCAGAGGCTGGTTTACTGTCTATGCTCTGTGTTAATTAAGCCTCCATCCATAACAGGCTGAGAGGGGAAAATACACGCCTGTAGTAACTTCATCAAATTAATACGATACACCCCACAGTGCTTGGGCTAGTTGCCACAACCTTCCTCATCACTATTCATTAATACGTACATTTCTTTTTTGTTGTTTACTATTAGCTGAGCCATCTATCGATCCATCCATCAAGGAACATCTGTTGTACAATTAGTGACTGTGGAGGCCAATGATGACCATTGTACAGTATTTATTCCCATTTTTACGACTGTATTAGGACCTCTGTTCAACATTTACACACTACAGATATCTTGGGAACGGCATGAACATGCAAACTCCTTTCACACAGACTCCGAGGCGCAAATCGAACCTGGACCCTGGAGGTGCAAGGCGACACTGCTGAGCACTAAGTCACCATTAAATGAGCATTTATTTATGTTTATTCATTATTCATCATAATTATTGTTTTTGATGGCAGACCTGCAAACTATTCATACAGGGTTGCGGGAACATGGAGTCTGTCCTTAAAGTCTCCAAGCAGACCTTGGACACAAGGCGTGGTACACCCTGGACACCTAATTAGCCTAATCTGCATGAGGAAACCAGAGAACCCGGAGGAAACTTACCAAACATGGGGAGTTTCCACGCACACAGACTCAAGTCCTCGACCCTGGAGGCATATGGGTATGGGAAATCCCAGCTAAACTTGATGTTTGCCAGAGGTATGAGGCAGAGTGATTGGAAAGGTAGCATGCAAAATAACATTTTGTGAAACAACCAGATTCCTTATGTACGTCAATGTATACAGGATTCAGTGAAGGTTTCTATCCTTACAGCTAGTGCTAACCACTACTCCATCATGCTGCCTGTTTCCAAACTAACTGTGAGATATAATCTCTTAATCAGGACCTGGCGTCTCTTCCTAGCCGAATGTTTTGACATTGTCAGCTCCTCTCTGGAGGACTACCACAGGGCATGACCATGGCTTAGGATAAAGATTACTTCTGGATTGACTGATTGACACAGACCTTTGTTCAAAATTTGAGCGGCAGCTGTTGTTGTTATATTAAAACGCACTTTACAGTTTTAGTATATGATGACAAACCTGCATTACTGCCTTTGCATAGTAAATGACGGAATACCTGCATCATTGTCACATTTGGTATGGACTTCTCTCTCTCTTTCATGGTGCCCAAGTACAGAATTGGCATGAACAATATTTTTGCTTAATATTGTTGGCTTAGGGGTTAGCACTGTCGTCTCGCACCTCCAGGTTTGCAGGGTCGGATCTTGCCTCCAGTATGTATGTGTGGAGTTTGCATGTTCTCCTGGTGGATTTCTTCCAGGTACTCTGGTTTCCTCCGACGATCCAGAATCCATGTGGTGTAGCCTGATTCCATGATGTTTCCAAATTGTACGTGGTGTATGATTGGGTATGTGTTTGCTTACATTTCTTATTAAAAATACTGTGAAATTTCAAATATTTTAAAATGCAGCAAATGCAGTTATATATAAGAGATTCAAGTTGGAGAGTGGTATGCTTGGATGACATACTGTATTTACTTCACCAGAAAAGCTTCTGATTCATAAGAAAACTATATATTAGGTTTAAATAAGGTGGTTTAAATTACATAATTTCACTTTCACTGTCTCCGTAAGCAAAGTACTGTACATACTTAGATTGAAAATCCAACCCTGAAAGCTATTGCTGCAGTGTGTGCAGATCACACTCTATCCAGAAGAGGGCAGATCTGCACAACAATCAGTATGCATTCCTCTCAAACTGAATTTAATCAAAGATTACAGGACTACTTTTAAGACAATGGGAAATAACTGGTAACTCTGACAGTGCTCAATAACAAATAAAATACTTTCTGATTAAATGAGGATAGGACTTTTTATTTTAGTAAAAAAAATGAAGATCAAATCAAGCCTCACAATAATAATTAATGAGAAACACAGTCACATAAAACATTTGAAAGTGAATCAAGTTACTACTGGTCAGTTTAACATTTTTGCTAAATGTTTCATTTTCAAAGATGTATTCATTAATTTAGTAGTTATGTCTGAGATGCAGTCCCCAGTGCCCCTCTTTGACCTGACAGACACAAGATGAAATTTCAAACCATTCCCTTCATTCCATATTTACACTCCTATCCATGCACATATGTCTGCCATCAGATGATACAGTGTCTGTCAAATGCATGTTTGGAGGTCAAACATAAAGCAAAAATTTTGACGTATTATATTGGTCTGTCAACTATATGGCTGGAATTGCTGTGGCACTCACCAAATTGTCAACCTTCAACCTTGACACTTTAACAGACTAACAAGGTAACGCCGATAGTCTCTTCTAAAAAATAAAACAATATACAAAAAAATAATGTGTTGAACATGAAAACTGTTTTTTTAATTTACCTTTTTATTTAACTATTTTGGATGGCTTATGATAAAAGCCATCATAATACAGTATATGACCATCTGAAATATTTACCATGACCAGAATCCTCACTAGTAGCAAGTAAGCATTATGCATTAAACATTATCAGTGACGTTGATCAGTACATGCATGTAGGAAGGGGTTAAATTGGGATTAGCTACAGTATGTGTGTGAGGCGCTCTGCTGATCTGCTTTTAACCCTTTCAATATGATAAGCTGTTTATTTAGAAAACTAGATTAGAAGCATTCTAGCTGATTTTACCCTTCAGGAAGAAACACTTTAACATTACAAATGTAGCAAATGCTAAATGAAAACTATAAAAAAAATTTTTTAAAAACGCTTAAAAATACTAAGAAAAACTAAACAATCAACACGTGCGCTAAATAGCATGAAATACTTAAGTGTGAAATGGTTATGAAAACCCATTGACAGAAAAAGAGAAACTATTACAATTGTGAATCCTTACAATTCAATTCAAAGAAATTTTATTTGTATAGCGCTTTTAACAATGGTGATTGTCGGAAAGCAGCTTTACAGAATCAAAAGCTGCTTACATCATGATATTTATGTCTGCTACAACACAAACAATGTTTCAGTCATTGTTTGAATTATTAAGAAGGAGGAAAAGATATAAAAAAAAAGATATAAAAAAAGATTCAAAAAGATATTTTTGAAGATATTTTTATATAGAGGAGTATACAGTCCCTGTCCAATTTTACATTGCCCATCCAAAAGGTGAATGTATAAACATATCTATTCCTAGTGACTCAGCTGTATGGATATCTAAAGGAAGGTTATTCCACCACCTACTAGTAGGTGCCAGAACAGAAAACCGTCTAGATGCACGTCTTCCTTGATCTCTGAGACATGCTGGGACCAGCCGAGCTGTGCTGGAGGATACAGTTGTACATACATATTTATATTCATGTATAGTTGTTGTAAAATATATACTGGATCTACCAAAAGTGCTCCAAAGAAGGAAAACCAATGAACTGTTGACAGTGTCATGAGTGGTCCAAGCGCAGTGAAGCATGTGAGGAGAGAAGGCTGATCTGTGTAGTCAAGATAGAAGAGCTACTGTAGGATAAATTGCTGAAAAGGGTAATGCTGTTTATGTGGCTGGTCATAATGTTTCCCAGATCAGTGTATGTATATATAAACATTATCCACACTCCGGATATATTAAAACTTAGTATCAGCGCTTTCTGTTAAAGGCTACCATCTCCTAAGTCACTGCTGTGCAGTTGTGACGTGTTACATCAGTTCATTTGTAATTATTGTGTGGTCAAAAAACATTATCGGTCAAAACATTCAACAATGCTCATTACAGTGAGATGCTTTTTGAAGAGCTAAAGCCTTTGGACTAAACGCAGAGGACTGCTTTCCGATGGCGATGCACGTCTGCACACTTCTGCCCACACTGTCAACACTTTGCAAAAACTTTGTTTTGAGATATTAAAGCATCCCAGTCCTTATCCGCCTCCATCATTAACCTGTTTTGTCCCCTTGAAAGCAGCCCTGTGAGGACGGTCAGTTTGTCTTTTCTAAAACTTCATTAAAATAAATAATACAGCCAGAGTTCAGATTCTCACCCTTGTATACAAACATTTTAAAGTCAAAAATTCCATTTCTGATGCCTAGTAACTCTAAATGCATTTCTCCTCTGCAGCAGAGGTAAGTTTTGGTCTTGCTTTCCTCAGATGGTCTTCATGAGGGCCAGTTTCATCATGGTGCTTGATTGGTTTTGCAAACACACTTGACAATACTATTCTTGCAGTATTCAACAAAACTGTTGGTGTTCTTACTTAATTACCTAACCCCATAAGTGTTATTTAATATTTTTTAAAGACTAGAAAATGTATTGTGTCCACTCTACACAGCGGATGTTTTTTTTTCTTCTCCCCACCATTCTGAATAAACTCTCAAACCTGTTGTGTTGGAAAATAGGAGGAATAGGTGAGGTTCCCCGAAAGGGAGTCCTAACCATGGGAGTGCACAAGTCAGGTGGTGGAAAATCCGGTGTCAGATAGACTATGTGGATGAATTTGTTCCATATACAGAATTTTCTTTTCCCCATATACAGAAATCTGTTTTTAATCTTGTTTGCTTGCTTACTTGTTTTTGATATCTGGAAATCTATGTATAGGATAAAATTCAGAAACGCTTGAAGAATGACAGATTTAATTTTTAAAAATACATAAATAAAAACAACCACATTTATACTGTAGAACATTGATGAATCCACTTAAATTCCTGGTTGATGTGATGTTTAATACATTTTTTATATATTTTATATATTTACCAAACAAAAGTGAACACTTTTATTACTAAAACTAATATCAATATGTCAACCAACAACAACCAATAACTTATTAACACAGAACAGGCTACAATAAAAATAAGTCATTTCGTAGAAGTCAGAAACAGCCCAGACTCAGAGGTGACCACTATCCTGGGCATCTGGATCACAGCACCAACCATGCTTTCATTCCCTTCCTAAAAGCAACAACAGAGAACTTCATGTTGGAAAACATTTCATGAAACATTCATGCATCATTCATCCTTAGTAAATGATTTATCCTGCTTAGAGTCCAGATTTGTAGTCTATCCTGAGAACAGTGGATGCAAGTCTAAAATGGAACATCAGACCATCACCAATTAGGTTCTTGACTAAATATTTAACATTAGTTTGAAACACTATATTTAAACCAGAATGTTACTACATTGAACTTCCAACGCTATAAGATGATGACATACAAAGGTATCTTCTGGAAAATATGTTTATAAAACAAAGAAGCATCAGAACCTTTTTTAATTTTAATTGGTGAAATACAGTATGTAGAATATGTATTATGAGTAATAAACTTGCATTGCTTCCATGCTTGGTGGGTTTCCTTCTGGTTCCTTCAGAAGTCTCCTCCAGAGACATGCTGGGTAGGTTGATTATTCCTTCATCCCCCTTATCCTGTACAGGGTCGCAAAGGGCCTAGAAGTTATCCCTGGAGAGTTAGGGCACAAGGCAGGATACACCCTGGACAAAGTGCCAATCCATTGCAGGGCACACATACACACACCATGGGCAATTTGGGAATTCCAAATAGACCTAATCTGCAGGTCTTTGAACTGTGGGAGGAAACCGTGGTGCTCAAGGGAAATCCACCAAGCACGGGACAAACATGCAAACTTCCACACACATAGACCCAAGACAAGAATCAAACCCAGACCCTGGAGGTGCGAGGCCACAGTGATCTACACAGTGGTGTAGATAATGGATGGATTGATGCATAGATCATTATGAATTAAAATGTAAGGGGGGAAAGTTCCAATCCAATCTTTTATTGGAATTACACAAATTTGAAAGAAATCTCAGGCCTTAATAGACTCAGTAAGCTGCCTATACACCCAATATCTGGTGTAACTTAATTAAATGATTAAATTTTTAAAAAAAGGATGCGAATCGTATACACTAGTTGTTACACTAGTTCTTAATATTATTGATAAATAAAACAAATAAATGATCAAATCTCATCAGGCCACTACAGAAATACTCATGGGAATCTGAGTGGTTGCCCAAACTACAGAAGACTATATACAGTACAAAATACACCCAGTCAGAAATGGTTTAGTGCATGATGACAATTTAATCAAACAAGCATAACTAAGGTGCGCAGTCTAGTCCAGGCTTAAACATCTACTGCACATGACTAAGCACACAGTAAAAGATCAGCACACTTACAGATTCACCGTCAGAGGCAGACGAGAGGTTGGATTTGCCTGGACTGCTAAGGGAAAATTTCCCAGACATGTCTGAGGCTCTGGTGGTTATAGTGGAGAGTCTGGTAAATACAACACTGCTGTGGAGAGAGTGGAGCTCCCTCCGAGGAACACACAGCAGCAGGCGCAAACATGGGATATACTTTGCTATAGCCAATCTGAAAAACACACAGATAGCATAAAGTTCATGTACATAAATGTACAGCAGGTAGTAGAACCTTCATAACAATTTGCCAATCTTGTACAAAAACATCTCCGAGACACTTGTTACTTCAGTGTAGTTCATGCAGTATCCTGCCTTGTGCCCTAACTCTCCAGGGATAACTTCTAGGCCCTCCGCGACCCTGTACAGGATAAGGGATGAAAGAATAATCAACCTACCCAGCATGTCTCTAGAGGAACCAGAAGTTAACCCACCAAGCATGGAAGCAATGCAGGTTTATCATTGGGGTTTTGTAGATATTACAAATTATTTGAGTATTAGGAACTATAGAGCAAATATGGAGAAAATACAGTAATGTCATTTTTCCTTTCATTCTGTATCAGTAAACAACTATGCAAATGCACTGGTGTCTTATAAATATTATATTGTATTAGACAGTGGTGGCTAAGTTATGAAAGCTTGGGGAAAATATTATGAGTTTAAATCCTGTCACAACAAAATAGCCACTGTTGGGCTCTTAAGCAAGACCGTTAATTGGTCGTTTGCATCTTGTCTCAGTTGTAAGTCACTATAGACGAAAGCTTCATCCAAGTGAGGTTAAATGTATTAGTAGCTATACAGGTTGTAGATTTTGGTTGCTGTTTTCTTAAGCCATGTTTAGAGTTACAGGATACAATTAAATGCTCTCCAAATGAGGTTAGATCCTCAAACAAATGATATACTGGTTTTGTTATATGATGTACACTGTATGCACAAAAGTATTTGGCCAAACCTGCAATGACATTGTATCCAAATACATATACTGCTACTGTATATAGTGTTGATCCCTCTTTTGCAGCTGTAACAGCTTCCATTCTCCACTGTCGAAGGCTGTCCACAAGATTTTGGAGTGTTTCTGTGGGAATTCGATTCAATTAAATTTTATTTGTATAGCGCTTTTAACAATTGTTATTGTCGCAAAGTAGGTTTACAATCAAAGGAATTTGTGCGCATTCATTCTGTAGAGCATTTATGAGGTAAAGCACTGATGTTGGCTGAGAAGGCCTGGCTCACAATCTCCGTTCCAATTCATCCCAAAGGTGCTTGATGGGGTTGTGGTCAGGACTCTGTGTGGGCCAGTCAAATGCTTCCGCACCAAACTCATTAAACCATGTCCTTATAGTCCTCGCACAGTCATGTTGAAATAGAAAAGGGCCATAGCATTGTCAAAGATGTCTTGGTATTCTGAAGCATTAAGATTGTCCTTTACTGGGAATAAGATGCCTGATTAAAACATCTGAAATAACAGGTTTGGCCAAATATTTTTGTCCATACAGTGTAGATGCAGTGTTGAATTTATATTCCGGTTAACTATTCTCCAAAGGAAAGCTGTTGATGCCTAAGCAGAAGATGGAAAAGAATAAATAGGTGACGTTAAGGAAAACTCTACCCGAGGTAAAAAAAAAAAAGTGCTAAGGGGAGGATGAAGGTACCTGTATTTGGGGTGAGTAATGGCGTATATGATGGGGTTGTGGATGGCTGAAGCTTTGGCTATCACAGCAGGCACAGAATTCATATATGGCGTGAGTATATCTGCATACCTACAAGAAAATGCACAGACAACATCTAATAAAAAATCAAAGAAGTTTGTGGTATGATTTCTATTAAAACATAAAATATTCAATGGTATCAGGTTAAAATGGAAAAGGAATTGATTGTAATTTTTTTATAGTTATAAATTGAATTGAAAACGGTCCGTTGTTGGATTTAGGGTCGAGGCTGTCCAATGAGGTAACTCAAAATAAATAACATTTAAGTTTATAAAATTACTTTTCTTGAAGCAGCCATTTCAAGTGCTATTGAAGTCTAAAGTCTGTGACTGCACTGTGTGTGTGTGTGTGTGTGTGTGTGTGTGTGTGTGTGTGTGTGTGTGTGTGTGTGTGTGTGTGAGTGTGAGTGAGTGAGTGAGTGAGTGTGTGTGTGTGATTACCCAGAAAATGCTGTAAGGGCCACGATTGAATAGGGAGACCAGGAGATGACATACAACAGGATGACAATGAGAGCAACCTTGGCCATTTTCCATTCTTTCTTCATCTTATTTATTCTCTTCACTGAGTCTCTGGTATTGTACCTGTTTAGCTTCACCACATCTCTTTTCCAAACAAAGAAACACCATGTTAGAGGCTGTTTAAGGGCTAAGTGGGTGCACTCTATTGCACAATTTAACATTCATTCTTTAAAGTGGTTTTGATAAAAAGTGGTGATGTAAGCACATGGAAAGATGAAGAAATATGTGTCTAATTCATAAAACTGTCATATATCATCCAAATGAGCAGTGATTCAAGACTAATAAACTAACTTCAGCTGCAGAGAAGCAAAACTTTTGCTCAGTAGCTCTCTATATACAGTACACATCATATATGTTTGTATACCACAAAACCAATTCCTTTTAAATGCAGGAAATTTACATGAAACATTAATCAAAAAAACTATTTACAATTATTATTGTTTTCGGACGTATAATCTTTTTTTGGACTTACTGATTGCTGTTACGAACGGCACGGAAGATGAAGATGTAGCAGTAGATGATGATGGTTAGCGGTATGAAGAAGACAAAGACGAAGAGCAGCATTGTGTATGCCCGAACTGAAGGAGTAAAAGTTACATAATCCCATGTACAAGAAGTCATCATACCTTCAGGAACATAAGCACCTAATAACAAAGAAAAATAAGAAAATGAGAGAGAGAGAGAGAGAGAGACTGCCAGGAGACCAGAAATTTTTGTTTAGGGTAAAACAGGCTTTCATAGATAGTCAAATTAAAACCATTTTGCATAGTTTGAAAAATAGTACTATGCCAATAAATTTGAGTGGTATATATCACTGATCATTGATCAGAGTGCAACTGAAAATTGGCACACACCAATCAAATTAGTCAGAAGCCAGGGTCATACTAATATAACATTCTCGTGTAGGCAAGAAAATAGAGCCACAATTTTCCAGAAGAAATCCACACTGAGGGCAACAGTGGAGACACAAAAAAAACAAAATGCTCAAAAGACACAGACTGGACAATAGACCATAGAGCCTTATCGTATATGACTATTAATGAATACCATGGGCATCCTGTCAGTTTCCAGTTTCAAGACCATGAACAAAAGCTGGACCTGGACCTGCATTATATGGAAACGTCTGCGTTGGCCTGGGTGCTATTCAGAAGATATTTTTTATTGCATTAGAAAAACTGATTCTTTGGAAAAGACTCAAAATACTCACTCCAGCCAAAGAACGGTGGCAGGCTCCAACCCAGAGTGTAAATCCAAGCACACATGAGAATCAACAGTGCCCTCTTCTGGGACAGGATGCCAATGGAGTGCAGAGGTCGTGTGATGACAAAGTAGCGGTCTACCGCGATGACCATGAGAGTGATCATAGAGCACATCCCAAACAAAGCCCCACAGAATGCATACAGCTCACAACCTGTGAAGGGACCCAGAGACACAAAAGGTCATCAGGTACAGTATAACTGTTGATCAGTTATACTGTACCTCAGCATGAAAAATGTCTCATATAAAATTTCCAGTCCTTCAGAGTGGGAAACATTTTTGCATGGAAAGATTCAAGGATCACAAACAAAATGTCCTTTACTGTAATTTATAGCTACAGTATGTATTTGTTGATCTCTCATCTCCAAGCTAGGGACATCCTGTTGGGATATAGAGTACCTAGACCTTTTACTCATATGTTCATAAACGACAATCTGTAACTTAGTCTGGCTAAGTTATATTAAGATGATGTTGTATTTTTATTATCGGTTTCTTTATATACAGAATATTTCATCTCAGTCTGTGAGATGGCTGTAAGGAGAGATGGTCAATGGTAAAAATACATTTGAGAATATTCTGACCCTTATCAAATTGTTTCATGTGAATTGAGCATGAATACACAGAAACCACAGTTTATATAAAGCATCCCTTTACTGATTGTGACATAGGATAGCATTCTCTCAATAGTTTAGGACTGAAATTCCCATGAACAGTTTTATACTCCAGTCTCCAACAATGAAAATGGACTTATTTTTTTATTATATTAACTTACACACCCATCAAGTTGTATTGAGCATTCAAACTTATAGCACACATATGTACCAGCGACTGATTTAAGGTCATATCACCCAACTGAGGATAGGTTCTCTGTTGAGTCTGGTTCCTCTGAAGGTTTCTTCCTATTGCTCAGGGATTTTTTCCTTGCCACCGTCACCCACAGGTGGATCATCAGGGACAATCTGATAATTATAGTGTATACTTTTTAGTACATTTCCTAACTTATTTCTATATTTTCTTTCTTATTCTGTAAAGCTGCTTCCATCGTTAAAAGCATCGCGAAACACAAATAAAATTTAATTGAGTAGATTTTGCTCCATGAATCTCAGTGGCTTGCACGCTATTCCATTAAGTCTATTTAGTTTGATGTGCTTAAAAGTCATAACCTGATCAGCAAAAAAAAAAAAAAAAAGCAGCAAAATATAATCCACAGCATTTAAAAACAGATATATAAAAATAATTCTAATTTTGACCCAGATTAGGTCTGCCATTTTGAGTGCAACATGAAGCTAGGTCCCATGAAATGCTGATACATTGCATGCTAACGGGCAACTTTATATGGCTAATCCAAATAATAACAGCAAAACCAAAGCCTTAAGTCACACACACAAAAGTCATGATTCTTTTCCAGGCAGATCATCAGAAGTGAGCTCAATTTCTAAAAAATAATTCACAATAGTCTCACACAGAACTTTTGCAAATCACACTAGGTCTGTGAAGAAGTGAAGACCGAAGAATGTGCAAACGCTAATGCTAGCTCCAGCCTCAGATACTCTACCCACCACACACAAAGTGCCTGAGGCTCAGAATAGCTTCACAGGGATATCTATTTATTAATGAACCCTGGCAAAACAACAAGATATTATGGTTTATGAGAGTTCATGGGGATTTTATGTTTTATATATACTGTGTATATTAACTTTTCAGGAAAAAGAAAAATAGTATGATGTATTTTATATTAATATAATCTGAATCATATCATTTTATCATACTATTATCATATACATCAATATATAACCTATTGCAATATATTTAAATATTTATACTATAACTATATTTACTATATATGACTAGTTTTTACTTTTCCTGAAGTGTGTATATATTTTCATATATATATTAAATACATATATTTGTACTTCAATAAGCTGTACAGTCAATGCTTTGGATTTTTTTTAAAATATTTTTTCCTAAATCCATTTGAATCAGTCTGTGCCTTACCTTTCTTTCCAAAGATCCATCTCTTGTGCATACTGGTTATGAAGAACATTGGAGTCTGTGTGGCACACATGAAGAAGTCTGTGATGGCCAGGTTTATTATAAACATGTTGGCGGGTGTCCTTAGAGTACGACTCCTACAAGCACACACACAAACACACACTTTTCTTTTCATACCTGTCTATATCTACTGTACGTCACCACTGGCCACAAGGGTCCCACAGAGACACAATGAAACACTTTCAGTGCCACTGTAAACAGCGTACAGCATTTCCAAGAGGACCTTCAGCAGAGTTCATGGAGTTAACTACTTAATTATGACTTTGTTGAAAAGCAAAACACAATGACATTTCATAAGTAAAAATCTGAATCATCAGCTTCATCTAAATGAATAACAATGGAATGATTGACAATGGAATAATTAATTACAGATACTGTAAGTTGGACAAATACAGTACACATGAAGAAATGTCATGCTGATGTCTTATGCAACCTGAAGTAAAGCAGAAATATTTATTTATTTATTCAATTATTTATTTATTTACATGCTGTTGAAGACATTTTCATTGGTTGTCACCCAACCTTCCTTACCAAGATCTCCCAAGACCGCTGTAGGGGTCTAAAACAAACACTGCACACTGCCTTCAGTAGCGCAAAATCCATGGCCAAAGGAACAAAATTAGGCATGCTCTTTGGTGCGGAGAGAAGTGTCATTCCCTTTTTCTGCCCTGTCGATTACAACAAAACTAGTCAACCATGGGTACGGGCAGATTTGATAAGATGTGGTCGGCTGACTTCATGTGCATTAAAAGAAGCCTTCCCCCACCCTGGATGACAGTCATTGTGTGATGAAGAAAATATAACCAACAATGACTAAATTAGGAGGAAAAATACACTCACTAGGAAGGTAGCTTACCTGGTGAAAGCGTAGATGACCAGAAAATTGCCCACGATGCCGGTGATGCCAATAATCAAGATTACAGCACCAACAGTGTAGTGTGCATGATCAGGGACGGCTACTGTGGGGAAGAGCTGAGGGCGCTCATGCACCATTGCATCCTCCAAAGACAAGCAAGAGATGGCACACTTAATAACAGTTTCAAAAAGACATTTGTCTGCACAAACCATTCAAAATCCTCAGTAGTGCTAATGAGAGCATGCCCATCCAAACTTGCAACGTACACTGAGGGCAACAGTGGAGACACAAAAAAAACAAAATGCTCAAAAGACACAGACTGGACAATAGACCATAGAGCCTTATCGTATATGACTATTAATGAATACCATGGGCATCCTGTCAGTTTCCAGTTTCAAGACCATGAACAAAAGCTGGACCTGGACCTGCATTATATGGAAACGTCTGCGTTGGCCTGGGTGCTATTCTGCCAAGACATTCAAACATTATTTATTAGCCCATCAAACATCCCTTCTTTACCAAGGACATTTATCACCCTCCCCCCCCCCCCCCCCCCCCCATTTGAAGTGATTCAAGCTATTTTAAAGCACTGAATGTAAATCACTTGGTAGAATGTAATAAATCTGACATTTCCTCACCTTGACATTATGACATTCACATATGTGATTCACATTTACTAGTAAATCAATAACAGCATGTCTGAATTCCTGACCACTAGTTAATAATCATTCACCTTTACCCTCCTCCAACGCCATCTTCTTCACACTTTCTCCATTACACTGGCAGATGCTCTCCACTTCCCTACCTGACAGCAGGAGAACGTTTTGTAGCAGCATTTTGTCACTTCTGTCACTACAGTAAATAGGGACTCTTTAAAACTGATGCTGAGAAATAACAAAAACTAAAATAATTTCCTTTGACCCTGGTACTGAAGGCCAACAGCAAGAAAAGAATGACCTGTAGGACAACGATAGGACACCTGCTGTCTTCTCTGCCTCAAGTGTATACTGTATATAATTTCTACTGATATTTACTGAAGTTATCTTTTTTTCAGGCTATTGAGCTCCGGTGCACTGAAAAAACAGCATAATCATGTAAAGCGTTGTCTCTTCACAGAGACATTTGTCTTGAGTATTATATTATAGATAGGAATGTCTATTTTTTTTGTCACTCCGAGCTGAGATTCCGGAAAAACAGCCAGAATAGAGCAGATGCATTCTATGTTTAGGAAAGTACAGAAAGATTCAGCATTCAGCAGCATAAACTAATGCAGATAATGCATTCATACTGTATCAATCACTGGGGATCTTCATCATGGATTTCTCTCTTCCACACTGACAAGTTGCATACTGACAATAGAACGGTTGTGCTATATATGCCAATGTCAACAAGCTATACCACTCTAATTGCCTCCCACATCTTTTGGATCTAATCGCTATTGTGCATCTTATACCCATATACAGACATGTAGTTCAAAATTGTTTTTGGTGGATTGGTTTTGTGTTGGTGTATGGAAACGAATTTGCAGCTTAACGTCAGGAAGAAAGAAGAAATACCAATGGACATGTGGCATGTTAAAGACCAGTAATAAAGACCAGTAACCGTCTAGGAGAGAAAAAGTGGAGATGGTGCAGTCCTAGACATGGAGATCTACCTAAACTGCAGACTGGACTGGACAGACAACACCAAGAATTATCCATTATTTTAATAAAGCTCCGGTTCTTTAATGTGGACTACTGAGGTATTCTATCAGTTAAGTCCTTCACTAAACTGATCAGAATGTAAGCACACATGGATGTTAACTCACACTAATTTCATTGTTGAATGAATGAATGAATGCTGCTGCTATTCTATGCCATCTCTCATATTATATAACACTTAATAAAACAGCTGGTTCTCACCAAAGTAATTTGATTGGACAGGGAGATCTGGACATTTAAGCATTTGTTTGCATCACTCTGCTTCACAGTTCTAATAATTGTTAATTACAATACCCGTCAATCACCAGCTGAATGCTGCATTGCTAATATGCTCATTGTTTGTGTTGCTTAGCAACAGGCAAGTCCCATTCCAGTTGCAGATCAATTTGCGTTGGCAGATCGAAATAACTGGTTAAATAAACAACAAATCATAATCTGTTCATGATAAATGAAGTTTGTAGAACTGTAATATAAAACTAATCTCATATTTGAGATCATGCTGTTGTATGAGTACTGAGTACTCTGTAATATCTTAGGCACACAACCTATGATTTTGTGCTGATGACCGTGCTCATAACTGACCGTGCTCATAACTGGCCGTGCTCATAACTAGCACTTATTCTTGTGTGATATTACACATGATTTGTGGTATAACTTTGCAATGTGTTAATTTTTAACATACATTTAATGTTATACCTTAATACAGTAGTTTCTACATGGACTGTGGTGGCTGGTTCTCATTCTGTGAGAACTTCCCCCAACTGATCCTCCATGCCAGCCGGAGCGTCTCAGCGGTAGTGTGGTCGATGTCATTCCCAGCAGTAGCTGCAGTAGAAGCATAATTGATAACACCTCTGATGCTCACACTTGTCTAGCTTGATTTGCCCCGGCTGCATGGGCTCTGCGGGGGATGCTTTTGGAATTGACCGAAGGATGGTTCGTGTGGGCCACTGACTCTTGAGAAGCTTGCCAAGACGTGTTGATCATCTCATTGATGTTTAAGGCATGCCGGTTCAGTGAGCAGGTTGGTGTTTAGCCCTTGAAAAAATGCAGCTTTAAGCGCTGGCTCACGTCATCCACTTCTGGCTGCCAAAGTGTGAAAACCCAGTGCATATTCAGTTGTGCTTTGAAGATCTTGTGTAAGCATGAACAGGCCCTCTTCTACTGTACCTACTTCTATCCAGGTGAATTAGAATAATTGTGGTGGGAACTGTTTGTATGTCACGAATGGCATTTCCTGTGCAACAATAGCAACAATAATTGGTGTAATAATCTTATTCTGATCTGATTCATGGTGGCCCCATATCACAGGATCTGCTGCTGACATCTTGAAGCCAGATACCACGGACTATCACACCTTCACTTCCATGCATCAAGAGGTCAGAGCTGTTTTTTCGGCAGGGGGATCTACACAATATTAGTTAGTATGAGTTTTTTAATGTTATGGTAGACCGCTCTATAAAGAACACCATTTGTCAGATACAATCAACGAGTAAAACATTTAATAAGCTTTTTTTATACTTTAGTAGAAACATTTTGTGACCAGTTTCATGATCTGAGGTAGTACTTCCAAGTGTACTAGGAAAGAAAGAAAAAACATTGAAACTATAAATGGCATCCATTTTATATGGACAGCATTGCACCCAGAAAAATTATGCTTTCAGGTTATTTGTCTCTTCAACTATGCATGGGGACAGTTTAGTGGCTCAAAACACACTATTGACAGTGAAATATGCAGTTGCATTACATTCACTTCCGATACTCTCTCCGAAGACATCTAAAAAAAAAAATGTCCCCCTGATCCCCTGTCTTCCACTGAAGAGATGTAGGGGGAATGCAACCAAGATTTTACTTGCCAGTGTGGAATGTTTTCTACATGCATCTAATGAAACGCAATACAATTGTGTGCTGTCTTCCCCATTTTCACGACTGACACAGAATCCTCTCCATATGTGTATAGCACAAAACCGTTCTTTCTTAACTTTATAGTGGCCCATAAAACTCCAATCAAATGCCTTCTGAACCATTCTGAATCTTCTTGTGCGTATCAAATTGTAACCACCTGACCTGTGATATGAAAGACATGGACAGATGTGCTGTCAGCTAAACTCATCTTTGTGTAACAGAAAAGACCTGGCTATACCTGACTTGTGAGACAATACAGATATTGATGACAATATTTAAACAATTATAATAAATTATTATAAAGGGTACGATTTATAAAGGTTCCTTGCAGTGGTATAATCAGTCATCACAAAGCAGCCGATTTTCTGTGTCAAACTGAACCTAAATATTGTATGTTGTGTCGGTTGTTTGGTTTAAACATAGCTGTGGGTTAAATGCTTCTTTTTTTTTCTTTGTCTTTCGGCCATTCCCTTTCAGGGGTCGCCACACGAATCATTTGCCTTCATCTAACCCTATCCTCTGCATCCTCTTCTGTCACTAACTTCATGTCATGTCTCAGTACATCCGTAAAGCTCCTCTTTAATCTTCCTCATGATCTGCCTGGCAGTTCCAACCTCAGCATCCTTTTACCAATATATTCACAATCTCTCCTCTGAACATGTCCACCTCAATCTGGCCTCTCTGACTTTATCTCCAAAACATCTACCATGGGTTGTCCCTCTGATGGACTCGTTTTTAATCCTATCCATCCCTGTCATTCCCAAAGAGAACCTCAACATCTTCATCTCTGTTACCTCCAACTCTGCTTTCTATCTATTCTTCAGTGCCACTGTCTCTAAGCTGTAGAGCATCGTTAGTCTCACCTTCAAGACAATGAACACTCTAAGGTGTTCATTGTCTTGAACACCTTTCATTTCATTCTCACTGATACTCCTTCATCACACAACACATCTGACACTTTTCTCCATGCGTTCCAACCGGCCTGCACACGCCTCTTCACCTCCTTTCCACACTGTCCGTTGCTCTGGATCGTTAAATGCTATGTGCAGGTTATTTAAATGTGCACCATCTGTGTATTTAAATACAATTATCTTATTCTTTGTCTAAATAAAGATTTCACTCAATGTTAATTATTATTATTATTATTATTATTAATAATAATAATAATAATAATAATGTGTGAATTTCCGCAACTGAAAAGTGGTATACTTTAATGCATGTAGGTCTTTCCTGACCTTAATCTAGGCTCAATGGACACATGGCTTTAAATTCTCAAGAGGGACATTGCCTCCTGCTGTCACCTACATTGAATAGCAGGGGACACTGTTTAAAGTCAGACTGCTTACATAGGAATTAAAATTATATTAATGGATTAATGCATGTTAATCTGCACACAGTTAAACATAATCCAAAAATCACATCACATCCAGTCTGACATGAAAAATACAAAACCTGAATTTTATATAACCTGATTACTTTAACAGTTACTTTAATTTCAGAACCCACTGATATTAAAACTAATAGCACACCATACTTAGTAATGCATAAATAGCAAGTAAGCCTGATTGCACATTGTAACTGCCAGTTTCTCTGAGTGCAGCATAAGCCTCCTTGTGTGTGTAATTTGCTACAGGATAGCACAATGATGACACCCCACTGCACAACTCTATTAGAGTCATTCTACTCGTAATCAGATTTAGGAAACATACAAAAGTAATGGATAAAAGAAGGCTTATAAGAGGCAAGTGGCATGCCCCATTAATGTCATTAATTTAAGATAGATAGATTTAACTAATTAACATATTAAAAAAACAAATTATGAATGACCCAATAAGCCCTTATTTGTGTATCAAGATTTAAGAAACATGATAACATAAAATTTTTAAAGTACTTTTATTTTACTTCCATAACAAAGATTTTTGTGTGTGTGTCTGTGGGTGTTATGAACACGATACCCATAGGTGTAGCCAATTTCTTAATTTATTTTGGTTAACATTAAAACTCAAATTAGACAAATATAACAGAGGGTTTCGCTTCCAGACAAGTGCAGTAGATACAGTACGTTAGGACCAATCTACAAACAGCCAGAGACTCTTTAACGATTAAGAGAACAGATTTATCACTTTGCATTAGGGCAATATTCAACTTCAGCATAAATATTTGCCTTGTCTATAATAGAATATTAATAACTTTATGATTCATTAAACTTCTATTTATTTTCTATGCCAGAATTAGTTTCATACTGTAACTAGGGGTTTCTGGGTTTGGGCTGTGTTACAAACCACACTATTAAGTAGTGTCCCATAGGTAACAGGGACCCGAATTATTGTGACTCAACAGGTTATTTAAGAACTAAAAGAGACTTTTAGAAAAAAGATGATATTCCAATATTAACCTTTGCAAACTATAATCTGCATGCAAAAAGTTTACAGGATGACTATTAATTGTAGCATTTTCCACACTTATTATACACCGATTATACATGACATACCGAATCTCGCAGTGTGACTCACCGCGCTGGCGGAGGGAGTTGCGGGTCCCAGCAGCAGCAGCAGCATATCCGCTCTGTCCGCGCTCGCGTTCATGTTCCGCGCGCACAGCATGACTGGACACACCTACCTGCGCGCGCTCCTGATGCGACGCACACCACCACCTGAGTGCATGTGCGCGTGTGGGTTCGGCAGGAGATCATTCTCCACAAGAAACATGATTAAACAAAAGGAGGGGTCGGGGCTCTTAAGGCTCCATGTGGAGGAATTAGTTGTTTAGTTGTTTCTTTAGTTATATTATTATTATTATTATTATTATTATTATTATTATAGCAAGGCTTGTCAAGCTTCTATTTCTTTCTAGAACACTAATTAAAATCACAAACTTCACTGTAAAGAAAGAATACAGATGTGGAACAATAATTACTAAATTAATCCAATAAACCGCCTGTAAATGTTACCCAGCAAAAAGCCTAAATTTAGACTTAAATTTACATTATAAAAAAAATGGCCCACACAACTTGTGCAAAAAAATAAAATAATTAATAAATAAATAAATAAATAATGCTTTTATAGTAAAGCTTATCCAGCTGATTAGATTAGATTAGATTAGATTCAACTTTATTGCCACCGCACATGTAGGTACAAGGCAACGAAATACAGTATTTCTTCCTACAACATAAACTAAAATTACAAATTTCACTTGTCTTCTCCAGGTAGGGAGCGAGTCATTTACCCCAAGTGAGGGAGTTTAAGCATCTTGTATCAGGATCTTGTTTACGAGTGATGGGACATTGTACTGTGAAGTTGACCAGAGACTCAGAGCAGCTGGGGCGGTATTGCAGTCTCTTTATCGCACTGTTGTGATGAGAAGAGAGTTGAGCCAAAATGCAAAGCTCTCAATCTACCGGTCGATCTTCGTTCCTACCCTCACCTATGGGCATGAGCGTTGGGCCATGACCGAAAGAACAAGATTGCAAATACAAGCAGCCGAAATAAATTTTCTCAGAACGGTAGCTAGCTTTTCTCTTAGAGATAGGATGAGAAGTCATCCATGAGAAGCTCAGAGTAGAACTGCTAGGAGTCAGTCGGTGTGGTTCGGGCATCTGGTAAGGATGGTAAGGATTCCTCCCTAGGAAGGTATTCTTGTCACTTCCAATTGAGAGGAAGCCACGGGGCAGACCAATGACCAGGTTGAGAGATTATATTGTGCCTCCACACTGGCCTGGAAATGCCTTGGGATCCCGCAGTCAGAGTTAGCTGAGATAGCTGGGAAAAGGAAAGTTTGCGGTTCCTTGCTGGAACTGCTAACTTCGCAACCTGGTCACTTCAACTAATTCTGCACCAAGAGTGGGCTCTGGTTTTGTTTATGTTATGGGTAACATTTAAGTTTATTAATATAGTATAATCATTGTTTCTCGTCTGTATTGCTTCCTTACAGTGAAGTTCCATCTTCATCTCCATCCATCTCCAACCACTTATCTGAAGAACAATGATTACAAAATAAATACAACAAACCTAAATGTTACCCGTACAACAGAAACAAAATGCCAAATTTTAGAAAAACGGAATTTACATCACAGCACAATTAGCGTTACTAACAGAGAACTCTTCATGGCAGAATTAAGATGTGCCTAGGACATCGTGATAGCCCTTTAATTTCACATATTTTCATGATTCATACTCATTTCTTCAAATCATCAAGATTATGTATTGATATTATTGTCAAAGACTTTTTAAGATCAAAACACAATGTAAGACACACTTTAATTCAAAGAGACATGAGCTCAGGTTCATTCAGAGAACCCTGCTGTTAAATGAGATGGAAAGGAGTGGAGTGCTATAATCCTCAGTGGGTTAATACTCCTGCTCATCATTGCACACTGTTTCACACTGCCCTGCACACACACACAAACACACACACATCATCGTCATCCTTTAAAATCATATTTTTTAAACACAAGCTTCTCAGGAGATACCAGAAATTTCTTATAGCTTGTTCCATGATCCAATTCAACAGCCAATCCAAGTTTTATTTGTCGCATACACAACCATACACAGTATGACATGCAGTGAAATGCTGATATGACTGCTTACATGACTTTAGGTTATAAAACCTAAAAATAGAAAAAAAATACACTGAAAATAAAATTTGACTACAAAAAAATTACACTTAAAAAACAATTACTGTAAACTAAAATATGATTTGCTATAAAAAACAAAAATTTAAACTGAAAATTAATTGTATATTATTATTGTAAATAATTTTGTATAAAATTATTTACAGATTTATCTGATTAAACATTATGCGAGGCCAGTACCGTCTTCCCAGTAGAGTGAAACCGTCCCCAGACATCGGATGCATCCCAAAGAGACACATGGGACATCCATGTGACGAGATCTCCAACCAGAAGCGGGGCACCAGGATGAGTCAGGCAGGTCCAGAGGGAGTCTGGATCACTGGCAGCTCAGGAACGACATGTGTAGCTCAACAGAGAGGGGGAAAGAGAGAGGGGGGGGAGAGAGAGCAGAAGAGGAGAGATAACAGTTAGGTCTGGTCACAGTCACATAATGTATAAGGTAAATGTATATTTAGTGTAGCGTGCAAGCAGGGACTCCGGCAGGACTAACTATAACAGCATAACTAAAAGGGAGAGCCAGAAGGAAACACAGACATGAGGGCTTCCTTAGATGTAAAGCAACCAATCACCTCACCGTCAACAAACCTGAGTGAACAATGAGAGTGGGGAAGACGGCATCTAAACATACCAGTTCACCAGAATACTCTACGTCCATGAGTCCCCCAGATCTGCTCTTTTACCTAATGCAAATCTACTTACAAAATGCTTAGTTAAATAAATAGGTTTTTAGCCTAGATTTAAACACTGAGACTGAGTCTGAGTCCTGAACACTACTTGGAAGACTATTCCATAACTTTGGGGCTTTATAAGAAAAAGCTCTACCCCCTGCTGTAGTTTTAATAATACGCGGTACTGACAAGCAGCCTGCATCCTTTGATCGAAGTAGGTGTGGCGGATCGTAAGACATTAGCAGTTCACTCAGATACTGCGGCGCGGGACCATTTAATGCTTTATATGTCAAAAGTAGTATTTTAAAATCTCATGTAGAATATTAGTATTTTAAAAACTTATTGTTTGTGGTATCTATGTTAATTAAATTACCAAAACAGACTTTCTGAGTCTTTCTAAATTTGTGTTTAGCTTGGGGAACAGACACAGTCTCAATATGATGAACCCTGAGTGACGACTCTATGCAGCTAGCAGACGGTTGGTTTAGCCTGTTTGTCTGCTCACTGGCCTGGGCTCTGGATTGACACCGATGGATTAACTAGGCCTCTTCTGAGACTATGCGCTACACTGCAAGAAATGAGAGCAGCACCTTCCCGAGTGGGATGGACACCGTCCCGCCCTAACAGGCCAGTTTTGCCCTCAATGGTCTTCCAGTTCCCTATAAAGTCCACATTATTTTCCGAGCACCACCTGGACATCCAGCGGTTCAGCGACCATAACCTACTGTAAGCTATGTCGCCACGTCTCATTGGGATGGGGCCAGAGCAAACTACTACTTCAGACATCGCCTTCGCTAGTTTAAACACCTCTATAAAGTTATGCTTGCTAACCTCTGACTGATGAAGGCGTATATCATTAGCTCCAGCATGTACCACTATCTTAGAGAACCTATGCTGTCCTAGAGCCCTAAGATTACCTGCTATGCCCGATGCTCTGGCTCCAGGGATACACCTGACCACTGCCGCTAGCGCCCTTAAAGGCCTAGCTAATTTCACGTGCCTCAGTATTGAGTCGCCTATAACCAGAGCTTTTTCAGGTTTCTCAGCGGATGCATCACTGAGTAGAGCAAACCTTAATGTTAGCTTTGGCTGTTATTCCGCCGAGTCGTCACCCATTCGTCCCGCTGTGAGGGCTCTGTTGCCGGAGTCAGGGGCTGGTTATCTCCGCCTGCGGCACCCAGACTTTCCGCTTTGGGAGTAACACTGCTCTCGTGCTCTCTAACCCTCTCTAAAGTCTGGGTGCGCTCCTCTAACGCCAATATCTTCTCCGTCAGAATGCTAACTAACACACACCTATCACAAATAAAGTTACGCTAACGACGGAGGAAGAATGTCTAAACATCCTGCACACACACTGCAAAAGCTGAATAGTATCCATTATAACGTACCTGAGTCAGAGTTTAGTCGTTTGGAGCTGGATTCTCCAAAAAAGGCGAAGCCCAGTATTATGAAAATATAAAAATTAGTTGATTTAGTAACATATGTAATCATTACTATTATGTGCCTCAGATAGCCCAGAAATACTTCAAAGTCAGCTGTCATAATGACACAAACCTACTGGCTATACTGTGTTCTCACAGGCATTTTTATACAAATTGTTGGGACAGAAGACATTCAGGAGTGACTGATGTGACTGACTGATGTGACAGTCCACCTGAATGCACACCCTCATCCAATGCTGCTAATATAATCAATGGCAACTACCCTAATTCTTTCCACCTGTTCTTTCTTTTCCTACCCATTCCGAGACATCTGGCGATTGTGCCAGCTGCAGTAGACAGAGGCCAACCCTGCAAGGATCCTGAGTCATCCAGAGACGGACCACCTCCAGCTAAATTCTGCTTCATGGTTTAAACCTACACACACATGCTGCTCCCGAGCTCCCAGTGATCCAGACCCCCCTCTGCCCTCTTCACCTGTCTGACTCATCCTGGTGCCGTGATGGTGCCCAACTGAACCGGACTCCATGTTCTGTTATATTGAACTTCCAGCTGTCTAACACACTTCAACATGACTTCAGATCAATTTGATACTAAAAATAATTTGTAATATTTGAATTCAACAAAGAAAAGAAATATAGAAATGCAACATGCAAGCACACTAGCATAGCAACTGAGTACAAGTTAGCAACAGTTAGTTGTTCAGATTTCTGTTTCTGACTGATGTTATCTACCTGTCGAGTGAAAACAGAGCAAAGATAAAACATGGCTGGTTTATATAACCTTCTTTTTACAGTTTTGTTCTTCAGACTTTTTTCTCTTTGCCGATCGTTCCTTCTTGACAATGCATGGAGGCTGGTTGAAAGAAATTAGGACAAATCATCAATTTACCCTTGAACGTGTTCCCTTTGATCATTTTCAGTTAATATTCGTCCTACACAGAAAAGATCTGGATAAATATTATCACTTAGTACAAAATCTAAACACGGCCTGAGGGTTAAAATGAATGTTTCTTGTTTTGAATTTCTGTTAATGGAATATGTTCGGCTTAATGCTGAATTTAGATTGAACTCTATGTTTATAGCTTACAGAACAATTTAATTCAACATAAAAATGAATCAAAAGTAACGTAAAACTCAGTAACGTAACACAGACCCCAAACACAGAAGCATATTATGGCTGTATAAGATATAATAGTACTTTTACAACATGCACTCAAGAACAATTGATGTTAACCCATGGGCCTTTTCTTTTAAATCACTACAAGTCTGTCTAAAAGTGTTCCTTCCTTTGCTAATTAACCAATTTACCAAGAATAGCCATTTATAATGAATGGAATATCATGTGTTTAAGCCATTTATGGTTGCAGAAGCCAACCAGTAATCAGCATGCCCTTCAGGAGGCAATACTTCTCCAGACGAGCACATCAACGAACATCGCCTGGGCGTAAGTTCTGCATTTTTTTCAAACCAAATTATGCCTTTTTCTATCACAATTAATGGTGGATCTGGTGGATTAATTTTGGATACATTCATTTGTATCTAAATTAATGGTGGCTGTTATAGGAGAGGCAGATCTATACAAAAGTGTACCACCGACAGAGTCATGGAATGGTGGAGTGTTTTAATCAAATCCTGAATCAGATATACAAAACAAACACCATGGAGCAACCATTCCTAGGACTGAATGATGGCCTCATTAGCTCCTTGGACCTACAAAATCCATACTTTGACTGATACTGCTTTCTGACTGACTGACTGCTTTCTGATACACACTGACATCTCTGAGATGAGCCTGTGAGGTGATGAACATCCAGTATTGTATCCCAGCAAAACAGATGTATACTATAGTCAAGCCATCAACTTGGCCATCTAAGAGTTGGCTGCCACTTCACACGTATCACTGTGGCTTCATTATTTCTTTTGAGTTCTCATTTCATTGCAATATTACTCAACATAACCAATTTACTCACTGTCTAGTTATTTCTGGGCAGGAACAATGCTAAAGAGCCCCCTGCTGTACTTTCTGTACACACATGACTGTGCGGCCACTACCAGCTCCACCACCATCATTAAGTTTGCTGACGACACCGTCGTGGTGGGCCTGATCTCTGACAACGACGAGACGGCCTACCTGAAGGAGATTGGAAATCTGGAGAACTGGTGCCAGAGGAACAACCTTCTTCTAAATGTCAGTAAGACAAAGGAGCTGATAGTGGACTTCAGCACTAAGCAGGAGAGGAACTACCAGACCCCCGTCATCAACGAGAGCCCAGGGGAGAGAGTGGACAGCTTCAAGTACCTCGGTGTTCACATCACGCAGGACCTATCATGGTCTTGTCACATCAACACCGTGGTGAAAAAGGCGCGACAGCGTCTCTACCACCTCAGACGCCTGAGAGACTTCAGACTGCCCTCTAAGGTGCTCAGGAACTTTTACTCCTGCACCATAGAGAGCATCCTGACGGGAAACATCGCATCCTGGTTCGGGAACAGCACCATACAGGACAGGAGAGCCCTACAGAGGGTGGTGCGATCAGCTGAGCGCATCATCCGAACTGAGCTCCCTGACCTGCACTCTGTCTACAGCAAGCGGTGCTGGACCAAGGCCAGGAAGATCATGAAGGACCTCAGCCACCCAAGCAATGGACTGTTCTTTCTGTTGCGGTCTGGGAAGCGCTTCCGCTCCCTCAAGGCCAATACAGAGAGACTGAGGAGGAGCTTCTTCCCGCAGGCGATATGGTCTCTCAATCAAACCAATACACTGGACTAAACACCTCTGCATTTTCTTGCACACACAGAACGGACAATTATGTCAATGCACATTGCACACATATGCACACATGCACATTTGCACACTTCAAGGACTTCTTTTCACACCCCCCTCATCTCATTAAAATACTACCTCAAGTTTTTCACAGACTATAGTTGTAATATATTCCATTACATTATACTTCAGATTTTATATATATATATATATTTTTTTTTTTGTAACTTTGATGGAATCTGTTTTATAGGTTCCATTTGTAAAAATATTTAAGGTCACGGAGCGGTCGTATAAGCATTTCACTGCATATCGTACTGTGTATGACTGTGTATGTGACAAATAAAATTTGAATTTGAATTTGATATTTCAAAAATGCTGGAACACATTCATAATGGGAAGAAAAGTGTGTGCCAGAATGCAAGCTGTAGTCTTCCTTAAAAAGAAAAAGGAAACAGGCAAATAGATAATTTGCATCTAATTTTAGTGTTTTATGCTAAACAAAGAGAAAAAAAATCAATAATATTGCAAAAAAATTTTTTTTGAATATTGTGTTGATTATAGGAATATAATGCTCAACCTTGAGGACAGCATCACCTGTTGGTAATAAAGGAATACTGCAAGCTTTAGCTGCAAACCATTCTTTTTATGTAATTAAGATTACACTTCAGGGACAGTGTATACATATTTTTATTAAGAACAAAGCCACAGTCCTTTATATAATCCATTAAAGTAGGAAAAACAATGCAAAAAACTGGTAGACAAAAAAGTCCTACATGTGATAAGTGAAGTTACATACAAATTTATTTAGAGAAAAACTGCTCTTATACCATAATGGGGATACATTTTTTCATTCTGATTGGATATAAGGTGTTGATCAGTTCTCTATATTAGCAGCTCTGACAGTAGGACCAGCTGTAGGGAATGTATGCGTGCATTCTAATACATTATGTTTCTATACTGTAGCAACAATTTGCGCAGGGACCTTTGTAATGGACAGCTAATCTATACATATAATAAAACTGTAATGTTGTACTGTAATGGGTGTCTCTGCATTGAACATTTTTGTGAAAAAAATTATTTAAGAGTAATCGATGGTTTTGGGAATTTGTATGTCTGCCTGTTTGTGCACACATCACGTAAAAACTACTAAACAGTTTTTAATGTGGTTTTCACAGGTGTATTTGGCTGAGCTTGAGGTAACATATAGGCTTTGTTTCAACGCAGTCAGCCCATGAGAAGAAAAGATATGCTACTTTGACATTTAAATGGGAAACACCCTTATATTTAGAAAATTCAACCTTGAAAAAAAAAAATTAGTTCATTCCAAAATTCAACAGATGTACAGTACAGACCAAATGTTTGGACACACCTTCTCATTCAAAGAGTTTGAAAGAAAAAAGCAGCTAAGTAAAGAAAAACGAGTGGCCATCATTACTTTAAGAAATGAAGGTCAGTCAGTCCGAAAAATTGGGAAAACTTTTCAAGGGTCCCCAAGTGCAGTCACAAAAACCATCAAGCGCTACAAAGAAACTGGCTCACATGCGGACCGCCCCAGGAAAGGAAGACCAAGAGTCACCTCTGCTGCGGAGGAGAAGTTCATCCGAGTCACCAGCCTCAGAAATCGCAGGTTAACAGCAGCTCAGATCAGAGAGCAGGTCAATGCCACACAGAGTTCTAGCAGCAGACACATCTCTAGAACAACTGTTAAGAGGAGACTGTGTGAATCAGGCCTTCATGCTAGAATATCTGCTAGGAAACCACTGCTAAGGACAGGCAACAAGCAGAAGAGACGCGTTTGGGCTAAAGAACACAATAAAGAACACAATAAAGAAAACTCTTTGAATGAGAAGGTGTGCCCAAACTTTTGGTCTGTACTGTACATTTTTTAAAAAGGAGCTTATGAATGTGTGCAATTAAATTCCATGAGAATTAAGAAGCAGGCACATATGCACAGTAGTGCATATAAAAAACATTACCTGGACAAAAAAAGTAACACACTCGAAGATGCCAATCAATCAACATTAGCTTTAATTAAGAAATTAAGTTATGCCTTGAGAAGATCCATTAGAAACCCAAGGTAGCCATTATAACTACAATAATGGAGAAAAATCAGGTTGGAAAATGGTACCAATTTTGAATTTAATGGAATCAAAGGCTAAAAAATTGATGTGCAAGAGTGAGCAAGAACAAGTTAGCTCTGAGTACAGATAGGAAAAAAGAAAATGGAGTGAAACCGAAATTGTTGGTCATTGTTGTGTATTTATCCAGCCTCAGTGAATTATAATATTTTAACTTTTTAAATGATTGCCTGGGTCAATGTGGCTGAAAACTGTAGGGAAAAAAAAAATCAGAAACCTAATTCATAATTTTGCTCACCTTGTTACATTAAGGGCACAGATAAAGTAAAATTACTGTGAAGCTCAGTAGAACATTACTTTATGAGGGAAAACGTAACTCACATCTTGTTAAGGGGCACCACGCATGTGCATAAAGTATCCAGTGTGATTCTGTAAAGCCGACACGTCTTCATATCAAAATTCAGGAAAACATTTTGATTGTGCATTTTGTCTTCACATTGTCCTGCCCTGTATAAGGAAGGCTAGCAGAGAGATGGTCATTAGCATGCTTAAAGTTGGTGTAAAGCAAGCTGACACTACCAGATGTTTTGGAGTTGTTAGGAAAGCCATTTCCAGGCTATGGAACAGATCGACTGCTAATTACCCTACAGTAGGTCTGCTGGTATTCCAGAGTTACACACAATATCTCGGACTATTGGTTAACTTTTGGGTGCAGCTGGACGTGCCACATTATTGCCAACATTGCCTGAATTTTTTATTTCTGGTGCTGATGTACACAGAGTTCTGTATAAAATTGAGCTGTCTTAGTTTCGACAGAAATAAATTTAATAAGACATTTATATTGCAATATTTACTTTGTCCATGAGTATAATAGGTGAGAACGCCTGGTGTGAAGTTGATCCCAAAGGTGTTCCACTCTACTACTAGAGTTCTTCCACACCAACCTTAAACTTTTAGTTTGGGTACATAGTAGGAGCAGCATCACGCTTGGGCTTCTTCAGTAGATGGAAATTTCAACGTTACATGATAGAAAGACATTCTGTACAATTCTGTGTACAATATTGTGAGGCTTCACAAACCTTTGGTAATATCATACAGGTTTAACGGCATCCTATTTCGTGTGCATAAAGTTCTAGGATAATCTGTAGTAAAAGTTTTTGCAGGTAGAACCGTAACAGTACAGGTAGTCCCTGACTTACGAATGAATTCCATTCCGGGAACACGTTCCGAAGTCAGACAAAGTGAGTCTTATACAGCTTTGACAGAAATATAAAATGTAAAGCACATTAATACACGCGACCAAATCTGTCCCCTTTCCCCAGACTGCCGTCATGTGGCCAAAATACACATAACCGCGCCTAAGGAAAGGAATCTCAACCGTGAAATGTAGCTTCTGTGCGAGGGGAATCGTTGGACATTTTGTCTCAGAGCTGTTTTCCACCGTATTGGACTGTGAACTCTGTTTTGTTGAGGATTTTCTGGAATTACGATTATTCACCACCAGGGCAGCTTTACAGTAAAGACATTCTCTGTCATCGCGCTTCTGGAACGATTCACTGAAACCGGTTGAGTCCGACTCATTTCTTCCGCACACATACTGTACAGTATACCGGACTTTAGACGTTTTATACATTTACTTACACACTGAAAATATTGTATATAATTCTAAGTATTGGTATCTGGTGCACTTTAGTGTCTATGTTTTGTACAATACACATGAGCTCCTTCTGTGATTACCAGAAGTAGAACCGCGGCAGGTTTGAATCTGTGGAAATTCCTACAGTAACTCGAATGTTCGTAAGTCGGGACTATCTGTATCGTTATTTCACTGTACACAATTTTTTCTTGTGTCACTTAAATAACAGAAAGAACGTATATTCTTAATCAAAACAAGAAAGCTACAGTACTTTACACCTTCATTCAAGCTTAAAAATGTCCTGAAGTACTGTATATGAATATGACGTGAACATACATGCTGCTAATATCTTTGCTGTTTCAGCAAATCACATTTCTTGATCATTATTTCCTTGTGGTCATAATGCTTCTGGTATTTCATCACACTTCTTAACTGCATTGCTTTCAAGTGTTCCGTCTACACGGTACTGGACACTCATCTACATGGTCGTTCCATTAATGCAATATTTACCTCTGCTACTTGAGACAACTTTAACGACGTCTTGCTCAGTATCACTGCAGGCTCTTGAGTGTAAGTGTAATTAAATGATAAGCAGAGACACCGAATTAAGCTCCAGGCCTCTCTGTTCCTGTCCCATTCAATCATCTTTATTTCAGGCTCAAGGGCATGATGAGGAAAACAACTGTATTCCTGACTAGATAGGAAAAAGTTAGTAAATCTATTCAAATGTGATTTATTCCTGTGCAGGCTTGTTTGCTGAATAGAAGAAAAAAAAAATCTCATGATTGTGAAAGAAAACATACAAAACCCCCATCATAAAAAAAATAGTTACAACATGCCTTGGGTATTACATATCAAATGCAAAACCTAATTCTAACGACATGCTGAATCGAATTGCATATGGACACCTTTACTAAAGGGAAAAAAAAACGAAGAACAAAATTCATTTGAAAAAATCCACGCTTGAAGCATTTCGGTTTCGCTCGTCACTAGAGCACAACAATATCTCTTTATTGCAAAAATACCAGTTCCAGTTTCTACCACAGCATTTACAAACAAGATTCAAACTAGAATTAATCTCCATGTTTAAGACTGAAGGTTATGAATATCTGTATATACATAAGCATTTACACTATTCAATTTTCCCCTGTCTGGTTCACTTCATTTCCAGAAGAAAAGAAAAAAAATATGAGAAAAGCGAACAGACAGCTGACTACTGCATAACGGTACTGTATCCAATACATCTGGCAAAAATCGACTTCATGTTAAACTTCTTACACAGAAAAAAAGTCTCTAAAATAGCAAGAGCAATGCAAAAATACTCACCTTCATACTGTACAACAAAATTAGACTTTGTTTTTTTTAAGTCACTGAGGAAAAACTAGACTTTTTAAATTCAGTTAGATTTATAATGATTTCAAACGATTACTGAACATTTACTGTTGTCATGTTTAGATTACAAATTGTTAAAGCAAAAAATCCAGCATTCACTTTTCCCAGACTGTTCAGCTTTTAGAACGTTTCCACGTTCATGAGACAAACGGCATAAAAGACATTCAGATAAACTAGTCGTTCTCAAACCGGGACACATTAAAGCAGGATCAGGGTTTCTTGGTTTAATTTGCTGTGTATAATTCAAACATCAGTAGACTTCTAAGTGAGACATGTCTCTGACGTCAACTGAGCCTCCTGATTTTTGTTCAAATTTTGAACTACAAAAAAAAAAAAAAAAAAAATCACCAGGCAAATTCATAGAAGCATGAATAGCACTTTCCTCCTTTTTAATGTTTACCCATTAAAATAAGTGGATAAGATTGTAATTGATTAACGCTGTTTTGTTCTGTTTTATTCTGATTATAGCATAACAGAAAAAGAATACAGAAGTAAAATCAGATTGCTAACCTACTTGGGTCTTTTTGCAACCAGGTTGCGCACGGACCTTTTTCCCCCTAAAAAAACCTCCTGAGACCCGGACTCGAGAGTACACTACATTTTCTCCTCATTGTTTCTTTTTCTCATCACCTGATAACTTTGAACAAACAGAAATAGGTTGGCAAATGAATTATACCCAGCAGTCCGCATACGAGGAATGCACAAGGATATACAGACGTATACACTGCCTGGCCAAGAAAAAAAAATCACTAGGATTTAATTCAGTAACCTTTAACTTTGATTGATTCTTCATGCTCCCAGAACCCCTCTTTCACAATTTGAGTCCTAAGATACACCTGTTCCATCAGGGAATAAAATCTCTGGTTTTAAACTGGTCATTCAGTACATTCAGGTCGTCAGCTGACTTCATTTTATTGCCACATAACATGGCTGAGTCTAGACCTGATCGACTGAAGCAACCCCAGATCATAACCCTGCCCCCAGAGGCTTGTACTGTACAGTGGACACTATTCATGATACCTTCATACCCTGATGCACCCATCAATCTGGAATAGGTTCGGTCTGGATACATCACACCACATGACCTTTTTTCATTGATCCAAAGTCCAATCTTTATGATCTCTAGCAAATTGAAGCCTTTTTTTTCCCTGATTAATCTCACTAACAAGTGGTCTTCCTTTGGCCACACAGCTGTTTAGTCTCATCACATTATATGGAAATGCTCTTACTTTCACAGTTAAGCAAAGTTCTAGTTTTAACTGTTGATTATTTCAGCATGCAAATTCATCAAGCATTTAAGTGCGCTCCATTCATGAGTTTATTCCCAACACAATTCTCCCACAAGGGTGATGGCACAGCACTATCTAGAAATTTAAAATCTCCTTAGTTGTTTTCTTTGCTTCATGCAGCCCAATAATTTAACTCTTCTGAAATGTTTTTTTTTTGGCCAGGCAGTACAAAATCATGTTATATTGGGGTCTATAACGTTCGGGTCTCAAGAGGTTAAACAACACCAAAGAGGTCTAGAATGAAAACACTGGTCAGATTATTACTGCAAATAATAAACCTCATATTTAAATAGTAGGATTGTGTTTATGAATGAAATCTGTACTGTGCAGGTGTGTGGTATTTAAGGAGTCCCTGGCTGCACAAAGTTTAAGAACCACTAATTAAAAGCAGGTCCCAGTTAAATCATTTTGTCTCTACTCATGTCCCATAAGCCCGATTGCCTTCCCAAAAACGTAATGTTTCATATGCAAGTGTATAATTAATTACACTTTTAGAGGTCAGTACTTCATGAAAATACTGATATATATATATATTCAGTATCAGTACAGCATAGAAAACTATATATTATATGACTAGATTTTAGATATAGATCTATAGATTACGCAGTTACACATATAAACATTGAAATATTCCCATAATAATGGGAAATGTACATTACAACAGAATTACACTTCCTAACTTAACACTTGTGAAGTGCACTAAACCAGGGTTAACATAGTTAAGCAAAAATCACAAATCTCAGGCTAGTATACGGCATTAAGTTATATGAACACAGGCCTTGCGACATTGCATATACACTTTGTTGCGTCTGTAGCTGCACGGTTTTTAAGCATCACTGTTAAAACTTTGAAAGCATTCATTTAGTGTCTGTGGCCCGCTGGATCCACCACATCATGCCTTTAAGTGCAACGTCTTCTGATATGGGATCAGATGAAATACTGAGTTTGGGTGGGATAATGCGGTGGCCTGAAAGAATACTTCACGTCCTGACGTTACTAATATGTGTGTTTCCGCCATATTGGAGTATGATGGATATTTTACGAGCAAACTTCAGATTTTAAACAATCAATTCGGGTTGTCTGTTTTGCTGCAACACATAACCGATACCTTGATATGATAATTTGGTCAGACTTTGCTCTTCACTGCAGCAGGGAGTTACACGTATTACACGTAGTAAGGTTTTAGGCATCCTTAGGAAAAATAATTTCGTTTTTTTTACCCCCTGTGTTTGTTAAATTGGCTTCTTTCCCATTATGATCAGTTTGCCAGAATTCACACAGGGTGAAACCTGATGGCTTTTCGCAGACCACCACATATTTAGAGTAACGCTGTAAAGATTCACGGGTCAAAACCATAAGTACTGAGTAGGAACTGAGATTAATCAATATGTGTATCTATAGATCAGTAAAGTTTCCTTTCTTATTACTGTTGTAGTCCTATTAAAAATAATATAGTTTTTTTCTGACTGAGTTCCTTCCCTGATGTTTTCAGATAAAATGAAACTGTACACTATCAGTGAGTCATATCAGGTTGCATCTAATCAGCTAAACACGATGTTGCAATATCTAATTAAAAATATTTTCACTGGAACTTTGATCATTTATTAAGATATACACTGAATCTATTCCAATAAAT
Organism: Clarias magur; assembly: GCA_013621035.1. Taxonomy (NCBI): domain Eukaryota; kingdom Metazoa; phylum Chordata; class Actinopteri; order Siluriformes; family Clariidae; genus Clarias; species Clarias magur. Next base: position 476,782 of record QNUK01000308.1, on the reverse strand, counting down.
TCCAATCCAAGAAATATGGTTCTAGGTCAGAGAGACATACTTAACCAACTTGAATATGCTTCAAATTGCAGTTTGTGTTACTTAAGGACGTCTCCTAACCCAATGGACTGCAATGATGGTCATCCTATGTGCTGCACATTATAACAAACTGGGTTAGTTTAGTCTGACTCTACATTCCTGGTGCAGTTGGAACAGAGCTGCTCAGCTTTGCGCATTTTGGTTCGAGGGCAACTAACCATGCATATGAAGTTTAAACGAAGGGGGCGGAGTTACCCGTGGCGAAAGGGACGCCTCTCGGGAAGCTCTGGAGACATTTCTCCTTTAACTGCAGCTACTTTAGCCATGCTGTTACATAAAGGGACTATATCTGGATCTTAAACACTGAAGTAATCAGTAGCATCTTCTGACTGCTTTGAGTAAAATCTGTGCATTAGGTCTTAAATCTACTGTAAATGATGCAACATTCTCGGCTCACTTCACAGCTTTGGTTGTGATTACGTTGCAGAGGTTTAATAAAATAAAAAACAATAATAATAATTAGAAAATACAAAATGTATATACGTGCCAGACGCAGCGTATGTTTTTAAGACTGGAATAAATGTTATTTGCTCAGCATTAACGCTGATGAAACATGTTTCAGGTGTTATTCTGATCTGCTGTACCTGGTACGCCTGTGACTTTAACACTGTTGGTTCTGGTTGAGTTTAAAAACTTTTATAATGCCTTCCGCTTTAAAATCCTTTCATAATAATTCACGCGACAAGTGTGCGTATTTTTACACCGAAATAATCAATCCCATTCTGTCATGAGTGCTTTTCAGTGAGACACTTGGCACGTCATGAAGGTAGAACAGAAAACAGACGGAAATGTTCTCGCTCCACCACTCGTCCCAGTCCAACATTTCTACTGCACTGGTTTGAACTCATTCACACTTCACGATAGTTTCTAAACATTAAACAACATAAGTTACGTCACTCTGCTTATTCGAGAATGCAAGGTGATTTTCAGAAATCTATAATAAAATGAGGATTTTTTTAAAAACAGTTTTTATAATCCAGACCTATGGTTCAGTAATCCAAAAATAGTAAGCTCTGTCTCAGTCTTGTCTTCAATTTGTGCTTTTTGTCCTCATAAAAATGCGCTCTTACCAAAACACTGTAGTTAAACACCGATCACACTGGCAGGTCATTCGAGGAATGGATTATGTTCTTCCTATTGTGTTTAGTCGATATAACACAACCAAGAAATCTAAATCCAGAGTCTAAAACAGTCTTCAGCCGTCATGATGTGCACAGTGCGGACGCGAAGTTTGAGGCCATTCTTTATCGACTAAAAAAAGAAAAGGAAAAGTAGGCTTTAACCAACAGGGCAGGTTGAAGGAGATGGATGCACGAAGCGAAACTAAGAATTAGGCTGGTGTACGACTCTCCTTCATTCCCACTCCTTCTCATGCAGATGAATGTATGTAGGTATGTATGGGACATGCTCATGTAACATGACGCTGGCATTTTCATGAAGTGGTGCTCCAATTTGCTTAGTTGGCCTGCCTGTAGTGATTTCTGTAGGTGATGCAGGCCTGGCAGTAGTTGCCCATGGGTTCAGATGGAGCCTGCTGGCAAAGGGAACAGAGCTGAGTGTGGGAATCACGTCGGGTCCTGAACGCCTGGCCATCCGGGTGACCTGTCCTGTAAGCAGCACTCCTAAGGTTTCTCTCTGGTGGCATATCCATACGCATGGGCTGAGCAGTGGGCACATATTGCAGATGTCTGGGTAAGCTGGCATGTTGAGGTTGGTGATGGGAAATGGCTACATTTCTGCTAGCAGGCATTGAATGGCCTGAGTGAGCCAGAGTGGCATAGCGGGGATCGGCGTTGTTCCGGGGATCAGGATGAGCAGCGGGTCCGACTTTGGCCCGAGGCACGGACTGCACAGGAGGAGCCGATCTCCAGGGTGCCCGAGGAAGTGTCCCGTAGCTCATTGCCACGCTGTTGGAGCCTTTGTAGTTCTGAGCTTCACCCAGAAACCTGTCGACCTTTTGGGGATCTCCGGCAGACACTAGAAAGCAAGGATGAACATTTTAGATCATTTACATGCTGGAATATTGAAATTTAATTGAAGTGACCTCAGTGCTAACTGAACAGGCTAAATCAGCTTGTAGACGTGGACAGGAGAAAGAGCACTCTGATCGGCTGTTCGGTGAATAATTGTAGAAGAAAGGCAAACAAAATGATCAGAGCAATCGATCTTTAACAGTTTATAAAAATATAAAAAAGCTATAAAAGCTGATTTTAACACTTATACGTAATGTGTTGATGTGAGGCAGTTGGCGTTACTAGATGTGATGAGATTAACAGCATTGGGGCATGACAGCTGCTATGTCACACACACATGCCGAGCCTGTAGTGTGTATATGATGTGCCAGTGCTCAGTGAGTCACATGGTTACCGGATTGTCCTCGAGCGGGCCGCTGCAACGGAGACGGAGGGAGGAGAGCTTGCTTCTGAGGTGGGTGCAGGTACTCAGAGTGGTGGGTGAAGCCTGAAGGATTGTGGGTAACGGGTGCGGCATGCAGGGAGGTGTTGGAGTGGCGAGGGTCCACATGCTTAGCGATTCTCGGTGGCGGTGAGTCCTTTAAATGGATCAAAATAAATAAATGAGAAAGGTACCAGAGGAGTAGGAGAGCTACAGCTACACATATCTTTTCATTCAGTGCTCTTTCCTGATTTTTATTTCTTTCTACATTGTAAAACAAGGCTGAAGGCATTCAAAATATGCAATAATCTCTTTTGATCAGTTGATATCGAGATGTGTCCGCTACTTATGATCTGTAAAGTCGTCATAATGGCTCTAATTTAAGGTGCTGGTTGTTAATTGGTGATGTTTGAGGCTGGTAACTGGTAAAAATGAACTACTCCTCAGGAGCAGAGGTAAGTTTTGGTCTTGCTTTCCTGGGACGGTCTTCATGAGAGCCAGTTTCAGCCTGGCGCTTGATGGGTTTTGCAAATGCACTTGACAAAGTTCTTGCAAGACCTGTTCCAGAACAGCTGACCTCCATGTCTTAAAATATCAACCGCCTGTTGTTGTTACATAATTCCATAATGTCATGTGTTATTTAATAGTTTTCAAATCGCCAGTATTGTTCTCACCATTCTCGTGCCCACCATACAAGTCAGGAAGTTCCCCAACCAGAATCCCTGGATAAACAGTCAGGTATGCCATATGCCTCATGCTCATTCCCTTGCATTTAAATCAGGCAATGTGAGTACAAAGCTGCCAAGTACAGACTGAGGGAAGCCATAACAGCAGCAAAAAGGCAGCACAGAGAGAAGCTGGAAGGCTTCTATTCCACTGCTGACTCTGGGAGGATATGGCAAGGCCTACAGCACATCACAGATTACAGGACCATCACCACCATCAGCTCTATAGGTAGCCTGCCAGATGATCTCAACATCTTCTACACACGCTTTGAGACCTTCAATGACAACACAGACAGGAGGCTCACAAACACCCACACAGCCGAATCCCACCACCATTCTCAGCAGTTCAGGCATACAAAGCGTTGAAGATAAACCCACGCAAGACAGCAAGGCTGGACAACAGCCCTGGGCGGGCCCCAAGAGCTTGTACCAACAAGTTGACTGATATTTTCACCTCCATCTTTAACCTTTCCCCAAGTCAGTGCACCGTTTCCACCTGCTTCAAAACACAACCATCGTCTCCGTCCCTAAGAAGAACCCGCCCACCTGTCTGAATGACTATAGACCAGTAGCACTAACTCCAAATATCATGAAGCGTTTTGAGAGAGTGGTGGTGGCCTACATTTAGAATAGCATACCGGACACTGTGGACCCCCTACAATATGCCTACCGGTCCAACAGGTCGACCTCAGATGCGATAGCTGCCACCATCCATCATTCCCTCTCTCACCTGGAAAATAAAGACTCTTAAAATCAGGTTGCTTTCTGTAGACTACAGTTCTGCTTTTAACACCGTCATCCCAAATAAACTCACCCACAAACTCTCTACACTTGGCCTGCACCCTACACTCAGTGACTGGCTTCTAGACTTTTTGACTGGCAGGCCCCAGTCTGTCAGGACTGGAAATCAGACCTCAGCCAGCATCACTCCACACAGGCACTCCACAGGGATGTGTCCTCAGCCCCATCCTCTACACCCTGCTCACCCACGACAGTGTCGCCTCTGACAAGGACATCATCATCCCGAAGTTTGCAGACGGCACCACAGTGATAGGACGCATCACTTTCAGGGACGAAGCAGCCTACAGGATGGAGGTGGCCAGTCTAATAACATTGTTGTGGGAGATAGTGTTATCCACACACCCAGACAAGACCAAGGTTAAAAAAAAAATCTGGTTAAAAGGGGTGAGCAGCAGCTGTACTTCCTTAGAAGGCTGAGGAAGTTTTGCATGTCTCCTAAGGTCCTCACAAACTTCTACAGCTGTACGATTGACAAACTGCATCACCGAATGGTACTCCTGCTATGGACCGCAAACGCTTGCAGAGAGTGGTGAAGTCTGCTGAAAAGACCACAAGGACTTTGCTGCCATCCCTGCAGAGCATTTACTATTGTAGAGTCAGCAGGAGAACTGCCTCCGTCCTAAAGAACCCCACCCATCCCGAGGACTAGGATTGGGTACCGAAAACCGGTGTCAATACGGCACCGGTACCTACTGTATATAACCGGAAACAGAACGCGAATTTCGGTGCCACTTATGTGGCTAAACTGTCGATTAATATATTTGTTCCCTAGAGCACCGTGTTTGATAGCTTGCGGACAACAGCTGGCACTATTGGTGTGGATGACCCCAGCCCCAGTCATGGGTTAGATGGCTTATGTTTTGTTGTTGTTTTTGTATTTACTTATCTATTCATATATACTTTAAAGTTTTAATATACTGTTCAATTTTAAGCATTACATTTTTTGTTCAATAAAAATGTATTCTTGGGTCATCCACCATTGCAAAGTATCGGTTCAGGCACCGTTTTTGCACCGGTACTGGTTTAAAAGTATCGATTTGGCACCGGTATCGAAAAAAAAAAAAAACGATACACAACCCTACCGAGCATAGACTGTTCTCACCACTTCCCTCAGGCCAGAGGTAAAGAAGTGTGAGATGCAGGAGTTCCAGGCTAAAGAACTCATTCTTTCCCACTGCCATCAATCTCCTAAACATCTGACAGGAGTGTGCAAGCATGGTCTTTTTCAACCGTTTCCAACTACTGACAGATATTGGACATTCATTGCAGACTTTGCACTTTGCACAATCATTGATTTTGGGACATTCATTGCAGTCTTTGCATGATCACCTGCACAATAATAATCATGAACAATTATTAGCACAGTTTGCACAGACCATTGCGGCCTTGCACACACACTGCGGGCTTTCTCTCTTTTTTACGCATTATGTGTTGATACAGTACATATCCTTTTTTTATATACCTATTCTTTTGTATATCCATATTTATTTTTTACTATTTTTATTCTATTTTTTAAGCTTGTATTCTACTTTTTTTTAGCGGGATTCATTAGTGGGACAGCAAAGGAAGAATTTCATTGTACGAGTGTTTACTGTGCATACGACAATAAAACTTGAACACATTATAATGATCCAAGAGCATGCAGTATTTGCAGAGCTTTAATAACTCAAAACAAAATGAAAATAATTTGTAAGCAAACTGTGCTAATGCATTGGCTAAATAACATTTGTTTGCAATTACAGCTTTCATGCATCTTGGCATGCTCTCCACCAGTATTTCACATAACTTTATACCACTCTTTTTGCAAAAAAGCAAACAGCTCAGCTTTGCTTGATGGTTGGTGAGCATTCATCTTTCTCTTGATGACATTCCAGAATTTTTCTGGAGTAAATTGCAGTGCTCTCTCTCTCTCTCTCTTTTTTTTTTAAAGAGATGTTTAAAAATGAACTAAGTTTAATATTTTACATTTAATTATGTGTTGCTATGCAACAGAAACTTGAGGAGCTCAAAAAGCAACTTGTTTTCAGTGATGAGGCCACATTTCATACGAATGACAGACAAAAGTCAACAATGTTCATATTTGAGGGAAGAAAATCCCCATGCTACAGTTACGCATTGTGAAATCGGTTATAAAATCTAGGTCAGTCTGAATATATTGTTGGAATTTTGATGAATAAATCTTTTATTTTCCAACATGAAGACTAATTAATTTCATTCACCTAGAACATGTTTCTCAGATATTCATAATTCAAATGATGTCAAATTTTTAGGGACCCCTGTGTGTGTATAAAACTTTATGCTTCATTTCAGGGACGGTATACGCTCATACATAATGTGTGCTTATCTGTGTGTAAAAACTTACAAAGCTGCGAGAGGGGACAGGGTTCTCGGCCCGTCCTCTGATGACCGTGCCACTCAGACTGCGAGAGATACGACGCAGATTCTCAGCACTGTACATCTGATCCTCACTGGCTGCAACGTCGCGCACCGTAGGTGTAACAGGCTGGGGGAAAAAACAACAGATGCAAAACACATGCAGTTCAAATTTAACACCGTGATAAGCATAAATGAGCTTTATCACTTATTTCAGTGCTAAAGGCAGACATACAGTACAGCTGTGCATGAATTCATGTTCACTGACACGTGCACACACGTGCACACACGTGCACACACGTGCACACACGTGCACACACGTGCACACACGTGCACACACACGTACACACACGTACACACACGTGCACACACGCGCACACACACGTACACACACGTACACACACGTACACACACGTACACACACGTACACACACGTACACACACGTACACACACGTACACACACACACGAGCACACGAGCACACACGAGCACACACACACGAATGACTCACTCTGTGTGGAGGCGTGCTGATGTATTCTGGTGTTCTGTAAGCACTCCTCTCGATCTCAGCAGTGGGGGTTTTGGAGCGGCCAAGCGAGCCCGAGTGTCCAGATGCGAGTCTGCGTGCTGCAGCAGGACCTGTACAGATGAGGTCATGCTCAGGATAGGCTTTAAAAAAAATAAAAGTCCACAAACTTATAATTTTACACGTGCTTCTGACGAGACAGAACTGATGAAATAGCAACACTGTAGATTAAAGCAACATTTTGGAATATATATTCAAAAACTGAAAACGAGATAAACTTGTCTACCTACTGTAACTCTTAAACGAAAGCTATTGTAGTGGACGAGCAGTTAGCAACACTGCGGCAGCTGATGGGACTTTTTTGTGATTTGTATGTTTTTGCATATCCGTACTGTACGACGCAACATAGAGTATTTGTTTATACTTTCCAACACTGCTGCTGTTTCCCTAAAACCTGGGCTCGTCCCCAGATGGACTGGAAGTACTGTATCATCGCACTCACCATCCTTTCAACACGCTTACACTTACTGTCTTTACTCTCCTACACCTGTAACCCCATCATTTGGTGCCACCCAATTTTCTTTCTTCCCACAATCCCCTTCGGCTTGCTCATTAAAAGATCTAAATCTATATCCGGATTTCTGCAAAGCTGTTTTGCGGCTGAATTAAATGGAATCGAGATCGATTCCGTGGCTGGAGCAGTCGTCTCAATTCTGAGAGCAGTAAAAGCCACCGCCAGCAGACACAGGAAAAGATTTCAATGCTGCAGCACCAGCAGGCCTGCACCATACCCAAATGCCTGTGTGATGTCGGACTCTAGTCTAGTCACTGCCTTTGTATATAAAGCTGTTCAAAAATGATTCAGAATTCTTTCATTTAATACCTTGCCTTTCCTCCATTCTGAGACATTACAGAATGCAAATAATTCACTACCTTAGATGTAATATCTCTTATAAGCTGCGTCTTTAATACCCCCCTGACTCTTTACTCTTTTTCATGTAGTGAATAAATACCTTGTCTCCCGGTGGGATGTGGACTGGGCCCGCAGGAGCCTCGTGGTTTGCTGGGAGCCCGCAAGCTGGCTCGGTACAGCGAGTCGAGTTCGGACTCTTCACAGGACGAGTCACATTGCTGTGAAGCAGTTTGGGAATTGTAGTATTTGGTAACATTTTCAGCCCAGCGCTCTACGGGCATGGGCCTGGCCGGTGAGGTGGAGCGAGGCAGGAGGCACGGGGATGAAGGGAAAGATGACATGGAGCTCTGCGTACGTGGAGTGGCGTCAGGGCGCTGTGACGGCTTTTGTGAGTGAAGCATCTGTGGCTTTTCCTCTGAGCTGTATGGATCTGAGGAAGTGGACGAACGAGGGCCACTGAAGCTCCGGGACATGGGTGGGTGATGGTTGTGAGTGTCGGGTCTGTCTCTGGCTGACAAAGGCACCTGGGCAGCGCCGTTTACTGTGGGCCTAGATAAAGAGCTGGCGCCGGGTTTACAGGTCGTGTAGGCAGAGGCAGGGGGACGCTCCTGTGAGTCTGAGCGAGTGTGTTGATGCTGTCTGTTATCGGCGGATGGCGGACGTTCAGGGCTCTCTCTGAAGTAGGAGTGGGAGAGATCAGGTGTGGATGGAGCCGGGGGATGGGGGATTATGGGGGATGGTAAGGGTGGGCCTAAGGAAGCTTCTGAGAGCGAATCCACAACCTCCTCTTGAGCATCTGTCAGAAGTATTTGGATCTTGACAGGCTGTTCACTATAAAAAATAAAAAAAAAGAAGAAAGAAATAAAACAAAGAAAAGAAAGTGACCACTTGAACAATAACGAGTATACACCTACAGTACATCCAATTAAACTCCTGGCAGCCAATAGGGTTTAGTCTATTGTTCAATGTTCAGGCGCATTTCCCCTGCAAGTGTCCAAGAACTTGTGGTGCAGTTACACCCAAGGAAACAAAATTCAGTTCCTGAGAACAGAAAAGTTTAATGCAAGTTTTACAGAAAAACCAACTCGTTCGAAGATCCTAGCCTTTAGCTATTAAGCGTTTCTAAAACATATAATTTTATATAAATATTGATGTTTTGCAAAAAAATAAAAAAAAATTTAAACCAACGGAAAGTATTTCAGTCTTAACTTTTTTGCTTGTCTTATTCAGATCAAGAACTCGTGTGTACTCAGAACATTGTTGTTCCATTCGCTAGTTCAAGAACCTCAGTGGAAACGCGCCTCTTCCTCTACGTAAATGATGTAATGCCGTCCCCTGTGCGACCCAACAGAGCAGCAAAACCTGATGTCACTCTCCCATTATTCTTCTCCTGTGAATCTGCTGCCTGATAATTAAGCAGCTCGTCTGTTCTTACAGAGGTGCACTTGCGGGCTTTCCGGCTGGAGTGTGTCCATACACACACGCACAACACATCAGAGCCAGCAGCAGGTACCTGATCGGCAGCTTTTGTTCCTGCGCTTCCTCCTCCTCCTTCTTCTCCTGCCGTTGCTGCTGCTGTTTCTCCTGCTGCTGCATGCGCTGTTGCAGGCCTCGCGCCTTCCTCAAACACTTTTGCATCCGAGCCTCAGCCACTGTCCTGCCCTGCCCGTTAGCACTGCCTTCATGCATGGCATGCCTGAGTTTGGCTTCAGCAGCAAACACAAAATGAAAGAAAGGAACAAAAACAAAATAAATGAATGAAAAAAAAAATGCTGAAAAATTGAAATAAAAAATAAAGATTCGTCATGGGATGCATGCAAACATATGCTTGGTAACGACTGAAGTATCACACTGAGCAGGATTAGAAAAGGGAAAGGAAAACTTGATTTGATTTCATCAATTTGATTCTTGTGAATTTTCACAAATGTTAAACTGCAACACTTTCCAGGAAACCAAAACAAAAATAAACAAAGAAACTTAGGATGAATGTTAAAGTTTGTGAAATTAAAATGAGCTGCATTCAGCCATGGAATGAAATTAAAATAAACAGTAGTCTGAATCAAAAAGTAAAAAAAAAAATCAATCTAAAAATCCCTCTAAGCTTCAATTCCTGTTTTATTTAAAAAAGATGACTCTCCTGTCAGCTCAGGACACTTGATAAGGATTTCGCCAACATTTCACTCGACCCGACTTGGCCGAGTGCACAGGGGAACTTTTCGAACACAGGCATCGGATTAAGGTTGAGGTAGCCTGACATACAGTACCGTATGAAAGACAGAAAAGTGTGTGTACGTGTGTGTCCTTTGCACTTTAGGGATATTATACTGTACCTAAACATTCATACTGTAGGTAAAGACAAAAGCTAGACACACCAAGCATCTCGAGGAGACGAGTCATATGTGGACGACAGGGAGGACACACAGACGTGTGTTGACATTTGCAAAACAGGACACCCCCAGGCCTCCCAAACATCCGAAGAAGCATAAAAAGAGGCTGCCATGGAGACATGCACTGCCCCGATCTCATGCCAACAATTGCCTCATGTTATTCATATGACAGCAGGGACGTGAAGACACACTGATAAATCCCCCCTCTAACACGCAAGTGTTCAGCATGTAGTGGGATTTATTTGACTTCAAACAAATTACAACATAAAAGAAAGCAAGAAGGAATGAGATACAAGAAGATGAAAGGAAAAAAAAACAGGAATCCAAAAGTGAACAGCTAACTTTAGGATTATGGCAGTGACTCAGCTTCCTGGAGAATTACTATGACAACGAGTGATGATGTTAAGCCCAGGTGCAAGGCAAAGAAACAACTCGAGCAGTGTATTAAAAAAAAAAAAGAATATCTGACTCGTTCATTCAGCAGGAATAAAATGCCAAACAAAGATCAGGGTCCCAATTAAAAAGTAATCCGTTATAATATTTAAGATTTTTCTTTTAGTCTCAGTTAACTGAGCATGCGGTGGTGGTTATTAAAGCTGAACAGTGTACATCGAAAATATTCAGCAATACACCAACAGTCAGTTTAAATTTCTTACATTCGGGAACAGTTAGAACACTACAGTGGAACATTGCCCAGAGATTGCCTTCTTCCCATAGTGCACCCTGGTGTCATCTCTTACCCAAGTAAGCGATTTACACACATACACCCGGCCATCGACAGGATATAAAACAAACTGTGATTCCATATCTTCCAACGTCCAGTCCCTGATGCTTCGGTTTGAAGGGAGCTTTTGATGGTGAACCACCGTTTTCTCTCCCCACGTTCATCAATGAGCCTTAGGTGCCCATGACTCCGTCTCCGGTTCCCTGGTTGCTGTTCCGTGGGGCACGTCTGGTAGGAACTAATAACTGCATACCAGAAACACCAACCAAGGCCTGCTGGTCTGTTTTGAGAAATGCTCTGACCCAGCCAACACAATTTGGCCCTTGTCAAAGTCACTCAGAAACAGCTGAATGGGTTTACATTTGTGGATATGAGGATTACAGAGACTAGCCGTCTGAAAGAAATGTTTTATACAGTTTAACTAGATGTATTGAGATATTCTGCTCATGATCAATGAGATGATAAGATGCACAGATAATCCTTTTTGAAAATCTTGATGCAGTAATGCATGTTTTGTTCTACATATTGCATTCCACAAACAACAGCTTAAACACACACATACAGTAGGACCAGATGGTGAAGATGGCACATGTGGAGCACAGCACTTTCAAGGTAGGTTCATGGTACTTACACATTGCTTCGTTTACGACCGAGAGCGCGGCAGCGACCTCGCCTGCCTGCTCCAGCCTCAGAGACTGATCTAACAGAGCTTCCGCGTCCAGCACGCACCGCTCAAAGCCGTCCCCTTTACCTGCAGACGACACGCACACCAATGCACTGCATCACGCTGAAGCCCAGACACCCGCACCACACCTACACACTCGTGCACAGACATTAACATGTGAATGCAAGCATCCACAAACACGCACATTGCACAACACAATGTGGTGAGAGCTAGGCTACTGATTAAAATGTTACACCCACAAAACACTCGCACTGGCAACCCCAAGCATTAGCAAAGCCCCAGAAATGCCACCGGCTCTTCTCCTCTTCAGTGTTTAGCACTGTTAGACTCTGACCTTGGTTCTGGAGCTCATCCAGGTCCATGAACTTGCTGGGTTTGGGGTTGAAGCCCATGGCTGCTTCTTTCTCTTTCTCCTTCCTCCTCTGAAGCTCCTGCTCCTTTGCCCTGCGTGCCACGTCCTCCTGGAGCTCATCGAGCTCGCTTCGACCCTCTGCGCCTGCTTGAACACACAAAAATGAGAAAAAAGGATTTGTTGAAATATGCCCATTTTGTTACTTTTAAATGTAAGTAAATAAAAATAAATGTTCAAGTAACACCATAATACAAGAGACACCGTTCTGATTACACACCTAAACTCGTATGACTGGTTCCTCTGATGGAGGCTTTGACATCCAGCAGGAGGGAACTGCTGCTTTTCGACTTCTGTACACTGTTCCAAGCAGGGCCGTCACCGGAGGGGGGCTTCATCAAACCTGCGTCTTTTACGCTGGGAGAAACATGCGAGAACTCCGGATCAGTAGGTGTCTCGGCAATGTGCGCTACAGTCATCGTGACATTCTTTGCCGTCATGAGTAACGCTGCACTCATATTAGCACACAACCATCTCTTCTTTATGTCCCAAACGCAGCTGAAATTTGTGTCATTCAGGTGAACATGTAAACTGTACTGGCTGCAGTTTCACTTCCAACAAACCTCATTTCTAGTATGCATTTATACTGTATGAAGAGTTATACAGCAAAAAAGAGATACCTGTGGTTTTGAGTGAAAAACAGTTATTTCAAATGAAGCAATAAGTATTGCAAATTGATAAAGAATCACTTGTGCATGCTTTCTGTGAAAAAGATGTAAAAAAGTACAAATCACCAATATAGAATGTTAAAATGATCTGTTATACAAGTGTGAATATTGTTTCGTTTTGCAAAACGCTATAAATCCACTTCTGGCACAAGGCAAAATCGGTTTGCTGTGGTGTTTAAGTAATTTAATTTAAGTATGCGATTTAGTATCAATAATATGTTGGTTGGTTTTTACCTTTTTTTTTTTTTTTCAAAAGTATGCTCATGCCTTGATAGTGAGCCATGGAAGCAAATAACATCAAAGGAAAAGGTTTTGATTTTTTTTTTCTTTTCTAATCACAAAGACTGTTAAAGATCATGAGAAACATTATAAACAACGTGGAAAAAAAAAAAAAAAAACCTTTACAGCCTCATCGATCCCCTTCTCTGCCAATCTGAGCTTCACTTCAGTCACTGACTGCAGCAGCTTATCAAAGTACAGGTAGTGTATGTACTGTACCATACTGACCTTTCATAGGCATGTGACTACTATGACATCAGTCACCGCAAAAGAACTGTAAACTGATATTAGGCTACTGTGCATTTTCATTGATGGTGACATTTGATTGACTGATGGGATTACTCTATGGTTTGTCACAAAGATAAAAGAATAACCTAGCAACTGATATCTTTTGTTCTGCTGATTATTTTCATATGCTGTATCTTGTTGTGGACTTCATAACGTATTTAAAAAAGGAAAAAGTGTGTGAAAATAAATGAAAAATGAAAAAGATATTCATATCATTTAGGTCAACAAGTCTGATTTGTTATCATAAGGTGATTACCCTACAAATGTGTGAATACCAAGTAATGTAAAATGCAAAGCTAGTAGAGTACTGTAGTTTTAAATCTCTTGTTCCACACACAAAGTAGTGCCCTTGATCAGAGGTTAGAGAGGGATTTGGAATTCAGACTTGTTAGATGCTAGTTAGCTTTGTAGCACACGTTAACCAATAACAGAACAACACAGAGGCAATCTCAGAGGCAACTGGAACGACGTACTGTAGAAACAGTTACTAAGGAGACAAAGTGTAGTTTAAGATGACATAACATTATTAGGTGTGTCTTTTTGCTGAAAGTGGTACCATGACTGTCGGTTTTGGAACTGGCGTCCAATAAGTAAGGTCCCTTTCGCCATCCAGGAGTGGGCGGGACCAAGGTGAACAGATGTCATGACATCATTTACACTCATCACATTTGGCCGACACCCTAATCCAGAGCAACTTACTTTAAAAAATTTTTTTTTTTTATCTCACAATACATCTGAACAGTTGAGGGTTGAGAGTCTTGCTCATGAGCCCAACAGTGGCAACTTAGTGGTGGGGTTTGAACCTTAAACCTTCTGATCAGTAGTATCCAACGGCAACCACTGGACCACTACATCATGTGCAAAAGGTCAATAATATAAATTTGCGCATTGACTAACTGCAAATATCCAAACATAGACAATGAGAGTTGAACAGGGCTTTATGAAAAAAAGAAAGAAAAAAAAAAATCATAGTGTGTACCATTTTGTACTCAAACGCATTTATCCAGGCTAACAGCAAATAACGGCACAAATGATCTCATTAAGAGAATGTTTGCCGTTATTTATCCATCACCTTAAAATTATATTTAAAAAAAACAAAAACAAATAGCTAAATTGTTGAAAAACTCGACATAAATTCCTGACTGCATATATTACCAACAATAAACTGCAGCCTTTTGTGATTAAATAATTGCACAGGACAATATTGCGATTTATATTTTTATGTGATTAATTGTGCAGCACTTAAATAATAATAAATAAAAATCTCATTTTATATGAATGTTTTATAACTCGGCCATTTTTCTGTTACAGTTCATACCTGTGTGCTCCATTCACAGCTCCCTCTGTAATGGGGATGTCCAGGCTCACAGGACTGTTGCTGTTTCTTTCACTGCTTTCATAGCCGCTCTCCATCCTCTGGATGAGCCGAGGAGGATCCACCCTCTTGCCCTGAGTTGATGGTAGCGTTCTGGATGCAGATGTCGCGCCAAAACGCATTTGATCCAGTGAGCCCGTCAGTGCCCCCTGGCGGCTGCTATCCTCAGGCAACACGGTGCCCAGTGGAGCGTAGCCGGCCTGCTTTCGTTTATCTCTGCTGAAGATGCTGTCTATGTTGAGAGTGTCCCGGCGCGGTTTCCAGGCCGGCCTGTAGCGCCCTCCACCGGCGCTGGACCTGGACTCGCTGCTGGTGCTGTCGGCGGATAGCGGCCGACTCAGGATCATGCTGCTCATGCTCTCCTTAAAGTCCCGTAGACGGCTCGAGCAAGGTTTAGGTGTGCCCCGAGGGACCTGTTTCTCTTTCAGGGTCTCACCTGAGATCAGAAAGGGCAGGGATGAATAAAATTAGCAGCAATGCTAATAGACAGAGAACAAAAACCGCGTCCATGATCAAGCCTGTGACGTTTTACACAAAGTGATAACTCGGTTACTAACAGGAAGTTGATCTCAAACTGTTATCGGTTTCACATTTCAGTGCTTCGTCTTATGTTGCACTTCCTGATGGATCTTTCCTGCTGTGTGTGAAGCTGCATACCCTCACTGTGGTATCCTGCAGAAGACACCTCGTCGGACTTTGTGGTTCGACTTCTCTCATCGAATCGGCGCGGCCGGCTGGAACTCCTCTTCCTGTCCACCGCTCCACTCTTCCTATCTGTGGTCCCACTTTTCCTAGGCGTGTGGCGCTGTGTGGGCTCGCTGTCGGGGCCTTTGAAACACACAGTAAGGAGAGAACTGCAGTCATGAAAGCGTTTCTCAGTCACTTGTTTGGGAAAAAAACATTTTCAAAAATGATATCTAATGTTTTTTTTTTCTTTCCCCCTCATGTTGATGAAGTGTGCATGGTGTGTTTGGATGGACCTGTAGTATCTAGACTGCTGTGTGACGCTGCGTTTTCGGGGTTGCACACGATAGTTCCCTGGGAGTCTGACGAGAAGTGCGAGGCCATGGACTCATGGTGCGAGTGGGTAGGTTTATAGCTGTAGCTGTCCGTCGACGAGTCTGTCCGCGTGTCGCTCGAAATGGATGGCTCACGACCTGGGAGAAAAAGAAACAGAAAATTGCAACAGACTAAGCTAAAGGCAGAAGTACAATAAAGTGAAGTATGGAACCATATTCGTGTTATTTATTTAAACACAAAAACGCCTGGAAGGGATCCTACATTAATGACGCAAATTTATCTGGTTTATCTGGATTGTCCAACATATATACCGCTTATACAAATATGTTTCAAGTTGTATTAGTGATCGAGAACTGCATGCATTAAATGATCTACCAGAGTCCTCGCTGTCGTAGTAGGTTTTGGTGTAGTGGTGAAGGTCCAAGCGAGACGTCAGGTCCTGCACGGACACCGGGGTGCCGCGGGGGTCAGCGTAGAGCAGCAGGAGCGGCTGATAATGACCCTTTATACAACGAGACACCACGTCCCTCCATTTCGGCCCAATCTGTAAAAGACAGACAGAAAAAGATTCAGGGTGTTGCAGAATTCTTCGAACTCCGCTCAAACCTCGAAGTTTTCCGCATGCAATAAAAGCACCGCTTTTAGTACGAACAAGTTGACGAGATCATTACGGAATTACAAAGGTTTTTTTTTTAAAGAAGCTGGACAAGAAATATCTTTTTTTAACGAGCCCTTACCCTGAGGCGGATTTCCTAAACTGACATTCTCTCTGCTCCTTCCATAGTCACACGGAGACAGGATGCAAAAACAGTCCGGGAATAACGAACAAGAATGTGAGACGCTGCGTGTGTGTGTGTGTGTGTGTGTGTGAGAGAGGGAGAGAGTATGGGTTAGTGTATAAAGTGTGGTGGCAGTGTGTGCCTGTTGAGGCCACACCCCACTGCTGTCCAGCTGGAGAGGATAAACAATAGCGGGATATCCTTGTTTTGAGTGCACTTTTGTACAGCAACAGTTGTGACTCACATTGGCCTGACGAGGAAAAATCGTGCAACTGTCCTGGATTCTGAATGTTATTGCGGAAATGAAGCCATGCTAGGCCCGAACCCAACACGGCGGCATGTTTTTAGAGAATAAAGGTCCAACAGGGTTTCTTCGTGATTAGATTCTTCTTAATTCTGTATTTTTAAAATATTTTTTATAGATTTCAAAGCAGTTTGTGACAGACAGGTTCACGCTGATTGACGTAATGCCATAAATACGTAACATTTTAACCCCTTCCACTGAATGTTATTTATGCCATCAGTCATTTACATTTAAGCCACTTAGCAGACACATGTATATAGAGCGACTTACATTTTCACCTCATTATACATCTGAGCAGGTGAGGGTTAAGGGTCTTGCTCAAGGGCTCAACAGGGGCAACTTGGTGGTGGTGGGGTTTGAACCTGGGACCTTCAAATAATAGTCCAATGCCTTAACCACTGAGCTACCCCTACCACAGTTGATACAGAGAGTCCCTGCTTGCACTCTGCACTAAATATACAGTACCATATCAATATACAGTACTTGTGACCAGACTGAAATATTCTCTCTCTCTCTCTCTCTCTCTGTGTGTGTTAGAATACACACACTGCTCCTGAGCTGCCAGTGATCCAGACCCCCCTCTGCCCTCCGGATCTGTTTGACGCCCCTCTTCCGGTTGGAGATCTCGTTGCATGAAGGCCCCGTGTCTGTTTGAGGTGCGTGTGGTGACTCTGGACGGTTCCACTATAGCATTAAGATGGTCTTAATGGTTGGACTCGGCTTATCCAGTGACGGCTTAGGACTGAAATTTCCGTAAAACAGTTTTGCACCTGAGCCTCCAATAATGAAAATGGACTTCATATTAACTTAAACACCTCTCCTGCTAAACTCACTAACATTCAGTATGACTGCAGATCAATCTCTGTTTTCTGATGTCACCCAAGTGATGATGGGTGTTGACTCTGATTCCTCTCAAGGGTGGTTCTTCTTGCCATTCCATGGTGCTTTTCATTGAGTTCAGAAAGTTGTTTTTTGACATTTAATCATAAAACAGTTGCTAGAGAAACACTTTAGTTAAAACATAGATATTTAGTAGCTGTTAATAAAACTGTTTTTTTCAAGGAACCAAAAACCAATGCTGGTATGCTGGTAGGTATAGTAGAAGAGAAAACATAAAATAGCCCCAGGAATAAACGTGTGTGTGTTCAATGAGCCCTGTGTGCTCATGGGTAAGAAGACTAGGAAAAAGTGAATATGAATAGATGGAGAGATGGAGGGATGGGTGGATGAGTGAATGAAGGGACCATGAAGCAGTCAATGTGACCATGATGTCGCTTTAGTAAATGAGTCATTATAGCCAGATTCTTCTCCACTTATCCTGACTGGGTTGATCGCCTTGATCTCTTTAGATGTGGTCATGGGTCCCAAAATAACGTTGAGGTGACCAGCAATTACAGCGGGAAATAAAAAGGCGTGACAGCTGTTTACACATGCAAATACTCTGCCACAGCAAAACATCTTGACTGTGAGTACAATGTGCCAGTGGCCATCTGTCAGGTTTGAATTACACCCTGCTGTTATGGTTGTACAGAATAACAGGCTTAAAAACCTGGGTATAAGGGGTGGATTAAAGTCTCTCCAAACCACACAGCATGTATCCGATCATTTGAACCGCCCTGCGACAGCACATCTGAGTAATCTGCCTGCGCGTGCTCGATTCTTCTGGCCTCCATGGTTTAGTGTGCAAAACAATACAGACATTTTTATCAAGTGTTTAAAACCTTTACACCTATGAAAACATCCCAAAGCAAGATGCAATGACAATTAAAAAAAAAAAAAAAAAGTACAATACAAACTGTCTTTTAATTATAAAAATACTTTTCGAACACTGCTGAGCAACTTCATAAACTGTATTTAGAGTGGATTAGTCTTGCCAGGGACGGTCAAGTCAAACGTCTGATGAAATTTCTTGTGAATGAAAGCATAACATCAACTGATACAACAACAACTGATTGGTGCATACGTTTTAAAGAAGTCTGCACAGCTGTCAATGACTATCCTGGCTGAGGTGGCTCAAAGCCCACTACAAAAGATGGATAACTTGTCACCAACTTGTGGAAGAGACACATCTGTGGGACAGTACACACAATCGTTCAGGAACACCACTTGCACATACATTACAGGATCTCGGCTGGGCGTTATTGCCAGATCCCTGTTCACTCCAAGCCAGTTCCACATGTTTGGGCCATTAAAGGAGTTCCTGGGAGGCTAGCGTGTAATAGGCTACATGGAATAGGCAGTCTGATCATTACTCCAGTGTACTGAGAAAACTTTCTATTTTGATGTTGTCCATCACTAGTGAAACGCTGGGATAAGTGCATTAGTGTTGCAGGGGATTATATAAAGAAATAAAAACATCATGGAACCAGTATCTAAATCAGGATATCGGTACCAGTAACTAAAGTTCCCGAATGATACCAGTCCCAGGCCATATTATTCCCATTGCATCCCTGCGATAACTAACTGGTTCCGGCCCTACGCGTGCACTCGTGCATGAAAAAAAAAAAAGTACTATAAAACTAGGAGAAAGAACCCCAGGATTCTGTCCTGCAGGTAAAGATTTCTGCGCTTTTGTTTCCATTATAAATCAACCCAGGAAGTACGTTGCTGTATTTTTTTCTTTTTCCAACCCAGACCAAAGTATTAGCTGAACATAGACTAAAAGGACTTGTCAAGGAAGCAGCATTTCCAGGAGTTTTAGGCAAGTTATTGAGTTTCTAGCAGAGGTACTGTACAGGCAATGTGAATGCCATAACCATGTGACACACTTAGGATCAAGAGCAACTTGTCAGCTCTACAACAAGCACTCACAATAAAGGTCAAAGAAATCAGTTCGGATTAAAGTGAGGTGTCTGCAGTACAAATGAAGTTTAAGTGCGATGAATATTAATTACTTCATCAACATCTTGGAACCCAAACACTGTGTGAAGTTCTCTTCAGAAACCAGGCGATGAAAAGTGGACGTTCCTTCCACCTCCACCACACACACACAGACACACACACACACACACACACACATCCATCCTTCACACACATTAGCATGCACGATAAATCAACAATCCACTGAGTCATGTAAAGCTGTGCACGGACCAACATCAGACTGCATGAGCACAAAGTCATCATCATTAGAGAGAGAATTTGCACTATTACACTGTAAAAAAAAAAAAAAAAAATATATATATATATATATATATATATATATATATATATATATATATATTTCACAAATAATTTGACTGTGGTCTCATTACAGGAACAACTCTTACCTCTTTGACATGTGCATCATCGAAGTACATCCATTTCCGGATCTTGGTCTGGAAGAAGAATGTGGAGTAATGCTTGCCGTAGTAACACACCATGCCCACTAGGTAGAGCTCTGCCTGCCTGGCTTTCTCCTCTGTCACCCTGGAGAAGAGCTAAGAGACAAGAGCAGGCACAGGGTTATTCACACATGCACACACACACCCATCTAAAGGTCTTCATAATAATGAGTTCCCCCCTTGTAAGCATTTTAAAATGTTACACGGCGGTTCTGCTAAATGCCAAAGTGGCAGGGAGTGAGAATTCATGCTTTAAAAAAAAGATCACGTATCAAACAAAACCTAGAACAAAATGCAAAACGGCGTCAGGACTGACGTTGGATTTAAACGCCTAATCATCACCCAGTTCAGTATGAAACGTTTGCAAAACGTATTGCATTGCAAAGATCCACGTTATACCGATGGGCACGATGCAGAACTTTGACGCAAATGCAGGATATAACTTCTTTTTTTTTTTTTTAAGACATGAGGCATGCCACTTTTTATGCAAAAGTTGTCAGTCAACGCTCAAAATTCTATTATTGGTATCATAACGAAAACAAAAAGACAAACCCCTATTTCTAAGTCCTAAACGTCCATTCTTTCTGGACTACACTGTCTGACCCAGATCCGAGTCTAACATTAGACCAAGGAGACTGAAAAGTCCACTTCTGTCTGAAAACAGCTCGAGGGCTGAGTGCAGAAAGTCAAGTTTCATCAGTCTATCAGTTTTTTCAACGTTATTAATCGATGCCATGTTTGGAAGTTACATGACGACGAGGTAAAAATGAGCTGATCAGAATCCGCAAGCATGTCCGGCGGGTGTCTTACGTCTCCAAGACGCAGGATTGTGCCGAGACTGTGGATGACGTCTTCGGCGAGGTCGGAGTTTTCCGAGTCCCACACCAGGCCGATGGTGATGATCTCAGGAGAGTTCATGAGCACGCGACGGATACGCAGCTTCTCTCCACAGTTACCCTGAGAGGAGGAGGAAAGAGGGTTACATCACAGGATGGCAAGTCTGATGAGATCACTCAAAATATACACTGAAAATTCCACCCGAAGAAAATGTATTGTATTAAATTACATATCTGAAGAATCAGACAAATGAATTTGTCCATTGATAAATACAACAATTTCAGTTAAGAGGCCGAATTAACAATATTTTATGATTTAGTTAATTTTGTTGTAAAGAGTAATTTACAAAACCCTGCATTATTTAAAAACCGATGTAAAAAAAACTAAAAGTCTTAAATATTATGGAATGCACAGAGCCTTGTGTGTTATAAGATGTGTTAGTGTGCTAGATTATGACTTCCCAAACAGAAAAAAGAAAAACCCAGCCCCACTCACAGCCTGTGAGGGTGTTTGTGCCAGATCTGCATAAATGAGCAAGGACTCATCTTTCACAGCAAAAACACACACACATTTTTCTGTATTAGTGAGGGCCCTCCGCTGACAAATATTAATGCAGCTAATAATACAATGCCTGTACCCGAACTCAACCACAGTAATCAAAAGGAACCCATCTGGCTTTTTTTTTCTCTTTTCTTTAAACAAAAGATGTAAAAAGAAAAAAAAATTCTGACTTTTACATTCGAGTTCGAATTTCAATATGCTTTCCCAGTTTTTAATTTGTGGCATGTTGCATTGAGAAATCTACTCACTGACCACTATGCATTATTATTATTTTTATGATTATTATTATTCAGTTATTGTGATCTCTTGGCAAAAAGACTAACTGTAGGGAGTGCACAATGATCTCTAAGGCCTCGAAGCAAAAGGGGAAAAATGATTGGATTGTCTCATATTTTTACTGGGTGATTAAGCACAATAAGAAGACATCATTACCCAGGGGTGCCAATAATTATGGAGTCACACAGCCAAGTCCAAATAAGCATTAAACATTGTATACACACATGCACAAGATCCAATTAACTACCTCATCAGATGTAATTACTGTTTTGAGATACAGAAGTGGAGTGTGTGTGTGTGTGTTCATTTTCTCACAGGACAGTTGCGCAGGTCTCCCACAGTGCTGGCGTTTCTCAGCAGTTCCCCGAACATGTCCGGAGTTGGTTTTTCCCTGCACTCCAACATCCTCACAGCCTGGTTACTGCAACACACACACACACACATTACAAAATCTTTAGATTTTTGAATGTACATATCTGTAACCATCTATATGTCCCCACAGAATCAAAATGATCACCTTTCCCTCCTCTCACGTACAGTAATAATAATAATAAAAAATGTGAATAATAATAATTATAATAGTAATAATAACAATAATAATGTGTAACTTGTGTATACAAGTGAGGATGTGCTTGTATGCACATGCCTGCGAGGTGACTTCTAACTGCTGTTTGCCATCTTACCACACACACACACACACACACACACACACACACAGAGCTGCAGCAATACTACACTCTCTACTTGTCTGCGGGTCGAGTGCAGAATGTGACTGTTCCTGAAAACCGAACACCCCGCCATTCTCACGCCATTGTCCTGTCCTGCAGCGCATGTGGCCGAGCTCTCTACCATGTGCTAGCTCTGTGTGAGACACTGAAGTAATGCTGACTCTGCGCTGGACAACACCCAGCCCTCTGGAACCCCGCCGTCCTGCTCCGTAGTCAGCTACAGTATGTAAACTCGGTTCGCTTCAGCGCCTGTGTTCCATCCCAAAACCTGGCACTAATGTCTGGAAAGTGGATTCTCTGTAGCTTGTTCAGGTGCACTGGTGATGCAGCGTGGATTCACTTGACTGACTAGATGAGATCAGCTCATGTAATGAATCCCCCTCATATCAGGTGAAATGGATTTATTTTCCACTTTAAACACTATGAAAGATAGTGATGTTGCAGGGATCTACAATAATGTGCAATTTTTTTAAGAATCAGGATTATCTCCATACATTGAGCTACATTGGAATTTCTGGGGGATAAAAAAAACCTGTAAGTCTTTAAATTCTCAGATTTCAATGGTGTAAGCTAGCTGCGTGAAATATGTAAGCTAAACCGACTCCAAAACATCATCTTAAATGTATGCAATGTAAGTTTAATGTTAAGACTATCCGTAAACTGCACCCGACATTTGAAAAGGTGAATATGGAGGCTTTTATGTTTGTTCCTTATTTTTAGTTCAGACACATGGACAATTCTGAGCTTGGATGTTCCGCTCCTGAGGTAGGTTGAATGCAGTGTTTTTTTTTCTGGCGGGCATTTTTATTTTTTTTTAAACGGCCTGTGAGTGCTGAATACAGAGTAAGAACTTAATACAGTGGAACCTCGGATTGCGAGTAAAGATTTTTTTTTTTATTTGATTTGAAAAACGAGCAAGTCTTGGTTTATGAATACCGAGTATCATGCATCACGCATGCGCTTCTTGTTTTGACACCAAGCGTCATGTGATCACAACTGAGCCAACGGTTTTTCTCTCTCTTCTGCGCTGCAGAATTGTGGGTAATCATCTCCCCTGCATGGTCCATGCACATGTGTACTGTTTATTATAACACTGTGACCACGTGTGTGCGTAAAACATCTTTTATTTTGTGTCTGTATGCGTGTGTACAGCGTACACCCTTAACTTCGAAAAGCACACACCACTAAAGGTTGGTACAATGCCATGAAAAAGGCTTCTCTTTTTAACTTCTAATTGCTGCATCCTTTCACAGCGACAATAAGGACACATTCTCTTCTGGCCTCAGCAGCAGGGGACTGCAGTACTCACCACAGAGAGGTGGTGGAGATGTAGTGCACCATCTGAACGAAGGGCAGAGGATCTGATGACGCTCCACAGCTCCCACACACGCACTAGAGACGAGAAGAGAACAGGAGATCAAAGATGATGAGTGTAAAGCAGTGTATATTTATAGTTTTTTTTAGCGGTCCTGGATAACAAGAGAAACAGAAAGACATTAAACAAATATCAAAGAATTTCCAGGCAAGTAAGTATAGGTCTGAGAACTGATTCTCCTTAAACACAGTAGAAGTAGGAGCTTCACCTGCTCGAAGAGTGTCATGGCGAACTTCTGGTGTGGAATGCAGTGCTTGGCTGTACAGATGTCCTCCTTGCTCTCATCCGCGATGTGAAAGTGGATACGCATGAGGATGTTCTCCTGAGAGAGGCAGAGATGGCGGCAGTGAGTGAGTGAGAGTGTGAGTCATTTCAGGACTAAGGTGCTTTGTGCATCTCGGGGACGGTGTGCACTTTTCCTGAACTCCCCATGAGTCCACGTTTAAGAAGCACCATAAAACATTTTGTATTTTAGAACCCATGTTATTATCCAAAAATATGATGCAAGTGCAAGAGGGAAAACAGAGGGTTCATGGAGTGACATCTCGCTATCTAGCTGCAGTCCTACTGAGTCCCATGAGGGGGCAGAAACCCAAGACTGAGTGGGTGTGTGAAAGAAAAGTGAGAGGTAAAACAAAGGTGAGAAAGTTTAAGTTTGAACAGAGAATAACAGAGGGTTGGAAACGTTTCAGTGATGAAGAGAGATTGCATATAGTCGGTCACCTCTAATTAAAGCCAGCATTTCAGTTACATTCAAGTTAAATAAATATAAGAAATATGTTTTATTCTACATCAATGTTAGATTCATTTCTTTATCCCATAGTTTTATTATAAAAACATTTCTGGTTTCATTTTAAGAGCAATAACACAGACTCTCTGTCTGTCCAGTCGGTGGATTCTAATAGGGCATAAACATCCTGAAGAAGTCCAGAAGCTGTACAGTACTCTGTTGAGGTAAATAAAGGAACTACCAGTCATGCACTTAAACAGGAGCTAGTAAGAAGTGCAGAGACTTTGTCATTAGTGCCTTATACACATTGATCCCAGCAGTCACTAGGATTTTAATTTAACTGCTCCATCAGCTCTTTCTGCTTCGTCAAAAAGGAGCTGATGGGAGGGCGTGACGATGTGTCTACTGTGATTGAAGCGGCAGCTTAACAGCTAGACACAAACGTCACTGAGATCAGAGACAAATAACGTCATCGGAGAATGATGGCCTTACAGACATCAGGGTTCAGTTGCTTTACATGCTCAGGGTATCTCACATCCCATAGTTCTCTCAGCTAACTGAAAGAAAATGCAGCAAATAGCTGCACCTCTACTCCAGTGGAGACGAAACACGTAATCGAACATGACCTTTCCTTCTGTTCACCTTGACAGATCCAAGGCAGGAATAAATGGTAGCCAAAATAAACAGAGAGCAGTGCTGTGGTGAAAGAACATGCACGTCTTCAGGATTTCTTCTTCCAGAGAGACTTAATTCTCCCGAGACAATTACATGTCAAATCTTAGGCATTTGCTTGTAATTAAAAGGAAAGGAAGTATAAAGCCACTTAGACAATTCCTACAACATGCTGCCTTTGTTTCCTTTGTTATTTCCTATCGAACCCAATAATCCAGTGTAAAGCCACCTTCGGAGTGCTTCCAAAGAAGCAGGTCAAGCACAGTGTGGGATCAAAGTCATCCTGAAAGTGCTCATTGCGGTAGAGATCAGGGCTCAAGTACTTCCACTTGAACCTTCACAAACCATGGTCCTTGTTTTGTGCACAGGACCATTGTCATGTTAAAACAGGTTTGGCCTCTTAGTTCCAGGGAACAGAAACTCAAATTCTACAGCAAAAAAATCCAAATTCGTGGGTAGGTGTCCTAAAACTACCTGGGCATACAAAATTGGTACTGTGAAACGCATTTTCCCATAGGAAGTAATGTAAATGCAGATGATTCGTTCCAGCCGCCCTAAAGTATTACCAACATTACCAATTTTCAATGTTTTGATCATAATAAATGTATTATAAAATGTTATCATACATTTTTCTTTGTGTAAAATATAAAATAATAAGACATTAAACCTCTCCTAACTTCCTCTTGGCACCGGCTGCTTTAAAAATTAACCTGAAAGTGGTTCCGTTTTCTTTTTGCTAACATCCTTGCCAACATCCTTTGCATGCCGATGCAAGGTTCTGGCAAAATTTCAGTTCTTAAGGTGAAAATGAACGAGGCGGAGCATTTGTATGCCAAGGTACGACTATAATATTGTTGTTCCTATAACTTAAGTGTCTCTTTGCTCAAAAATGAGACACAAATGCTCTGCTAGTGGGCACACAGAGCAATCTGAGATCAAAACAACTGAACTTTATATGACCCTGTACATGGACCTTTCAGTTTTCCCATTGCTACAGTGTGGTGGAAGTTCACATCTGCTTTGTGCATTCTTCTGGAGATAATCTGTTTAAATTACCCAGAAGTTATACATATGCCACGTTATCATGACCTTGACCCAGACGCACAATTTTTGACAAATATGTCAGTTCCAAAAAAAAAAGGAAAAAAAAGAAAGAATTTTCAAGATTTCATATGAGATTTTTTTTATGCTAGAAAGTTCATGCTAAGGTTATGTTAATCCCTAACCTATATATAGTCTAAAGACTCCTTTAGACTATATTGATTCAGAATGCAAGTATTTGTGTTTGATAAAAAAACACTGACTGACTTTCTTATTTTCCTCTTATAAACCTGCTTAATTGCTGTATATAGATTGAGCATGGTACAGGTAGAATTGATTTAACTGCATACGTCACCCAAGCTTTAGGAGCACTTACAAAGCACTCAGCAGCGTCGTCCATGATGCCCAGCTGGAAGCGCTGCTCGTCCTGAAAGGTCTTGGCCAGAGCCGTACGCAGGGCATCAGAGGGCAACACCTTTTCTGTGCTGTACTGAAACTGCACAAAGATGCTCTGCAACGACACAACACACATTATAGAACAATACTAACTACAACAAATTATAGAAATTTTTATAGGACACACAGAGCTAATAGTCCAAATCTCTGCAAAAAGAAAGCAAAATCATTACTATTATGAGACTCTAGATCATTAATCAGTTTATCTACTTTTTCCTTGAAAATGATAGATCTTATCAACACCAGGAGAACAGATGAGTGGAGCGTTACGTCTGCCAAGTCACTACTATTCTGTCCTCACTCTGTTCTTTAGCTCAGTGAGATAAAAACAACACTGAGCACTGCCAAGTTCTACCTGGTGAAAACACAATCGCATAAGTAAACCTGTACTCGATGCCTGTGCATGCAGAGTGAACACATGACCATGTTTGTGTCTCTCTCTCGCCCCCTCTCACTCCCTAACTCCATTTGATCTTTAACTCTGTCTCTTTTGGCACGCTCTTCTCTTCCCCTGTCTCTGGATGTTGCCAGTTGGCCTGATTCACTGTAGCCATGGCAGCCATCATAATTATACTTATATAACATATTGCATAACAGTTCCACATGTATACTTACTGACAAAAATGGAAATAAAATAAGTAATTAGAAAAGTGTTCTATAATAAGGGCATGTCAGCTTCATATGATGCTTGTTAATTAAAAAGGCACCCCAGATCACCAAGATTCCGAGATTGTGCCCTCTTTGTGTGTGTCCATAGACAGATGGATATACACACAAACTGATCCGTCATAACATTAAAACCATTAACTCGTAAATCACCTAGGTTTTTATTTTGGTTTCCCAGCATCAGTGCTGCATCACCAACAAAGGGATCCCCCACTGAACTATGACCTGCCCCATAAACAGCATTCTGTCTGAGAGACTTATGTGATTTGCAGGACACGTACTCCGTCAACAACATCCATAGCTCCCAAAATCAGCAATTCTATGGACGCCTTCAATAGGAAAGCAAAAACAAGGCAGACCACGCATCAGACCTTCATGGACTATCTATGTGCATGGAGACACCTTGCCGTCCCAATGCTCTGAACGGTGCAGGAGTAACTAGATTTAAGTTTAAATCTCTGTATTGTTTGTGGTGCCTAGCACCAGGACAGGGCCTTTGATAGCACTTGTTTGTCCAGCACATGCCATGGATTCTCGATCGGACTGGGCTCTAGGGAGTTTAAGGGATGGGTCTATGACCTTGGTGTTTTTTTTTTTTTTTTTTTTTACACTTATGCCCTTATTCATGCAACTTACATTTTATTTCATTACACATCTGATCAGTTGAGGGTTAAGGCTCTTGCTTAAGGGCCCAACAGTGGCAACTTGGTGGTGCTGGTGATTAAACCTGGGACCTTCTGATCAGTAGTAAAACACCTTAACCACTTGCACCCCTGGCCTTAAGGTGTTTGCCTACGTGTGAGAGGCTGTGGTGCCCTGGGTGTTCAATGGGTGTTCTGATGCCTTATTTATCGTGGTCAGCATCTACCTTTTTTCTATGATTTGTGCTGCAATGGTATTTTTTGTGCCTAGCCTTTGGTTACTGCAGTCTTGGGTGAGTCTTGGGTGGGATCTTGTCCCCAGCTCACTGGTATTATGATATTATATGATATGATAGATGATATGGTACTAATCAGTGTTAATGTTATGCTGATCGTGTGTATGTGCGTCAGCTAACAATAAACACAGATCATATCTCACTACAAGAGTTTCTTTTTATTTCTTTGGCACAATATTCCAACTTAGCGTGAAGGGTTTATTTACATACTGATGATGGTTCTACAGACCTCTAGAGAAGCTAATGTCAATTATTTAACAGTTAGCTCCGGTCCAATAACTTAATTGGTCAAGATTAAGTGCTTCAAGAGTGTCTATATTTCCTGTAACCACACTAGGATGTGTCACTTCGCTCGTCTTTGTCTGCCACATAAAATTCCACCTACTAATTTAAAACATTTACTACAACACTGTTAGTGGCTTCGTCATGGCCAACGATTATTTTCAAGATTATAACTTCTGATTCGATAAATAAAATCTTGTCAGATGAAAGTGAGAAAAAGACAAATTTTCTCAGAACTTTTGGCAAAATTAAATGTGAGAGCAATATAGCTGTCGTGTTATAAAGTGAGAGTAACTTCTTTAAGATTTAGTTTTGTTAATGGAGATATTAAGAAATATTAATAGCGACCATAATAAAGATTGATTTAGACTAGACAAGCTCACAATAAATAAGAAGAATATTTCCAAAAATGACGATTTGATACTGTGATACTGTTATCGTCTTGGCCTTAGACATGTATCTTTAAAAAATATTTTTTTTTATTGTTTTGTGCAGCCTTTTACTTTTAGTATGCTAATTAGGCCCAAACGCCATTCCAAGGCATCACATTTTAATTTTCTTCAAAACCACAATCACGGCCAATAAAAAAATGGAATCTTTTTCTTGTCATATGACTGATCCATTTGCATACTCATCAATATTCCAGCGTCTTCCGGAGATGGGCGTGTACACAGGATCAGCCTCGTCTGTGTCTAATTATTTCAATGGTCATACAACACATTGTATTTGTTATGGTGACTGTACTGTTTATTAAAATAAAGAGAAAATGTATTCTTAAATTCTTGTAATATAAATTTTGAATAAGATCCATCACTCTTCAATTTCTTGATTGTAGAACTGTGAAACTGTCGATATTAAGTATACCGCACTCGTATCATACTGATTAAATAACTTTAATACCTCATACAATACTGATTAAATGACTTCATTTAATACCTCATATGCTAATTTTTAATATCTTAAATAACCTTTTTAATACCTCACTGCTTAAAGTTAGCAAGGTAGCTAAACAGGGTGAGGTAAATTTTACTTTATTTTATGGCACAAAAGATATCAGTTGTCAAGTTGTTGAGCGAGCTAGCTAACATTCTATAAACTATTGTATACTCAAATAACTCAAACCAGTAGGCAAGTTTAACATTAAGCTAACTTTCCACTGCTTCTGTTTGGTCTTCAAACATGTGCAAACTGTGGGGTGTGTAACTACAGGACCATATTTAGGAAAAAGGATACATGAATAAAGTTGATTTACTATTTACTTATGGGCCAGTGTAATGCTTGAGGTTTAAACAGCGATACAGCATACATCATCATGCTATTTTTAGATGCAACCCATTTAAATTGTATAATATATTGCCTTGCAAACAATGACAAACTGGCCATAATTCTGAACACCTCACAAACACCTTTGTTTCTTTAAAAAACGCACCTACACCTAGGTGTCTCCTGTAGGCACACCAGGTTGTGCTGGAGTAGTAACAGGACTGCAGGACATATACAGTACTGTATATTAACAACATATGCCACGTATTATAGTTCTCCCTGTGCACAGAACAGGTGATGTTAGTTCTAGTGTATCTGGCTGAAGAGTTGTGCTAATTAGACTCAGCTGGATTAGCTAATGAATGAAACACACATGTGGCAGTACTTTTACTTTCTGAAGCCGGGGTTTAATTCAGGCATGGATTAAGCGAGTCACATTGGACTACAGCAGACGTCTTTTTGCCTCTGTGCTCATCCGGATCCTGCAGGTTTTGAAAAGTTAAAGAGTTCTTACTAAATATTGATCGCAATTTTATAGCATTAAATAAGAAATTATTCATATTATTAAAAAATTTGAGAATGTCATTAAAAAATTTACATTTCGCTTTTGTCATCAAACAATAGTTATTTTAACAAAGATTTTTTTAAAAACTTTCTTTGCACCATTTGCTTTAAATGGAATCATACCCATTCTTGTGCAACTCAATGGACTCTTCTGTTTTAGTAGCGTAATTGAGCGTGTCTTATATGACATGAAATGCCATATAATCATCTTTTAAGTAAACTTTGTAAACTTTTATTTAAAACCTTTGCTAGGGTAGGACATCATTTCTCAACCAAATGCTGCCTGTTTTTCTTGCAATTTATTATTATTATGTTTTTATCAAAGACTGTCAAAGATCACCCTGTAGGAAATGTTTACCCGATTAAAAAGGATGCATTTTCCCTAGCGTTGGTTTAAAAGTTTAAATTGCATTAACTGATCTTTTAATTTAATGGTGGTGTAGTGATTAGCAATTATGCCTCGCACCACTAAGAATGGCTAAAACTAGGGCAGCTAGGAAGGGATCAAGCAGGGATGGATTAATTGGTACGGATTATACCAATTCCCACCTCGGGTATGTGTGCGCTGAGTTAGCATTTTCTCCCCGTGCTTGGTGGGTTTCCTCCTACAGTTCAAAGACATGCAGTGTAGTCTGACCGGCGCTGCCAAATTGCCCATAGTGTTTGAGTGTGTGCATGCTTGTGCCCTGCGCTGTGCACACAGTCTGGTGCCTCAAGTCCCCTGGCCTGTACAATCCCCCTAGAACCCAGTACTGAATAAGCGGTATAGAGAATGAGTGAGAGTGAGTGAGCATTCAAACATTAATTCTAGTTAAGTGAATCTTTTGAGAGCACTGATTAAAGCTAGTTTAAATCCACTCATATCACAGCGCACACCGAACCAATGTCCTGTACCCAACAGTACAAATTTGAATATACATAGAGTTACGTTGCTTATACTTACTCAATTATAAATAAGTAAAAAAATGCCCCTGAAAAATACAATATTTACTTTTAGGGATTTCAGCGTATTAAAAGGTTTATAATCCAGTTTCATGAGAAAAATCTTAATTGCCTTGTGTTTATAAATCTAGACGTATTTAAAAACATAGATGTCATATGATCGTGACTGTACACTGACTGGTTAAATTTTATTTAACCTCCATGCTTGATTTCCAAGAGTGGGGTTCACTCAGCAAGAACTACACATGCGACCGATCATACAGACAGTAAACAGGGAGAATTAGACACGCAGCACTGTGGAGCATACAGGTAAGCATACGCCAGTGTTGTACCGAGATGTTACACTCCTCATTTATACTTAATGAGCTTTTGATAGGAAGCCCAGCTGGTTCTTGAGTGCATTCATCAGAACGTGATTAAAGCCAGAGTGATGGAGACACAAAGGATCATGAGGTGACGGTGATGGGGAAGGGAGGAAAGCAGTGACCCTGTTTATTCATTTTTCATATTCATGTGAGGCTTTTTTTAAAAATCTTGTACTTAAGAAAAACTGAACCCTAAGCCATGAGCCTCAAATCAAATCGAACTACATTTTCCTTCCCACGTAATATCGATCAGATCTCAAATATCCACTCGTCCGCACTGAGATTAGAAACCGAGCATGAAAGAAACACACAGGAATATGAACCAAATGTCAATAGTGATTACAAACACTGGGAACCATACGTGATTCGTCTTTACCTTGAGAGCACAGAAGATGCACGAGTCCTCCATACACTTGTGTGTGGTTAGTTGCCGAAAGCTTCTGCGGAAAATATCCAGGTGCCAGAGAACCTGTGAAGGGGAAAAAAAAAAAATCTAATAAAGAAACATAAAATAACAAACTCATCAGACAAGGAAGTGAACCAGCATGGAATGAAGTGCAACACTCTATGGAAATCTATGCTGCAATGTCTTTTCCAGAAAGATCTAACAAGTTAAAAAATTTGATCAGAAGCAGTAAAACACCATCTTCATCCGTACTGTACTATACCTGCTGGAAGACAGGATGACGGCTAAGATTCGACTGACAAACCTCTGCCTGTTTCGAATACCCAGATATACCGCTCCAGATCATCCAACATGACAAGAAAGATGCTTCACCTATCAGATGTCAGCTGTCTTATACATTTAATAATACCTGCAGGACAGGATGCCAGGTTCGGTGCGGATAGAAAAGTGAGATGGAAAATGACACAGACAGGATGACATGAAATTGAAGAAAGAAGAAATGAAAGCAAGGAAAAAGACAGCTGTTCTTCTTATGAGGCAAGATGTGGAGTGGCAGGAGAACACACAGTGCCCCAGCAACTTCTTCCTGCTGGATAGGTCCATCCAAAGACATGCACACACACACACACACACACATACATACTGTACATAGCAGACATCTGTCCAAGCAGGAAAGGCTCTAGGGTCTGACCTGGCATGTGTCTGTGTGCATATGTGGACCCCATAACACCATGAAATTTTCTTTTCTTTCTTTGTTAGTCGTACCTCAGTCGATTCTTAATTCAACAGCACCTCAGCACTTTCACATCTGTGTACTGATGCAAATTCAAATACATGCTATACGACTATAACTCTTCACTACCCTTTCCTTTGAGAAAGAAGAAAAAAAAGATAATAACATCTCTCGGTTTTGTACCAGTCAAATAAGACGGACAACTTCCAGAAAGTAAGAAGTCGTCAGTGATCCAGAAAAAAAAGTCATAGTGACACGAAGCAATGTTCTAAATGTAATGACTCGTAATGAGAGAAGGATAAATAAGTTACGTCACTACTATATCGGGCTACGTTCACATTACAAGCTACATCGGGAATGTTCCCCTGTAAAGTTGGACTTTATCTAATCCCAAACAACTTACTACATGATTGACATTATCATGATTAATAAATCAAACTGGAGACTTCTCGGGTTGTGAGTTGAGATCGGCAGTATTACAACAGGGAACCTTGCCAATGTATTGCCTCTGTACGCAAAGGCAGCCGATGACCTGAGGAAGGAGCAGCTTTTCACGGTGAAGATTAAAAGCTTGAAAAGTTGCAAGCTGTTGACATTAAACAAAAAACTGGCAAATCCAGTCCTAATGCCCAGAGGAGAGCAGGATTGTTAGATAAAGACTTACAATAAATGATACACAATATAAAGTCTGTTCCTTTTCCATAAGCAGCACAGATTTCACTTTGGTTCAAAAAAGGCAGCCCAAATGAGACGCCTGTGAAAAATCTTGAAAACATGATTGATTGTATTGTAGCGACTTTATGTCTAGTCAAAAAAATGACCCGCATACATGATTAGCATATCTACACAGCCATAACGCACGTAAAGATTATTGTGCCATAGTGACAGCAGGTAAAAACATATATGATATGACCTCATTAAAATGGACATTTGTCCCTTTCTCCTTTTTTTTAATTTTTTTTTTAAACAAAACTAGACATAATCCTTCTGCCTATAAACATTAACAGCCTTCACAGCAGGAAAAACAGTTAATTATGCATTAGGGCACATTAAAATAAAGTATATTATGTAACTAGGATATGAATCTACCTCATTAGCTACAGGATAAATTCATGGGAGACTAATTTACACTGTTTTCTTTGCTATGAAGATTGCTATAGAAGCCAAAGTGTTTATTCAAGCACTGAGAAAGATGAAAACTCCTCATCAACGGCAACAGCAAGGGAATACATCCAACGGCACTCTGTTGTGGATCTGTAATCATGAGGCCCAAGTAATGAGCAGTAATGGTACGCTGATGATTGGTGGAAAGCAGAGTGAGCTCAGCCTCAGCTGTTCATTACTGCTGTACCATCTTTCTCAGACCAGCTCCGGCTCTACGGGGGTCGGGGGGGAGGGGGCGGGGATTGGATCACTGGCATCACTGCCAAGCTTCAGGGCTCCACACGAGCCACTTCAGAGCAGCTTAACATTCTGAAATATTCACCGTTTTAGGCTGTTACACCAGGATTATTCCTGCAATACGTACACCAAATCATCCACCCAAATCACTTTAACTATCTATTAAAGCACCAAAGAACATTCCTCAAAAATTCCTCTGGATTTCAAATATATCGTAATCAAGAGAGAAGACAGGAGTAGAGATAAGAAGGGGTCGAAGATCCAAATGGTGTCCATGGATCAATGATATGACCGAGTAGAGCCATGCAGATCAGACAGATCTGAGGTTGCACTGTGGAGAAAATGACACTGCTGCGGTGCACATTACATGCATGAGATGGTGACGACAGGAACAGGAAGAAAGATAGAAGGATAACAGGAAAGAGGAAAGAATAGCTACAGTCTGGTCATTGCCATTAGCTCATTTTCTCCTCCTCCAACTACATATGCTTCCTGATGGACGTGAACTATTATTTGGATAGGTGAGTGGCCATATTTTTCTGGGGTGCAAATGACTGCAGATTAGAAAGAAAGTCAAAGAATTTACAAAGAAAGTCATACAGTAAAAGAAGAAAATAAATACCCAAGAACTAAATGAAAAAAAAAGAAAGGTTGTCAAAAAACAAAAAAGTATGTAAAGGCACAAAGCCATGTAGAAGGTTTAGGCCAGTGGGCTCCAACGTTATCTTTAAAGGGCCTGTATGCTTTAGCAGCTAGCCCCTAACCATGGATTGAAGATGGAGAGAACAGGGCAGGGATAGCTCAGTGGTTAATGGATTGGACTACAGTCAGGAAAGTATCAGGTTCAAACCCCATCACTACCACTGTTGGGCCCTTAAGGAGGGCCCTAAACCCTCAACTGGTTAGATGTATAATGAGATATAAAATGTAAGTCGCTAGGGATAAGGGCATCTGCCATATGCTGTAAATGCAAATTATTAAAAAGATAATTATTCAGCCTCAGACTCTTAATGACTACACAATGCAAAAGCACGTTGCTACCAAAAACATTTAAACACCAAGGAAAGATTGGCAAAAAGAAGCCACTTAAAGGTATATGCCAGAGCGTTCTAATGGTACCTTTAAAGGGCCTGTGTGCTTTCATTTAGCAGCTACCCCCATGCATTGAAGATGGAGAGAACTGATTAAAGGACTGCTGTGTCCACGTGTTAAAAGATATTATGTCAGCCTCAGACTCTTAACGACAGGCTACAAAATGCAAAAGCACAGGGCTACCAGAAACATCTAAACCCCCTCTCTGGTGTTCTCTCGACATAACAGGAAAGTGCTGATTGCACATCCGTCCCTTTCTGCACCAGAGCGCATCACTGACTCAGCAGCAGTGGGGGAAATATTGTAAGACTGTTTGTAAATATGAGAAGCCCAGACATAACACTGTCCCCTTCTCTCAGTCAGGCTCTTCCTTTCTTTTTTGTCATACTGTGTCCTTGACTCTGTCCTCGGATTGAAATCGGATCAGTTGGTGCAAAAAGTAAAGACATTTTGCTGTTATTTTCTGCACATGGGTGCAGATCATGTCTCGCTTCTGGAAAAAAAAGGATGTATTTGGTGATGAAGTCGGATCCAAAGAACCAATTTCACAATGTTGATGTGAGTTGAAAATAGCTTCTGGAGTGCTGAATCACTCAAGACACAAAGAAAGAATCCTGTGTGCGTCACTCTGACTCTGAGAAAATAACAATTAATTTCCATGTGTTTCCTATGAACCAGAAGGTGAAAAAAAAAAAAAAAACAGTCAGCCTTTAACAGCATGCTTCTACAAACACTTACCCAAGAGCCCATACTGAAGAACGATGGAAAGAGAAAAGAGATAATGGGCAAATAAGCATTGAGCACGTTGGGTAAAAAAAAAAATGAAACTAGAAATGTCCTGCTGGGATAAGTGACTTCTCGTCTTCAAATGCATTAATCATCAGACCCAGACGCACTGACTTGACCGATCAGTAAATAATACCGCACTGCTCTCCTTTTTCTCTGTTTTCACTCCACTCACCATTCTTTGATGCACTGAGTTTGGATGATTATGGACTAAAATTTAGGTCACAGGTATGAATCATGTCCAAAACATCTTACAGCTCTCTGGCTGCTGAATACGAGTGTTCTGGGGGTCATTTTGTGATGATAACCTCAACCAGTTTACAGAGATAACATTTGAAACATGACTGATGTGTCCTTCCGTCCGAGTTGAAGACAGGTTAGTTAGCAGATAACTGCCCAGCAACTAACTAGCCCAGCCTTCATCAACTCTTAGTAACCTTTATTTATATCATTGAACACTGAGGATGTCAACTTGGGAATGCTTTATAATCCCTCTAACCTGAATGTGTTGAAAGGGTCACTAACCCCCCCCCCCCCCCCCCCCCATCATCTTTTTCCAATCTCTTGATTCTGGTTGGCTAGGAAAATGCACTTCCACAAAGGGATTTAAAGTGTATTTAAAACTACAGACATTGAAACGGCCATAACAAAAATCAGTTAAAGGGAATGAAATTCATGCATGGCAGAATGCACGATTGGAGCTGTTCTTCAATTCAATTATTCAATTACTTAAAACTGAAGAAAGAACTAAAGAAAGACTTTAAAGTTTAATTTAATTTCACTGATTCATATTTTTACATAATATACACGTATAAAACCTTTTTATACATGGCAATTGTAGCAATTAAGCGGCACAGTGCTGTCTTGGGTTTAGTGCTGTCGCTTTGCATCTCTAGGTCCTGAGTTCGATTCCCGATTCCGTCCGGTCTTCCGGAGTTCTTGTGCTTGGTGGGTTTCCTCCGTGTTCTCTAATTTCTTCCCACAGTCCAAAGACATGCAGATTAGGCTATTTGGCATTCCCAAATAGGTCTGGGTTTGATTCCCGCATTGGGTCAGTGTGCATGGAGTTTGCTTGTTCTACCTCCTGGTACTGCGTTTTTTTCCACAATCCAAAAGACATGCAGATTAGCCTAAACTGCCCATAGTGTGTAAATGAGCGCACCCCAAGTCTACTGGGATAGGCTCCAGACCCCCCATGACCCATTATAGAGGATAAAGTGGTATAGACCATGAATAAGTGAGTAATAGTAAGAGAATTTGACCAGAGCTTTATTTGTAGGCAGTAAATTCTAAGCTAGTCATGTGGCGACTGCCTTGTGCTGCTCTGGCATTTCCTGATCAGGGCCTCTCCTTAAAGCGTTAACACTTTTCATCGGTGTAGCTGTACTTAATTGCCCAGGGACCAGAGCGAGAAGAAATACGATCCTTAAAGAGCATATTAATAAAAGCTCATTAAAGTACTGCATTTAATTCCAGACAAAGAAATGACTGTTTTCACCCCTAGGCTCTCGGTTTGCTGTCGCGACATATTGTCATGCCCCATAGCAGCACACAATACAACAGTGTGGCTCAGCCTCCTCCAGCTCATAACTGACACTAATTTGTAGCTTCGGAGGTATTATTATCTGGCTAAGCAGCTTTAAATCCATATAGCTGGTTATACAGTAATCTATAAATAGAGGGCACCTAATGCCAGGTTGTGTGTGGGGTAATTATTGTCCAGGCCAGAGTGCGCATGACGGTTGTTTGTGCCGTCTATTGCACACAGGTTTGACTCATCGCGGAGCTCTGTGTAATGTTGTTCCTGTGAACAAGAGGCAAAAGTCTTAAATAATTAGCATCACTTCCTCTATGCAACACATCTACTGTAGGTTTAGACTGTCTAACCCACGGTACACGGTGCTGTGTGAATCATGATGTGATGTGTACAGCTGAACGCTTCGCGAACACTGATTGGGAATTATGCAGCACAGACACCGATTTTTATTCATTATTTCATATTTGTATTTTAGCGTTTTATTGCATTTTGCATCAGTTAATTTTTTTTTCTCAAGCTGGTTGCTTGAGAAATTGGGGTGGTTAAAAACAATGAGAAAAAAAAAAAAAACATTGTTTTTGCGTGGCGAAACACTACTTGCTTGCCCTGTAATCACCAGGCTTGAAATGCTGGAATCATCTCAAGCAGAGACTGAATGTTATAATATTTCTGGTGCAGCTTAGTGACATAAGCCTAGAAGTCACAGAGACTGACGCAATACACACCCACCAGCCATAACATTAAAACCCCACACAGCTGACGTGAATCAGAGTTAATCATCACGTTGCAGTGGCACATGTCGGGGTGGGATACGGTTGGATATATTGCTTTTTGAAGTGTTGATTTGTTGAAAGCAGTAAAAATGGTATAAGGAATGGTATAAGGAAAAACATAAGGAAGGACCTGAATGACTTTTACAAGGGTTAAATTGTGACACCTAGATGACTGGGCATGTCGCAAGTATGCAGTGCCCATCAAAAGT
Organism: Clarias magur; assembly: GCA_013621035.1. NCBI lineage: Eukaryota > Metazoa > Chordata > Actinopteri > Siluriformes > Clariidae > Clarias > Clarias magur. The sequence continues at coordinate 438,102 of QNUK01000308.1, read as the reverse complement.
GCTCCAAGAGGGACAACCTGTGATGCAGAGACAGCCTGTTGTGGATAAGAATCTCTGTGCTAACAGCAGTTGACACTAAATAACTACAATTTTCTAGTTTCTAGATTCGTGGTATTCTTGCTATTTCAAATAAAATTAAATAATTGTTAAATAAACCTAAGCATCAACTTGAAACACGATTACAGAACAGGTATTTTCAAGACTCTCAGTCCAGTCTGCTTAGTGGAATTTCTAATTTCCTCAAACAGTGGAGTGTCAGGTGCCCCCCTGCTACACCACACACTAAAAGAATGTTACCCAATAACGCTAACCCTAACACAAGAGAACTCCATTTACTTTTATAAAGCTTACATATACAAATACAAAATAAAAAATAAAAAAAATTGCAAGCTGCAAGAAAAAACATCATTCTGTGTATGTTAGTGGGTCAGTATTCAAGGAAATGTGGTACAGGTAGGTTTGGGGTTAAATAATCATGGAGTGTTTTACTGGGTGGTGTTAGGCTATTAGGATTGGGATTGAGATCAGGCATTGTGTTTAGGATTGGGACTGGAGGATAAGATTAGGCTGTTGTGGTTGGGTTTGGATGGTTAGGATTGGGATAGGGGGTAGTATTGGGGTTAAGATTATGGGTTACGAGGTAAAGATTGGGAGTGGATGTTAATATTGGGATTAGATTAGAGGTTGGAGATTAGTACTGAGGAGAGATTATGGGACATGGGTGCGGTTGGGTGGTAGGGATTGGGATTAGAAGTTAGTATTGTGGCTAAAATTAGGGGTTATGGTTAGGGTTTGGTTTTAGGATTGGGGTTGAACATTATTATTGGGGTTAAAATTAGAGAATGCAGTTGGTGGTAGGTGGTTAAGATTGCAATTAGAGGTTAATGTTGGGGTTGAGATAAGGGGTTACGGGTGGGTTTTGTGGTTAGGATTGGAATTGGAGGTTTTATCGCGGTCGAGATTAAGGCATTTGCTTAGTATTGAGGCTTGTGACCGGGGCCAGGCCTCTGATTTGAGGTTAGTATTAAAGTTGGGATGGAGGGGTTGTTCTTGGGGTTAAGTGGTTATGATTGGTGTTATAAAATTAGGACTGGGATTGCGATTAGGAGGTTAGAGTTTGGGCTGGTGTCAGGGATGAGTTAGCATTAGGAGCTTAGAATTCTAACTGGTTATAGTTAGAAATGGAATATAATACAGATTAGTCCTTTAGATACTGTAGGTGTCTCTAATACAGTATATAAATACTACGATTTATTGATACTGTTTGACCCAGAAAGCTTTTTTAAAATTAGTTTACACTTAATGATATCAACCTGTGAAATTATCTTAACATGCTTCATTTCTTAATTTAATCTCATGCTGTGATGTGAATTATTAACTGATGCATATCTGCTATTAGGCATAATAATTAATGACTATATTTTCCCCGCTTGACTGGATTAGAAACATCATTAACTGCTGGTCTTTAAAGGCCAGAGAGTATAACACGTATGTCAGCTCTTGTGTAGTTTTCCGTTTTGGGAACTTCATGCTTGGTTTCCAAAACATTAAACTCATATTTACAGTGTTTTCATTCAGGATTGAAGGAGAACACTCGTTATTTATAGACTGTGCGTTTCCCAGTGTGTATTACCTGCAGAGCGCTGTTGAGGAAGCAGCTGTTCTGTCCTGGCTCGTTGCTGAGCCCTTTGCTGGGAGCGATGGAGGTCATGGTGCGTGGAGTAAAGATGCCCTGCAGCCCACTGCTGCCTGATGCAAAGTAGTTCCTTTTCCAGGACATGTTAGAATTGGCTTTCAGTAACCAGTCTGAACCAGTAACACCAGCACAAGGGTCATATCCTCAAAACCGAGAATGCGAAAACAACACGTCCAAAAGGAGCTCTTTCATGGGCTGGCATGACCTAATTCCTTGGCTTGCTCTGGGTTTCAGGCTCATAAAGCATCAGCAAGAGGTAGAGGAGAAAAAAAAAAATAAAAATCACAAATACCTATAGAGCTGTCGCAGGCTGACTTACACACTTGTCTTCTACTTTTTTTTTTCCACACCTCTTTCGTCCACACCCTTTTTCTGAGAGCTTGTTTGTGGAATCTCGCAGACTTCTGTGTAGTGGGTCTCAGGTTTGTTTAGGGTTGTCCTAATCTCCACTTGGCACTCACATCCAAAAACAGCTGCTGGAATTTCCAGTATATTTCTATGAGGGATGTGGTTGGCGTCTTGTCCTTCCCTCGCTTGTAAATATATCAGCAGGGTGTGAATATTCACACTTCAGAAGATCTGGAAAAAAGAAAAAAAAAAGTGAAAGATAAAATTATTCAAAACTTTGGGCCACATTTAGAGCTTAGTCATATTGCATTACATCCACAAAAATAAAGCTGCTATGATTTTTATTCCCCAGCATCATCAGCTACGGAGACAATGATAGGCTTAGCTAAGGTGAACTTTATTAAACACTGCACATCCATGCATGCTGAAACAGATAGTGGGAACAATCTGAAAACTGGAAGAAAAAAAATAATTTAAGGAAATGCTGAAACACATTAAATGTGAGTGTACTGAAATATCTCGGCTCCAGTGCAACAGGGGGCTGTAATGCATCAACCGAACACAAAGTCAAACCCGAAAGAAGATCCCACAAAATACAGTTGCATTTCGATCAGCAAGAAAACTGCACAGGGTATTCAATCATGTTAAGCCAGATTCCAAACCTCAGGGAGCGAAACTGCTCAGTTCAAAGGGAACCGTGAATGATGTAAGGATGAAGTGAACAACGCTTCATCATTTTGGCGGAAGTGGGGACGCAATTTTCCCACCAGTCATAGCATCTCGCCTAAAGCGCAAAATAAATGGAGGTTGAAAAGACATTTATAAAATGTTGTTTAATATTACGTCAGCATGGTGGCTAGGTAGTTAGCACAGTCGCTTTTCACATCCAAGGTCCGGGTTCGATTCCTCTATAGGTCCGATTCCCGCCTGCATGGAGTTGCAACTGCATGTTCTCCACGTGCTCTGGTTTCCCCACGGTCCAAAGACCTTCAGATTAGGCTAATTGGCTTTCCCTAAACAAACATCAGTGATAATTGTCAAGTTTTTCTGTGAATTAAAAATTCTCACTGGCAGTCAAATGACAATGAAACTAATCGAAACTGAGGACGTGTTCACATTAAGCATGATCGGTTTGATTGCACCCCTTCCCTACTTCACCCGTTACACCCGTTGTTCTTCTCCGATACAGCAGATGGCAGCACCTACTTTGTTTGTGAGCTGCAATTAAACACAAGAGAAGAAGAGAATGAAGAAGTTAATCTTCACGCTAAATCTAAAATTAGTGATATTTCAAGGAAGAAAAAAAAAAAAAACGTTAAGAGCAACGCTCGCGTGCCTCCCTACTTTATTATACCTAGGACGGGATTGGCGAAGTGAAACTAGACCATAGTGTCCAACAAGTTTAAGCCAAATATCATAACTCAGAATTCAATCAGAAATCTTTGTACACAACTGGAGATAAAAAGTTGATTTAATATTCTGATAAAAAGTCACAATAACAACCGAACACCAACAGCGCTCCCTTTGTCCACGGGTAGGATAAATCCGCGCGTCACGTCTGGCCGACAGATTATCCAGATCAGACGCAGGGATTAGTCTGGCAGGAAAACCTAACCACATGTACAGTAAGTACCTCCTTATACCCCAGATGGTTGTTTGTCTCTATGAGCCTACATTAAGCTGCGGAAAACAAGTCTGGTCACATGATTTTGGCCAAAACAGAATGCTGGTAAGCAACCTTGCCTCACACTTCCAAGTAGAGCACGGTACCTACACACATGGGTCCGGACATGCACTGAAATGTTTACCGTAACAACTCTTGTTGCCATCGACTTGGAAATTACCGGCATTACCGTGTTTGTTCTCGCCTCTGTGAACAGGACACGAAGATATGGTTTTAAACACAGCCAGGGGCTGATTAGTGTGTGTGGCAGCCTTCCTTTGACTAGGCCATGCCTCTTAAATCTCTTCCATGTGAGAGAGAGGCAATCTAGCTTTACTGCAGTGACTGACAGCAATACTGCTCAGTTCAGTGGCACGGCACTGCTATCCAGTCTCCAGTGCTCTATATCTAATCACCAACACACACAGACACACAAACAGAAGACAATACAGGCAAGTCTGTTTGCAGAGTGCAATCAATAAACTTTTCTTACAAATAAATCTGGGTCACTGGTATCATGGTTGGAAATTTGCGTGCTGATATTGTGAGTGAACAGACCAGTGGGACAAAGTCAGTGGAAATGACTGAGTGATAAATGAACGGCAAGTTAAAACTTTTGCAGTCGTATCAGGCTGCTAAAGTACCAGTTATCTGCACTGCCATTAGCCTGAAATCCATTAAGACATTTTAGAAACGCCAACTGAATTTAAATTTTTAATCTCACTCCTCTCTCAACCATTACCATCCCCAGTAAAACCCAAATGACTTTATGCTAAAAATTCACCGATCTATCAGCCTGTAAATGGGATCAGACAGATTTCCGCTTAATCGGTCTTGACCAGAGATCGAGCGACGATCCCAAGTTGGGCGACAGAACACATTCAATCTGGTATCCAAAGATCACAAGTTTAAATCCCACTACAGCCATCTATAGCCAGGAACCCTGTGTGGGAGGGGTTAACGCTCGTGCTAATTGTATCAGCACTAGCCAATCATGTGTGTCTGCGTCCTAACTGTATGTGCGCAGCCATTCGAGAAGTTTAATTTTCAGTTTTAGCTGGATTTTATTTGTATAAACAAAAAAAGCTCCGATCAATAAGCTTCTGCAATTTGGGGGGAAATGTAAAAGACGTTTAAAAGTCCATGTTTTATCAAATGCATATAATTGAATTTTAATTACAATTACAAAAATGTTTGGTACACTATAAATTATACGTAGTTCTCAAAAAGAAAAGAACATTTTGAAAAAAAAAGGAAATCGGCCGAGGAACCTGCAACCCCTGCATCTCGACTTCGAACATGGGCAGAAGCGAAACGCACTTCACAGACATTTCTACATCGCACAAAACACAGCTGCATATTTCCCTCACATTCAAGTGTTCTGACCTGAGTAACGTTAACAGAGTGTGAATGACATCATCCAATGGTAAAGTATACACGTCTGATTATTTCTGTGGCTTCAATCTGAGCTCCACTTCACTCCAGCACTTTGCTAATCCAGATCGACCAGCTCTAGAGAAAAGGAAACGAGGAACAAATCATCACCGGGAGGAAAAAAAAGAAAAGAAAGAAGGAAAAAAAAAAAGCACATACACACACTGGGAGGTGAGACAAAGTGCCATGGCAGCACTTCTAGGAAAAACTATGTTAAGCGATGCTACAATTATGACATTTTCCACTGACATGGGGCCCGTGTTTTGGCAGGAGCTAATTATGGCTAACATTTTTAAGAAGCAGGCACTTCTTTGAAAGCTGACTGATTATGTAACCAGACGAATGGCGGATCCTAATCCTGCTGACCGCTTTGTTTAGTCCAAACACAAAAGCCTCCCTCTTGGTTTGCTGGAACCAGTCAGATGCTAAGAGGTAAACCTGTGTAGCTAAAAGGTTCTTGTGTCACTTGTGTACGACTGTAGCGCACAGCAGTGAGGACAAAGTGCCCTATATTCCCAGATCTCACACACTCCTTGCACTGGAATTGATGGGCAGCACAGTGGGTAGCACATAGTATTGCTAGATAGGTTTCTGGTTTGGTTCCATGTGCTGAACTTTCACATGTTCTCGCCGTTTGTTTCTCTAGTTTCCTTCCCCCTTTCAAAAACAAGTCGCAAGCAGGACTGGCTATGTTAAACTGTATGTATATGTGTGTTTATGACACAGCGACCCTTGCTCCATTCATCGTCTATTCGCCTTCCCTCCCGGATCCACCCTGATCCTGAATAAACAGCATGGAGTTGATTTTATTTCATTTCCTTGCAGTGGAAACATGCAAAGTAGACTGACAATAGGAAACATCTCCTACCACATCTAAATGTTAAAAAAATTGCCTTCTGCAGAGGACTTAGTTGGCAGCAACAAATCCAGTGCCATATGGTACCACTTGGAATGATATTTGCAACTCGCTTGTCAGTGATCAGTTGGCCTAACTGTTGAGTACACCACCGGGAGTTGGAATGTCGTTGGATTAGTAGCATGAGGGAAATTCCATATCTACACAGCAAGACCGGAGCAATGCCATCAGGAGACAATCAGAGCACCGAGAAAACAAACTTTAGTCTGTGAAATAGACGAAAAAGGAAGCACAACTGGCCGAAGGAATGAGCTCTTGCTCTTACGACTGCAGCTTCATTAGCTACATTTAAGGGAAACAATAGGTTACTTAGGTGACTAATCAGCTCAGCTCGGAAATGATTGATGGGTAAAATCGTCAGAGGTGAGAAAGTGCATCCCCACCCATCCTTTGACGCCACAGCCTGACATTTTTCGTGCTGGCAGCCTGTACGTGCGCTACTAATGAAATCTCACCAACAAGCAGTTTCACACTCTGGTCTAACACCAACAGCTTCTCCTGATGCCAAAAATGCACTTGAAGCAACAGCGAGAAAATATCCAACAGGGACAAAAGCTTGACTCAGACAAGTGGATAAATAGCTACAGTACGGTCTGGCAGAAATCAAGACAGCCACATGCCTTCTCCAGCAGACTTTCTGAACATTGAGAACATAATGTTGAGAATCTTAAAGCTTTTCTTTTTTTTTCTGCCCCCAAAACAAATTTCCAAGTTATAGTCCAGAAGACAGCATTTATTCTTCAGCAACATAATTCCTATACAGTATGAATATTTAAAACGCAATCATATTTTATACATCCCAGATACATGTACGCAATTTCTAGCATTACAATGGCTATTGTTATAAAGATAGTTTAAGATTCAACACATAAATTGGACTGAAAGCCTATATGATGTGTGAGGACAAAGTGCCCTATATTCCTATATATACCGAGCCACATATTCTGGAGTTCTGTTAAAGGGATCTTATGTACAGTAGATTTTGAACTGATTATATGTTATATTTCATACAATAAAAGTGCATTCACACAAGAGCTCTTAAATGCATTCTATGTCAAGGACTCCTTTAGCAATCAGATCCTGACATAAACCCGTGTAATTAATCCAGCAGGAGTGCCCAGGCCTACATAAACCCACATTAATGGGACCTAATAATTCTGTGATTTGTAGTGGACCTGTCCTGGAGGTGCATGGAGATCAGGTCTGTTCAACAGAAAGTGTCATATTGCATAATAAACTGACTACACTTCAGGCTGATATTACATTAAACCAGATGAAACCTCTACCCCAGAATTAGTGCACTTGTTCCATCAGGTGGGATGAAGATTTTCTTTCACCTTAATTTCAATTGAACAAAACGACTCAAGGCTATTACTATATAAATCACTAGAGAGCATTGATCTTTAAAGATAACTTAATACAGACGGGATGTACGGACATTTCTGCTATAAAAATCACCAAGCTGAAAAACGCTTGGGGGAAAAAAGCTTTAATATTTAGACTTGGAAGCATCAAATCTGAAGCTCATTTACAGTACCAAGAAAGTAAATGATATAGAGAATTATTAAGTAAATAAAAACACAATGCACAAGGTGCTCTGAAATTAAACAAAACGAAAAATAATAAAAAACATATAACCTGTACATCCCTCCATAAACCTGCCCAAATTTATTACAGTGGAAAAATTCTATAAGCAGTGAGCTCAACGAAACAACAAACTTTGCTTTATTCTGGCAAAGAACACACATCAATAAAAGGTCAGCTTTAGGCCATTTGCTAACATATGGGGATTTTAAAAAGAAAAAGATGGTTTAAAGAGCAGCTATTACACAAAATTGACAGAATAGAATTTTGAGTCATTTTTAGACATTTGTGTCTATGGGTCTCCAGTGTGTGTGCGCAAACAAAAAACAAAATAAATAAATAAATAAATAATTTTATTTTTTTCCCTGGTTTTTTGTGCTTTTTTATTATATTGGCCAGGGCTTAAACAAGCCAATTAGATTTTTCCACCTCATATAAGAAGAACTTGCTTAGCCCTGCTGTTCTCCGGAGGGGCGTGGTTCACTAATAGGTCATTTGCATAGATACTAAAATGGTGCATTTGGAGGCAATACGAGTTTGAGGTATGAACAAATGCATTATCTTATCGAGCTCTATAACCTGAAGAACAACAATCATTATTAATATATGTCTATACCCATCTCTTTCCAGCCTCGCTACTGTATAGTATACAGGTATGTGCATCACTGCACTAGACTGCTACTGTTCCTCTCTTCTTATTCTCTATACATTCTTTCCTTGAATTGATTCTTTAAATCTGAATGCTAATGGAAAAATGTGCAACGTGTTTCAGAAACACATCTGACACACGTCTGTGATCTGTGCAGCTATGCAGATCACAAATCTTATATGATGACAGTGAAGGGTGGCCTGAAACGGGCTACATTTAGCATGAAGTACCATTTTATGCAAATATCACATCTTGCAATAATTTATTGTAATAAACTGTGATGTAATTTTGGTACGTGTCTAAAAACAAGCTGCCTATGCGTGTGCCATCTGCATGGTCACAGTTTGCTTATTAACGTCATCGAGTCCTATGATTAATCCTTAGCACACAGGACAATTTTTCATTCACAAGTAAAAAGGCCGCTCTGTAGGGTCCTGAAATATGATATAAATAGCCGAGTTGAATGAGTGACTCAGTCAGTCAGCAGGAGGAAACTGGAACTGGTGAGCTGCAGGTGGATAGAATAAAAGAAGCATACCTAAATAAAAATGCTGCTACCTGACACACAATTCTATACAAATTACTGTGAAGAAAAGTGTTGCATTAGAAATGCATTTTAATCTGTAACTGTAATAGGCAAGCTGAAAGTGTAGTACTGTATCTGCATAATCTCAGACCCTGGCTTTTTCCCAAAGATCCTCAAAAGAAGTGCAAACCAAACCCACAAGACATTTCTGTGATGTTCTTTCTGCACAGCGAGCAAAAGCTGGATTTACTTCACACTCTTTAAAGTGTGCCAAAGCCTGTCAGCTGGATCCGTTTGATCTCAAGTTAACCCCAACATAGATTTAATCAGGTCACATGACAATGCAATTAAACATGTGACTGGGGTAATTTGGTGAACTGTCCTACGATACTATAAACATTTATTATGAGAAAATAGATCACTGGAGATGCGACAGCTACAGCACGAACCACTGCTGAACCTTAGAAGGTCGTGTTCCCTTTATTCAAAGACAGTCCTTGAAATCTTCGCTTCACCTTGTACCTCATGCTGTGAAAATGTTGTACACCTACATGATGACAAAACATGAACGCAATGGTGGGAAGCAGCAATTCAAGGTCCTCTTTTAAAGCAGTTTTCTAGGTTTTCGATGTTTGTTTCCCTATTACCCCTAGATAAAGGTGTAGAAATGAAGAACAGTGCTAAAGCTATGACACACAAATGATAATAAAAAATGAAAAGCAATTTCGGAAAAGGATATTTTGAGCAACTGCGTTCAGAAAGGATACTTCTTTTCTTTTTTCACCCGTGACCTTTAAATTGTGCATATAAAGTCTGTTTGGGAATAACTGACCATTTTTGTTTTTTAATTAATAATCAGCTCTGTACAGCAGCATTTATATGAGTCACCTTGTATTTAAACATTACAAGCAGTTACTCTGATGGGTTTAAGGATTCTAATATTATAAGCCAGAAACATTCAGTCCACATTAAAAATACACATTTTATATCAACTCCGAAGAACATCTGGGTTTGCTTAATTTTTTTTTTTTTTTTTGGAAGACCTGTATACGGCCTTTACTCTAAAATTAAATGACTTGCCGCAGGTTATGTACGCCAACTCTATGCTAACTACTAACTATACTTGGCAATTATCGGCCCACAAGAGGAAAGCACTTACTCTGTCATCAAGAGATCGTGACATTAAATCCCAACGATGCCTCAGTCATTTATGGCTAAGAACCAAGAAAAATCAGCTTCATGGTTGATAGATGTTGTGTGATAGAGGAGAGTTAGCCAGCAGGAGAGAATTGGCAAACAAAGAAGAGACAAAGGATTATTCATAGTATGTCTGACTGAATACTAGCACTTACTGTACCATCAGTAAGATAGGAAGGAGAGGGAAGCTGGTAATTGTACTTATCCACCCATCTAGGAACGTTTGTAGTCCAACTAGGAACCATGGAGGCCAATGGTGACCATTGTATTTGTTCCCATTTTTATGACTCTGGCAGGACCTCCAGTCAAGATTCACAAGATTAAATCCGAACAGAATCGGAGCACTGAACAGAAAGTCGTAGTCTAGTCACATGTATATCACATTATTTGATCTCGCTTAAAATACACGCGCACAGTGACGCGGTCACGTGTTCAAATGTAGGCGGAAATATTGTATGTTACAATGTAACGCATTCAGAAGGCTTAAAAAACGACAACAGATGGTTACATCAAGATAAGAGCCATGTTATTGTCATGTCATTTAAGCGTGCTGTTCTTTATCTTTCCCAGGCTTCATGTTACAGCGAGGCGTCTTAACTTTCCTCTCGGTCTACACGTGAACGCAGCACTGGGGCGCGTGTAGCACTGCAGGTGCTTTAAAGGCAGTGGGATGAAAATGAGCGCTGCTGTGGTGCTTTTAGCAAGTCTTACACTCCAGTCTTCATTAACATAAGTAAAACTTGAGGTTAACTAAAGAGGTTAATTAAAGTAAAATCATCATTTTTGTTCAATCTCACGTGCTGTGTACGTGCGAATGTTGCATCAGTGCTCGGACACACGGAACACGGACAAAAAGGGAAGTTGAAGCGACTATGCGATTTTTATAAATAAGGTTAATCATTACCTCGGGTTTTAAACACTTATTTTGCCGCTGAGTTTTTTTTTTTTTTTAACGGATCTGTTAGCTCAAAAGTTTCCGCGCGAGCGCGCGCGTGTTTAGTCTCGCGGCTCCTTTGATGGAGCTTCGGTCACGCGCATCGGCTAACTTTAAAAAGCTTTAAAGAGTATACAGTGTATCCACTCACCTTCTGTATCAAATCTGTTAGCTAAAGTACAGAAGAGTCTACAGCCCGTCGCATCAGTAGCTCCCGTAAGATTCTCCCTCACCTCAACACTTTTTACAAGCTCAACACATTTCAGCACTGCCACTCCAACACACACACACACACACTTTTGTCTTGCTCTCTTTGTAAGGACCTGCCTCTGACTCCAGAGGCGATTATTACTTTCCTGAACCTAACCCTACCCTAGCCTTAACCACAGGAACCAAACCTTTTAGCTCTCTTTTTAATAAAAGCTGAAGATTTTAATAAAAAAGGAAATTTAAAAAATTGGCCTGTGCCTGATGATCTGCCAAATAAACTTATAAGGTGAAAAGATATACATTAAACATACTTAGATGTTTCCATCCATTATTGGGAGGATTTTTGTCCCTAGCAAACTATAAAAACATGCCCAGTAGTTCTCTCTCACCCACACACACGATGGGGGGAAGGAAAGGCGCCACTCACTACCTGTGGTTCTCACCACAGACCGCATTCACTGGAAACTGGATCATGCTGTCAGTACTGGTGTCATCCAGCAAAAAAAAAAAAAAGAAAGAAATCAACATAACTGTGCCAGAAGCCATACTGCGAGGAAAAAATCTTTATTTAATGTTTCCTGTCCGAGTTGTGTCGCAATGCAATGTTTCTTACTTTTTTTAATTGTGAAAAACTAAGAAAAGTATCTAATAAATATTAGAATGCCATGCAACTTGCTGATTGTTTAAATACCATGTCTTCTGCACCACACTCCACTCCAGTAGGTGTCAGTATTGCAACCCCCCCCCCCTTTAAATTTCCTCCCATGGTCCAAAAACATGCACATTAAACTAACTGGAGTTCCCAAAATACCTATAGTGTGTGCATGAGTGTGTCCTGCGATGGATTGGCACCCTGTACCCAGCCTTGTGCCCAAAGTTTCCTGGGATAGGCTCCAGGCATCCTGTGACCCTGTACAGGATAAGCGGTCTATAACCTAGTAACCCAGTGCAAGTATATATTCAGTGACGGACACTTCCAAGCACTTTTTGTAAGTCGCTCTGGATAAGAGCGTCTGTCAAATGCCTAAATGTAAATGGTTTATTTTGTGATGAATAAAAACACTATTTAATAATTGGAAGTTTAAGACTTAATCTATTCTGAATCAAAAACTGACCCAATTCTAACTGATGCAACCAACAAAAGATTAATTCAACAAGAGATTAAACTGCACAGCATTATTAAGTGGTATAACCATTAGAAATTAGACCCCAGGATAAAGTTGTGGATCAATTTTCATTAATGCCATATGTGACACATTGGAATTAAATATCACATAAAACAAGAAGTCATTGTCACTCCTGGTTTTGGGCATGATGACAAGAATAGAGGACATTGGAGCTGCTCTTTAAAAAGTGTCTCCCTTTAGCTTACATTAGCATTAGACTATTCTCTTCAGCTAATTAATGTGAGCGGAACCTCTGGTTCAGGTCAGAGCTAGAACAAACATTTGTGCTGTTGTTTTAACACTAAATCTGGTTTCATTTTTTTTCTCCCCAGCAAAGTACAGTTGACTGGTCATTATGTTTCTAATTATAAAAGAGACATAGGGAGAATATATTGATTTTTCATGCAGCAACTTTAAAAATCAATATATAGTCATTCACATGGATTATGGCGTTATTGATTTGACATGATTTGGTTTGACAAGCTGCCTAAGTGCCAAGAAAAGAATCAGCCAAAACAACATTATTTAGACTCATAAAATCAGCCCTAAAATAATGAAAATCAGCCTCTCTTATTTATTATGAGTGCAGCCATTACATTAATCCATATATACAACTGGCTTGAGATAAATAGACTACGTAATTTCAAGGATCCCAGAAGTTAATATTTCTACCCTCCTGAAGGCAGACAAAAAGCCTATAAAGCCTAGAGCATTAAGAAAAACTTTAATCACCAATGACACATGTGCTGGATGAGTGGTAATTTTCAGACACTCAGACTGCTTATTGGCCGACTGATGACGAAGTGAAAATGACACTTTGAGCCACAACCTCACTCTCCACCCAGAAATAATTGACTACTGTGTCTGTACCCATGTGTTATAGTTTAACTTACAGAGTTGCCAAACTGGCAACTCCAGTCTGGGCGATGTGTCTGAAACGTACGTACATTTACATGGTTAAGAAAAATAATCACTGCTTCTGTGGAAATGAAAAAAAAAAAAAACCTGGGTGTTGAGTCATCACCGGCATCGAGGCAATACAGAGCTACGGAGAAACAAATGGTTTAAGGGAATTGATTTGTTTCGTCATAAATTCCATGTTCAAACAGATTTTATCCAATATAAAAAATATAGAATGTTCTGGAAGCGAAAGAAAAAAGCATTTTCAATGATTCCCCGATGAAAAATGAAACACCTATGCAGTAGTGGATAATGGATGGTACAAAGCCACTGTTTGACTCTGAACTACTGCAGGCCAACAATATTGGTTTTCTGTGAGCTCATGGAGGAAGGAAGGGAGGGAAGACAGGCTCATGCTGAACTTTACGTTGGCAGATGTTGCAGGCTTTTGTTTCATGAAACAGAGCGATACGATAACTTTTATAAACTCCTGACAAAGACACTTAGCCACACCAAAGCCTGAAGGATCAAAAGACATTTCAAAAGTGATATCTGGATATCTGGATCTCACCAAGTTTTAAAACCACAAAAACAAGAAGCCAGAGCCAGTGCTGGATTTATGCACTATTTTGTTCCATATGGGACTTCAAACAGCACCTACTGCAGAATTCGCAAACAGATCCCGGTCTTGGATGTACAACAACTATTCAAACCACAGCTGTGAATTTTAATCACCTTGACTCCAGACCACTTGTTCTGCATGTTGAAACCGAGCCCATTTTGATCAAAAGGCTGAAAGCCGTGTCCGCTCGAGTCTAAACAGGCTCCATCCGAACGGGCCGAATGCTGCGAACATCACAGGCAACATGAAAACAACACACACTGCATTGGGGGGGAGCCTGCTTCCTGATACAACATGGAGTAGGAAGAAACAAACTGAAAAACTGAAATCAAGCCAGACATGAACAATTTATTAAAAAAAAATAAATAAATAAAAACTCAAACAATCATGAATTCTTTCAACAGCATTACTGAGAGCGGAGGCAGGGATAACAGAACGGTTTCCCACAATAAAGCTATTCACCCAAAAAAAAAAGCTGATGCTGGAAGACAAAAGGCCTTCCTGATAACAATGCATTCCCTCTCAGCTCAAACACCAACTCTCGCTCCTCTCACCCTGAAAAGGCCAGGCCGAGCTGTCTAATAAAGCCATGTATCTGCCCTGATTAATGACGTAAGAGCTCTCTTTTGAGTGCTTCAGAACCATATGCAGTGTCTGTGGATGCTTTTTCTATGAGAGCACGTTGAGTACAAACCATAAAACCGAACAGTAACCAAAAGCAAAGTTCCAAACATGACACCAAAACCAACGGATAACAGCATTAACTCAAAATGCCAAAGGTAGTGAGCATGGAAAAGGGAGAGCACTGGAGGGTAGTAGCATTAAAAGAAAATATAGAATAAATAAATCTACTGGAGATTTTATTTATGGTTATAATGATCAAACGCCTTCTTATGGTGCTATTTTAGGCAAGCTGTCAACACTGCACTGCATTAGTGCGAGTACTGTATGCAAACGACCTAAAGCAAGTTGTTCAAGAATACGGTTATAAAGGTGACTTCACATTAAAGCATTGCTGCAAGATAAAAGACAAGTAAAGTGTTATTGGCTTTCCTCGCCATGTTTAATTAGCATAAGAAACAAGCAATGTTTACAAGAACCTATCCTTTCTGTTTTGCGATTGTGTTTCTTTTAGAGCGGTGCAATGTAATCGATTGCAAACGTAGTTTAGTCATCCTTCAGTTGTGTCAATTTTTTTTAGCACACTTTTAATCACAAATTATTTAGGCAAGCTTGCATATGTTAAATGGTCGAAAATTCATGAAATCCTTAAAAATAAACAAACAAATAAATAAATACACAACAGCTTTCCCCGCAGGTACTCGAATATCGTTTCTTCTTCTTCTTTTGAATTTATGGACGGTCGGTGCAATACCTCCACTTACTAGACTAGAGTGTGGTGTAGACGATAAGCGGGAAAATAAATTGTGCTTTGTATGAGATATGACATTTAAACAATCTACAACACAAGTTACACAGCAATTCAATCCGTATAAGATCATTTAAGTTGTTCTTAATGATTCAAAACCTGTAAGAAATATAACAGTTTGGAACAAATCAGACAGTAAACATCAACGCCATCGAATCGAACTGAACTCAAGATGCCCAAACATTTAATTGAATCGACAGTCTAGCCATGATTCACAGTTTCTTTAGTCTTGTGTCTTTTTTTTTCTTTTTTTCACTTAACTGTGGCATAAGGGAGGGTGAAAGCTTAAACGTCATGTAACAGAACCCATAGCTCGTGTCGTTCACATTGACAAATTACCCAGGTCTCTCCCACACAGTCCAATTTATTGCAACCTAATACAAGCAGAAGAGGAAAACAGCACTTCCAAATATTGTCATATGCTAACCACAAAGTGCTCATAAGATAAATAAGGGGTTTTACAGCACACAGAACAACCAGACATCTGCGACACTTGGACGATAATGATCATGACTAAGTGATCACAACATGCACACCCTGGTTCTTTGCATGAGTGCGTGTGTGTGTATGTGTTTAACCCATAGACCTGTCCTTTACTAGAGTTACTTCCTGCATGACATCATCGCCTCTGAATGACGCCTCCTCCTGAGCGTCAAGCTTTGCGCTTTACTCATAGCCGTGTCATTATACCTAAACACACACACACACACACACACACACACACACAATTAAGTCTGTACAACTCCGTGACAACAGAGAGGCAATAGCCGAACTCCAGACACACACCTATATGCTGACTGAATACTTTACATCCTACACAAACAGGCTGGCTTGTTTCAGAGCAGAGCAGGAAACGGATATTTTTGTTCCTGTTCCCAAAACCAACTTTGCAAATACAGTATGTAAGCATGGGTTATGGGGAATTTTACTCATTTTCATTTCACTTGGCCCGAGGGACGCATTATTCTGGACAAGTTAAGCTGCCGTAAGTGATGAAAAGGGCCTGGAGAGTGAAGCGCCAAGAGTCTAAAGTAAGCAACAAACTCCACATCCACGTACTGTAAAAGCAGCAATAACATCAAGTGCTTAGTAATATTCACAATAAAGCCAATTGAGGTAAATGTCCACCATATATCTTGCACTGCTTCACGATGAGATGGTCTTTTACCTTATTAAAGCATTATAAGCTAGATAAACTGCACATTGAAGCATTTTCAACTGAGCAGTATAATGCACACAGAGCACTTTCAGCTGAGTTAGTATCAGTAAGGTTATATTTCACAAAGTCGAAAAAAAAAAAGAAAAAAAAACACACACATTCATCAGGTACAGATCCTGTATATACATACTATACATAAAATATTCAGTCCTGAAGAAATGACACAAGCCGGTAAAGTTACGACACTTACCTCATGCTAGCCGGTGATCAGTGCTTAGCAGCTGTCATGTGTGTGTATGTGTGTGTGTGTGTGTGCGCGCGTCTTGCCAGCCAGCAGTCTGCCTGCAAGTTTTTCCAGGTGATCCAGAAACAATGACATCATCCCTATCGAGACGCACACCTGTTTCCTCCAGAAGCTCCTCCCACCTTGGCAACTTTAAAGGGCCAGGCCCACGTGGTTAGTCATTCCCTATCGCTCAGATGCAAATCCTGACACACCACAATACACAATGTGTGTACCGCCACACTGGCTCTGCAGAATTTAAAAGGAAAAGGCACATTCCATGCTCATGACTAACCAATAGCTTATTTTTTCATTTATTTAGAGGGGCAGAGCATTTGGTATAAAAGACAGGAAGTGATCAAGCTTGCTACGATTATCTGTTTAGACAAAACTGCTAGATATAAGACAGTGCATCTGAAAAAAAAAATTATGGAAAAGTAACTTTTTTCTGAATTTTAAATTTAAAAAAGTAAAATATTTTAATTAAATTTCTTTCTTTCTTTGTTTTTTTTTAATGATTACAGTTCATGAAATTTCCAGTATCTCAAAGTAGAATATTTCAATCAATGATCAAAGGTCAGTCAAAACAAAAAAATCTAAATACAGAAATGTCCAACTTCTGAAAATGTCCATTTTTGCACTCAGTACTTGGTCGGGGCTCCGTTAGCATAAATTACTGCATCAAAGCAGCATGCCATAGAGGCGATCATGTTGCCGCTGCTGAGGCGTTATCGAACATCCAGTTGCTTTGATAGCAGCCTTCAGCGCTTCTTTAGTGTCGGGTGTTTTTTTTTTTTATCCTCCTCTTGACAATAGCCCATAGATCCTGCTTGGGGTTCAGGTCAGGTGAGTTGGCTGACCAGTCAAGCACAGTACTACGGTATGCGACAAATAATACAGTACCGAGACTCACACGGCACAAACGCGCATTCGCGGCATAGCTCCAGACGCACTTGTTCCCAGCAGTTAAAAGGATGTTGTGTGGAGCGGCTTTTGTTGGAAATGGCTCTCTCGACGGAGCAAAAAAGTATTCATAGTTGAGTATCATTTCCACTCATACGGAAGTGTTTGTGAATGAGGTGTAAAAAAGATTGAATAAGACAGCACCGAGTGACACAATTATGCTGCCTATTGTTATGAAATTTCTGGGGATGTGTTTGAGAACCGGCGTGAACGATAGAGTATGAACACTGCCTACAGCGAGGCGGTGCACACACACTTCGAACACTTACTTTACGCACCCCGCGATAAATCGACATGCTAATAGTGTGCGCGTTAGATTATTTCTGTGAAATAAGATCACAGATGACAAGCTAATATTGTTCGTCTTTTCATTTCAGTACTGTATATATTTGGCACATACTGTATTATGGACAGCAAACCAGCTAGTGGTAGTTTTGGCACTGTGGGCAGAGGAAATCTGTATCTCCATAAAGCTTGTGAGCAGAAGGCACCATGAAGCACTAAAATCTATTGCCTAATGATTTTAGACTTGATAAACAGAGTGGACCAACACCGGCAGATGACATTGACTGTAGAAACTTTATACTGGACTTCAAGCAACTTGGATTCTGTGCATCTCCTCTCTTCCTCCAGACTCTGGGAGTTTGATTTCCAAATAAAATACAAAATTGACTTTTTCTCCTTACTCCTGTTCTCCTACACCAGTTGTAGCCGGGTTCCTGAAAACGTCTGTGCGTGCTGGCTCTTAATGCACTGACTACAGCCTCACTCGGTCTTATTGAAGCTTTCCCAAAGTTCTTAAATAGGCTTTGCTTGACAATCTTCTTAAGGCCACACTTTTCCCTTCCAGTGAACTTTCCATTAATATGCTTTGATACAGCACTCTGTGAACAACCAGCCCATTCAGGAATGACCTTCTATTGCTTGTGGAGGGAGTTGATGGTTATCTTCTGGACAACTGTCAAGTCAGCAGTCCTCCCCATGCGTGTACTGAACTAGACTGAGAGTACTTATGATGGCATTTATGATGTATGAATTGTATTTTACTCAAAATAAAAATATTCTAATTCTAAACAATTTTTTACAAATATTTCCCTTCACCTGTTTTTTTTATATAAATAAATAAATAGATAAATAAATAAATAAATAACAATAAATGTTTTCCATAATATTATGTTTTTAGATGCATTGTACGGTATATATAAGGCTATTGAATCAATCTCACCTACTGTAGACATCAAAGAGATGTTTTATAAAACAAATATGTGATTATGATCTTCAGAAGATTACTAGCTCAGAATCTCTAAGAGTAAATAGTGTAAAGGTTTGCATAGCAGAAGGACAATAATTATCATAGACCAACAATACATTTAGCATGTTTGTATTACACATATTTCATTTTGACGAAAACTGTCAGTTTGTGCATCCATCCATCCATCCACTGTCTATACCGATTATCCAGTGTACGGCCTATCCAGGAAACTGGCTGGTACATCATCAAAAGGTACAAGCACATACACTAACACGCTGGAAAATTTGCAAATTATAATCAAACTCCACACACACACAGACCAGGGGCAAGAGTTTAAAACCCCAACTCTGAAAGTGCAAGGTTATGGTGCTGACCACTACACTCATCTATACCGCTTAATCTTGTATTCAGGGTCACGGGGGGCCTGGATCCTATCCCAGGAGACTTAGGGCACAAGGCGGGATACACCCTGGACAGAGTGTCAATCCATCGCAGGGCACACAAACATACATACACTCACACACTTATTCACACACTACAGCCAATTTTGGGAAAGCCAATTAACCTAACCAACATGTCTTTGGACTGTGGGAGGAAACCAACCAAGCATGGGGAAAACATGCAAACTCCATGCGCACAGAGACGGGAATCGAACCCGGACCCTGGAGGTGCAAGGCGACAGTGCTAACCATTACACCACCGTGCCACCCCCAAGTTCTGCATTTAAATATATTAATACTGAAAACAGGGATTCACTCCTAATCAATCTAGCACTACCTCAGATGATAATATCTGCAACCTGTAAACACACGTAGGCCACGACTTACTTTTGAAGTCATTGCATAATCTGACAGCAGTGAGGTTAGATCAGCGCATGATAAAAGCTGAGCCTCCTTTCAGACTGCAGAATTGTAATCAGACACAGTTAAATCAGAGTGCTCATACTCTAATTACGCTTGCTCTCTGTCATGTGTCATCAGGCATCATCAGCACCAACACTAAAGAGACTGAACATGGTCTCTCTCTCTCTCTCTCTCTAAGCCATGGACAGAGTGAATATACGAGGACTGAACATAACAGGATGTTGTGTGCTGCAAGATGTTCTCCGTGTTTATTTTTCCTCTTAAACTTCAAGAACTGTTCCAGCTGTTTTAATTAAGTCTCTATATTTATTTATATTGAAGAGTTATCGCTTCTTTAAAAGGCATAAACTACATTTCTATCATGTATACAGTATAAAACATAAAGAGCTACTGTATATGCTGTTATGGGAAGATAATGTGGTGTGACTCCAGTGCAAAGTTTTATTTCTCATACACAACAGAGGTTTACAGATTATTAAATGTTTTTATTTATATTTAACAACACTTACTCTCACTCACTCATCATATATACCGTTTATTCTGTATTCAGGGTAGCGTAGGGCCTGGAGCCTATCCCAGTAGACTTGGGGAAAAAGGCAGAACACGGTGCCAGTCCATCTTAGGATACATGCACACATTACGTGCAATTTGGGAGCGCCAAGTAGCCTAATTTGCATGTCTTTGGACTGTGGAAGGAAACCAGAGGACCCGGAAGAAACCCACCAAGTACAGGGAGACGGGAATCGAACCTGGACGCTTGAGGTGCAAGGCGACAGTGCTACCCACTACACCACCGTGCCACAATCGTTTACAACATTTATTTCTAACTACATTTATACAACAGCTAGCTCCAGCCAAGCAATCTGATTGGACGAGAGGCATTCCATGAGTGGTAATAGTGGACAGTAACAGCACTGGGATGTTTAACTATATGTATCACGCCATGTCCCAGGTGTTCTACAATCGTTAATTACACAACTGTGAGTCACAGAATGGGTGAAAGTAGGTCTGTACAGTCCGCTATACTGGAGAGAGAGCAACTGCCTGACAAAACCCACACTGAAAACTAGTCACAGAAGCACTTTCAGCAAGAAAACACATCTGATAATGCCATGCTGTCTTTAAAAAAAAAAATAAAAAAAAAAAACACTGGACAATCTAATCATTTCTTCTATGTCCTTCGGAATGGCATCTAAATCATTTGTGTTCTTTTATTTATGGCTACAAATAATACCTACTGTAGCTCCTAACACAAGGCTGAACTCGCACTCCAACCCCTGATCAAGGGCGCTACGTGGTGTGTGTGACAATGAATTGTACAACTAGCTTTCCTTTTAACACTTTGGGATTAAACCAGGAGGTTAACAGTGCTGATATTCTAAAGAGGTACAAATATAAGATGAAACTTATGAGATTTACAGAACTGTCCACGATTTCCATCATTTATTCTTCTCATCTTTGAACCACATAGTGTGTGGTTCTGTCTACGTGCCGCCAAGCACATTGGGTGACGGGTACATATCCGTCGTTCCTGTGACAGTTACAGGGTCGGGTTACCAACTCGATGCCTGATTGGATCTGAATACTTGGGCGTGGAGGTGGACCTTGCTCAAGGGTCCAACAGGGGCAACCTGGCAGCATGAGGGCTCGAAACTGGGACCTAATTGTAAGCAGTCCAACACCTTAACCACCAAGCCAACCCTACACTCTTTGAATACATAGTACTGGTAAGAATTTAAAACTACTTTCATCCTTTTTAATAACACTGTTGGTCACCGGCTCCACCTGTCGCGGTTAGTTATCCCAGGCGCGGTAGGAACAAAATAACTTGTTAAATAAAGATACAAATCATAATCTGTTGATAATAAATGCTGTTTGCGGAACTGTTGTATAAACGAAATATTACACTTGAGGTCGTGCTGTTATACTGAATATCAGTACTTGGGTTATGACCTTGTGCCTACGACTACATCACAGCTGTGTTATTTCCAGCAATACAGCACTCCCTCTCATGTGATAACGCTTACATTTTATCGTTTCTGTTATCAGCCTCTCTCTTTTCTTGCTTTTTAAAATTGTCATGGTACTGTGAAAAGTTTCACTGAGCAGTTGCCTAGTCCTACGCAAACACAGCATTTCGTCATGAACTTTCAGATTCAACACCAACAACGTTCCTAATAACAACTACTAAACAGTAAGAACAGCGACACCAAACAGAGGCCTAAGGGGGTGAGGGTACATATGGAGAGTAGCTCGACTGTAACTTGTACCATATGTCATCTGCTTCCTCAGGTAAGAGTTTGGGGCAAAGACATAACCACTGACCCCAGTGAGATCTGTTCATCCCATTGTATCTGCTTTAGTTCTGTGAGAAAAACATCTCAGAAATAAATATGACTTTTGATGACAACCTTTCGTGAAGGAAGGTGTAATACCGACTGACATTTATGAAAGACTTCAAGCACAGTACAGTGATTAGACTCTTCGCTGCAGTAAAACATTTAAATGCCAGATCCTTGAAAATCGACAAATAGCTGGTCACCAACTTGTGAAAGAGCCGCATCTGTCTGCGTGAACACGACATGCACATTACAGGAACTCGCCTGGGGGTTGTTGCCACATCCTCTATACAGTCTTGACCTTGCTCCAAGCCATGTCCACATGTCTGCGCCTTTAAAAGAGTTCCTGTGAAGCTAGCGTTGTATGACATGAAGCGGGTATCACAAGGAGTCGTCTGATCACAGTTCAGGCGTACTGAGAAAACGTTCTACCATGATTGTATCCAAGCACTAGTGAAACACTGGGATAAGTACAGGGGATTATTGAAAGAAATAAAGGTATTGTCTACTCTCAGAACTGTGTTGTTATTGTGCACAATCAAAAGTCCCAGTTTGAGTTGAACGCCCCTCATAAAAGGTTCACACATATCACACAAATCTCTTACCTATAAACATAAAAAAAAAAAATGAGGCACCTTTTTCTTTTCTTTTTTAGGGATTTTTCTACATTTTCTTCCTAATTTAGTCGTACCCAATTCCTACCCGTCATTAGGCCACTCCCCCATCAAGCTACGACTACAAGTCAAGGTAGCGGGGTCATACACTTGGAGGACAGCACTATCCGCTCCTTCCATTTGCGTGAGCTCACAGCTGTCCCGTGATTGGCTTAGAGCGCTAGACTGCCTCCCATCCAAGAGAGCTCGGCCAATCAGCTTTCTCCAGGCCCCCGGCTACGGGGCCACAGAAGCAGCCAGAGTTCGAACTCGCGATCCCTGGGTGATACAGCAAATATGCGCCATCCTGGGACAAACCAAAGAACTTTTATTATAAAAGGAGACAACTGGTTATTGATCTGGACGAACACACCATGAAAACAGGATTTTGGTAGTTACATAACATTTTTACATAAAACTATACAACATTTACAGTATATATATTTTTAACTCGAAACATGACACTGCAGGAGTTACACTTTTATTATACTAATTATTCCTCTACATGTTTTTTTTTTCTTCACTTGGAATGTTATCTTCTTAGCAGAGCATTCTGGGTATTTACACCAAAACTAAGCTAAAACAGCTAACAAAAAAGTTAAAGAGAAAGGAAGCACAAGATGTTGTTCACACTGTATACTGATGAGATGGAGATTTTATTTGAACACATTATAGTCTGCAAAAATCAATGTTAAAAACAAACATTTGGGGAGATTCATAATTAGTAGCTGTAGAGTTTTATGTCACTTGTAGGTGAAATTAACTATTGTTTATTAGCAGGGAGTATCAGAATCAGTAAAACATGGCTGAGCTGCAACAGTTATCCAGTCATGCTGAATGAACATGAAGGGAAAATCAAAGCCCCTATTAGGATATGTAATTATCGACCTTGAAACACACACACACACACACACACACACACACACACACACACACACACTGAAACACAGTGTTTCTCCAGGTGAAATTGGTAACATCAAAAGGCTACAAGGCACAAGTTGTGTCAAGGCTGTTCTCAAACACACAAGCACATTTTTATTTCTGATGTTTAGTTTCGGTGGTGTTGATTTCTTTTCCAGTATTCTCACTTGCTTTACCCTACTGAGTGAGGTGACACTAAAGATGCCCAGATGTCAGTGCAGAGTCAGAGTGGGGTTTATCACTAAGAGGGCTTTTTCACATTAGGGCACGGCTGAGTAACCCCCTCAGCACTTCCCCGCTTGCCAGCGTTCACTTTGTTTTTGCTCTCCGTTCTTGAGTACACTTGCGTATTTACACTCTCCGATGCAGCAGGTGGCAGTATGCACCTTCTTGGTTTGTGAGATACCAGTAAACACAAGAAGAAGAGAATGAGAATGTTAACTTTCGCACTATGATCTTATACTATACATTTATACTCTTGATCATTCGGATGCTCTCATGTGCCTTACCACTTTATCAGCATTTTTATGGCTGTGTAGATTAGAGGAATACGATTGCAGGAGATTTCGTAGGAGACAGACGGCACTGATAACGTCACATCTAAACGGCAATCTCCTTCTGTTCTCAGGTATGACTGGTTCTATATCTGATTTGATTTGTGCCCACATGTGCCATACCGTTCTTGAGGCCACCTTCTCCAGCGGACTCGGACACGGTTCCCAAAAGCGGAATGATTGAGTTCTCACTGATCAAAATGAACCAGACTGTGGGGTCAAGTGTTCTTGAAACGATCCCAGGGCGCTGATGTGAAAACATCCAAAGACAGGGGAGAGAGAGAAGTCCTGTAGCTTAAGCCACGTCCAAAATAAAGAATAAAAAGATTTACCTCACTCTTAACTACAACATCTAAAAAAAAAAAAAACATTGTTTATACTCAAAACTTCTAAGTGTACAGCATGAACAAACCAAGGCCCAGTTTCCCGAACAGGTAGCGCAGCATAAAGATGATTAGTGCGATTGTTGATTCAAAACAAAGACAGCATTATACACTAAACTGTATGTTATGATTTCTATGTGTCATACAGGGTTTTGTGAAATGTGGGCCAAAGCGGAGAGTTGAGCTGAATCATGCCAAACGTGTTAAATAATCTGATCCACTTTTCTACAGACGCCTGGGAGACCTGCTGCTTGTTCTCACAGAAAAGTCTCCAATGTTTCATTTAGTTAGTCAGTTTTTCCATAATTATGTTTAAAAGTGGGAAACCAACATAAACACGTGGAATACTGTCATCCAGAAGGTCATGTAAATACTAGGTTTGCTTTCTAAGAAAGTTTAAGTGCCCTTGATTGGGTTCTGTTCTTCTTCCTAAAAAAACTTTTGAGAGCCAGGCCTTAATCTGACAGCCTTGTCTTCCAATTCAGTTACGTATCACGATTTGTTTGTGGCAATTCATATATCACCACACTGACACCAAAATTATTATCTTTTTATTTAAAACTACTGTATATTTGAATGCTTAAGTGTTGCTATTGCTCTATTATCCTGTAGGTGGTGCACTCCAAACTATTCACAGCGTCTTGTGTGGTGGGAGCAAATTATTTGCTAAGTTTGTTTAGAATTGTAACAAAATCACGCAGCATGTTTTAAAAAATAAAACATGAGGGGACATACTATTATAGGTAAACAAACAACGACAGGGGTGTGTGATTATTAAATGGAATATTTTTCTATAATGTTTCATTCTTCTTTTACCTGACCAATTAGCCAACAATGACGATTTACTGTGTACTTACAGTAATCTGTTTTTAGTTACAGTACATATAAATGTTACGGGATGTCCATGAAAGTTGCTACAGTCGTCACTTACATTACACCAAGAACTTTCACTGCGCTACAGAAGAAGTATTAAACATTGCTTATTAAAACATTTGAAAGGAATAGCTGTACTGTACCAGTCGTGGACCTCCTGGAATAAGCTCCAGGCCTCCCGCGACCCCGAATACAGGATAAAGCGGTATAGACGATGAGTGAGTGATTGAGTGAGTGTGACCTGAGACTTTGAGTTCTATGTACCGACACCTGAGCCTCCTCCCATAACTGTTAAACATCTTACAGAAAGCTTCGAAACCATCACCATTTTATTAAAAAGCAACACTTTTTAATTGGTTTATTATTAGACTTTGTCATACCCATCACTGTGAATTACAAATAATAAAGCAGAAGGAACCAGGATATTAATATAAACCTGTGACTTGCCTTGCAGCCGGAAAAACTTTCAATCTGCAAACTACAGAAAAACTAATTAACACCTTCTGACTAATCAGTTTCGAGAACTCAGTAATGCTGTGATATATATATATATATAAAAAACTATAAAAGCCAAAATAACAGACAGAATAAAATGTCTTCGCGTAACCTTTCCGCCCCCTCCCGAAACTCTCCCAGGCCCAAAAGTAGAACTTAGCACACAAGGCCACAAGGACTGACCATCAGTATGTTAATGTATTCATCTCTGATTTTTACATAACAATCCATGCCCTAGTTTAGCATGCATACCAGAGCTTACTTTTAGTTTCTGCTCGAGATGGCATCAAGAGGAGGAAAGATGAGCCTGGAGGAAACTACTTTGAATTTATTTTTCATTCAATTTGTGCCAAAAACAGCTTTCCTGTATGTTCACATTTGCGGTTATGATAAATTGAATAAATACCACACCATATTCCAGATATGTATTTCAAAAGGCACACTGGATAAGACAGTGTTTCCATCATTCTCGGGATATTATGTAAATGATGCAAATTGTTTTGGCTGTTCAAATCACACCGAGAATTGCGATAAGATTTCTGGTGAATGAGGGCATTGCTTCAGATCGATTGACATTAACAGAAGCACAGTACGGTGATGAGACTCTTAGCCGCAGTAAAACAGTTGAACTGTGCAAATGTTTTTTAAAGGTTGCTCAGTGCTCACCGCACTCGTTCTCATGAACATCCAGCGAGTGGAACACCTGACCCTTGAAAAACTAAATATATTGTAACTTGTCTCCAACCTGTGGAGGAGACGCCTTTGTCTGTGGGAACTGTACAACAATCATTCACAAACACCACTTGTACATTACATGAACCCAGTTGGGAGTTACCTCCACATCCCCTGTACAATCCTGACCTCGCTACAGTCCTGACCAAGTCATTTCCCCATGTTTGGGCCACTAAAGGAGTTCCTGGATGACCAGCGTTTCAGACGTGAAGCAGGAAGTGCGATCATGCCGTATTGAGAGAACTTTCTACCTTGATAGTATCCAAGCACTAGTGAAAAACTGGGATAAGTGCATTAGTGTATGAGAGTTTTTAACTCTCATGAACATGTTCTGTTATTCCACCCATATTTAATTCAGAAGACGACATACAACTATGAAAATACATGCAAGCCTTTAGCTTTTTAATAGATTTTATTCTCAATCTAGTAAACAAGCTTTAAACTTTCAATACTTATTAGCTCCAAACATATTTACAGCTTCACAGAGCATTTACATTTACAGCATTTGGCAAACGTCTTTGTCCAGAGCGACTTACATTTCATCTGATTATACTGTACATCTGAGCAGCTGAGAGATGACGGTCTTGCTCAAAGGCCCTACAATGGCAATTTGATGGTTCTGGGGTTTGAAGCTGGTAAAGAGTAGTCCAACTCCTTAATCACTGAGCTACTCTTGCCTCTTAAGAACAAATGTATAGGTGCGAGCATCACAGAAAAAACAAATATTAGCTGATCAACAACATCTGGAATGTAGAGAAAACATTTCTGCTAACTTTTAAACTAATGAACTGCATTTACATAATTATGAAGCATATAAAACCCTGAACCAAAACCCAAAGCCAATCCTTCTTTGCTACTGTACCGTACTGTATGTTTCTGCCTGTCGGATTTTCAGATTTGTCACTGAAGGAAAAAAAATGAATTCCTGGTGCAGCATATAATAATTATCTGGCTTAGAAAGTGCATATGGAGGTTAACAGATAAAAAAGTCATTTCACTGAGCATGGCAATCAGCTATAAAGGCACAAATATGAAACATTCTTTGAATCCAGTGTAACAGCTTGACCTGAATTCCAAGGGGTGTTCATGTCGAACCGGGACTTGTAAACTAAGGCCTAAACCTGATTTACAGAAGATTTCAAGCGCAGTACTGTAATGAGACGCTCAGACACAGTAAAACATGTGAACGGTGCAAAAGTTTTAAAGAAGGCCCTACATGCTTGAATGAATAAGTCTCAGTTTGACTTGAACACCCCTTGGTTAAAAATTCCTAAATCATGAGAAGAAACTAAAATGTTAGCAATGTCTGAGGATTTGCTTCTATATTCACTGTAATACCTTCACACTAAAACTTTCTATGTAATAACTGTACATGAATGTTATTCCTGTCATACCGTACGTGATCATGTTCGTTCATGTGACCAAGTCAGGGTTATGATTCAGAGATAAACTTTGGTGGACCTGGGTAAATAAAGCTCACTCCTGTTATCACTAATGGGTTCTGTCATACAGGCCACACTTTGGTGCTGTTTCTAAAGCACAGAGCACATATTTGCTTTAAGGGAGGCACGGGTCAAAGCAAGTGGCCTGTAGGATGAGAGACGAAACGTCTGTTTGTTCTGCACCTCCGACTGAGCAGCACTTGAATATTTTAGAGCTGATCATGGAATATCTTTGCACATTTTGCAAAAATCACACTTGACTAAGCAGAAGGCATGTGCAAATACTCATTAAAAATACATCATGTGATAACACAGTTTAAGCACCATTACATCCACTCATGTTTTATTTATTACAAGGCAGGTCAAGATGCAAAAGATTTAAAAACATATATAATTAAATTTCAGGACAGGATATCAGTTATGGCAGTGATTAAAAACTGCTGACCAGACATCCATACTGTATTTACAGTCCACAGACCCTATCCCCACTCTACTCCTGCATGACCACACACCCTGCCACCTCTCTCTCCCCCTACATCTCAGAGCAGCCCCGCCCCCACTCTCTCTCTATGTCCACACAGCCCCGGCCCCCTCTCCACTGAGTCTCTGTGCATGCTTACCCCCACTCTCAACGCAGCGCCGCCCCCTCTCTTCATCTCCACACAGCCCCGCCCCTCTCTCCTCTTCTACACAATCTGCCCCACCCCTTCACTCCCCCTGCTTCTCCATACAGACCCGTCCCTCTCTACCGGTGTATCTCCATACAGCCCCGCCCCTCTCTCCCACTGCATCTTCCCGAAGCCCCACTTCACTCTCCCCGTGCATCTCTGCACAGCCCTGCCCTCTCTTCCTCTGCGCATAAACCCAGCGTTTACAATTTGTGTTGCCATATATAACATGCTAGCTCAAGTCGAAAAGTCACACTAAAAATACAATGTATAAAATATTCTTCAGCACACAGTTATCAGTGTCATAAACTGCAGTACAAAGAGATTGTCACGATTTGTGCCACGAAAAGTAATTTTCTGCAAAAGTATGCCTTCAATATGTATTTATTTCTCTCTATGACACTCTGGGAGCTCCACAGTCTATCTCAAGGGGGAAAGCAAGTAGGCCTGTTATTGTTTTTGTTACGCTTAGGTTTTTATAGTTGTATTTCACTCTACTTTAATCAATCTGCTATCATTGTTGAGATTTTTATTTATGATTGACTGTTTATTTGACATATTTTGCAACATGTTTCAAACAGGGAATGAAACCCTGTCTTTGAGGTTTACATCGATCATTCCGTTTTATAAAAGTGCGTGTAACTCACATGTGGCATTAACATACAGCTTGACACTTAATCCACTTTGTACAAAGTATTGTGCTCTATATTGTGTATTGATACTCAGTGTAAAATTTAAGGAGAGGTTTGGTTCATAACCGCCCACCAATAGAAAGCCTGATGAAGTCGGCACTGCTACGTATCCCGTATCTGAAAAGGGCACATATTTCTGACACACAGTCATATTAAGGTTGAGCTATAGCTGTGTCCTGACACTTACATTCAGACGAGCTCATTACCATTATTCTACAGCAGTATTCAGCCCTGAGGAAATAACCAGCCTATGTGTGGGCCAGCACTGAGCGATCACTGCTATCAGAGCAGCATCCTGGCCAGCAATTATTTCCAATATAAAGACAGTATGTGTGGATTTAGTTAACGTGCCACACAGAACAAACACGCAGCAACAACCACTTACTAATCTTTATAAATATATTATAGTGACAGTATCATAAATCAAAAACTGAAACTAGATTACTGCTTGCTCCCTTTAGCTATTTAATACATCAATACATAATATGTGAAGATGTCAGCACATTAATAACCAATGTAGACAATTAAAAATATATTTTTCTTAAATATTATCAACATGAGGTAGCATGGTGGCACATAGTCACACTGTTTACAGCTCCACGGTCTCTGTTGATTCCTGTCTGAGCATGTTCTCACCTTCTTTGTGTGGGTTTCCTCTGTGGTTAAGGTGCACTAGTGTCCCTAAGTATGACAGTGTGGGTGGTTTTCTATGTTGAACTGGAGTCCCTTCCAGGATGTAT
Organism: Clarias magur; assembly: GCA_013621035.1. Classification (NCBI taxonomy): domain Eukaryota; kingdom Metazoa; phylum Chordata; class Actinopteri; order Siluriformes; family Clariidae; genus Clarias; species Clarias magur. The sequence continues at coordinate 407,816 of QNUK01000308.1, read as the reverse complement.
TCCTGCTTCACATCCAGAATTCTCAGGATGGTCTCTGTGCCCAACAAGACTTCGACCAGGATAAGGCAACTGAGTGAAAGAGTGAGTGAGTAAGTGAGTGAGTGAGTGAGTGAGTGACAGAGGGAGGGAGGGAATGAATGAACAGCCATTATAATAATCCTTGCACAAGCGTCATGGAAAGACAACCAGAAAAGGTGTCCTGGCAAACCAGGACATAATCCACCAAAATGCAGATTATGATTGCTAGAAATGTAGGCATATTCATTATATGCAACTTATCTCTTGCTCTCTTTTTTACTAATCACTTTGTCTTGATCAGCATCACAATGAACCAGAAACACCCACTCCAGCTACAATGAGTGCATTGTGGCAGAATTTATGGGAAACCAGACTAATGCAGAGCAACTATTCACTTATTCCCATCAAGGGACAATTTAGCATAATCCGTTTACCGCCATGCCTTTGGATAGTGGGAGGAACCTGGAGAACCCAGAGTGGAGTTCATGTGAACACAAGCAGAACATACAAAACAACCACATGGAGAGTTAGAGTGTTTTCACATTAGGACCATGGGATAATTTCCGAGAACACTTGACCCCAAGGTCTGGTTCTTTTTGATCAGTGAGAACGCCCTCGGAACCGAGTCCTGGGCACATTATAAATCAATCATGTCTAATGTGAAAGCGCCCTTAGCTAACCTTTCAGGATCCTGGAGGTGTGAGGCTGTAATGCTTCCCTGCACTGTGCAAGCCTGTAACTCCCTGATATGTTCCCTGTTTTAAAAAATGGTCTTGACCTGCTTAGTTTCTGCAGTTCAATCCATTAAATTCAAATTTATTTATATAACGCGTTTAACAATGAACATTGTCTCAAAGCAACAGAAAATTAGGGAAATCCATTTGAAATGTGAGAAAAAAATATGTATACATCAGAATAATCAGTTTGTCCCTGATGAGCAAGCAGAGAGCGACGGTGGCAAGGAAAAACTCCTTGAGATAGAAGTAAGAAGAAACATTGAGAGGAAACGGACTCAACAGGGAACCCATTCTCACTTCGGTGCTACAGCTTTCAGATCCATTGTGGCTAAATCCAGACCCCTTTTTACTCATATGTAGAGGGTTTACTTTAGATCTACTTTAGAATCCACTTTACTTAAATCATACATGTTTTGCTAAAAACGACACTCAAGTTTGTGCACACAAAAACAAAAATCAAATAGGTTATTTCAAGGAAATGCATGGTAAAGCGATATTTAACACTGCAACAAAATGATTGATATGTCCCTTAAAAAAATTTTTTTTTAAACAGTCTGCCCCAAACCAGGGCAGTGTTCACAGCAGGCCTCTATAAACCATCCTTAAAGGTGCAACAGATGTCATATGCTGATCTGAAAAGGTCTCATGTGGATGTGTCATGCAGCTGATTAATAAGAAGGTTAAAATAGTGCAAAGGAGCCAGGATTGCAGTTTAAGAGCTGCACTGAGGAGCAATGCATGACACTGAGTACTGAAGAACCCATACTGAAGTTACTACGCCAATGAAAGAAAATGCTGATGAGGGATCTGTAGAGGCTAGAGTAGACCTCTAAGAGCAGCATATCTGCTGGTACCTGCAACATTCTTGGCACACACACACACACACACACACATACACACTGATGAAGTTCACGTGGCATGTCAAGCAGTGATGAGGTGAGATATCCTGACTGGAACAAAAGCCTCAGCTCCATCTCCAGCTCCAGTGATGTAGTCTGAAGTGGGTGCGCAGTGCTATATTAGCTGCTAGCTGAGCACCGAGCGCAGCCTCGTCAGCAGCTTTACGATCTGCGTTCAACGTGTTTCCTCATCTTCCCCTTCACGCACATGAACTCATCTCCGTGCAACGTCAGGATGGCATGCATCTTCGCACCATGCACTAAGCGAAACTAAGCAACAACAAAGCATCTTTTTACTCACGCGTCTTCTTTTACAAACAGCATCTTCGTCACAACCTGCACACTCCTGTACTACACTGTGTGTCGTTATGCTACGCCTCCTGGGTAACTATGGTAACCTTGTACCGTACTTCCATGCTGTGTAGTAGGTTAGCGCGCGCGGCACGCGACGTAACCAGCAAACGTCACTCATTCTTCGGCACATGTGCGGATGCGTGCGTGCGCGCGCATTACGCTACAACTTCAAAACCGAAACAAACGCACCGTTTCTGCGTGAATGAGGGTTATTATTAGGAGTTTCTGAGCTCGCTTGCCTTGCTGGAGTCAGTGTCGCTCCGTAACTCGTTGTTTGGCTCGCCGCTCAATCTTTACACATCCTCCGGCGTCAGTGTGCGTGTGTGCGCGTGTATGTGTGCTGCAGCCAAGGTAACCGAAATCTCGCGATACTCACTCAGGTGGTGGCCTTGCAATCAACTCTCGCGAGACTTATCCAGGTAGCCACAGTGCGACACATCCAGGCCTACTAGTTAGTTTCCTGTCTAATTAATACACTATACTACTAATCACATAACTTTTTGCCTTGTTCCCTTGGATGTAGATCCTACTTGACTTGAAAAAAAATTTATATAAAACATGCATGTGTAAATATAATTATTTCACACATGAACACCTTCCATGGTTCAACTACCTTGGTCTGTGTGCGTGCAGTTTGCATGTTGCATGTGCTTGGTGTGGTTTTCTTCCGGGTACTCCGGTTTCCTCAAACAGTTCAAAGACTTGCAGATTAGGCCAATTGGCCTTCCCAACTTGCTCGTACTGTGTGAATGAGCTTGTGAGTGTGTGTATGTGTGCATGCCTTGCGATGGATTGGCACCAGGTTGTACCCCACCTTGTCTCCTTGGATAGGCTTGTACCCTAACTCTCCTCCTGCCCTAAATCTTCTAGGATCCTGTATACAGGATAAAGCAATATGTATGATGAGATGAAATGACCACCTTCGTTATACGTTTATAGAACATTAGATCTTAAGATGATTTACTCACTCACTCATTGTCTACACTGTTTTATCCTGTATACAGGGTTGCGGAATACCTGAAGCCTATGCCAAGAGATTTAGGGCACAGTCCACCCTGGACTGGGGGCCAATCCATCACAGGGCACACACAAACACACACACACACTCTCTCTCTTACACTCATACATTAATTCACACACTAGTCTAATCTTCATTTATTTGTACTCTTGGAGGAAACCGGAGTATACATAGGAAACCCACCCAGCACGGGGAGAACATGCACATGGACCCGAGCGGGAATAAAATTTACCCTGGAGGTGCGAGGAGACAGTGTCTAAGACATTAAGCCACCATGCGGCCTGATTTATATTTCGTTTTTAAATCGCACCTCGCTTTGCACTTTTTTCTAAATTCATTTGTTTGCGTTTTTACATAGTAATCCAAAATCTCATATCTTTATAAAACATGCTTTACAATTCCTATCATTTTATCTCTGTAGGAAAATGTATAATATTTGATCTTTAATCATCTTGTTCATTCTTCAGTAACATCTTTATCGTGTCCAGGGTGGTGGTGGACCTGGACCCCATCCCAGTGACTCCATTGGGCATAAGGCAGGAGAATTAATTCTGAATTCTGGTATGCCAGTTCATTACAGGGCACCATGCACACACTCCTTCACACACAAGCATTTATGTGGAGCTATTCCACTTCCTTGCATGCTTTTTAAAAGCAGGGGAAAACCAGAGAACATTAATGAAACCCGGATGGAGACTTGACACAGACAGTAATACAAGCTCAGGATTAAACCGGGGAACCCTGGAGCTATGAACTAATGCTCAGAGGAAACCATTCTCTGAAACATGATAACATGATTTTGTGTAACCCCTTATGGGCTATAAAAGAGGATGTACTTTGTGGTGCATGCTTTTATGTATTTATTTATACACTAAGTAGTATAAAGTATGCAGAAACACTCTCTAAGCTGTATTCCATTTATTAATTACTATGCAAAAGTACACACATGTAGACGTGCGTCTGTTAAGTTCATACACTGTGGTTCTTTATGGACTTATAGTAGTTAAGGACTGCTGATCAGGAGGTCTCCGGTGTGAGGCCCAATGCCACTGTTGAACCCTTGAGCGAGGTCGTTCACATACAAGTGCTCAGATACAACCAGCTGGCAACCTGACCCCGTAAGTAACTGCCACAGTAGCTACAGATATATCTCCAGGGTGGGAACTATCCGTAACCTGATGTAGACATATCATGTAGACGGACCCTTTTACCTTTTTTACATATGTGCCTAGAAACCAGGAGGAGCAAAACCTAATTTTGTTGTAATTACACAATTATTACAACTACTAGGGGTGATCAAGTCTAACCGAGACTTTTGATTGTACAGAATAACAGAACACAGTTATGAGGGTAAAAACAACATTTATTTTCCTATATTCTGTAAGTGAGTGAGGGAGGGAGTGAATGAATGAACAACCATTATAATAATCCTTGCACAAGCATCATGGAAAGACAACCAGAAAAGGTGTCTTGCATAGTCCACCGAAGTGCAAAATATGATTGTCAGAAATGTAGGCATATTCATTATATGCAACTCATCTTCTGCTCTCATTTTAAATTAATTATTTTGTCTTGATCAACATCATGATGAATCAAACACCCACTCCAGCTCCAATGCATTGGTAGAATTTATGGAGAACCAGACTAATGCAGAGCAGCTATTCACTTATTCCCATCAAGGGAATAAGTGTACTATATTACTTCTGTAAATTTCTGTTGGTCATACACTTTCATTCACAAAAAAGAAGTGATGAAATTGCATATGAATGAAGGTGTAAGACCAGCTTGTATTTAGAGAAGCATAATATGGAGACATACAGTAGGGCATTATATAGAAAAAGAAATGTGGTTTTTACTTTCATGAATGTGTTCTGCACAATTATACTGTAAGTACTGGTTTGACTTGAACACCTATCATATTATATGTATGACAATGGTAATAAGAATAGGAAATGTAACTGAGTACAGGATTTTGATTTTTCCATTGACATGCTTTTAAACCTATAAAAATCTCCTGTGACAGAAGGAAACTGAAAAAAGACAAATTGACAATCATTAGCTATCAAATATTTATTAAGTAGGGGTTGTGTTAAACTCTTATAATTCATTATATCAACATTCCAAACAACAGTAGGTAAACATCTTGCAGACTCATCATCATCAGCATCTGACACCATCATCGTCATCGTTATTGTCATCGTCATCAAGCCAAGATGTCTTTCACTTATTTAAAGAGCTTTAAAATTTAATTTGAAGTAAATACTTTTCTCAAGGTCCAGCGAAGTTTAGGTAGCTTAACTAACAACGATTTGTAGTGAGTGGTCGGTAGTAGAGTTCTTGAGTGATTTGACTATTCACTTATCCATACACAAATCTTGTTAGAGCACATGTGCATAGCAGGATTTTGTATGTAAAAGGGACAGACGGACAAGATACTGTATATGGGTCAAATTAATACATTAAGACTCTAGGACTCAGTTTGATGGTAGCCAAACATTTTCTTTACTTACACAAAGTCTCACAACCATGTGTCCCATGTTGAACAGTGGATGGATCAGCACACATGGATGGGTACATGGATCAGGACTGACTTCACACACAATGACCCATTAATAATGAAGATCATACTAAAAATATGTTGATGAAATTACATTGAAGTACTGTGTGTGTGAGCAAGAGATTGAGAGAGAGAGAGAGAGCGAGAGAGAGAGAGAGAAGAGGGTGTTTAGAGGCAATGCAAAGCAGGTATGGAGAAGCAAATATGGAGTGAGCTTCTTTGGAAGACTAAGATATTTACTCCTCACAGCTCGTCAGTCTCCCCATCGAATGGCATGTTATCAATCTGCAGGTTGACGTTACTCGTGTCTCCGCTGCCCACCCAGCCGATGGGAGTGCGGTTAAAACAGGGTCTTGAGTGTGCGTCATGGTGGTACACCACTGCAGGCTCCGGCTCCTCTGATGTCTCAATATCCGGCAGCTGGAAGGTCATCAGCTGAGCAGCTTTCTCAAAACCACCGAAGGGCAAAGCTGACCTAATGAGGGAGAAAGGGTAAGGTGGTTTGTGTGTGCCTGAAAAAAAACAATTCGTCAGGTCCAAGCAGTTCTTACCATAACTGAATGATGGGAATCGAAAATGAGGTAATTGATTCCATATAACTGACAAGTGTGGAATTCAGACCGAATGCAACTGTTTTTAAACTAAAGATTTTACCACTGCTAGTTAATTGAAAATAGTTGAAACTACTATTTTCTTTGCTTAGAAATGCTTAGACCAGCCTTTGAATACAGGCAAAAGTGATGTTTCCTCTCAAGTAAGGTTCTGCTCCTTTTTTTTATAAAAGGATTTTACTCTTCTGGAATACAGAAGAAAGTACTTAAATTTTCTATTATTTTTTTAATGAATTAATTTGTTTTGTATACTGGAATCCACAAATATTTGGTTTGTGTCAATGCTAAATGTATTTACAGTGATTCTTTTTGTTCATAGGTGTTGAAATCAGTACTAGAAGTCTATGAAAACTTCTTATTACTCTGTATTCGTGATTCTCTGATGTTGTTAATCACACATTGCAACTGTACAATACAGTGATTAAAAAGTATCCAGCAAAATGCGAGTTGTTTGGCAAATGATAATGATGTAGAGCCTGTTTAAAAACAAATAGTGCAGCACTTCTCTTAATGTAGGTATGTATCAAAGTCATTAAAAATGTGTAACACTTTGCTGTTTCTACAAATCTTTTCCTGGAAATGCATGATGTGGAAAGCATGAAAAATCAGCTCTGATTGGTGAGCTGAGCCAAATGTTATCCATGTCAAAAGTTTATCTTTTGCTCACAGTGAATTTCAGAGAAGTTAAATTCTGTATTAATACACACTATGGAAAATTGGGAAACAACCATCACCCTACACCGTCCCTTTGATGATAGAGCAAGGAAAACACTAAAGGTTGAGAGGCACTGCACTAAGCCATCGTGCCACCAAACTCAGAACAGGCCTAACATTTGCTATTTGTCAGTTGTTGTGACTGGTGTCTTGGTGAAAATACCTAGTAATTAAATCTGTTTGGAAAATGTTGTTATCAGTAGCAGTTTAAAGATCCCAGCATGTTGTGTTGATGTGGCACCTGTTAAAACACTTGTATTTTGGCAGGTCTTTCTGAGAACAGGGTCCTGGCATGTATGGCTTCATAGTAGATACAAGCTCTACATTGCCCTTCATGGCCTTTTCCCAGGGCGATACATATGTCTTCAAATATTCCAGTGTTTTCTTCTCTTTTAAAGCAGCAGCCTTAGTGCTTTCTGCACCTGTGGAGAGATTCACCCGTATAAAAACTGAAGTCATCAAAAGCAGGAAGATGGTAAATACTGTAAAGCAGAATTCTGGAATTTCTGCAATTTATTGTTATCTAAACTAAATCAGTTATATAAGAATTCAGTAAAGAGTGAGCTGTAGGCTTATGCAGGTACACTTTTGTCACCTGCTGTACATTATTCAGACAGAAGCTGAAGCCACATTGGCACTGGAAGTGATGTGAGAATAACCTGTCTGGCAGGTGTATCGAGGCCACCATCTGGATTCTTCTCTACTACTCACTCTGAGAGCCATCAGCTGATGAACCAGCACCGGCTCCTGCCCCTGCACCCACTCCGCCAGCTGTTCCTCCTGCACCAGCTCCACTCGCTCCACCAGCTCCACTTCCTACCCCTGTACCCCGGCTTCCTGGTTTGGGAGGAGGCACAGGTGCTTGCCCACCTCCAACAATTATCCGTCCACCAATAATCTGTCCGCCAACAAGATGTCCACCTACAAGATGTCCGCCAACATCCACCATTTGGCCTCCAATGCCGGGGACAAACTTCTGGAAGTTGTCCTGTGAGAAAAGATCAAAGAGATGAAAACAGAGGCACAAATCCTGTAAATGCATTCAGTATGTGTTCAGGTGTGCACTCTGTGGAACAGGACTAATTTCACCATAGAGTCACTGTTGAAGACGTCAGGGTTGTTCTCATAGATGAACTTCTCTACACGCTGCTGCCTCATTTTGAACATCTTGGAGCCCTTATTTTTGAGCAGGGACAGTTCCTCCAGCATAATGTCTTTGGGTGTGCTGATCTTCGTCCCCAGGTCAAACTCGGAGGCCTCAGGCTCCGATTCATACTCTGGACGAGCAGATTGAGGTGAGTAATTACATATTTTAATACAAGTGAAACATCTTGTCATCATCATAGGCTCTGTGATCACCTGGTTATTTTTGTAACCATTTGTAACACTACCACACGCAGCAAACTTACATAATGTGCTTAATGTCATGTTTGTTCTCACATCTGATTGTGTTTGCTTATACGGTATGTCCGGTATATTAACTTTCCCGGAAAAGCATCATTCAGGAGTCAGTGTCATACAAAGGAAGCAACATGATATGTAGGTAAGCAGGACCTTCCAGTTTTTCGACCAGTTTACATATCACTGATCTAAAAAAAAAAAATTCATGATGGAACTGCAAATTAGCACAGAAAACTGAGAGCAGTAATCTATTGTAATCTCCGAATCCACTGATCCGCCAGACACCATATCTAACATTTTATCTGCCTAAGAATGATCTAGCTTAAGCACCAACACAAAACAGGAACACAATGAATAATGAAAAGGTACTCCCATGTGCATTTTCCCCCTCTGCATTCATAACATAATAGAGAAAGAGAAAAAGAATAATAAAAAAAAAGATGTTGATTATTTTAATTTCCCTCTGGATCTTGTTTAAAGTATTTTCAGCGCAGGAGTTAAGCCCTGGTGTGGATGTGGGAGGCACTTCTGCGATAATAATAATAATAATAATAAAACAGCTGTCATTTCTGCTGTGAAATCTGCCGGCTAGGTTTTTGTCTGCGTGCCACTCTCTGCCTCATTAGGACATATAAGGTCTAGCCATGCAGAACATCAGTGACAAGCCCTGAATGTCTCCCATAAACTAACATTAATATAAATGCATGTTTTTTTCCCCCCTCACGGTTTGACCTGAAATGTTTAGTCAGTTTGAGAGACACACTGTCTGACCTGCTGCAGAATCAAATGCCCTGTAGTTAAATACATTCTGTGCATTGTGCTGTGCTAATAATCTCTCCTTTCGTCCACCGCCCCGGCTCTCACGGTGAGTATTTCACAGATGAAGTGAACTGAACAAACATGCACTGCATAAAATAAAATAAAATAAAATAAAAAACATTTCAAAGGAGATACCACATGAAAGTGTCTTTTCACCAACCTCAGCATTACTCACTGTAGATTCAGATAGTAATGTTTTACAAGCTTTATACAATGATAAATGATATGTGAAATAAGATGTGCATGAATCACGTGTGTGTTTCTCAGTCACAGTCAGGAACAAAGTCCTCACCATTTTGAGTGATGTGTGACAGGTCAGTGATGATTTTAGTAGTTTTTTTCCTCTTGTTAGGAGGGGCAGGTGTTCCAGCGAGAGGCATGACTCCGAACTGGGGAAATGAATCAAATGAAGGAGGTATGTTAATGTATATTAATAAAAATATTTGTTATAACATAGTATAATCAAGTGTAATAAAAAGTCTTAGCAGTTACATACGGAGAAGCGATATATATATATATATATTAGATTTTGTATAATATTAGTTTTTTTATTTTATTTAATACAATAATCATGTGCTATAAAATCTAAAAATTAGTGTACAAATGTGCTTTTATTGCTTACACAAATCTATTAACCTGAAATTAAATAACGTCTTCTTAAATTGAAATAAAAAATATAAACGTAGATAGAATAAAATGTATTTTATTGTCCTGGTTTTCTGTATAAACAAGTAGATCTCACCTCCAAGTCTTACACTAGCCACCTTAAGGGAAAAAAAAAAGTTCTTCAGGAGGTAATCAGGAAGGCTGCACCATCTAGTGACTGCAGCGCTGCTTTAGTCGTATTATCCCAGCAGTGCGGGGTGTGGGATACACGTCATGTCTGTGTGTATATGACCTCACATTCCACAGATTCCGTGTTGAAGGGAGTAAGTAAAACATAAAACTCCCCACAGCTTTCGGTTTGCTTGACCATTTTGTTTAGATGAATAGTAGTCAAATATCATGAGATCCTGACTTTACTGTAATGCACATTGCATTTTTCCCCTCACTCTTTCTATAATTATAACTGTAACTAAACTTTTAAACAATGTTGTCCAACAAAAAAAGTTTGGCAAAAGAATTATACATAACCGTCCTCGTAGAAAGGTCCCACAAGGATATATTTATTTAGATTGTAGATTTGTATTTTAAGAGCATAATATCTGCACCAACGTTAATGGATGTGCATTTGAAGTCTCTTCTTATATCTTGCATGGAACCTATTTCTCTACTTTTATTTCTTTCAATGTTATATATTTGATGTAAAACCATATAACATTTTAAATTCATGCTACATACAGTATCTCTGTCACCTCAGGACTAACATTGCATGAACAAACATTGCATTCGCTTGTCTGTAATTCAATCTACTACAGCTATTTTTAAATGCCATTTTGAAGACCTTTTAGCAGCGTGTGCTAGCGTCACAGATGTGATAACAGACTCAGGTCTCCCATGAAATCAAATGAGAAAAAAAATACTGATCTAATACTGCAGAAGTGGCTAATCCTGCTATAAAAGGTGTGTGAACGTGTCAGAGTCAAAGCTGGGGGATGTGGGAAAGCTCTCGGTCTTCTTGTAAAACACTGTGCACGGCTCGGCTCAAGTTGCCCCAGCTGGATATTCCAGGCTTTACACTCCTTATAAAATCAACAGCCGCTCAATGTAGAGGGCAGGTCAGCACATTCCCTCTCTCACTCCCTGAAGCTTTATACAAGGAACTAAAATCTGATATGAATCCTTTACTAAGGTCATGCGTTAAAATTTTATAAAAGCATACATAATGAAAACTGCATGGCTGTCTCTAATCATGATACACCTTCACACGGAGTACTACTGGTTTTACGGTTTAGTATTCTCTTTGCAGCTGTTAAACTGTTAAATGGCACATGCAAAGGCAGAGCCCACACACTGTGTTCCACTCACCCGGGTTTTAACCTCCTGTACAGAAGTATTCTCAAGAGGAAGAGGCAAAACTTCTGATTCTAGTTCAATCAAAAGTTATAAATCCCAGGGTGTCGCTGACCTGTGGCTGGACCAAGATCCTGGGGAGTGCAAAATCCAGTCAGGATTTGGATAGCAGATCTTAGAGGGGGGTAGGAAGACGTGGAGTGTATGACAGAATAGGGGATGGAGGGGGTCTCAGGCTGCAAGCCTTGATGGTCATATCAAGAGACTAATATCTTTCTTGCAGATGCTTCATGCTCTAAATATAGCAGGAGAGGGCGAGTGTAGTTATCAAATAGTCTGACAGAGCAAGAGCAAGGACTGCTCCAAATATTGAGGGCAGCAGTAGATTTGTCCTGCTTGCTCCTGCAGTTAATTAGGTTCTTCCCCTGAAAAGATTTGCACGTTTTCACATCCATACAGCAGCCCAGACCTGTCAACAAATGCTCCTTAAATATGTGAGGCGTGTTTGTTCATCTGCGTTTCTGTTTCTGACCATTAGTCCATGACAGTCACGATATTCGTGTCAAATCAGTCATTCATCTACACACAGAAGATAATAACTTTTCTTTAGAAACATAGTTCAAAGATAGAACAATGAAGAATCTACTGGACATGAACTCAAATACATGCCAGTGTGGGGAGAGTGAATCACCAGACCAATACTGTATGGAAGCACCAATGCAAAAAAGTAAAAATAAATGAATAAAAAAATTTAATCTGCAAATTGTCAAAGCGGAATATGACCCACATCTTGAATTCTGCCACCATCAAGCTGAGAGAGAGGCACTTTCTCCAGAGTTAACCCAGTGAAGCCCTATTCTTTCTTTAGAAATCCAGAATGTTATATGACCATATTCAAATATAACCACACTGGGGGGAAAAAAAGAAAGCTGAAAATGTAGATGAACATTAACAGCCCTAAATATAGGATGAGAATGAGGCCTGTTTATGCTTGACCATTTAACTGTGAGTAGCACTTTCCTTCTGTATTGTACAGACCACTAATGCAATTACAACTTTCACTTTATACTCTTTAGATGTGTAAATAATCCTCACTACAATTCATCCTCTAAACATTTATGAAACTGGCAAACCGGTTCCACTTAAAAGTGCAATTATTTCTAAAAAGCTTTATGTGCATAGTTTACAGATGAGTGCATAAATTAATAAAGGCAGCAAATAAATACATACTCACCGGGTCACATGTTCAAAGCTGTGTCTAATTTGGTGTATGGCAAGATGATTTGAATACACATCCAGAAGCACACTGAACATACTGTAAGAGCTACACCTAAGGGCTCATTTCAGTGTGGTGCTACTGGATATTAGAACTATATATACAACATCTGGTATTTTTTATTTCACACTATGATTTATAAGATGATGCATTCATCCTAGAAATCACAGAGGAATAGATTTAAATCTTCAGTGGATCAGGCCAGATTGTTTATACATGATCAGTAACCAAATGTGCAAAGGTCTCCTCCTTGTGGTCAGTCATGGAAGTTATAATAGTTATATGTACTGGAGCATTTACTGTAGTGAACTGTAATATCAGAGCTACCACTAGGGGCAGTGTGGTGTAACAAATAAGAATCAATGGGGAGCATTCAATTTTATCTTTATTTTGTGAAAAATAAATATTTTCATTAAAAGTCGTTCAGTCCACTATTACTGCAGAATACATATATGTGCACACACACACACACACACACGCACACTAACCCAAGATTCTACTAATCGAATGTTATAACACAAATAATCCTCACTACAGTTCATCTTCTAAACATTTAAGAACCTGCCAAACGTTTGTGCAATTATTTCTATAAAGCGTCATGTGCATAATTTACATATGAGTGCATAAATTAATAGAGGCAGCAAATAAACACACGCTCACTGTGTAACATTTTCAAAGCTGTATCTAATTTGGTGTATGGCAAATCTATTAAAAGTCTATTTAAATATGCTTTAAATAACATGTAATGTTTATCCCATCCTTCATTTATTCTCTCAGCATCTCATACGTTCAGTAGAGTAATAAGCTCCAGTATTGAGTTCCTGTACTACTTGCTAGTTTTCCCTTCAGTGCTGCCTTGGTAACTCTAACAGATCATCTTTGCTTTCTGCTTTCCTTCCTCTCTGACTGGTCGCTTTGGGAGCTCACGGTCAAATATCACTTCAAGTTACAATCAACTAGCTGAGAATTTGTCATCATCTCAAAGCATACAAATACATTAGTCCTGGCAGTAAGAACCTGATGCTTTTAATTCCAGTGATCTATTTAATAACCATTTAAACGTCCTAGGAGAGAGTAGACTGGTCACTACACATGCCTGTTGTGACTGCTTATAAAAGAACACAGAGCTAGTGTGTAGTTTCTGTGTTCAAACCCATCCCTTGGACTTGGTCTTCCCCACATAACTTTTAACACCCAGCCACAGGTTAAATAGGTTAATAAAATAAATGTTATTTGTTTATTAATATGTAAGTTGACATAATTGCCATTTAGATGATGTTGATTTGCTGTTTACGTTGCTCCCACAAATAGTCTGTGACACTCAAGCACCTGTTCCTTCCAGGGTCTGCCAGGACAGATATAATTTCTGATTGGTTTATGAGAACCAGAGATCCAGCTTACCCTGTTTCTTTAGCCTCATTTCACTTTGAAATATTAATAATGCTTAAAGGTCTCAGCAAAAAGACCCAACAGATACAAGTTCACAGTCAAGTCCAGAATTTTGGTGCCGTTCATATTAACAGCCAAAAATAAATATCTCAAATAAACCAGGTACACAGTGTATGGGTTTTAGTTTAAATATATTTAAATGCTGTTGTTTATATTTAAATGCTGTTTAGTTTTAATTGTAAAACATCAATGTAAAACATCAACCACTTTATTTTATAGTGGGTTTAAGGGATTTTCATTGTTTTTGATCCCCTTTCTTTCTATTAATAACGGTGTTCATTTTTAGAGGTGTTAGTAGAAATTATTTAAAAAAATAATGTAAAATATTGTTTTTATACAGTAATTTTCCCATTCTATTGAAGGGTGCCAATAATAATAGATTTGACTGTGAGGAGCTTTGATAATGTGTCATTTAAAACAGTCTATCGTCAAACATCTGAAGTGCCAAAGTTACTTCTTTATTGTCAGTTCAGTCTTTTTCAGTACACTATCTGCAATCTGTAAACCTTTTAAGACTCTCGTTAAGGGTTTCATTGTGTTTATCAGATACACTTTTTTTTCTGCTCTGCTCAAAACACTGCTGAACTTTCTGGTAGATTATCTGACATTGTCTACAGTGTAGAGCACACCTTCACTATGAAATGCATTTTAAAAGGATTAAAAACACTGTGATGGACTGACTTGGATTAAGCCAGGGTTTATAATTTTATACTAGAAGCACTATCTTTATTATTGATACCCAGATGGCAAACAAAGTGTGGTAATTAATTAGAGCATTGTGTACATCAATATAAGGATCAATTCAGCATCTGACTACAATTCTGAATACATGTCATGTTCACTATTAAATATAAGGCACCCAGGCCACCAAAGTTTGTGGACTCCTCATCATCCCACCCATATGTGCTTGTTGAATTTTCCATGACAGATTTAATGTCCACGCTGTCGTTATAATAACTTCCACTCTTCTAGGAAGGCTTTCCACTAGATTTTGACGGGACGAAGGGACCCCACCAGATGAAAGGACTTGCTCATTTAGCCACAAGAACATTAAGTGAGGCAAGGCACCAATGTTGGGTTAGAAGGCCTGGCGTGCAGTCAAGTTTTGGCACAATTGTTGAAGTTTTTTTCTGTTTCATACTGCTTCACATAATCCTTTGCTATTGTTGTTATTCTACATTGCCAGGCATCTGCATCTAAATTGTCATATGTGTACATCATGATAAGGATTGAACTAACCCTTTCTCTAGTGTAAAACAAATTCCTACAGAGCTCCAGGCCTCCAAACGTGAGGCTGTGCACCAACTCGTGTGGCAACAAAGCGTGGCTTGGGTGCCTGGACTACAGGCTTCAGGTGGACTGGTGGCAGGGAACTAAGCTCAGGAGTACTCTTGAACTGTTTGGTACCCTGGAGACCATGGCAGCTTAGGATTGACATACTGGATAGAGAAGCTGGGGGTGAGTATGGAGTAGGAACAAATACTGGAGTGGCAGAGATTTTAGGGAGTTCTGGCAAACCATGAGCTCGTGCAGGCATTGCTGTAGTTACAGATCCAGGAAGAGGTGGAGGGGACATGGGTGATGGGGTAGGGGAGGTCATGTCAGAGCTACACAATGGTTCGCCTAGAGTGGTTTGTGCACGTGGAACAATCACTGTAGGGCATATTGTTGGAGCTGACATAGGAGTAGGAGTAGAGAAGCGTTTGATCTCATAAACCCGCGCTGCCTTTACGGGGACCTGTCTGGGTTGGGTTAAGGTGTGACCCACTTGTGGCTTCCTCTGATAGGAGGGACCTAAGGATTGTGTGCTGGAGTCACCTCCAAACCTGAACATTGCTGGGTTCAGTTGATAAGGCTGCCGTCTCATGAAGTCTATGGCCTTAATACCTTCCTTCTGGAATCCATGACCACTCTTAGTCACTTTGGAGGTTCTTTCAGATCCCTTTGCCGATCCCTTTGCTCCTCCATGCTGTAATCCCAAAGGACAAGAAGGAGATAGGAGAGGATTGTACCCAATTGGTGGGGGAGCACGGACATTGGGAGAGTACTTCCAGGATGATTCAGAAGGTTCAGATGGATGGATCACAGCCATAACAAACTGGGGAGGTGTATACTGGTGCTGCGGCTGCTGCTGCTGTGGATGAGGATGTGATCGAGGAGAATCTATCACAAAAAGATCTCTGCGATTCTGTCTTCTTGCAAATAGCTCAGCACCTTTACCCTCTGCCTGTGGAATTTGAGGCATGTCTGGGATGATGCGTGGTTTAGGAGCCACTGGAGGTGCGATTCGTCCCCTCCTATCATCAATGTTATATGAATCTTGAGAGAAAGAGGCAGGTTCTGTGTATGGTTGCTTATGTCGGTCATCGAAGGTCTGCACCATAGACAGCAGCTCAGGATTGGGGGAGTTTTTCTTGCTTTCCAACAACTTGAACATTGGCTTACTGGCATTACGCCGACGGGCCTCTTGAAGGATGCCAGTTTTCCCACCAATTTCTGTAGCTTTCTCTTCATACATTACAGGAGACAGAGGAGTCATTGAGCTGACAAGAGTTTCAGGAGCTGCAGAAATTATAGGGTGAACAGCTATCATTGGATACTCAGGGGCAATGGACTGAGAGGAAGCAATGGAGGCTATAGTAGTGGGATCTGTGACACCAGCAGAAGGGGTAACTGTAATTACATTGGCAGGAACAGAGGACTCAGCCACTATAGGTGATAGGATTGTGAAAGGAGGCTGAATATTGTCAACTGATGAAGGAGGATGTGGAGTAAGAGAAGCTGCAAGATCTGGAGGAGCAGAGTATGGCATAGGATCAGGCACTGGGACTAACGTGGAGGATACCTCAACAGGAATAACAGGGCTCATCTGGGTTACTGCAAAACTAGCAGAGGGTATATCAATAAGCCTATCATCAGATGGTGGTGAGAAAGGATGAGGCAGTACTGCCACAGAGACTGGTCTGGGTGTCTTTTTAGCAACGTTAGGGCGAAACACAACTGGTGCTGTAGCTGCTCTGTGACTGACGAAACCGGGGGCAAATGGGCGAGCTGTGCGGTTCAACACTGAGCTAGCAGGCAACTCAGGAAGAGAAGCTGTTGCTGAAGGCATCATTGCCAAACCAGGAGTTATGGGCTGGTTTGTTACAGGCACCATGGTATGAACTGGTACTCTTATGCTGGCAGTATTCTCATTAACAGTCAAAGGGGTTACTTGAGTTTGGAATCCTGTGATTTGTGTCTTGAGAGCACATGCCTCATCTTGCACCATCAGCTCTGGTGGTTTGGCAGGCTTTGGTGCAACTGGTGGTGGCTGGACACAAAGCCTCACTTGTTTTTTTACTTGTACAGACAAATTTGATGGTTGTGTCTGTATTTCTTCTGTTCGGATTTCAGGCTGGGGTTGGCTCTGCATCAGACTAGGTTGTGTCTGAGCAGTAGAAATCTTCTTGGCATGCTCTGTTGCTCTCTTCCTCTGCTGTTCAAACAGTTTTGCCCCTTTCCCTGTGGTGTCACTCAGGCCAGTGCTCAAAGAGTCTCCTGCATCATTTCCTTCCAAGCCTCTGGATGCTGATCTCTTCTCCAGCATTTCCATGTAGTCACTGTCCCATGTGGGATCAGGTGCTGCACTGAACTCCTCTTCATCCACCTCAGATTCACTTCCAAGGAATTGGGTGTCCTCCTCTTGAGAGTCTTGTTGCATGTCCTCATCCACACTACCGTAACTGGTTAATGTGTACTTCTTCGAGCGCTGGCGACGTTTTTTAAACATTAGGACACCCTTGGAGTGAGGGTTAGGTGCATCAGTCAGCAGACAGGCAATGGTGCGACACTTTTTCCGGGCCTCCTTCACCTGCTTGTCTTGCGGTGTGTCACCACGGTTCAATTCTAAATAAAAAAGTATGAGACATATTACAAGCTGTAACAATAACTATAAATTACTGTGGATCTTATTGTCACTGTTACTAAGTTAGTACAAAGTGTAAAGTTTATGGAAATGTATTATGTATAGTGTGAATGAAAAATAAGTGGATTTCTTATTTGAATTCAAATGTTAAAGATAACTAAAAGAGAATGTACCTGGAAAGTTTTTTGGAATGTCTAAAAAAAACCTCCCTTCATGCATTACTTACTTGAACAGAACGAGTTTGATATACCACCACAAGTAATGTGTATAAGGTAATGAATAATTTTGATTACATTTTTATGATAAAAGTAAAAAAATAAATTAATAAATAAAAAAAGAAAAGCAAGCGCTAGTCTAAAAAAGGAAGATAAGATGACAGTATAAGAGAAGCAGAGGGGGAACTCTGGTCTTTGACACCAGAGAGCAGCTGGAGATGCTTTGGCTAGTCATATCGCAGAAGTGCTCAGGTTATTCATCCACACAGCCACAGGATAAATATAGATCCTTGGCCTAGCTCAAAGACCTGACTCTTTTCTCCTCAAGTGCTTCCATGAAGCTTATCACATTTATGTCACTTAAAACATGGGGAACCAGATGTTCTAGTGGTATTCTGAATGACCTTGATAAGATGCAATTGATTGCAAATAAACAGACACACTTCCTCCTTTCATCCATTTTATGTATATAATTCTTTAAGCAAAGGGATTGCAAGTTACAGTATTATTATTATTAATACTGGAGGTTAGTGCAGTGTTTTAGATACTCACTTGCTTGTTTAGCCTTGTCCATGTAGGTCTTTGTGAGCTCCTCATCCACTGGTTTATTAACTGGCCCCACCATGGGCACCAATTGTGTATGGGAACTCAGCCTCAGCGCCCCCTTTGCTCTCTCTGGAGACACCAGTGGTACATTAGCAGGCTCCTGGAAGCCACTATCCTCCTCCAATACCAGGTCATGCGAGCTCTGCTCATCTGCACTCATGGATGATGTTTCAGTGGATGTCTGGGAAGACCAGGCTCCAGATGAATGTGGCTGGTATACTACCTCTCTTGGAACCACACCAGGTAGAGTGCCCTCCTCAGAGCCATGCCCCATCCTGGTGTAGCCCTGGACATCTGGTGCACTATCATAGCCACTCATTTCTGAGGTTTCTCCCACAGAAGGAGAAGTGTAGCCTGATTTTCCTGGAGAGTTACTGGGGCCATGGCGCTTCTGCTTACGCTGACGGTCATGGGCTGCCACGTCTGCATCACTGTCTGTCTCTCCATAGTAGGCCTCACTGCCGAATGGGGAGGTGACGCCACTGCGGACATTCTGGGAAGTCGCTGAGCTGTAAAACGCTTGTCGAACACTGGACTGCTGCACTTTGGAGCTGGATGGGGATTTGGCCCTAAGGGCAGCTCGGTACTCTTTATCGATGCGGGGAGATGGAGCTCGAGCAACCAGAACAACTGACTGGAATCCTGACGGTGCCCTGACACACATGAAGGGAAGGAAACCTTAATATACACAAAAAATCTACATAAATATAATGGCAAAATATCTAACTAAAGTACATCTTTTGGTATTACATTTTAAGTGCCTCCTAAACTACACAAACAAAAGTTTGTGAACACCTGACCATCATGCCCATGTATACATTATGAACATCCCATTTAAGATTTTGGGCTACTTTGCTGTTATAATAACCTTTGGGAAGGTTATCCACTAGACTTTTGAGTATGGCTGTGGAATATTCATTGGGCCTTACAAGTATTAGGGAGATTACAAATGCAGCCAGCTTTCCAGTTTAATGAGGGCAAGTTCAGTTGTGGCTAACTCGAGGCCTTCCACATTATTGGCAAACCATCTTCATGGTTATCACATTTTTTATAGGGCCATGGTTGTTTGGGCTAGGCACTTTAGTTCCTGTGAAGGAAAATTGTAATACTACAGGCATACAAATTCATCATATAAACTTTGCTATCTCTGTGGCACCAGTTTGGAAAATAACGATGTACGGGTGATGGCCATGTGTCCACAAACCTTTGACCACATTGTGTATCTAGCTTATATAGAAGGCTTTACCTTTTTACCCGAATATGCAGTGATCCAGGGATGCTATCAATGAAGGTCATGGCCTGAGCATGGGACATATGCTCACAGGAGCTCTCATTGATGGACACCAGCTCGTCCCCCTCTCGCAGTCCAGCCCTGCATGCCTTGCTGCGCTTGCGCACCTACACCAGCACAGGGAGATGGCAGCCATAGACAGGACACCTGAATATTTAAAATCAGCTTCCCTTGCTTTGGTGCTGGACTGACTGAATCCTTTCTTAGCAAAAAGACAGAAGGGGTTTCCAAAATAGAATAAAATTAAGGAGGTCACGCTTACAGGCAGGTACAGGCTTTTTTTTTCCTGAAATGAAACACCTGAAGACATGGAGCACTCGATGAACACAAAACTAAGAAGTACTTTTGAACAGTTCCATACTGATGTTATATGGTATGGTAAGAAGATGTGAAGGAGAGCACTGTTTCCTGTAATGTTTCATCTTCATGTCTGCATCTTCAGGTGATTAACAACAGTGATTTTACAACAATGGTAAATCCATAACTACTAACAATGAGAGTTTTTTACCCCCATGTTATATATACAGCAAATATGTTCATAAAAAGTTATATATACAGGTAGTTCCTGACTTACGAACGAGTTCCGTTCCTGGAGCATGTTTGTAAGTCAAATTTGCTCTTAAATTTGACAAACTGAGTCTTATAAGTCTTTGACACAAATATACAATGTAAAGAATACCAATCCACTTGACTAAATCTGTCTCTTTTCCCACATTGGCATCATGTGGCCAAAACCCATAATCACGCCTAAGGAAATGAATCACAAACGTGAACCGTAACAGTGTCTCTGCACCTTTAAATCACGAGGGGAATCCTGGACGCCATTTTGTCTCTGAGCTGTTTTCCACTTTCTTAGATTTTGAACTTGTTGAGGATTTTCCGAAATTTGGATTATTCACCATCAGGACCGCTTTACAGCACAGCCATTTTCTGTCAGCCAATGCAACACACATGAGCTATTTCTGTGATTTGTTCCCGCGGTCCGTTCATATCTGTGGAAATTCGTAACCTGAATGTTTGTAAGTCAGGGACTACCTGTACATCATTGTTATAGCACTTTTCATTTTGAGTTTAAAGATGTCATATGGTCCTTATGGTAATATGGTTTCAGGATGTCATATGGTTCTTAAAGTAATTCAAAATGACACTGATCATCACACTGTCATTTCTAATTTGTTTCAGGAACCTCGACACATTTAGCAGATTACATTCAGGCAGTGTACACTATGACTGTGCCACACGAGACATTAAAATACCAGTCAGAGGGGACAGACATTCCCTCCAGCTGCCATCATGAAAACTATACTTCAGCTGATTAAATCTGTTCTCATGTCATATTCAAAAATAAAACCAGGGTACATAAAACCAGTAATTTTTGCACTTTCTGATCATCTTAGCAGATGATCCCTACTGTAAAGGCATGAGAACATCAATAATGATGATGGGGGAGAGGGGTATAAAAATATTCAGACCTGACATTCAGACATATAAATCAAATCTAATCACTCCTGAGTGTTTGTTCTTAGTTGCAAGTGGGAAATTAATCTGTGACTCAGTCCACTCAGGCTTTGTCTAGACCATATTTCAACCCACCAGGGACACGGCGTTCTACAGGATAGCCTGTTTACACGTACTAACGCTGTGGTGAGCAAAGAGGCTAAATGGGAATCTCAGGTATAGAAAACCTGACCAATGTCAGTGCTTAGTAACACCCACATAAACAGAAAATATTGCAAAAAAACTTCGAGACTGATGAGTCAGAGACTGAGATCAGTTGCTCAGCTCAGTTATTGAGTATTTTTTAATCGACATCTTATGTTGTACTATAAGAGAGGATTTCTCCCAAGAATGATCTCTTCAAAGTACGGGGTAAAAGATAATTAAGATCGAGCATTTCAAAACCTTTAGCAATTTGACAGGATTGAAGTGTTCATCTAAACCTTGGCTGTGAAACAGGGGTCTGGGAGGGGTCTGTGTAGCGTAGTCATGGGAGCTGCTTTTACATTGTAGTGGTTCATCTGTTACTCGAATGGCTTTACTGTAACTTGAGTAGCTCAAAAACAAGTAGATTTATAAAATAATCTTAACATACTGTGGATACTGACAGTTTTCATGAAAATACTCCAAGATCAATAAATATTCAGAATATTATCGCAAACATAAATAATGAATTTAATATTTCAAAATTTTTGTATATAGGTTTGTATAGACAGAACAAAGAAAACATTTAATTTACAGATAAAGTGGTTGCAAAAAGCTTGTAGGTCTCTGCTTTAAAGACAAAAACTTGAAGAGAATGAGGAAACACAGCCAAGACGAGTTTTGTTTCTGAAATAAATATCTTTCTTGATATTAAGACGATACCCTTCGGGAAAGCTTCTTTGCATGATATTCTGGAGCAGCCTAGAATAGCCTGCTATCAAATACTGTTCTGCATGGTCGACTGTGTGAGAACGATACAGGAAATGAAATCCTGTGCTCAGATAGGAGAACACCAAAATGGAAGAAAGTGGGTCTCCCTCAAATACACCAGGAACATGGGGTGCTGGAGAAAGTCTGTCAATGTTTGAGAAAATGTTTTAAAGTTTTGAAATATTGGGGGTATTGGATATTTATTAAAAGGGAAATACATATATACAGAGGTATTCACACTTCAACATGAAACATATATGCATAAAAATGTTATTAATAAATATTTAGAGGACATATAATACTGCATATTGCTGCCATAATTCAATTCAAGTTTTTATAAAAGTCAAAGTGTGTATAAATGTTTTTGGCCAACCCTCTGTATTCTCACATATAGATCTTTTAAATAATAATAAAAAAGTTTTGACGTTATTTTCATGCAAAATTTTCCGTATTTTAATTGATATCAATCCGACAGCTAAAATGGCTAATTTTCACATGTAAGGTATTAAAATAAATAAACAGTGGATATCACTAGTGATATACTGCAGGACTGTCCTGCATTCTAGTAGTTTAAAACTTCAGTGCTATCGATCATTTCATTGATTCCAAGCACAAAACTTTAAGTCCCTCCACTGGATTTAAAGGATGAAGTTTAGAAGCTGAAAGCCTGAGCACGGCGCACGAAGTGCAAACAGATGAATAAAAACAGGTGTCCAAGGATCATAAATCATGCTACGCTTCAGATGAGCCATACCTTGGCAACCTGCAGTGGTCTCTGGTGCTCCACTCCCCCCTGAAGTCTGAAGCCCCATGGCGCTCCACCGGAGAGTGTAATGGTGATTTCCTCCACCACCATGCTTCTGTTTTGCCTCCTGGATTCGAGGAGTAGTTCTAGGGGAAGAGGGCGCTCACTTCATCTTTACATGGTGGCCTCAGGGAAGAGCACTTACCCTACAGCTACAGGAATATTCCTGAGACGACTTTCTGTTTTCCAACCTGAGTCACACAAAGTCACACTCGGGCCCTCTGCTCATTCTCTGGAGCTTTGTGATGGGGCGGAGCGGTAAAGAGTGGAGAAGGAGGGAGAAGCTTGCCACCAATGTCTGCTTACATGGTGGAATTTTCTACTGCTTGAAGGGAGGGCCTACACTTGTCCTGTCAATCAAGTCAGACTGATGTCAGAGATGCAGCCAGGGGGTAAAACAGGGGCACATTACCAACCTAAAAATAGGACCCCCACTCCTAAATGGTTAACTGACACGTTAACAAAAAAAAAATAACCACATAACTGTGTTTTTAATTTAAAATTAAGATAATTTTTGATCCCTTGAGTCCTGAACGTGTTTATTATTGTAGTTGTCTTTGTGTATAAAATGTTATTAATGTGTGAATTTTGGATATGCAGCCAGGAATTGTTACATAATCTTTTACACAAATTATTTCTCCAGGGGTTTTATTGTTACAAATTTATATGTTTCTTTCAACCTCTTCATTAACAGATTAGAAATAAAAGATGACATGGAGATTAATCACCGTCATATTAACATATAACTAGGGATGCTTTGATACTTTTTTCAGACCGGATAGTATGATATAGGGATATTATTATGGGATAGTACGAGTGTAATTCGATAATTTGCAGGTCAGTTTCTCATAGGTAAACAAGTACAAAAACAAGGTTCTTTCTCAATAGTCTAACATGTCTGCTACTTGTGAAGCGTAAACATTAGCAGTCTTTTTTACAAGGTAAAAGATGGTTTGTCACATGTGTTACCTACAGAACTCCACCCTACAGCTCAAAAATGATTTGTCCCATCGCAACCTGACCGGCATCAAATTATGTCACGTTGTTCTGTAGTAAACATTATGATCAGACTTGTGCTGTGCTTCTCTCTGATTCTCCAGATAAACTCCCATCCTTGCAGGATCAGCGTCCCCACGAGCCCGGTGTCTCATCTTTTTATCTGTATAAAACAGTTATATTTTTTAATTGTGTGGATGAGAGAGAAGGTGAAAGTGTATACAAATAACGTGTGCTGTGACATACTGTATATAGACTGTATATAAACAGTAAGGATGTAGGAATGATGACTGATTATCTACACTACTGGGTAACACAGTTGACAATTTCCTTTTTGTGTCTTGTAATTTTAGAGGTAGGACTCACCTGGCTGGCCACTTCTCATCTCCATAAATAGTTTAACATATACATATATGCTGAAGAAAGAATTGAATTAAAATCATGGATAATCTGTAAATCATTGCAGTGTATGTAACATTGTTGATGGTCAATTAATATACTCAATGGCAACGAGCTATTACGGCTAATTTAGTCGCGTCCAATTCCTCCCCGTCACTAGGGGGCTCCCACATTACGGCTACCACTGCCACAGTCGGGAGGGCCGAAGAATATCACGTGTTTCCTCCGAATCACGTGACGCCAGCCAACCACATTTTTTCGAACTACTTGCTCACGCGCACTTTTTCCGCTCGTGTGAGCTCACAGACGCCCCTGATTGGCTGTAGCGCCGTGATTAATGAGGGAGCACCAAGTACCTCTTATCCCGCCCCTCTGAGAGAGCTCGGCCAATCAGCTCTCTCTAGACCTCCGGCTGCGAGAGGTTACAGCAAAGATGGCAAAACTGGTCAATCTAGCAATATGACCATTTTCAAGCTAATGTACATAATGTTTGTGTGATATTATAACATGCTTACCATTAACATGTAAAATATATTATTTTTCGTTTAATATTTATATTTAAATAACTATTTTTCTATAAAGTATAGAATGATTTGTGTCATGGAACATTTTATTTACCTCTGTTTATGTTGGTTGATGAACTTCTTGTGATGAGTTTTATGTTTTAAGATGTTACGTCTTCAAGAGAGAGCACGAGGCCAGCTTACAATGACATGACAGGAGCTTTCTGCAAACCACAATTAGTAATTAATTAAACCTGAACAAATATTTAATTGCAATTTATTCCAGGTAATATAGGCATAGTCTGGAATTTATGTGGAGTTCGTCAATACTTTTTTTAAAATATAAATTTTGCCATCCTCTTAATGAGATAATTTTCCCCATTATTTGCTGTTAGACAGGATATACTTACTGTACCTGTATGTGTTTCAATACAAAATGGTACATAATTGTTACACATCGCAGTTTTATTTTCATTTTCGTAATATGCCAAAATAATCATAATATATATATATATTTACTACATGTAAATGTATAGAATATATATATATATATATTTTATTTTTTTTATCAAAGAGTGAGTCCTAACCACAGTGAATGATGAAATATTACAGTACCCGTTTTTTCTGGACAGACGGTGTATTTTATCCCTTGTAAGCTCCTCATGTTGTTGGAAGGTGCTGCAGTCGCTCTTCTTGATAATTTAGATAGAACAGTTTGAAAAAAACCTGAACAATACTAAGTACCTCATGATTCAACAGTGTGTAGATCTACCTTTAGCAGCAATAATTTGACGGAATCGTTACCTGTTTGACTATCGGTCTCTCACATACTGTAGTTGTGGAGGAATTTTGGCCTATTCTACTTTTAAAAATTGCTTTAGTTCATTGAGGTATTTGGGTAAACTCTGTTAAAGTCCCGCCACAGCATTTCAGTTGGGTTGAGGTGTGGACTTTGACTTGGCCATTACAAAACAATGATTTTCATTTACAGCAATTCTAATGTAGATTTACGGCTGTGCTTCAGATCATTATCGTGTCGAATGACCCAATTTCGACTAAGCTTTAGATGTCAGACAGATGGCGACACATTTGCCTGTAAAATAATCTGGTATACTGAGGAGTAGGTGCAAACGCACTGACTGGAAGGTGCCCACGTCCTGTGACTGCAAGACACAGGAAAAAACAAACAGTAAATAAAAGCCCAGATTACCGCTTCTCCACTGGTGTGCTAGACGGTGGGTATGAGGTGGCTTCTGCTGAAATGCTGTTTGGTTGTTTGCTGTTTTGGCCAAACAACTCCACTTTGGTCTTTGTTTCCAGAAGCCTTGTCCTTCAACAACTTGTCCTTGTTCTGATGCAGTTTTACAAATCTCAGTCATGCTTTCGTGTTCTTTTTGTTAGACAGAAGAGGCTTTCTCCTGGCAACCCTTCCAAACATGTGTACATGTTCAGTCATCTTCTAATTGTGCTGTCATGGTCAAAAATTTTACGTGTTCAGTGAGACCTGTAGCTCTTGGGTTTTTTTTTTGTACATCTTTAAGCATTGCACAGTCTGGCAAGTCCACTCCTGCAAAGATTAACAACTGTCTTGATTGCTTTCCATTTACATATGAATCATCTTTCCCACTGTAGAATGTTGAGCTCCAAATTGTTTGAAAATGGCTTTATTACCGTTTTTAGATTTATGTGTAGCAACAAGTGCTTCTCTAAGACCATAGCATACTGTATGTCTTTCCCTCTTGTCGTTGTGGTAACACACCTGAATGCTCTTTATGCTTTCTGTATTTATGAAGGTCAGTACAGTAGTGATGGGAAGTTTGGATAATTTTAGTGACTTGGTTCTTTGAATCTCGTTCATCAAAATGAACAAATCTTTTTTAAGTCATTTAGTTCATTTCGTTCTTTTGATCAGAAATAAAATAAAATGTTACATTTTCAGTAAACAGACACAAAACACGTCTACATATACAAATTCTGTTCCAGTAATGAAAATATTATAATGCAGCTAAGGACATATTATAAACGGAATGAGCAGCTCACCATCATATCTTCTAGTCAGAGTTGTTCGTTCTTTTGAATCTATTGCACTACATAGCGTCTATGGGAGTTACGTGACAAAAGAACGAACAACTCGGACTCAAAGGTAACGACTCATTTCTGTTTGCTGTACATAACTTATGGAGGATTTTCAAAAAGAACGAATCATTCATGAACGACCCATCACTAGTGTACACTTGCAGACGAACTGGTTAATCAAGGGCTGATGATTAGCAGCACCTGGCTTACCCTCTTAGTAAAGGGGTACTTAGTACTCCCCACTTTTTTTTTTACTTCATTTTTGTTAAATAATGGCACGGTGAAAAATGTTTTATGATGTTCATCTGAGGTTGTATTTTCCTAATACCAAGACCTGCTAGGATGTTTAATGTTTTAGACAAAAACACAAATTAAAAGTGTAAAAATATGTGAATAAATTCTCATGGTTATTGTAAAAAATAATAATAAAAAACCTCCACATTGTACTGTTTTTATCATACTGTAGGCTGATATTTTTGAGAGAACTATTATACAAGTCTGGAATTTTTAATGTTTATAAAATGTAAGAGACCAAATGTACACAAATCTGAGTAGGTTTCAGTGCTTTAGCCCTCGGCTGTGGTCTTGAACCTTGAACATGGTGTCGTTTTATTGTTCATGGAACACTGTAATCAGGCTTAAAGGAACACAGACACTGCTTGTGTTTAAATGTTTTTATTAAATACTTTCCCATGTTTCGATAATAACAAAGCTATCATGAAGATCTACAGACATTCAAACAAACACTTGATATTTTAAACTCTTTTTTTAATTTTAAAATGGTTTTATTAACTGTATGATCATGCAAAAAAAATCCAGCATCCAATTAAAACTCAGAGTATAGTCATATGTAGAACCATCGTATGGTTACAATGCAATAAATTGAATAGAATCTGGGGAACATACCAAGCTAAGGCTTTGTTAATCTTTTTTTTTTGTTGTTGTTTTTTTGTTCGTGATACATCACTTCATTTTAGCATTTGAAACAGAGCCATTTTCAATTATCTCGAGAATGCAGGTAGCATACATACAGATAGATAAGATATTTCCATTTTTAAGTAAAACACAGACAGTGAAAAATATTACCAGAGTAGACATGCATATTTTCCTCCTTCTGTCCAACTGCATATGTGATTTTGGTTGGTAAAAGTGAGCGGCCTGTTGGAGCCGTTCCAGTTCGCAAATCAGAGCTCACAATGTCTAACAGGCATCTTTTCCTACTGTATATCTGAAACACCGTCATCTATTTCTCTCCTCGGGTTCGATAGGTTTTTCTCTTTTATATTTAATATGGATAAACTGGGTTGTGGTGTTTTACATAAACATTCCGCATGGCTGCATGGACGGACAACGTCTGGGCTCAGAACAGACACTAAAGAGACCCAAAACATCACCACACTGGAACTGCGCGCACACACACAAACACACACACACTCTGCACCAAGGTGCAAAACAGGGACACAGTGTGATGGGGTGGAGGGTGTCACAGTGCTGCACT
The DNA here is from genome assembly GCA_013621035.1 of Clarias magur. Lineage (NCBI taxonomy): Eukaryota > Metazoa > Chordata > Actinopteri > Siluriformes > Clariidae > Clarias > Clarias magur. Next base: position 379,302 of record QNUK01000308.1, on the reverse strand, counting down.
GTGGACTTCCTGGTGTGTGAAGGACAAAGGATTTATCTTTTCTTCCCCTCTTTTTAAATTGTCAAGTGTGATGAACGAGTCGATTTAAGTCCTGATCCATTGAAGTCACTGATATTCACAGGTAAAACTACGTTACTACAGTGAAGTGATGTCACGCAGGTGATTTCACACTGATGCATACACGCACAGATATGCCTTAAAGGGAGCACACTGTGTTTTAGCAGTAACACAGCCACACTGGTGTTGACACCTACACACAACAACTGCATTTACATGATCAATTTTTACCGGTGCAGGGCGGAGTGCTGCCTAAGAGTATGTTTGAGGGGGGCGACAAATGGACAGAGCAGATGTGCACATCTGGCACAGCCTAGACTCCGCCTCTCCTCTACAAATGGGCACTGTGTACGTATTTACAGTTTAAAAATATATGATCCAGAAAAAACATCACCACTAAGAACACTAAACAGTAAAACAGTACGACACAGAGTGTCACGAAAGGACCTACAAGCCTTCAGCATGATCACTTTCTCCATTCTCAGGTCAGCTGATAGTCACATGATCACCAGTTAATCCATCTCGCACTCCCTTTTTTTTCTGTATTAAACATGCTCGAGCATCACTCACAGTGAGTCCGGAGACGGAACAGGGAGTGGAAGAACAGACAGTACGGCACAAACAGAACACCACAGGCAGTGTGCAGACAGACACACACACACAGGCACGCAAATCACGCACGCAGGGAGTGTAGAACAGCTATGGACTGGAGTCAGGCTCTGTCTGATGACTGCGAGAGATTTTCTAACCTGAAGTTGCAGAAAAGTCCACGCAATGTGAACACAACAGCACGGCGTCTCTTGTGCAAAACAGTACAGGCCATTTCTATTCGATTCAAAGCATGCTTCAGAAGAGTCTAGAAAAAGTTCTAAGCACATGTAGCCAGAGCTCTAAGGTAGCTGATCCAAATGTGGAAGAGAGAAGAAGCGATCTGAAAGCCGGGATGAGGTGAATAGTGTTCAAACCCCCTCCTACCGGGTCAGGAGGAGATGATGAACGAGTCTAGCGAGTGTTCTGGAACTTCAGGTTCTAAAGAGTAGGAGATTATATCGCTACAGGTGGACAAGCAGGGAAGCAAACTGACTAAACACGTGTCAGGGTTTTAGGCGTGTCTGTGCCGACGTGTGTACGAGCGCTTCTTAAAGCACGGCAAAGCGATGAAGTGCCAAGAAAGCATATCACACACAAACACGAACGAACGAACACCCTTGCTCATTTCTTCCTCTCTATAAATATCAGTGTACAACTATATTGAACGTGCCTTGCTTTTTTAAAAATCTGCTTTTTTTTTGTTTTTTTTTTTGAAAACACAAAGAACTTCCAAATACAGCATCATTCTGGAGATAAAAACAGAGTTACACACATACACACAAAAAAAGCCCTACAAGATACTAAAAACCTTTCTACACTCCTCCAATAGTCAACCAAATCAAAAGGATTGCTAAAACAATTTCATGTCAAAGTCTAAATTCTACACTTTGGTGATATTTTCTTCTGATATTAAGTAAGAATTTAGTTTAGCTCCTTAAATACCCCAACCCATACCATTGGTTTGCTGAAATCCGCTATACACATATTAACAAACAGAAGGAAAAGAAAAGAAACACCAGCAGCCACTAATAAAGTGGGCTTCCCTTTGAAAAATTCACATTTCTGATTTTAAACCTACCGTCACTTTCAGCCCTGTGAACGGTGTGAGGATTGAACAATCTCAAAACTGTACAACATATTAATACTTGAAACACTCTTGCTGAACGACGGGCAGAAGAGATGGGCTCATGGGTAAAGGATGAGACAGCGCCCCCTGTGGGCATCAGAAGCATGCAGCATTCGGAGGGCGGAGCCGCTGCCATCACCGGGCCCCACGTCTAGCTACGTTTGGACTGAAGTGGTGCTGGCCTCAGCTGGCTTTAAAATTTATATTTATTTACTTATTTAAAACTTTGTTGCTTAATTTTTTCCCCCCTTTATGTTTTCTCTTCCGGCCGGGCCCTTGGCACCAATCCGACCACTGAGAAGACATGCTCCAATCATCCAGGCAAGCTGAGAAAGAGACATTTTGCATCTTAGTTAAGCTTTTACACAAGATGACAACTTATTTTTTCTAAAGAAACTAAAAAACAAACAAACAAACAAAAAAAAAATGAAAGGAATCATATGAGGCAATATTTATTTATTTATTTAAGATTTTTGTGAGAATGTGTAGACAGGAATCCTGGTATTCAGGTACTACAGCCACTGCAGGCTCGCTGACCCTGGACCTGATAACCAGTGGACCAACACCAGCAGATGACATCAGACTGGCCTTCCAAACCACCAATGACAAAAACTTTACACTGGACCTCAAGCAACTTGGATTCTGTACCTGGTAAAAAATATTTTTTTTTATTTTTTAATTGGTCTTGTTTTCCAAGATACTGAATCTTGGGTTTTCATTAGCTGTAAGCTATAGTCATCAAAATTAAAAGAAAATTTGAAATACATCAGTCTGTGTGTAATGAATCTATATATTATATGTGCATCACGTTTTGAATTTAATTACTGAAATAAATTAACTTTTCAATGATATTCTTATTTCTTGAGATCCATCTGTATACAATACTATTTTATTGTTTTTTTTTTTTTGAGAAGTCTATGTTATCACAAGTTTCCCCTTTTACTGTGGTCCACATTCCCAATGCTGAAACAGGAAGCAGGAACAGGAAGATCTGCCATGTGAGAGTGGTGTACCTGTGCCTGATGTAGTTCATTGTAAAGGGGCCGCAGGTGCTCCTGAGCAGTGGAAGTGCACATTGAGCCACTTGGAATCACGGCGGTGCCACACGCGCGTCTCCTCCGACTGGCAGCTGCGTGGGCGGCCCTGGCTGTCGATGTACTGAGTCAGGCGGATGTAAGCGATGCAGGCTGCATCCTCTCCGATCAGGTGCACATGAGGGTTTAAGATGGTGGTGTGCACTGGCTTGCTATTCTTACTCAGGACTGCAGAGAGAGAGAGAGAGAGAGAGAGAGAGAGAGAGAGAGAGCGCAACATTAATAAACTCACTTCCTTTCAGACAATCCTCCAGGATTTAACAGACTATTTTTTTACTGTGTTTTTGTCAGCTCATCGAATTCTTGAAGCTGCCCAAGACAAAGTACAATCCCAGACAGACGGTGTGTGCTCACTCACGGTTCTCAAAGTAGAACTTGTGAAAGTCCATGCCCTCCACGAGGTTGCCCAGTGCCTCAGGCTCAAAGGAGGTTAGTCCAGGGTCACAGATTCTCCTGAAACAAGAGAAACCAAAGAAGATGTAGATTTGCTGCATATGTATTGTCTGCATGAACTAAACATAAAACATACCAGCAAACAAGCTTTGACTTTGAAGAATAAACACTTATTAATATCTCACAAACATTCCGTTAGGGTAAATTATTTTAAAGAAATAAGGTTCACAGGAGTGTGAACTTACGTATAGGCTTCAAAATCCCCATTGTTGATGGCTTCAATCAGTTGTTCAGTAATCTTGATGATTTCCTGCTTGCGCGCTGATGCCAAAAGAGGACAGTAAAAAATAAATAAACCATTAAATTAAATATCCCAGTACTGTAAAAATCATGCATGCTTATAGATTCCACCCCACCCAATAATCAGGCTACACAATCACTGACTAACTGACTACAACCTACACAATCACTACTTACTGAATACGAGAGACATCTGAGCCAGTGACGGATAAAAAGTTATTCCATTCAAAAATAAATAAATAAATAAAATAAAATCTGATCATCCAAAGCTGAATTTAATCCTAGATTGGTAAAAAAAAATTTTTTTCATCAACTGCTTCACTGGGTTAAAATGTGTAAACAGCAGTAATGTAAGGAATGCATATGAACTGAAAATTAATTGCATTCATGCATAGAGTAATTGCATGAATTGCATTAACCATCACAATGCAAAACAGAAGCTGTACGGTGTTAAATACGGGCTTCATTTCGGAGTGGAAACAAAATGATATTTTACGCATTCTTGTGCTCACAAATTGTATTTTCGATTACTCAAACTCACTCTTCAAGCCCTGCTCTTCATCCATGTCAGGGCATTTATTCCATGCCAATATGATAATAGATTATTATTTGTTTACAATACTGAATGTTTTAATTTTCAAAAAAACAAAAAAACAAAACCCCCCCCACTAATTTAAAACATTGAACATATGCAATATTGTTTTAAATTACTATAAGACCATGAGCAACAGTTTTTTGGATTCATCTATAAGCAATAGAAGATGTCAGGAGTACTGTAGCTCAGTGGTTAAGGCATTAATCTATGATTCGGAAGGTCCCAGGTTCCAATCCAACGACCACCAAGTTGTTCCTTAACCCTCAACTGCTCAGATGTATAATGAGTTAAAAATGTAAGTCGCTCTGGATAAGGGCATCTTCCAAATCCCTAAATGTAAAAGTATAACAAAAGTATATTTGTCTCCCATACATTGCTGATCCAAAGCAAAGGTCTGATCCGTGACTCAAAACACTGATCCAAACTGTGAGTTTTATGTTAATAACTAGCCTAAGATTAAATATATAAATGTGGACAGGCCACTTTCCCCTGGCTGTAAACTAACGATGTATATGAGAAAACTGAGACAAACGATGCACAGTATGGAGAACCTGAACGACAGAACACTCAGGATTCCAGTTTGTATTAGGAATACACACACACGACACATTCCACAAGCTTCTACATTCATTTCTGCTTCCTGGATCCACTTCCATGTCTCAATAATTCTACTGTCTGCAGTCTAGCACTTACACTGCTGTGAGCTGCTGCCCCCCGCTGCTGCCATGGGGGCCAGGACAGGTACAGCAGGGCATGAGCTCTGCCCTCTACTGCTCCATGCAATGCGCTTTGCATTAGGCTGAGTGGTTGCTGCAAGGCAATGAGACAAATCCAGCAAGGGGACTCCACGACACACTCGCATGCTCAGCCATGACAAACCAAAACTGTCAAGTCACACCAGCTACAGACTCTCATTCACCAAAAAACAAAACAAAAGAAAAAAAAAAAAACCCCACACTGAATCCTACTGCTATTTTCACAGCAAACCACAGCACAACTCTGCAAAGAGCCTGAGAGGGTTCTGGCATGTAGACAACAGCAAGAGTAAGCTTCACAAGACTCAGGAAACACAGGCATGTGGTTTCAGAGCAGAAACAATGCAGTACACTAAGCAGACAATAGGTGGCAGCAGTCATCTGTACATAGTTTTCTTAAATACATGAGGAACAGATTGTACAGGAGTGGCAGCGAAAGCACTTTAGACTAGAGGCTGGGACTGCACATGAGAGACATTAGCAGAACTACACCGCAGCATCAAGACAGAAGAGTTATGAATCAGAGCAAAGGAAGCTGAAACTGATCAGCATGACGACTTGGCCGAACTGTTAATTTGTCCATCACTTGTCATTTTAATAGATGATGCAGCTTCAGAAAGTAAAGGAATGTGGCATATTTCAAGCTGCAGTTCCGCCACCCCTTTTAAAATGCAATGGTATGTGGTTGTGCTGGATCTGGCATCATGTGCTTTATAGGCATTTTTATTACATTGGAAAAATATTTTTAATGTCAGCATGGGAAATGATATGTAGAGCGCCTACAGCAGGCATTTAATGTAAGACTTGTGTCAATACATCAGTTAACCTTAAGGAGGGCATGGAGGGCTGTGCTGCAACCTTTTCTTGCAAGTGAATCTTGACTAACAGAACATTTATGTACGAAATCCACTCAAGTACAGTGAATGAACTGTATCTGCTTTACCCTGGATCATGGAAACACTCCACGACTAACGGTGATTAAAAACCGAAGTGGAGCATCATTTCTGTACAACTATACTATATAACTGTACATCTGATCAAAACTGTTAGCACTACCAAAATAAGTAAAAAAAAAACAAAAAAAAAACAGTACAGCCTTGGATTGGGAGTAACTCGGTTAAGTGTTTTGCAAGACAAGCAAAATTTTGTAATTAATTTTAACTTATTAAAAAAGCGAGTAGTATGCATGCTCTTTGTCTGCCAAGTGTCACGTGATCACAACTGAGCCTGTCTCTGTCTTGTTGTGGGACTGTGGGTAATTTTCCTCCATGCTCATTCTCAGTGCACGTGCATCACTATTATAGTCAACATCTGTGCGTGCGTGTTTACTATAACATTGTGGCTACGTTTATGTGTGTGCACGTAAGAGTCTCCCCCCCATCGTGTCCAAGTGTAGTGACTGTTCTTTAGTAACTGTACTGCAACACCGGCCTCTGAGAAGGAAAAGGTTAAAAAAGGCTGTAGCAGTGCGGGTGATCAATCTGTTTAACGACAATGCAACGTCACATTTCCGCGAAATTCCTCAAAAGGAGGCAGTAGCAAGTGTCGTTAAAGAGGTTCCTTGTTAAAGAATTGAATGAAACGAAAACAAACAAACAAACAAAAAAAGGCATGTACGGATATAATGGATATTAAAGAATAGGAAAATAGTACAGTTACAAGTGAGGACTCCGAGAGAAATTGGGCAGAGACCAGATTAAGGTTCAGCTCTTTGTCAGTTAAGGAGACTTACTGGGAGGTGGGATCAGGGGAGGAGGCGGCTCTTCAGATGCACTGCATTGGCTGAGCACTGTGCTGTCGCTGTTAAGTCGGTCAACTGATAATTATAGCCAAAAAAAAACAAACATGCAACATACTTATTTCGCCATTTCTTTTATGGTAACATGGTACGATTAAAGCTTTTTATAAGACTCAGATCAATTGTTTTGCATATGGATTGTGCTTAGCTGATCATGAGTGTCCAGATTAAAAAGCAGAATAACATAAAAACATAGTCAGAGACAGATTGTGACATTCATCTTCAATCCTGTTTCATTTAATGACCAGAAGACCTTTAAAAAGCTGAAAGGAGATATTTAGGCTTTGACACTTAATTAAAAACAATGTAAAGTTTTAGGTTTCGTACGAGACTAAGTACTGTCGAGCGGAGAAAGTGCAATCTGCATTAATGGATTTTTAAAGTCACAAACCACCAGCTCACAATCAATCACGTTCAAAACACTGCAGGGTGACTAAAGGCTCTACAGACACTGCCTGTTGATACCAGTAACTGCTAAAGAGACCAGGGAAGGTGGGACCTGCCTATAAAATGGATAATTAGCTGATGAACACAGGGGTTTGCCTTTATAGGCGGTTCTCTCACACCACTGCAAATTCTTTATTACTCCAAAGTCATTAAACTAAAGACATAATGTGATGTTCTATTACAAACAGAAAATCACAATTCGACCAATAAACATCAACTTAATGGTATTTCCAAGTACACTCTTCCAGTACCTGAAGATGACTATGTGTATCGCTCCAGATATCCATATCTGTATCCAAACCTTAAATGAGACTGGCTTAATTACTACCCAAGCCCTGATGGACAGGAAAACATTGGACAAAGGCCATGATTTGAAAATGCCAACACTGTCGGCATCGTGTGTGAATTCTGGCTCTGATGGTTCCTTAACCTGAAACAGCTGCATCACTCCAGTTCATAAGTGGTCTTTATTAATCCTTAATTAACGTGCATGGGACTGTTCATGTTTAATCTCGCTCACAGAGAATTTTATTTTGTTCATTTTAATTTGGGCCCACCCACAATATTTCTAAATATGTTTAGATGGTTCTAGTAGACTTGTGAGAAAGTGGTTCAAGCCCCAGCCTTACCAAGTTGCCACTGCTGGGCCCTCAAGCAGGGCTTTTCTCTCGGTCTGCTCCAGGGCCACTGTATCATGGCCGACCCTGTGCTCTGAGCCCAGCTTACTGTTCTTGCAAGAACTGTTCCAGAACAACTGACATTCAAGTCTTAAAATAACAACTGACTGTTTTTTGATGATACTTAATTACTCGATGCTGTACGTGTTATTTCATAGTTTTGATGTAAAACAAATCAAAGAAATAGATTTAAATCTAGTATTGTTCTAAATGTGGAAAATAAATGATAAAACAATAAACAGAAGGTGTGTCCAAACTGTTGACGGGTCCTGTATGTGACAAGGGTTTAACTTAATTTAAACCACTCTGATCCTGATCATACAGTTACCCAACATGATAGATCCAGCACCACATATTTGTGTTAATGAACGTGGTTCTCGTTTGTCTTCACATCTGTCGGTTCAATTGCGCACAAATGCACACTAAAGTGAAAACCTCTTGCTCATAAAACTTCATCAAGGCACTTGAAATAGCAGCTGTGATGTACACCTCTAGTCTCTAGCAGATGACCGATGAGCCTTTTTGTCAAACATGACATAAAACACATCCTTTAACACATGTATACAGGGTTTGGATTATACTCACTCACTTCAGCAGTGATTAAACATTTCCAATACAACGCATGAGTGTAAGCATGTTACTTTACTGAGAGACCCAGCAAGTGAGAGCAGAGTGCAAGGGAAAGTGTATGGGATTGTGCGAGTGTGTGATGCAAACTGACAGTCTGCTCTGTCCGAGTCCACGTAGTCTCACTCTGATACAGAATGAGAGATCTTTGGGATCTGCTGTGACGTAAGCAGTACAGTTGTTTCGGCTGAAAGAGTGTGAAGATTACATTTACACTATTTTTCCAGGTTCCTCCCAAAGTCTCAAGTAGCCATGACGTGTCCAAACTGTCCTTTTAGTCCCTTTAGTCCCTTTAACAGTAAAAATGTTTACAGCAGTCAATAATATTCAGACTATGAGAATTGTTCAAGGCAAACCGGGACTTTTGATTGTGCAGAATAACAGAACACAGTTATGAGAGTATGAGACCTAATTTATTTCTCTATATAATCCCCTGCTACACTAATGCACTTATACCAGTGTTTCTGTAGTGCTTGAATACCATGAAGGTTTAAAAAAAAAAAAAAAAAAAAAAAATTTTTAATTTAGCAAAATTTTCCAGGTTGTCCTGTTAGCACCCTAGATGTTTCACTTCCTTGATGGTCTGGTTATTAACTTAACCGGGCAAAATACACACCAGTGCTAGATTACATGCATATTGAAACAGACAATACTGAACAGGACTGAACTGATAAACACACACATGCACAAACTCTCTGATCAAAAACAATCTTACGATTTCTTCATACCTATTGTCCCTGAACTGCTTCTTTGCACAATATTTATTACTTGCTATTGCACAAAGTATTTTTTCATCATTGCTGCTACTTCAGGAATGTATAATGTTTACTGTTTCTCCTCGCACTAACTCGTACATCATTACTACAAAAAAGTATTGAAACGTGTTACGTTGTTGTGTCGTCACTCTGTAGCTCTTTGTTTGCACAGGCACTTTGTTGTCTACTCAGATGTGACAGATTTACTTTTTTTTAAATTATTATTATTTTTAAGTTAAACCCGAAAACTCTGTTCCTCTACAAAAGAAACAACAATAAATAGTTTTCGGTCAAGTAAAAAAAAAAAAGAAAAAAAGTAAAAGTAAATCTGTCACATCTGAGCTAGTCAGCTAATTAGGTCTCTTAGTTAGCTAGCTAATTCTGGAAATTTGTGTTGTAAATTTATGTTGTTAAATATTTGCTGCATGTATGTAGCACCTTGATCCTGGAGGAACGTTGTTTCGTTTCACTGTGTAATGAACTGTATATGGCTGAAATGACAATAAAAGCCTTATTGACTTGACATGTCTATTGCAGGCTCAACGACTTTGATATTCAGGCTAACTGTGGCTTTACACCAAGTACAGGATCTTTTCATAATTCATAATCCATCTGTATGTAGCGTCCCTAATTCACTGTCTCCCTTCTTCACTGTTGGCAACACTACTTAAAAAAGCATTTCCTACACTGCATTCCCAGTCCATCTCAGTCCAATACCTACCTGCGGCCTAAGCTGTCTAATCTGTGCTAAAGAGAAGAGAGAGAAATAAAAACATGCAGATTACATGAAAGGTTGATAGTGTACCTTTCCTACCTTTCATGTCCTCCTCTTCTGTAGTGTTACAACTCTCCATGGAGCCCTGTAACAAGACAAGGAAGGGAAAGAAAACAAAAAAAAGGACAGACAGCAAGGTTAAGGAGGTCATTTTAACATGTAGGGTTTTATAAAGTTTGGCAGATACATAGACAAACAGACACACACACGCCACCACACAGAGACACCCACGTAACTATGGTCGAACACAGTTCCTCTGTGGAACACACCAAGCCCTGCACAAACCAGCCATGTCCTGAGAGAAGGCAAGCTCAATAAGCCAAGCACCACAGCACATTTAGTAAACGTGACCTGGACAAGTAAGGAAAAGGGAGCTGTGTGGGTGTGTTATTTCTTTCTTTCCTTTTTTTTCTCCTTCTCCCAAGTTCATTAGTTAGTCAGGGGTTTCAGTAGGTAGGCGCAAGGTTGGGTTCCTTGAATACCAAGTCAGCCAACTGAATTAACTAAACCTTCCTATTTAATTTACAGAAAGGAAAACAAATTCACGGTTCTAACGGATTCAAGTCCATAAATTGGCTGATTTGCAATTCAAAGTGAGCTCTGGATGGTTCGTTTCTCAGAGTGGTGATGGTACATTATTAGTGGTGTTAGTGGTGAAAACTGCAGAGCGCTACGGAACAGGCAGCTGAAGCCGCTTACCTTGACGCCGTCGGCTGGGTTGTGCACGACAGTGGTCTGTGGTTCCTGAGAAAGGCAGGAGACAGTTTACCATGCACAGGAGGGGGGCAGAAGGGGGGGTTAGACACAGCCCCAAACTCCGAATCTAACAGCTTAAAACTAGACCGCTGCTAATACTAATGCCAAGTGCGGAGGCTAGAGCACACACAGCAGGGGATGAAAGACATTCGAAGATGTTCGGCGCACTAGATGAGACCTATAGAAATCTACAGCTGCTAGGACTGATAACGGTTTCGGCACGTGGTGCGGCCCGTTCACAAGGCTCAAACACGACTGCCTGACACAAAGCACTGTACAAGAACTACAAGAATTTTACAAACACTGAACACACTCCTGTGAAACACACACACGCACAGTCTAACAAGCACACAACACAACAGAAGATGCAGTTCCTTCATAGAATGACCCACTTTCTGAGAGAAATGTCCCTCAGAATTTCAACCTCTTTATTAATTTCATTCAAATGTCACAGATGCTATCTGCAAGAATGAGACAAATAGAAGTGCGGTGGACAAACAACAGGTGTTGTTGAGAACTGTGACCCAATTGTGAGCGAGCAGCTCAGTTTCATAGCCAGAGGGCTTCTCTTGTCTCTCTCTGATGGAATTTTGTTCATCATTTTTTTCATATACAGTACATTCCCTTTAGCACCGTTTGCCACAGTCTATATTTTCCTTTTTAGAGGTTTCCACCTGTTACAAGAAATTGAGTGCAAATGTTTGCATCATTTCTGCTATTTCAGTGAAAAAGAAATGTGCAAATGAACTGGAGAACAACATAAACCAAAAAACAATCCTGCTCTGACCCTCACATTCTCCATTTCTGAAGACGGGAGTGTCAGGTTGCACAGTAACATGACTGACTGGTATGTGAAAAAGGTGTCCTCCGTCTGCTTAAATGATACAAAAGCAGATGGATCAGAGTACCAGGCAGTTACTGGATAAAATTTACAGCTCAGAAATGAAATATCAAATATTTAAACTAACAATACATTTCTATGAAAAAAGTCTAAGAAAACATACATATATATATATATATATATATATATATATATATATATATATATATATATATATATATAATTTTTCCCCCCCTTAAAGGCATGCAAACTCTTGCAGTCAACTCTTGGTACAGGAACGGTGTTTCATATTACAGCTGGAGGAATAATAAGGAACTGCATCTTCTAAACAAATTAGATTATTCCGCTTCCTAACATAAGCGAATCCTGTTTCACCTACTGTATACATCCTGGCAAGCTACTAGATACTTGCGCAAGCTCATATCTAGCACTATTATAAGACATACTGTAGGTTTTTATTTTGTATCAAAACAATTGCATAAATTATAAAAGGTGGAACTGTAGAGAAGGCCATTCATCAAAATTAAAGACATTTAATTTTACATGAAATCTAAATTGTAAAATTTTCACAGATGGTGCGTTAGAGGTGAAACAGGACTCGAGGATGAGATTCAGTTCATTTGTTGAATTCACTAAAAACACTAGCAACACCACACATTGTTAAACCGGGGACAGGAAGGAGGGGTGATTCAAAGTTGGTTAAGGTCAAAACAAAACAGATGAGACAAGCTGGTGGAAAAAAAAATATATATATACACGTCACTGAACGGAAGTGTGGAAAAATGGAGTGCGAAATCAAACACGAGGAAAGCAACAATGAAGAAATAAAGAGAGATGAAGTACCATTGGTGCTGTGGATGATATGCTGCTGTCTTTGGTGCTGCTGCTTACTACACTGTTTTTATTGTTGTTTGTCTGCGGCTGGGGCAAAAAAAAAAGACAACACAGTGGAGAAATGATTTCTGTTCAATTGATTAGCCCAAAAGTCCACACCCTTACAGTGTGTACGAAGAGGCAAACTCTCTGACCAAGTTACATGGCACAGTGGTAGATTCTGCTCTAAAAAATAAATTCAAAAGCAGAAATAAGATAAGCTGTCTTTCCCTTCAATAACGTGCACTCTTATAATTAAGTCAGGGTATAATTCTGTAAGGTTTTTTTTTTTTTGGGTGTGTGTGCTCTTTAAACACGCCCAAGATACAGAATAACTAACTTGGGATCAGGCACAGTCTAGAACGGTAAATCTGCAGTAGTGCTTCAGATGTGGACAGAAACGGCAAAATGGCAGGAGCCATTAGCATTCAAAATAAACAAAAACAATATGACGTTTGAAGAGATTGTCCTAAATCATGAGGGGAAATGTCAGAGTAAATAATAAATCGTGATGCTCCTGCAGAGAAATTATCTGGTACCTACGGAGACACAAAAAATTAACTTCACATCAATTACATCTACCAAAACACTTACAAGTCTATAATTAACATCATTATACTGAATATCATGGAAGACATTGTGAAGTCTCTGTGGAGGAATGCTACATGTCCCTGACAGTCCACTTGTGCATGCAGTGAAAGTTATTGAAGTGATATTAATAAAAACGTCTTCACTGTTGACATCAATGTCAGAATGAAAATAGTGTAATTCTAAATGGAAACAAAAAATAACGGGGTGGGGGAAAGGGGGGGGGGGAATTAAATATTCATTTGTTTTAAGGCTGAAGGTAAACTGTTTAAATTCTTTAAAGAGCTTTAAGCAGCTAGTTTGTGCTGGAAAAGAAAATGAACAGAACAGAGCTTGTCTGAATGCATCACCAGTATTGGACTGTATTGATCATTAGAAGACTTGACTACATGTGATGCTGACTGACTCAACCCAGCCTATGCATGTGATGTTTCACATCATCTATATATTAAAGTGCTTTCTACAAAAATCTGTATCTGTAGTCAGGTTCATATATTATTATTCTATCAAAATAAGGGAAAAAATGGATACTGCATTACTAATTCCACCTAAACATGAGTGGCGTCAAGTAAAACTGGGAACATGGGTATGAGAGTGAAAACTCCCTATATTTCTCTATTAGTCCGCTGCTACACTAATGCATTTTTCACAGCATTTCACTAGTGCTAGGATACCATCAAGGTAGAAAGTTCTCGCAATACGTCATGATTGGATACTTCACATCTGAAATGCTGGCCACCCAGGAACTCCTTTAATGGCCCAAGAGGACAGGACTGAACGAGGGATGTGGAAATAACCCCCAGCCGAGGTCCTGTAATGTGCAAGTGGTGTTCGTGGATGTGTCTCTTCTGGAAGCTGGAAGTTCTACAAGTTATCTGCTATCTATCGTGCGCTGAATGTTCACAGGGACGTCTGCAGTGGGATCGTTGTTCATGGATGAACGGTCTTCTTTAAACTGTTTGCACGGTCCAAATCTTTCTCATCACTGTATTGTCCTCGAAGTCTTCTGTAAAGTGTCCCAGCTTCATTTATAAGCAACCTCATGACAGGTCCCAGTTTGACTTGAAAGCCCCATGTTATTTAGGCGCTGAAATCTTTACATGCTGTCCTGCTACTGTATGTTCATCACGCACAGTCACATGATAACCAAGATATCTAAATGAACTAAAGTAAATTTAAAAAACAGAGGCACAGTTTCTCTTTCATAGAATTATGGGACAATAAATAAAATAAACATATACATTTTGAGCTTAGCCATAAATTAATAAAGATACCATGGCGCATTTGTATGCATCGAGCTGTGTGTGACAGTTTCTGATAAAGTGCTTTGCTTTATTACCTGCAATGCCGCAACCTACAGTAACTAAGCCACTATCGGTTTGTGTGATGGTGGGAAGAACAGTATACAAGGAAGAAAGAGAGTAAAAGTAAGTATTTGTGTGTGCTGGGCCTGATCTCGTGCAGCTGAAGCAGAGGGAATGGGTAGTGTGCATTGTGAGATGATCGCACATGCATAGGTAAAAATACGAGCCTGGCAGAAAGCCTGGAACATCAGCCCTGACTCAATGTGATGATCTAATTAGCATTCCTAAATATTTACTGTTTCGCACAATTAGTTCACGTGCACATCCGAATATTCATGATTTACTACTATAGCTTCCAGCGCCATATACTCTTACTATATCTCCCTCGCTGCTAAAATCTGTCACTGGATTGAGGTGGGTACAGTAATATATAAAAACAAACAAACACTCAACTAGCTGCCACTGAGTGCTCCTGTCACCTACTAACCATAGACAGACTAACACCAAAACATGAAACATCTTAATGATCCATATGTACACATTTCTATTCTAATTAATGAATAAATGAGAAAAAAATAAGTGAAGTCTAAATAAGACTAGTCTTAAACAAACAAACAAACAAACAAACAAAAAAGCACCCTCACTTCAGCAAGTTAAGAATTTCAGTAATCTGGAGTGCTGTGTGTGTGTGTGTGTGTGTGTGTGTGTGTGTGTGTGTGGGGAGGGGGGCGGTTGTGGGGTGGCGGGTATGCCGTGTGGTTGCAGGTGCTGTAACAGTAGTGGGATACTGTGTTGGATGTCGGATATACTTGGCTAGAAAAGATCAGCATGATGTAGGCCATCGGAAGACCGGGTGAAATGAAATAAAAAGAGCAATAAACAACAAACAAACAAAAAACGAAAACATGACTTCCGCACTTCTGAGCACTCACTCCAGGCCACAGAAGGCTCCGAGATGCTCTGATTACAGCATGGAATGCTAAAAGGTCCACTAAGTAATAAACTAAATGTTTCCTGGATCAAAACGAGCACTCCTGCATTGCAAAGAACACCCACTCTGCTTTGCTGCATCGACTGGGCATGCTGACAAGCATTTCCTCTGCTTCAGCCGTCCTAACCACTAGGTAGCGCTGATCTCTTACAACTTTTAAACGGGAAGCAACAGCAACATTCATCTTAGTGGACCTTGAAGGTTTATGTGGTGTGATATGCACAGATAGGCATGCACGTGTCTATGTGTAGAGGATGGCTGTGATGTCTGGTCCAACAGAAAAAAAAACAACCAATGATACAAAAAAAAAGATTGTACCGGCATCTCAACCAATAAAAAAAATATATATAATAATAAAAAGGAAGGAAAAAGAAGAACATGGAAAAGTGAGGGGAGACACAGAACAGATCTCACCATCAAACAAACACTGGAGCTCGACTTCCTTTTCTGAACAGTGTGAAACAGAGGAGGTAAAAACAAAAAACAAACAAAAAAAAAAGATAGAGTAGGAGCACAGGGGGAAAAAAAACAAAGCCAATGAAAATAGGGATAGAAAAATAATCGCTGTGCATTAGAGGATCTTTTAGAGAAAAATCTAAAGAGGAGGAGGAATAACTACAAATACCTTCAGGTATGAACGAGGAATAAATGTGTTTATTTAAATTATATATAAATATATCAATCTCTATGTTAACAGATTCCACTAAAGCGCACTCAGTTCATTGTGAAGGGCAGGTCTCGCTCTAACTGATGTTCACTGCATGCACTGGGACTAGAACAGGGAAGAGCAGACCTGACTTCCATCAACACCACTTACTCCTGATCTCTGCTTTAACCTCCGGCAGAGGCTGAAAGGAAGGAAAGGAGTCAGAGAAGGAAAGAAAATAAAAATAGAAAAAGATAAAAAGACAGATAAAGAGAAAAAGAATGAAAAAAAAGAGACGATAAATAAAGAAAATGAAGGAACAAAAGGTACGAAAATAAATAAAAAGAAGAAGAAAAAAGAAAAGAACAGAAAAGCGGGAATGCAGAAAAAAGAGAATGGCAAAAAAAGAAAAAGAATGATTAGAGAAGAAAAAGGAGAATGAAGAAAGCCAGAGAAAAGAGGGAATGAAGAAATAAAAGAAAGCTGCCAGTCCTTTAAAATGTTGTTATTATTATTATTTTTTAACGATAAACATATAAACTGATATATTTTTTATTATTATTAACGTCTTTAAGGCAGAAATGTATATAGAAGCCTACATCTGTGAAGGGAAACGGGCATGAAGAAAACGAGACCGTAAGAGAGACAGAGAGAAATAAAGAAAGAGATAGCAAAAGTGAGTGTGTTTGTGTGTGTGTGAGAGAGAAAAAGAAAGAGAGAGAGAATAGGGAGCAGGAAGGTGGAGCTTACCTTCACTCCATCAGACTTTTTGTTCAGTAAACTTTTGCATGCTGAAAAACAAAGACAAAAGTACACTGTTTAAGACATCTTTTAATGATCGTTGAAAAAAGCTCAGCGCTCTAAATAGCTGCGTCTCCTGAAGAACGCGCTGCCAGAGGAGACTGAAGATGTGCAAGTCCAAGGTGTCCTTAGTGTGGACATTAGTGCTACAGTTTCAGCGACTCATAGCTGCTGCTAGTCTCCTCACTTCCAGCTCATACAAGCTACATGTTACATTATACATTTGCATGCATATAGGCAAACGTTCCCCTGGAGAAACAAGCTCGCTCGCTCTCTCTCTCTGTCACACACAATGTTTTGGCAGATGGACACGAACACACAATTATCACTGAAATGTTGCTGACACAGGAGACAGAAATGAATAAAGAGTCTCCTCACAGACAAAACTATTACTTCACTTTTGGTGAATCCTAAAATTCTCTTACCTTCCAATTGGCAAAAGGTAGGAAGAGAGGCAAGAAAAAAAAAAAGGTTGAGATTAGAAGCAGTCAGTCATCTGTGTTAGGAAGAAAGGCTTTTTTTCCCCATCATGCTTGGTCCATGCAGCGAGGTAATTACTGCCTCGACATGCAGATCTGGATAACAAGCAGAAATCTGCCTCCAGCGGGTCGAGGAGTAGAACAATACCAGGCCCTTGTTTAACATGCAATAATCAGGCAGGCGTCTTACTGAACCCTGACACTGAGGGCAAGTCGAAGTTGTAGGTTAAGGTCAGGTAACCAGCTGAGTGTGAAGTTAAAAATAAGACACTTTCTGAAGAATGCTGTATCTCAGGGGTGTCAAAGATATGGCCTGTAGGACATTTCTAATCTGGCAAGTAAAATAATGTATTATTACACTTTTTAAATGAAAATGTATTTTCCGGACCATTATTAGATGAAGCAGCCCATAAGAACCCACGGTGACATAGGTGTCACAAACACTTTAAATGTTCTATAAATCTCCTTATTCAGCTTCATCATTGACACCTGAATTTGTGTACCCATGACATCATTTCCAAAAGGGTGGTGTGCCTGTGTAGCACATGACACAACCAGGCTAAAAAGTTTTATCCTATTTAACAATGTTTTTCAATTTGATATTTACTGTAACCTGTTGTGACGGCATTTCTTGAACAAACTGATATGAAACAAAATCAATTATGTAAATCGAAATCAAATCAAAATATCGCAGAGATTGCTTTCAAAATGTGTTTCATGTGGTCTGATTTGTGTTATGTCCCCCACAATGTTCCTTAAATGAGAAATGTGTCTGGGTTCTTATGGGTTAAGAAAAAGTGCTAATGCCTGTTCCTCCACTAGGGGCAAAAATAGAGCAATAAACTCTGAACTCTAAACATTGAGCTACTGACATGATGCTTATGATTAAATTCTACATTAACGTTATGTCCATCATGTCTCTATTATGTACAATACCGTTCAATCTCCAAACATTCCTATACAAGTAACATTACAGAAGAATATTTGCATGCCTGTAAAAATGCAACATATGATAAGACAAAACCCTCTAAAAGATTTATAGCACTTAAAGGATTGCACAACACTAATTATCCCACACTACTGATTATTTTCAAGCAAAGAGTTCACACACCAGATATTGACACTGTTTATTTTATTACTCTTCAGTGACCTTTATATAGTCTTTTATGTAGAAATGTTTTAAAAAATATCTTTTCTTATAACAATATTTTTTGCATGTTCCCAAGACATGTGCACAGTGCTGTAAATAAAACAGCTTGAGGTTTTACTGAGCGTGTTGGAGAATGTGCCAGAGGTCTTTATGGTGACTTTGTCACACTTGTCCTTTCCTATTTTCATGCATAACTCGGGAGCCTACGTTAGGGTTATTTATGAAAATTTCCCCCCTCCATCTGAAAACGGTTGTCATGTAAAATGTTACTTTCCGGACAAGCATGCAAACATTCTTCTGTAATGTTATTTATTTAAAAATATTTAAAGTACGTTTAGAAATATGGAATGGTTTGTACATAATAATGGAGACATAATAGACATATATTTGTATATAAAGACAAATAATATAATATGACTAATAAAGACTTTTAAACAGTACTGTCTGGTCAAAGCTTTTTATTAGTTGACTATCAGATAAATGATGATAAATACATTTAAGCGAAGTAGTTGATTCTATGAATCTACTAAACTACTAAAGTTGATTAAATGAATCTACCAGGCCAAGTGTAATGTTGTGCGTAATCTAAAATGAACTTGACACCCCTAATACAATAAATCACCATTAGGCCATGTTTACATTACACTGCCACACCCCTTATCACACTACCTAATCATAACACAGACAAAACAAACCATACTGCACTGAATTGTCAACATTGGATTCAGTTCAATTTAAACACAGCCTCAAGCAGACTTCAGCCTCAAGGCAGTGGACCAGCAGGCATGCCTCTTGGATACAGATGCAGGAAATAGTCTATTATGCATCTCGTTTTCCATGCACACATACACACTTCTGGACACATGCTGAACAGCACAACGTGTCTGCTCAACTTAAACACGAACCCACTGGCCGTCTCTGGTCAGTGCATGTGGTCCAACACTTTTACGAACGAAAAAAAAAAAAAAAAATGCATGCTGACACATGAGCATAAACAGAAACACACACACTCTCATACACACACAATTTCAATGTGTATCTTCATTCGTTTTCTGTACAAGCAACACTACAACTGCAAGGCTGCATCCAAACCCAGTTTCATAATGTTTACTGCTGCTGAAATTTCTAATAACCAGGAAAACAGTCTAAACTAAATACTTACAGTATTGTAGCTAAAATCATGCTGATGGCACTGAAGGGAATGTTTACTAAACTTCTCAATAGTGTGGTGTGAACCTTGCCCCAGGACAGCAGGTTTAAGCAGCGCCCTGCCACCATCCCATGTGCCTCATTCTCTACCTTTAAGCTCACAAGGAGAATGTACAAGGAATCCTTTAAAGATACGGTACGAGGAACACGTAAAGTAATGCGTTTGGCGGACCTTCCTTTTTTCTTACGGGACAAGCAGCAGGTCTGTAACCACAATGAGTGTGCAGCTGATAGCAACGTTTACTTCAGACTATTCAGGAATTAATATGCAGCTTTGAAAAACAATCATTTATAGACATTTAATCAAAGTGGAACCTAACATTTTCATTATAAAAAAATTAAATAAAATAAAAATCTTGTCTAATGTAAGGGACCAAAGTAGGGGATGCACTTATTGCTGCAGTTAGTCCAGTTTTATGCTCCCTAGCAAAATTTCCCCCTTTTAAACCCCAGATAACTGATGGTTTTCTTTTAGCCACACAGCAATTTAGTCCCAATCCAGTGAGTTATTGTCAAATTGTGTGGAAATGCCCTTTGATTACTACTGGCAATTCTTTTGTGTGATGCAACTTCAGCAAGCATTTAAGTGATCTTTATTCATGATTTTTTCCCCTTGTCCAGTATCCTTCCAGGTTTTAATAAAGCACTGGAGAGTTCATAACCCTTTGATTTCTTTGCTCAATGAAGGCCAACGCTTTGATCCTTTGAAAACAGAAACTTTTTTAGCGCCAGTGTCATATGGAAGTAAAAAACATGAAATTAACATATATATATAGACCGGCACACAAAATGTTTTGAGAATGCAGCATCTGTAAAAGATCAATCACATATTAGCTTGCTATTATTTTCACATTAAACTCTGCGTGCTTGTTAACGCACATTATGATCGAGAACATCCTACAGATTTGCACTTCTCTTTTTCACGCTGCCACAATAAAGCCATTGGGAAAGGCTGATAGTTTGAAACAGAGATGGTTATGGTTGCTTTGGTCTGATTTAAATGGAGAGAGATTTGAGAGACAATTTAATAACACCAGGTTTCACTCGGGAGCATTTTACTGTCTGGAAAATATGGTCCTAATACGTTAAACATTGCACACCAAACCATCTGCCAATAAAACTGCACTAGTATGTTTGCCCATTGGTGTGTCTATTAGAGTGTGTGCAGTGAGAGTCCGTGCGTTCAGGGCAGACCATTCTCCCGCGTGCCAAACATGCGGGCGGAGTGAAGACCGAGAGGCAGACAATGCCCTCTCCAAACATACCTTCCTGTGCCAGCGCAGCCGTGCTGGTGGTGGGGGCGGCGGGGCTCGTGTGCTGCCGGCCCACTATTGGACAAAGAAGCATTCCGTTGGGAGGGACTAATGTCAGTCCGTGCCCGTTTAACTAAAGACAACTTCCCCCATCCCCTCAAGTAATACACATCAAGCATCTCATGACAGGGATTTTGTATACTCACTCAGATTGCATCATAAATTAAAACTACAGTGCCAGGACACTCAATATTAAAAAAAAAAAAAAAACACTAACAAAATAATGCTTTAGTGTTTATGACTGCGTGATGCAAAACATTGGTGCTGTTTTTAGCAATTCAGCATTCTCTGTCTGGAAGTCACTCACCAGAAAAGTTTCTAGACACTAGCATGGTGGTCAGAATGGCCCCCTGTAGAAATAATACAGAATTCGATTATCTTATAAATAAGGTCAGGCTGAGTTTATCAACACACAGGACTGATAAATGTCACACACCTTTAGTTTCCTCCTGGCGTTGAATTTGCGCAGACACTCGACAGTCTCTTGGCGATGCATCATGGAAGCCACGGTGGAGCGTTGCTGCATGGGAAAGATGAGCGAGAGAATTCAGCAGGACCAAGCGATATCACACGGAACAGGCTACCATGCTCTGAATTAATGGTCAAATAAAACCATCAGAAAATTCAGACTTTCGACCAAGCACGAGAGCAGCGATGAATTATATTATTGCATTTTGCTAGAGCCAGGACGTCTTTTGCTCAACAAAGCACAAAATATTAATAACGATTTTACTGTGCCAGGATATAATCTTGCCAGCCAGGGTTCTCTTTGAACTTGCAGGATTATTCTGCTCTGGGGAAGATTTAAGGACTAACTATCGAAACAAATGTAATACTTTATAAGCAAACAAACTATAATAAATGTACTACTGTGAGATTAAAGGTTACAGATAGGTTACTTACTATCAGTAAGTTACTGATAGTGGAAAAAGTGTACGTTAACAGTTAAAGAAAAAAAAAAAAAAGGAGAGAGAGACCTAATTTTGTAGTTTGTCACCTTTTGGTTACTGCTTTAGTTTCACATGAGGAGCGTTTTCACACTTCTAGCTTAGCCTTCACAAGTGCAGAGGCCTAAGTGTTCTGAGTACACGCTGCTGTACTAACACCACCTTAAAGTTTTTTTTTTTTAAAGAGTAAAAGTATAAAGCTACTGTAAACCTCCAACCTACAGTAGAGGTTCTGAATCTCAGAAATAAAACACAAAATAAAAATGTTCAAAAGGAAAAGACATGTACATAGTAACTAATAGCATTACAAAGACATTACTGATGGTATCAGGTTCAGTCAGAATGCTCTCTCAATTACTTCTACTGTAAGTATCTAAGATAGATGGATTTGCCTATGTGGCAGATCTTTCACTCATAATTAAAGGAATACGTCATCAAAAAGGCAGAATGGAACCGGCTCAATCCAGACCAGATAAAATGACAAATTTAGCCCTGCATTCTGGGAAAAGTGTTGTGCTTGGATGCTGTGTCTGAACTCAACTCATTCCTTATTCATTATATAGTGGGAGCACTATATGGGCTGCAGCCACTTCGCAGCATTTTGTCCTCAGTGGCAAAATCGTATTTTCTGTATAGTGCATTATATTAATACTACACCGGACTGTAAATCCAGTCTACACCCAATGCATACTAGGTATCTCGAGAGTTATTTTAGAAAACATGTCCAACACTACTTCTGCACTACTGTATTTAATATATTTAAACTATGATGTTTTATATCACTAAGTCATGAAGACATTTTCCTGGAGCACTCACTAATAATTCAGTTCTCTATCGCCTTCCACGCTGTCCCCTATATCAAGCAATTTACATCGTACATCGCGATTGAAGGAGCAATTTCAGACAGGAAATGTGACTGGGAGTGAACAGAAGAGCCAGTAATTATTGACACTTCTCAGCGCACAGGATCAAATCTATTGGAACTCTGGCTGGATGCGAGGAGAGGAGTAGCGTACTGACGAGCTTATTTCTGCCTGAATTCTCTCTCCTCAGTCTTGCTCTTAATAGACACTACAGCTGAAACAGCAGTTCTTATTTTGGACACTTCTCAGCACTTTATTCAATCTAGTTTCAGCCTCTGATGGCAAACCCATGAGATAAAGAGAGCCTGATGGCTTTCTTACCTTTTTTTCCTGGACATATCTATTAAAATGAATGCTGGATAGGTGTGCATTTTCTTTCAATTATAGGCCTCAAAGAACAGTCCGAAAATCCTGTCTTTAAAATTATTTGAATGTTTTGGTGTGAAGCCTTCAGTGCTGGGTAAGCACGTTATTCTCAACAGGAAATGGTCTGTGGTTGCTCATCTGCCATGTCAGTCAAATTGCCTCTCTCTGTGAACGTAGGCAGTGCTCGCTCACGACTTTAACAGAAGCAAATACAGGCCCTATCTAGGCTAGAGTAATATTATTTAGGTACGATGGTGAGTGGGAGAGAATCTCTTTCAAAGCTTAAGCGTTGGTCAATGACCTCCTGCCTTTCTCGTGAGGACAGGAACAGAATGTGCTATTCTACATTAGAAGCTTGTTTCTATAAAGAATAAGGTCTGTGGCTGCAAAAGTTCTCATCCTTGGCAAAGTCATTTACTCAGCTTTTCCCCTTATTATTAACTGACTAGCAGAATAGCTTGCCGTACATTATTACATTGAGTTAGCCTGGTAAATCTGATTAATTAGCTTTCTGGACAAACAAAACGCGTGACTATGCAGCACAAATGGAGCTTTCATTTGCAGGAGGATGAATGCACGATTTGACTCTGAATGTTAAATTCGACTATTTCTTGACAGAAATTTGGATACAAAAAGCTGGGTTCTTGCACCATGTTAATAACTGTATGTTTGCAATATTGTGCTAGCAGGTCAATATCCGACCACTTCCAATGTGATCATTTTAAATGGCTTCTTAAGTCAAGTGCTTCAATTAAACAGCATTCAGCTTAAAGTTCTGGGATCGATTTTTGGCTTATAGTCAAGGCTTCAGCTTTGGCAAAGGGAAAAGTGCTATTGTGCCAGATCCATCTTTCATGACATAATATAAACATAAATCATCAAAATTTAAGAGCTACTTACGCAGACCCATGGGTGCTTGAGGGCCTGATCAGCGGTTATCCTTTTAGCTGGGTTGATGGTCAGCATCTGGTTGATGAGGTTTTTGGCTTCTGGAGTGACAGTGTCCCACTCCGGGGAGGGGAACTAAGGCACAAAAAGAGGTTTTGGAGTAAACAGAACATTTTAAAGAAAAATTAAGACACAAATACAGTAGATGTACTGTGAACACATCTATTAAGTGCACACAATATAAGAATTGCAATGAGAATAGAAAGAATAAAAAAAAGACTGGCCAACTCTTGCTCATTACTGAATTACATGATTCATTATTGTTTACATGTAATTTTATTTAGATTATAAAACATTGCAAAATATGTTTTAAACTATGTTAGAACAGTTACTTCAGTAAAGCAACTTCAGTATAAATTGAATGCTGTGCATTTAGGAGTGATGGACAGCGGCTTTTGTGATTGATTAGAACGTGACTCAACTCTCCAACTTGGCCAATTCAAAATTGATAGGGGTATAAAATCTGGGCTTGTCGCTCTCGGTCGATATGGCTGGCCGTGGGTGTGATGTTTTGCATGCCACAGGTTTGAGTGATGAGACTGCCTGCCAATTCATCTAGACAAATCGCTAAAAAGCAACACTGCATCAAATCCTTTCATCTGGCATGAATTGATCTGCAATCAAATTTAAGAGAAGAACCGGAGAGATTCTATGCAACACGGCTAGCAAAGACCTACATTTACTTCTTTAAATAAAAGATACGGAAAAGAAGAAAAGCATAATTTCGAGTCTGATTACTCACATCATAAGCTCCAGCTTTGATCTGCTGGTAGAGTTTGTGTTGGTCCTCATCCCAGAATGGGGGGTAGCCCACCAGCAAGATGTACAGAATCACACCTACACACATTCACTGTGTTACATGGTGCACAAGAAATACAGCCAGACAGGAGGGAAAAAAAAAAAATACAACACAGGAGACGTACCACATGCCCAGATGTCAACAGGCTTGCCATACGGGTCCTTCCTAAGAACCTCGGGAGAGAGATAGCCAGGAGTGCCTGCAAAACCTGAGACCAGAATGAACAAAGTTACCTTTGAAGTTCCTGTTGGATTTTTACTTCTGCAAACATTGTTACACACTTACGCCTACACCTAAAATAAAGCTGCTTTTGTTGATCCTCAATGCTAACACCTTGCTTTGAAATCCAAAAACATATTTCTGCCTATACAAGTAAACATGACACGGACGAGACCGGATGTGGCTAAAGCTAAAAAGAAAGCTCATTGCATTAGTGCTCCAGGTTCGAGCGCACTGTACTAACTGCTTTCAGAGGTTAATGTGCTCTTTACACATAAGAATGGGTCACCCCGAGTCAACATCCTACTAAAGCCCTACTTAACAGCAGCAATGGATCCTCTCCGATAAGTGCACGATTAAAAATTGGATCGAAGTAATGAGAGGATAATGAATTAAATGAGCAGCTTGGATTATTTCAAGTCCAGATTGGTTTTACAAATGTAACTTAGATCTGATATGAAAACATTAGAATTGTGCCTTAAAAAAAAAAAAAAACATGTGCAAATAGTGACCAAAGTGACTTTCAATGAGTTCAGTTTCTATAGTTTTTTTTTTTTTTTTTAAGGCACAATTCTAATGTTTTCATATCAGATCTAAGTTACATTTGTATACTTGATTGGATATATTTCCGATAAGGGGTCTGGATTGGAAATCGTGCAATCCTCTGCGCATGCTTAGTGTGCTGACATCATCAGTCAGCACTGGAAGCACAGGATTTCACAGCAGTCCTAATAGCTACTAAAACAGCTAAAGCGGACCTCAACAAATATACTTCTGGACCTCAACAAATACATCCGACTAACTGCTTGCTGTCTTCCAGAGCAAAACCTCAGGTATATTTTCTTGCTAAAATCGCATCCACTGTTTGAAATGAATAAATTTGTGACACATTTTAACTAAGATGGTGCAAGCAAAGATGTACTGATGTGCACAGAGGACCAGTCGTCCGAATTAGAGTGAGATAAAAGTGACTTGTAATTATGAATGTGAATCACCATAACATGCATTTTTAGTATCTATCCTAAAATTAGTATTAGTATTTTAGCAGTTTTAAGTATCTATCCAGTAATGTAAACTTTAAAGCACTTTTTGTAAGTCGCTCTGGGTAAGAGCGTCTGCCAAATGCTTAAATGTAAATGCAAATGCAAATCCAGATTTGAGCAATGTGGCTTATAATGTGACCGTAGCCTTATAATTCTGCATATCTCAACTATGCTGCAGCAGAGAAGAATGTGGTGAAATTCTCACCAAACCAGGCTTGCTGGTCTCCCTGCACCTCGATGGCCAGCCCAAAGTCAGCCAGCTTTACTGCTGCCCCCTTCATCTTACTGGCCAACAGCAAGTTCTCTGGCTAGGAGACAGAAAGAAAGAGTTTAGCAGCAGGACTATTATCCGAAAAAAAATAAAAAAAATAGCAGTTTTCAATTTGTGTTTTAGCCACAGTCCAAAATAATAGACAAAACAGCAATACAGACATCACGAAGGGCTTCAAGCCTGAACGTCTCCGTTATTTGGCTTTTTTAACACTATAAGAAAATGTGTAATGATTTTTTGCCCACACTTCAGTGATCATGTTGTTCTGTTGACTACTAGCTTATTGTACGGAATTAAAGTTATTTGTAAGACAGTTGGACATAATATAAGCTTCAGTTTGACCAAATCATTGGTTTCATGAAGCTCCACCATAATTGCTCCCAGCCTAGAAAAATGTTCTTACTGGTGAAGAAAAATAAGGTCACTGGAAATACAGCTAAAGAATGAAAATCTTTAATTCTTCTAAATGAGAATTTTTGATGAGCTCACACAAAAATTCTTGATGTGGAAAAGTTCCCAGCATAACACTCAACATAAACCGATGAGGTTTTTTTTTCCTTCTCATTATGAAAACAAAGAAAAAAGCACCAATTTATTTACCAAAAATAACTGCATAAAAAACAATCAGGAAAAAAAAGATTAACATTTTCTTCTCTGTTGTAAAGCAGTGTAACCTTCATTAGGATAACTTTCTACTGAACTGTGATACCTGGCCCTTCATCCTGCTCATCACCCTAAAGCCAATTACGCTGAAGGTTATCCTGAACAAACAGAGAGACGGCTTAACCTTGTTACTGTGATGAGCAGTAGAAGACGGCAACGTCCACAGCACATGCCATTAGAGGTTTCTCATCATCGCTTAGTAGTATAGTATAGTGCAGACCCTGAATCTTGACAGCGTGTGAACATCTCGATACGTGGTGGCAATGAGAAGGGTGTGTTGGATCATGCTGAGATGGCAGAGGTAAAGCCTGTTGCATCACTTTGCTACCCCAGAGGCTCGGTGCACAATAACGAGAATCCTTAGTCTAGAATTAATTAGTTAAACTGCGTGATGTAAACTTTAGGGTTTTCCTGCTTGAATCAATTACATTCAGCATAATAATTAGCAGATGTGTTGAATCAGCTCTAAATCTGCATTCTCTGCATCTCTTGTGGGCCAGGAGTGAGGAACAGAATTAGAGGTGGCAGTACAAGTCTAGTCCACCCCCTCCTTCACTGCAGTCTGACGTCACACCTCTTGCTATGGTAACCATCTCACCATGTCGCTCTCTCTCTCCCTTCAGACCACTGTTTGTTTCTCTGTCTGCTGTCTCTGGCTAAAAGGAAGCTGTGAGAGACAGTGAAATGTGTCTACGCTTGAAAAACGGGGGGAAAAAGACATTAAAACCTGTGCTCTTTAGCACCTGATATCCCAGTTTGTCTATTACCCCTGCAGCCTATTCTGTGTCTCCGTCTTCCTGTCAGAGAACCAGAAAGTCTCACATTCTCCCTTAAGAAATGCAGTCATGGGAGATTATTCTCCGCAGTTCCCTTGCTTGTTTCCTTTTACCTACAGTACATCACACAAACACATGGAACTCATCACCTAG
Source organism: Clarias magur (assembly GCA_013621035.1). Lineage (NCBI taxonomy): Eukaryota > Metazoa > Chordata > Actinopteri > Siluriformes > Clariidae > Clarias > Clarias magur. The sequence goes on along the minus strand of QNUK01000308.1, from coordinate 351,313 downwards.
AGCCCACCGGATGATCTGGACTACTTTTAGTGTGCAAACACCGGTGCTAAATGAACTGCTGAGATGCAGGGTGTGAGGAAACAAACACAGCATGTGATGAACCTAATGGAACTTCCAGCCTCAATGATGAACCATAAACGGTTAATCTGTCCCCTGTGCATTAGATGTTTTTTTTTCCTGCTATTGTGGTCGCTGGTTCTTCATGGGATACCGGTCAACCACACCCTGATGTTCGCGAACAAAACCGTGTAAAAAGAAAAGAAAAAAAATAGATAAATAATAATAATTCAAAAAGAGCAACAAAAAGCACAGAACAGAGTTCTCCAGGGCACTGAATGACGTTTTATCATAGCGATCCTCTGTGTGCACTTGTGATGCCACGCAGTTGCCAAGTGAAGGAGGGGTTCAAGAGGGATTGGGGTCACAGGTTTCCATAACGACGGCATGACTCACCTTCAGGTCCCTGTGCACAATGTCATGCTGGTGAATGTGGCTCACGCTCTCCAGAATCTGATTAATGCAGTGACTGCGAAAGACAGAGAGAGAGAGAGATGAAGGAAATAAAAGAGGGATACAGAAGAAAGGCAATCTCTTTACACTAGCAAACTATGAAAGCAAAACAAGAATGGGAGGGAGGGGGGGGGGGGTTAAAGCTGTTGTATATTTCTGCCACTGGCAGGTATGCACGCCTCTGAATAACTGTGGATGGATTGTTTGTTTTTATGGTTATGAACACACAGCCGGAGAAAGTCCACAGAATATAAATAGATACGTTTACTGTGCCACCTAAGGGCCAAAGCAAATTGTCTAGTTTTGAACATTCATCACTGGCCTAGTTACCTCGCAAACATACAAACGGGCCGTCATTTGAAAAATCTCTCTAGGCTACATTGCAACTGGATAAGTGTTAGATTTAGACTGCCAATATCTTAATGCTTACAAGAAGAGAGAAACAAACAAACAAACAAAAAATACTGGCATTCATGATGCTAAACTGCATGCACAGAACAAAAAAAGGATTATTAATTACTATTTAGTTTAATTAATTTGGGGTTGTCAAGCTCTTGATTTTGCAGAATCCAGCAACAATAATCAAGCAAGACAAGGAGGCAGCCTGTGGGTGATAAACTCTGCGTCTGTGCTATAATCTGGGGAACTAGGTGGCAGGCTTGGCCTCCAGGCCTTCTGGCCCCGTATTGTGTTTAGTGTTTCAGTAAAGTTGGCCTACTTTGTCTCACAGTCCCAGGCCTATCTGTGGATAAGCATTAAATATGTTTGAGCTGTACCCTCTAAAGGAGTATCATTTAATGTAAAGTTAATCATTTCATTAACAAGTTAACACGGGTCTCAGTGTCTGCTAGTCCTCCAGCTGAAATATGACACAGATAATGCATTTTGTCGTACCACAAAGTCTCTATCTAACCTCTTCTTCGAATGGGCTACTACTGAGAAAAATCCCACAAGGGAACAGCAGAGCTGAGCAAACACGCCAGGGGAGGAGGATCTTCTTATAGAAGGTCACAATAGTGGAAAGGTTTAATTGGCTTGTTTAAGCCCTGGCCAATACAAAAAAAGAAAGAAGTACAGGTACATGCACACTGGATACCTACAGTATGTGAACTGTGCATATTTGTGCATATAGTTCCCTTTAAACAGTTAAAATCTCAAATGCCTCCATAATAAACACTGTAAAGCTACAGTATAGCTATATGTGTCACCTTGTGTCCAGGGTTCCTGGAATCCTCTGTGACCCTGACCAGAGCATAACTCAGTTACTGAAGATGATGATGATGTTGCCTATTTCTTAAACATTTCTACTGATTCGTACTATAGACCTAGGACGTGGTTGAGCGATTTACGCTTAAGATTAGGGTTTAGAATAGACTACTACTCCTCGATAATAGCCATATAATATAATCTTTATTATAACTCTCAGCTTTTAACCAAGATCTTCTTTAGTGTTGATATTCTCATCTTCTGTGTGGTTATCGCTCTTCCTTTGGGACTAGGACTTTGGCCCTTGAAAGGTTTCAGAGCTTCTGTACGATATGCTCTCGGCAAACATTTTTGAGGCTTGAAGAACATTTTCAATAACTATGTGATTTAATACAGCAGTGCTCGTCTTTTAATGCTACGCTCAGATATGAGCAAGCAGGTACAGTCTGATCCTATATATATATATATATATATATATATATATATATATATATATATATATATATATATATATATATATATATACATATATACATATACATACACACACTCCTATATATATATGGGAAGTGAGGAAGTAACTGTGTTTAAGAGCTAGCAGCTAGCATGTCTGATCTCTGTGTTTAAAAACTCTTCAGGCTTGGTTTTATAGTCTAGAACGAATAACATAACTCAAACATGATGAAATCTCCGTACTGAAGCTACCTTTTGCCTACAATGCACTAACAGAAATACGCACACTGGCAATGTTGCTATAGCAGCCGGTGTGACTATTCAAGCAGTCTGAACAAATTGAGTTTACTCGCATCTAATACAGAAACTTCACATGCAGTCCAAAAAAATAAAAAATAAAATTCATTTTTGAGAAATAAACCTGCTGTGTGAACACAGTCTACATTAGAGGTGAATAATATTCAGGCTCGCTGTTCTTCTGTCTCTGTTAGTTTCCGCAGATAAGTAATTAACTGTGTATTATTTACAACAGCGGCCTGGCAAAACACTTCTCAATAACAGGATTTTGTTTTGTGTGCGCGCGTGTGTGTATGTAGCTGTGTGCATGTTACAGGTACTGAACCCACCTGGCATCAGCTTCACTATAATACTCTCTAGCAACAATGTCTTCAAAAAGCTCTCCACCAGTGACACTAGAGGGAACAAAAACAAGGGGGTTGTCATTATTACAAGGCCAAAGCATGGACAATGGTATCCCACTGATAGAGAAGACAGACATATTAATAATAATAAAATTTTAAAAAATCTAATTAAGAATGAAATCCAGTAAAAAAGAAAGTTCACACTGCAGGGAAATCTGACCTTTAGTACGGAGTGTACATACTTATTTTAAAGTGATCAGATCGGATTTAGCATTCAGACTGGCAGTTCAAAGCAGAGACATCGTCGACTTATCTACACGTCGACCCCATGTTCATGTGACTCCCCTTGACATGAGTAATGTAAAAAAAAAACTGTTTGAAATCCGATACGATTGTGTAGAACAGATGGACTAAGACACAACTTTAGGAATCTGACTTTAATCCGTTTTCAAACCACCTCTGGATGTGGTTCAAATTGGATTTGTGAAAACCAGTTTAAATGTTAAGACTACATGAAAGCAAATTTAATGTTGATGTGCCTAAAATCAGATTTGGGCTGGCAGTCCGAACAAGGCCTCAAAGATTATGGATCAAAACTAGTTTTTTTTTCTTGGTTGGTTGGTTGTTTTTTTGTCACATTAGATGAAGAAAACCTATAAGGTGTAAGCAATGAGTGTTCCTCTGCCGTAATGATGGCGAACAGAAGAACTTCCTCAGCTAAAAAGTTTCTAATGACAAGGGATTTAGAATAATAGCACAGAAAAAAACCTGTCATGGAACACAAATAAATCTGCCAAGATTGCAGAAAGGCACTACCACATCAGTGTATCATCCAACATAGGAGAAGAAAAAAGAAAAGAAAAGAAGAAAAAAAAAATAAAAAATCGGAGGTACTCACAGGTCAAAGACAAGGTAATGAAAGCCTTCCTCGGAGATACTGTCATGGAGCCGCACTGAGGAAAAAGTCAAGGCGAGAGAGAGAGAAAGTCAAATACTGAAAGTGAATATATAGGGGGCAGCTTTTCACACAGTCATAAAGAACGGAAAAGCCTGGAGAGTTAGCTTAAAGATACAGGTTCAGCATTTTGACGAGTTTACTATATAGATCACTTGGTTCTGTATCGCACCGACATTACGCTGGGGACAGATGTGGGGAGGAAAAAAATCTATTCAGTTATGAATCGCGTTTCATTTCTGTGCCGATTCATTTATCACCATACCGACTCCAAAAACGATTTTAGATGATTTATTACAATTATAATAGAGACGGACCGGTTGATCAGCCAGTGACAGGAGCGATCTGTTTTTCAGGTTGAAGTGGTGAAACAAAAACAAAAAAGCGTTTTTATGGTGTTAGATTATCAAGTCACATGCCGTAAAAAACTCTCTGATTGGCCTTTTTCTCCAAACTCTCAAACCCACAAGCTCTAATAATCCGTATGCATTAGGAGCCGTGCATGCGCCTGTTTGAAGGTACACGCGGCCAAGTGTTCACAATTGCTCGACACACGCTCAAACCTTGGAATCATCCGAGGCCGTAAGACGTCACTGTTTTTTTTTTTTTTAATAATCCAAAAGGTGGCGTTCTAAACTATTCCCACACTAATATCCTGTGTGGTAGGTGTGAATAATTTGCCAAGTTTGTTTAGCAATCATAATTATGAAGGATGAATAAGATACATGCCGGTCAGTCAAATTTAGCTTTTTTAAAATTTTATCTCAAGTTAAATGTTAAACCCTTGTATTTGAGGTCATTTAGTATTGTTTAAATCCTGCAATTGTTTTTTGTGAAAAAAAAAAGTGAGAAAATTAATTTGATAAGGAATGTGCTACATGTACTTTTGTCCAACTGTTAAATAAAAATAAGGTATAAAACGGACTCACCTTTTTTCTTTTTCTTTTAAAGGGTTTAAGATCTTAAAATTGTAACAAAATCAAATAAAATGTAATACTGAATCAGGATATTTATAGAATCTGATACGGAATCACAACATTAATCGAATCAGTACCTTGGTAGTGTAATATTCTATCGAGTGGCGACTGGTGATTCCAAGCTCTAAGCATGATGTGTGACACGAAGTCTCGAATTAGGAGGCATAGCATTAAAGTAATAAAGACAAATGTATAATTATACCTTACTCCACAACACTATAGGTCTTAGAGTTACAATTCATAAGCTAATGAAAGGAGGTATGTATGTAATGTGTACACGACTCTAACAGCTTGTGCTGTGCCCCTTTGTGTGATCTGTTCTGCTCCTTTAGCAGCTAGAATTACACATTTTTTGTCGCTTGGACAAGAATGACAAAAGATTGGTTGCTTGGCTCCATGTGTAATCTACACAGTTAATCCTTGCCTTTTTTGTGTTTGAGTTACACAACACTTCAATTGAACTAAAAACTTTGAGCATGTTCAGTACGATTATAAATCTGGCTAGGTGCAGAGGTTCGTGCCTGTCGTGTCTGTGGCCGAGCGCAGAGCCAGGGCATTACGGCTGGCATGGTATGCATGGAACACATGGTGCAATACAAGCAACATAATCTTAAAAATGAATCGGAAGCTCATTGTTTAAGTATTATTTAATAGTTGCACATCTATCAGGAGTGTGTCATGAAAGCATGCGCACAGTGGATTGGCTGCAAGGCTGAAAGCTGTCAAACAGGTCATTTTTCAGGACACAAAAACACCAACACATCATTATTCATTATTTTTATTCCACAGGTACAGACATTTTGCAAGAGATTTTCAGTTCGGTGAAACAGGGTAGCTTCTTGCAACATCTCATAAAGCTGTTCCGTCTTAAAAAGTGCTTTTGCATGGACTCCAAAATTCCAGAAATAATCAGAATAATAGTGCAATCGAAATAAAAATTCCACATTGATCAGAAATGTCTGACCTGATCAGGATGAGAAGTGATGCTGTAAACCTTTGATAGTCTGTTCATTAGGTAAATTCATTAGGTGGCTACTGATCGGAGTTACTGGTCGAAAGGTCAGCAGTTCGAGTCCCCAGCTCCACCAGGCTGCCATTGTTGGGCCCTTGAGCAAAGGCCTTAACCCAATCTGCTCCAGAGGTACTGCATCCTGGCTGACCCTGCGCGCTGACCCCAGTTACGCTGGGATATGCGAAGAAAGAATTTCACTGTGCAGTAATTTATGTGACAAAGGCTTAAATTAATTATTTGCCATGTAAACACTGATCTGATTGTTTCTTTTATGCTAAAACCAAAAATATAACATCACATACCGTGATGCTTGGGGTTAACATTAGGTGACGTGACAAGTGACAGGCTTTATTAATTTTACTTGGTGAGTACAACCATCCTGCCTTTATTCAGACTTTTATCCACTTGCACTACTTGGCTCAGCATTTCATACACAATACGGGACCTAAGCAATCAGTAATGAGACTTAATTCATGAAAATTCCAATCATAAGCCAGGAAATGTGATTTACTGCAAAAGAAGTCCGAACTGGACGTCAAAGACTGAGATGAAAACTGACCGAGTGAATGGAATAAGCCATCCTTCCATCCATCCCTCCCTCACTCTGAGAGCACAGACAGTATGCCCTCACTGATGGCTGATGAGGACTGTACATCAGTAAGACTCTTTACCTGTCAAATATTATGGCATGTAATGAACATGCTTTGTGATAAATATGTGTATTAGCTGACGCTAAGATTAAGGTTAAAATAAATGATTGTTCATGCAAAGGGAATTGCCTTACAATAGCAGCAACTCACAGCACAGCTCCGGCGTGAAAGAAAAAAAGGAAAAGAAACTAAATAGAAAGAAACAGTTAGTAATGAACAAGCAGAACATGCAAAAATAAGCAAAAAACAAACAAAAAAAAAATCTAAACCTAAGCTGTATGGCACACTTCCTGGAAACTGCAATGTATTTCATATTAAATGCCCATCTAGATGTATTCTGTAACACAATACATCCAGTAAGTAGGTTTAAAACACATGTAAGTGCTGCTCACGTACCATTAAGTTTTGCTAAGTGTGTATTGAACATGGAGGAGAGTAGGAGAAGAAGAGTAAAAGGATCTTTTTCTTCTCCTCTCAATTGCCCCCTTTGTTAAGAGTTTATTTGCAGTCTGAGACAGACAACAAGATAAGCTGTCCCTTCGATCGACAGAGAGGGGGAGAGAGAGAGAGAGAGAAGTATAAGGTTTGAGATCAGTGCAGGGTGCAGGAAGGTGAGCTGAAGAGAGAAGAAAAAGGAGAATAAAAGACAAGAGACAGCTCTCGAAATCGAGAAAAAACATAAACCGACCAGGTGCGATTTGCATTCTTCACAGGACAGCTGTGCTTTAAGGGTTAGACAATGTCTTAGACAAAATCCCTCTGAAGGAGCGGCTCGACACTTGTTTCACCAGTATGTGAAATGGGTTTAAAAACCCATTGCACCTTTATATGTTCTTTTGTATTATCCTTTGTTTAATAGTTGCTTAATTAAAAATACATACATGTATAAAAAGAAAATTGTGAAGGAAAAACAAGATTTTCACCATATTAAAAACTACAAATAATTGTATAAATAATATATGCGAGCCCCAATAAACTTTCAATAAAAATAAAGAAATAAATAAATGAAAAAATATATATGTGCATTTCCTCAAATGACCACTAGGGCCACTGCTGGCTCTGAAAGTGAGCTAATCCACATCGATCCATGTGCTAATATGACTCATTTTCTGGAATCGCTATAGTTTAACTTACCACAAGAAATGTAAAAGTTGACAGAGGATGACGTGTAGGGTATGGATGACAGCTCAATCAAATGCAAAGTAACAGCATATAAAGCACTCTTAGCATTTTAGCTAAGCTAAAGTTAAACTAGCTAACTTGAGGTAAGCACTGTAGGCGTGTTAGAACCAAGAAGTCATACTCCATTTGCTCTGCTCACTTTCCCACTTCTGGATTAATTTGGTTTAGGTGGAGTCGGTGGGCAGTGGCGGCTCAACAGATACATAGCCTCCAAATGTCTACATATGAGACAATTAATAGTAATTATAAATATTGTATCACAAATGGTGGCAAATTGAGAACAAAGTGTAGGCATTCGTATGGGCAGCCTTCAGATACATGAGTGACTTATCAGCTGGTCATGTTTATAAGAAGAGTTCATAAGATGAGGTACTGTATGTGACTTACTGGTACAAACTGGTGTCGTGACAAGGTTTGTTCCTCCACTAAATATAGATGTGGTCAGAGTTTTACAAGCAAATACAGACGTATGCAGTGAGCAGTAACCTCATCCATGTTCAAAAAATGTTTCATGCACTGCAGAGCTGGAGCGTGTGTGATCCATAACTCCCAACACAACACACTCGATGGTAAAGTGATCCTGCCATTATTTTCATGATTTTGCATGATGTCACACTCGTTATGGTGAACTTCAAGCACATTCTCCTTCACTTAATGCAAATTGGCCTCACATTACCACATCAGTTGGCTCTCTGCCTGCGTCTCATTTGCCTAACACTGCCTCTTTCCTTCATGCTCGAGCAGGGGTATGCAACAAAACAAACAAAAAAAAACTGCAAATGTACAGTCAAATAAAAATCCTTACTCATGTAGGGCTAGATAAGCAGTTAACCTGAATGTACTGTGACATCACTTACCTTTTATTGCTTAACTGTTTGTAGTTAGTGGCTTAAAGATCATAAGCCACTAACTACATCATATAAGATCATATGAAGTGGTTATGTTTTGCCTCACTCTTAACCAGAGTCACTCTGATTAACATGTGTGCTTGTGACTATTGGTTCTGTTTCACAAAATATACAGAAATTGTATATACTTTAAATCATCAAGAAATGCATTTCTATTCAGCCATATTTACTCTGATACTCTTAACTAAAATCCTGTGGAACGACGTGGTCACTTAATGAGTAAATAGAGTCCACCTGTGTGTAATTTAATCTCCGTATAAATACAGCTGTTCTGTGAAGCCCTCAGAGGTTTGTTGGAGAACATTAGTTAACCAACAGCACCATGAATCCCGAGGAACACATGAGACAGGTCAGGGATAAAGTTGTGGAGAAGTTTAAAGCAGAGTCAGTTTATTAAAAAATAATCCATCATCCAATCATGAGAGTATTGTACAACTGCAAACCTACCAAGACATGGACGTCCACCTAAACTGACAAACCGAGCAAGGAGAGATTTATAATCAGAGAAGCAGCCAAGAGGCTCATGGTAACTCTGAAGGAGCTCCAGAGAAAAATCCCCCAAGTATACTTTCATAGTGGCGTACGAGTGATGTTCAAGTCAAACCCGGGAAACTATTGATATTTACAGAAGACCTCAAATACAATACAGTGATGAGACTTGTAGCTGTAGCTTTGTAGCTGCTTAAATGGTGCATGTCCGTGAATGATGATTGGAGCCCACCGCAGTTGTTCTCTTGAACAATCAGGTTACAGGAACTCAACTGGGACTTACTGCCACATGCCCCCTACAATCCTGACCGTGCTCCAAGGCATTTCCAGTGGCTCTTCTCCAGTACTGAGAAAACTTTCTACCTTGACGATATCTAAGCACAAGTGAAACGCTGGGAGAAGTGCATTAGTCTAGCAGGAGATCATATGGAAAAAATAAAGGGAGTTTTTACTCTTACAACGGTGTTCAGTTATTCTGCACAATCAGACCTCCCAGTTTGACTTGAACACCTCTCGTTTATGGCCTTTCCTTGGTTTGAAACCTTCATCTCACCTCCTGTATTGATGTAAAAGTGATCAATACAGCCTGATCATGTGACCTTTTGTCCTCTGAACAGATCTGAAGAGATAACTTCTGTCCATTTGTCTTTCTTTATCGTACACTGCGTAACGTAAGCCTTTTCTATTTTAAGATTCCGTCTCGAACATTTGGGTGGGTTCAACATTTTAATGAATCATGGCTGTGCTCGCCAAGCTCCGCACCCGGGATCTAGAGCAGTGTGTGCGAGAGTGAGGAAAGAAAAATAGTGTCTACTGCACCTTTAAACAGGTCATCATTTCACTAATTAGACCAGAACGGATGAATGAAATAAAGAGTAAAACTTCCTTTTCTGATCTCTCTAGGGCGCTTTCGTCTCCGCTCTGACGAGCTGCCTTCAGCTAAAATCATTTACATAAATACAAGAGATAAACTGCAACTGAAGCCATGCCGGTTCATTTTTAGAAAACTCGTGTCACGGAACTACAACCAGGTTTTCAATCCACCCATCATCTCTTATAATTTGATCATTTAATTACACAGAACATTTCTTCTACAGTATTTTATCTTTTTTTTTTTTTTTACTAGGTTAGCTTTGCTGATTAACTGCATACAGACAGTTCCTCACTTCAACTCAATTCACGCTCATCTGTAGCAACTTGAAAAATCATTACGCTCTAATACGTTGAAAGTGTGTGTATCGAATACTCACCTATGTTGGGGTGTTTGAGCAGGCGGCAGATCCGAGCTTCTCGCTCCAGTTTCTGGTGATCTGTGAAAACAATCGCACGGACAATGATGATGATTATTAGGATCCTCAGACTTTAAAACAGTTCCAAAGATCTACCATTTACGTTCAAGACGAGCACGTGACAAACTGCCAAGCAAGTCGTTTCTTTATTTGTACTTTAGCAACAGATAAACAGTAAATCTGTGGCGTATCTGCCAGCCACAATGCTGAGATATAGCTTTAAAACTTTAATCAGGATTTTCCTAAATCATCTTTAACCAGCTCACTTAATAAAAATAAAATAAAAAAAAAAAAGACATAAAACCCACGGGAAAGCACTGCTGATCATGTGAATAAGAACACTGCATCACATGCCTAAAGAGCTTCCGCACTTGTGACTCAGAAAAATACTTTATACTTCGCAAGACTCGCTTCTGTTGACCGTCTTCTATACAGACTGTAGATTTGGTCTGTGCCTAAGCACTGCTTCTGAATTTATGAACACTCATGTCAGCTCAAACTCTACATCCTTTTAACACACATTTGTAGAAGAGTATGATTTATAAGAAAATGAGTTATAATCCCACGACCAGTCATCTCTCTCTCTTGAGTCTGGATCGTCTCGAGATTTCCTCCTCATGTCATTTTCAAGAAGTTTTTCATTTCTTTGCTACCGTCATGTCTGGCTTGCTCCTTTGGGTTTTTAAATCAACATCTAGATTTCTTTAAGGCTCTCTTTTCCTAGAGGGTCTACAGTTAAATCACAATGCACAAATACTGTCTGGTTACAAAATCAGTGTGTGTGAGTGTGAGTGTGTGTGTGTGTGTGTTAGACAATGAAAAATGAAATGCGGCCTGTAGCTGCATAGATAAGTGAGGCATTAACCCAGTGGAACAGACAGAACAGCAGCCTGATGCTTGCCTAATGAAAACGTCGGAGCTTTCAGGTCGGCTAGGGAATTCAACAAGAACTGCACGGTGCCTTGAAACGCATAAACATCTAACAACACTCCGAGCAAATCCGATACATCAAAATTGTCCTACAGTATGTGCAGACACACCCACACAATCAACGATAACAGCGCAACGATAAATCAGGCTCTCGGGCCCCACAGGGCGCACGCAGCCAGGTAGCATAACGCACAGAGGGGACGTACTTTAGGCAACTACAGTAGAAGGGCAACAGTGGAAGCAGCAAGGAACCATAACACACAACCATAACAACATGTGCACATGCAAACATGCTTATACACATTCTGTCTTCCCTGTGAAGAGACAGAGTGCTGCTTAGACCGTCATCTCCAGCGGCAGGCTGGAATTCCAATCATGCATGAAGTGCAGCAGGTCCTGCTGGGTCTGCTCTCTCTCTCTCTCTCTATCATCTCACTCGCTCTAGTCCAAGTAGGGAGTTCAAGCCACACGAACAGAAAGAAATTTGGCAGTAACACCATATTCCAACCTACAACATACACAATGGCGCATCAGTTATTCTGAGTCTTCCAAAGAAGACGTGCATCGCCTGTCCACTGAAAGTGCTACGACTAAAAATAAGACCGCTAGTACACAGCCATGCTTCCTAATAAAATGCTCCGTAAAGATTAGGTCAATTTCACACAAATTGTTTTGGAGGAGTTACGGATGAAAGTGACAACAACGAGTGACTGACGACAGACGGTGATGGACGCGTCACGTACGGTTCGAAGGCAGAAGGCATAAAAAAAATCATTGATTTATGTATTAAACAATAGAGGTGGGTGGGGGAGGATCAATTAAATTACATAATTTTTCTTTTGAGTGGCAATTCATCCATCACCACACTGACTCAATAATTGATATAAATAAATAAATTTACAGATGTTTGGTTTTGAAATGGTACAATGTTGTCTGTTCCTCTATACGCATGTACTGTACCAGTAGATGGCGCGCTCTAAACTATTCACACACTGGAAGGAATTATTTGCCTCGGTTTTTTTTTTTAATTCAAACTAAATCGGGGAGAAAAAAAAATCAAAATAAATAATGTAATCTGGGCTAATTAATACAATCATGATATTTACAAAATCGCAATACAAATCAAATCGACACCTGGGTATCGTGGTATCATATCAGCTGGTCCCTGGTGATTCCTGACGCTAGTAAACAAGAACACGCTAAGATGAGGAATTTATTAATTAATACCTCCTGAGGTATAATTTTGGAACAGAGAAAATCTATTAAATTATCCATCTGTGCTACACATTTTAAAAAAGTACATCACCGTACAAAGCGCTAAAACCTAAACTCAGGCAAACTTTCCCACATTCAGCTCCGATACATTTTTTAAATCCATTCTTTTTTTTTTATTTTTTATCCAAAACCTGTTAACTGTGCTGACCGACACCACATAACCAATCACGCTTCCTTTCCAAAACTCCACACACACACGCGTTACCGCTCAAGGAGTTTTTCATTTCTTTGCATCCTGATTTTATTCACTGCACATACACTCATGCTGGGTTTGTCCTGCCACTCATAGCATTCAGTGCTGAAATTCATCGCCTGTTTACACAATGACATGATTATACATGAGGCACATCATTCGCTTATTTTTATTTTATTATTATCATTTTTTCCAGAAAAGGGTGAGTGTGAGCATGTGGGTGTGTGTTTGCAGCTGGATCAGAGGTCTGATTACCTAAGCGCATTAACACCGGACACTCGATAGTCAGCACCACTGCGGCGCTTTGCTGAACAGTTAATCTGTCTCCTTAGCTGTATCTGAGGATGAACGCACTGCAGGGGCACGCACATGCAAACAAACCAGCACACACAAACACACACGGTATCCTAATGAGGACATCAGGGCTACAACATGACTACTCTGAAAAACAGGACATTTTCGATCCTCTACTCCGCCACAGGGTCGTTCTCAGAGACTTTTCTCCTCTTAACACGATACGAGAAGATTATTACTGTAAACTAGCAGGACAAGTGCATGAACAAATTCTAGTACGAGTAGTACTGGTACTAACAAAGGGCTCCAGGAGTCTGAAGGTATGAGAGACTTTCTGAATCGCACTTTGTCCTCAAATAAATTCTGACTGATTCCAGAAAATCTCCCACATTCGCCCCAATAAGCAGTTTTAATTTAACTAAATTCACAGCTGCGGCAAACCTGATTTATTCAATATACTCTCCAGTCACTCAGGAAAACAATACCTTCATGTTTGACAAATTGCTAAATTTCTGCACTTCGTCACATACGAGTATTACTAACCACTAATCTTAGTGCTTGAATTCCATCTGAATCATTAGTTACAGTAAGTTCTGGACAAATTCCTGAATAATAAGCATTTCTTTTTTATTAATCATAGGACAGCAGGTTAGGTTACATCATGTACATTGATTACGTCACACAACTTATTGCCATTTCAGGTTTGAAATGACTCTTCATGCTCCCAGAACTGCGCATTACTGCGCAATCCGAGTCCTGGGATATACCCGAGGCATCGGGGAAGTTAATAATCCTTCCATGTGATAACTTGGTCATTCAGTACATTCAGGTCATCAGCTGACTTCATTTTATTGCCACATATCGTCACGAGTCTGAACCTGACCAACTGAAGCCTTAGATCATAATCCTGCCTCCAGAGGCTTGTACAGTGCCCACTATGCATGATGGATGAATCGCTTCATGGGCTTCCCTTCGTACCCAGACACGCCCATCACTCTGGAATAGCGTCAATCGGGACTGAGCAGATCACATGACCTTTTAACACTGCTCCAAAGTCTTAAATGCTTCCTAACAAATTTAACTAGTCTCACTAACGAGTGGTTTTCTTATAGCCACACGGTTCCAATCCTGTTCAGTTTAATCCCAATTCAGTTCTCATCACATTGTGTATGTATGGAAACGCTCGTACTTTCACTATTAAACACAGCTATGGTTTTTACTGTTGATATTTTTTTTACAATGCAGCTTAAAGTGTTTTTATTCTTCACATTGCTTCCAACACATTGGACATTTCTCAACCCAATTCTAGTCATTTCAATCTTTTCTTTACTTGATCCAGACTAATAATTTGACTCTTCTGACTTACTGCAGTTTTTGCCCAGGTATCAGATTTCCTGCAATGTCATAGACCTGACTCAACAACACAGGTTCACGGTAGACAGACGAGCAAACAGAACATGCTGTACTGCTGCGGTCGTTCGATAGAAAACCGCGACCCTGTTCCCCAAATGAGACGGCAGACTGATTCCATTGCCATGACACCGGTTGTCCAGACAATACTGTCTCCAGGACCGGGAGGCTGGGAGTGTGATTAGGGTTCACTTCATCTCACCACCTGCACCAGACAGTCTAATGCATCAGCCTCTATCAAACGCTTCCATTAGCAATCAGCCTGACCACATGTGAAATTGTTCTGCACAAGCCAGGGCTTGCAGACAAATCAGTCACACAGTCTGAGTGATTAATCTGAATGGCAGCATTAAAGGGGATGTAGACCAAGGCCAGGACAGAGATATGCATGGACATGCTGTCTCTCCCTCGCTCATCTACACGATGCGTCCAGTAGAAACAGCTTTTCCCCAGTCAAAAACTTAAATCATGCTTGTTCTTTGCAGGCTGTAAACAACCATGATCCTATGATTTGATACAAATGATTGTAATTAAACTTCGGGATGAACAAGCACAAAGACACAAGTACTGAAATAGCATAATATTAAGAAAAACCTTGGATCTAGGCTTATGATCAGGTGTATAATATTACAATAAGGTTACCTACGGTGGCCGAGAAGGGGCAAACAAAATAAAACGGCGGTCAGAATTTAATTTGAACCTTTTTTGGTTTGTTGATTCTTAACGCTGATTAGACAACACATCTGTCACTTAAAAAAAAAAAATAAATAAATAAATAAATAAATCAACAGGAAGTTCTTCTTGTATATCTTGAGTGACCGATGCCTCTTCCATTCTGTGATGATTTAATTCGCAAAATATACCTACTTTTTCTCGTTTGACTGAATTGTTGCTGGGTTTTCTCATATGGTATTTTGTTTCTGGATATGTTGTTGTACTTAAACAAAAAAAAAAGCTAAATTAACCATGTTTTTTAGGAAGGCGAGCGGACTTTACCCGATATGATATAATGGTAGCAGTAACCAAGGAAGATGCAGATTAGATTTTATTGCAATTTTATTGATCTTTCGCTGGTTGATTCAATTTAACAAACAAGGGGTCGGTTTTTGATGTAGATGTGATTCATTTTTATTGAATCAAGGAAGAATTACAAACATGAAATATTTACTAATATAAATACATTTCTTTAAAATACAGTACAGCTTTTGGAGAAAATAGAAACCTCTTGCATCATCTGCAAATACTCGCATTTTGTGAGAGCATTACCCCGTTTGAACTTGTACACAGAACTGAACTGGAGTGCGAGGCAAAAGATTGTAGTGCTTTGTATGGTACATGATCTTTAAACGAGGAAACAAGTTACACAGCATTTCAGTGTTCATCAAATACTTTTAGTTGCTTTTAATACTTTGGAACCGGTTAAGAAATATAGCTGCCTGAAATAAATCAGACGGTAAACATTACAGCTGTTCGAATCGAACTGAAAATCGCAATGCACAAAGACCTAATCAAATCCCAAATCTACCCATGATTCATAGCTCTAACAGACATCATGATCGTTGGTATCTGTCTGAGTTTCCTTATATTTGTGTCAATCATCCTGAGCCTATGTGGAACGCTCTTAATGGAAAATAAAAAAAAACAGAAAGGAACTGCATCAGACAGTTTTGCGTGACAAGTTTAGATAACACATTTCATTACCTTTACTTCATAACTGATAGAAGAATGTGAGGAAGAAAAAAAACGCACGTTCTAATAGGACCAAAACAGTGAAATTCACTCTAGACGTAAAAACAAGACAAACGAACTGAAGAAGAGGAAGTCAAGGCGAGAATCTTTTCTCTCTCAGCTCCAGTCAGTCTCGGAGGTCAGAACGGTCCAGTTAGCTAAAAATATGCTAATGTTGCAGCTTGGCACTTCTGCAATTTTACAAGATCTGGAAAGGTGTTTAACTGCAACAGAGAAAGTGTGAGTGTGTGAGAGTACTGCTGAGCTCCTTCACCACAAACGACAAGGCCAGAAACCCAGACGAGCTGTTGACTTCGGACAGGATGCGCTCTGTGCTCAAGCCTGTGTGTCTCAGCAAACCGTGTGACCTCCAAGCAATTACCTGAGAGTTCAGAAAAGGACATGCACTATAAACTTTCCACCATTCGCAGAGGATGGGCTTTTCCTCCTGCGTGGGAAACGGTACTGTTTTTAACAGAGAGGGATGAAGACACTTATATAAGCAGACCTCCTCCTCTTGGTTGGGAGAGAAGCGAAGGACAGCAGGAGGGAGGGAACAAGAGAAGGAGGAAGACTTGACTATTTTTTTTTAATACTGTATACTACTGTATTTAACTATTATTAAGAATTTGCCCTTGTTTTAATGCGTTTAACATCATATCATCTGCATCAGACAGCACTGTACATGGTTACACACGGCTACCTCTCAGCAGGTGAGCCCCCTGATAACAGGTCATTACTTGACCCGAGCATCTTGACCTCAAAGCAGTCATCTGAGAGCTCTGACTAGACAACAGGCATGACAGTTTCCACCTAAGCATGGAGTGATGCTGTTGGACAGTTCAGAGAGCAAATCTCATCTCTACTCTACCCGATTCTTTCGCAACTAATATGAGAGACTAAATGCTTCCAGGACTGAGATTGCAACATGGATTTGCAGACAGCTGTTCTCTGATGGCTTGTGACTGCAGTCGCTTAACAGTTCAGGACTGGAATTTCCTACAAGTCTACCTTAGCCTCCAATAATTAACTGGACTCCATATTGACAAAGAAAAAAAAAAAAAAAAAATCATGATACATCACTCAACCAATTTTTCCCCTCCATATCTCTGCTTGGTCCACTTTTTGTCAACACTTGAACAAGACACTCGGCGCTCAGACTCTCAGTGGGACAGCTGGAGCTGCTTCAGAGCCGGTGATTAACAGAGCTCACAGTCGGTGTAAATCAGAGGCTCACAAATCCTGAAATCGATGCTAGCCTGTATCGACATAGGCTTGTGCACCAGGCTTGGCACGGACTGTGCATGCACACAACCGCACACAAAGCAGCTCTGCTACATCATGGCCTGGTACTTGGGGGGAGGCGGGGTGTACAGATGGGCGAGCAGCAGTTTTTCTGTTTAGGGTGTGAAAGACTGCAAGAGTTTTGAGTGTGCAAATGTATGCATGTGTGAGAGATGCGAGACACTGAGGTCTCTCCAGAATGCAGAGTGAACACAGTGGGGACAAGGAGCCACAGTGCAGTCTGCCACCTCACATCCGTCATCTCTCATTAGAGCACTGAAATCAAACTGAAACAGACTAACAGCAGACAGGTCTGGAGAAGTGGAGAGGGAGGGCGAGTAAGTGTGCCGAATGCATGTTGGTGTAAGAGGGAGGGAGAGAGAGCTCGGTTTGGATTTTCTCCTCGTACCACAGGCAGCACACACTTACGCCACAGAGCCGCCTGAACTGGAAAAAAAAAAAAAAAAAAAGGGAGCCGGGAGAAGGATCTGAACATACTGTCAGACAAACACGCAACAAATACACACAGTCTGCACAGACACGTCCTTTGTACTTGAAGCTAATACGAATGAAGAGACAATGATATCGCAGATGTGTAAAAAGCCTGAGTAAAAAATAAAAACAAGGACATGGAAATACAGAAATGATTAGTTTCCCTCCATCAGAGCAGCCCACACACCTGTGCGCTCATCAGGACCAAAACACTACACATTAAAACGCAAAGGAAAATCCTGCAACCCCGTGATTGGGTTGCGTCTTTGCATGACGTCATCATTCAGTCCTCATTAAAAATGAATCAGCGCCACCGATTCAAGTAACACTAAACAAGTTTCGCTCATCAGAGCTGCGCGAGACGCCTAACTAGAGTAATATTCAGATGCATCCCAAACAGGAAGTGGGATACTATAGCGCACATACAGAGATACTGCTGCAGGCCATTATCCCGACATGCAGTTTGGCACATCAGCCAGCCAGCCAGCCATTTAAGGACACTCATCCCCCACTCAACCTGATCGCTAGAGTGTTCTTCAATTGCCTGAATACAGCCATGAACTGGTGTGGAGCGTTGTGACGTTTGCAGCCAGCTGTAGTTTTGCGTCATGCTGTTTAGTAAACGTGAAGTCAGGGGAAGGTTGTTTGGGCTTTGATGATCAGTCGGCCGTGATTGGGGCTAACGCCTCGACGTCAGCTTAGTGCATCACGGCCCTTAGAGCACAAGCCAGTGTCCTGTTGCTGTGACAAAGTGCCTCTGGAGCTGCCTTTTAATAAAAAATTGCATTAAAATAAATAAATAAATAAAAACACAACAGTATATTCTCTTACATATAAAAACACTTTCTCCCTCTCAAGACTGCTCTGGAGCACAATGCAGGTGGCTGAGAGAAAGAAAAAAAAAAAAAAGATTAATGTTCACCAAAAGGACGTGCGTAGGCCATAATTTGGTGATCTTCCGCTTACAGAGCCGAATTTAGTCTTATTTATTTATCTTGACTGAGCATGGATTCAATCTATTCTAAACCGATGCCTACTTTTGCTCTTGCTCCACTGTGAACAGTGTCTGGCTTGGATTTACACTGAACGTAATACAAGAGGTCACAACGTCTGATCCTCGCTGCAGACTCGTAGGTGAGTCAGATTAAGCCACAATTTCGACGTCAGAGAGCAGGAAGGAGGAGCCGATCACGAGGCACGGAGCGCATGCAGCTCATCTCTCTCTCACACACACTCTCGCTCTATTATGACATCCTATCCTCTCTCCTGCCATGGCAACGCTCAGCTGACCCGTCTTCCACGTCACTGAGCGCTCGCTTTCCTTTCATTTTCTCTCCAGCCGTTACCTGGACTGCAGCCGTGTCTCACACTTCCTGCCTCCTGCCTTTCTCTCCGTCCGTTACTGCTACTCTGTACACCTGCACTGTGTACACATATTCAGTATAAAGGAACCCGAATTACTACCATTCATCTTATTTACTGTCAAAGAAAGTGCAATATGAAAAAAATTAAATGTAGAACTGAGATATTAAATGTGAAAGTAAGTTTTGAATTTGAAAAACTGAAGTGCAGTAGTTCAATATACAACAGGAGCGTTATAGTACGAGATAATGTTTATAATACATACAGCTTCCTTCTACTATACACAGAAATCAGTCAAAAGTTTGGACACTAGTTTGGATTTATTTTCTACATTCTAGAATAACACTGGATTGTTTTCAAAACTGAGAAATAACACACAAGTCTTGATGCTGGTTCAAGAAAAAAAGCCAGCTGTTCTGGAACAATTCCTGCAAGAACGGTATTGTCAAGTGCATTTTCAAAACCCATCAAGCATCGTGACGAAACTAGCTCTCATGAAGATCATCTCAGGAAAACAAGACTATGTCGGAGTTGTTGTTCATTTAGACTTACCAGCCTCAAAAATCAACAATTAACACCACCTCAAATTAAAGCGGTTATGTAGGCTGCACAGAGCACGAGTAGCAGATGCATCTCAATAGAAGTTGCAGACATTGAGACAGCCTCGAACTGAAACATAAAGGACTAAGAATGTTCGTTTGTTAGTCCTTGTGTGTGGGTGTTTATTCTGCATGTGATCTTCCTGATGTGGGTTTGCGGTGGCAGAAGGCGGACAAGGTCAGTCCAATCTCTATCCTCGGGCACAGACTCGAGAAGTTTCTCAGGATAACTGTGAGACAGACTCTTGTCCGTGGGTTCTAACTCTGCCCTGGACTCTCCGGTCAGTGAGGCGTGTCTGATACAGCTCCTGGGTGTCCTTGTAAGATGCCAAACCATTTCATGAGGCCTCTCTTGATCCTGATGTGCAGTGGCTTAAACAAATAATGTGATGTTTTTCGTAGTGGAAAAAAATATATATATATATGTATCCGGAGCATTATGTAGCTTTTTTTAAAAGTACCATATTCTTACACACTCCGGTATTTTCATGCAAGTTTGCGCCTGTCTGAGAATATGTGCAAGCTGCTGCGTGTGCAAATGTTTCTGTAAGGGAACAGGAGACACTGTTGACAGATTTGCACATGGCCCTATGTTTAAAATGACTAAAACAAACAGTCACCGCTTCCTAATCATGACATAATGAGAGTGGGATTATGACAGACTGTCAACAAGCTGCTCTCTCTTTGTTCCTAAATCTTCGTGATGAGATGCGTGAAATTTTGAGTAATTTGTAAACAGACTTGGGAAGACTTAAAAGCACATGACGAGATCCCCTTACCAATGCGCGCGCGCGCGCACACACAAGGTACAAAAGGACCCACGACCGACAGGGTTTTCACTAATTAGCATGATGATTAAAAAGGCATTAATAAAACAGAAATAACAGTCAGTCAGCTTCATCACAGCCCTGTTAAAGCCGCATTATCGCGGTGTGTAAAAAAGCACCAATGGGAGCAGGTGTGCTGCTGTTGCTGGGCAGTGCGATGTCAGCATGAATCAGGACTGAGGCTTCGGTGAGGCTGCAGAATTGAGTCGTGCTCCGGCAGCAGTGAAGCAGGGAGTCTCTAATGTGCAGCTGAGAAATAAAACACAACCGAGGCGCTATGAGGCCTAGCACAAAGGGCTCTTTGAGTGTTTAATCACGCATGAGCATCTCCGTTAGCCTTGCTCTTAGTTTAAACAACCTTAGTTCACAATACCGTGCTACACTTCTTCACTAGCCAGTGCAGGGTCAACGCTTTTAAAAGAAATTGCTAGAATTAAAAAGACATTTATGTTTAATGGACAGAACTACTGGATTTTTTAACAGAAAGATATATAAAGAAAAACTAATTCCTGATTCTAGCTGTTTAAATAAATGGTAAATGTCTGAGACATACCTAACTGTAGATTAAAAAAAAAAAATCATGCTGCATTTTATATACACTTTATATACATACACAAGTTAATTAGCAGCTTTACAGATTATATTTAACTCTAAACACACATTTTATTTATTACTCTATAGTTACTGAAGACCTTTCCCCCATATTTAACAGATTTGTACTGCGCATCCCTCAACGAATAAACACAGGCAATTTATATAACGTGAACCTTTTGTTTATTTAGACTTTTAAAATGTAACTCATGCATGTTAACCATCAAAGTAACCCAGAAAATTGGAATGTGGGTGGGGCTAACAGGACAGCTAGCACGATTTGTCATGAGAAACCGGAGAGTACAGGTAGTGTGCTACAATCTTAACTATGCGCACTGAAGAAAGAGAGAGTCGTGTGATCCTGGCGTATGGCTACCCGAACCAGTCCAATGACGTGTGCCATGCTGTACGTGCTTGTCCCGACAGAGCAACAGTATATAAAAGACATGGAATTTTAACACGGCTCACTATTGGAGTGAATCGACTGAAAGGGAACTAAGCAAGGTGTGGATGAGCTCTTTGTTAAAGGCTACTGACGGGGTAACTTTCACATAATGAGACGGAAGTAGAGGTGTGTGATTTAATAAATCTTTTGTTAATCAATTGAATTAATTGCATCGGTGAGTCAAGTTTTTCGATTCAGAATCGATTCCACATTGCGCAAACTGCATCTTCCACAAATACCCTTTATTTTCTATTCTTTTGAGTTTATGTACAGCTGTTGAAATACTGCCACCTTTTAGACCGAAGTGTGGAGCAGAAGATGATTAGGAAATACAGCAAGTGCCCTACATACAAACGTTCAAGTTCCTAACTTTTGAGGATATGAACATGCATTCGTGCATGTTCAATCGCGAAAGTTAGATCACATGTCCAGCATACATTGTCACATGCATTGCATACCCGGATGTCCAGAAGCAAGCATAAAAGGAGCAGTGATGAAGCTGGTACTGCTAAGAAGCGCCAAGCAATAACGATAGAGACAAAAGTGAAATTAATTGCGGGAATGGAGCAAAGTAAAAAGAAGGCAGACATCATTCAACCATCGACACGATTTTAAAGAACACTGTACTGTGATGTACTGTGTATAGCCAATTGTGCTAGTATACCTAAAGTTTATAACAGTTTAGAAATACAACTCCTCACGCGGTCATTAGTCTGAGATAGAGCGGAGTCGACAATCGGACAATAGAAACAGATAGCGTAGTAGGAATGTGGTGTGGTGATCCCCGAGTAGACAGACAGATATTGATCTGAGATACTTGACAAATCATTAGCCCGAGCACTCAGGACAAGCAGATTTAGTGTTTAGGCTTTGTCCCATCAGCCCCGTGGACAAACACTCATCATGCAGATCGAAGAAAGAAAATAACCCTACTCTCTACTGACTCAAATGCATGTTTAATTGTAAACTCAGTATCCTGCAGAACCAAACACAGTTCTTCTGAGGACTTTGTTGCGCCAGCTTCTTTTTCTCATGCAAATCCCAGCAGCTTACATTTAGATTTTTTGCGTAAAAATATGCTGCCTATAATGTGCTTCTTTTCTTTTCTAGTATACAAAAGACTAATACAGTTTTTGCACAGGTTCAGTAAGTCCTTAAAAGTACATTAGGCAGCTTTTAAATGGTTAACGGACTGACTTCATCATAACCTGCCAGAGCGCGGCTTCCTGTGCAAATCCACAGCATTTGAGGGAAACTTTTTTATACTGACTCATTAGTCATAAAATAAATGAATATACAAATAAATAAAATAAAATCTAAAAGTAATTTTGTACTAAAAAAAAAATGGGTGCCTAAGACTTTTGCACAGAGATGGGTAAATAAATAAATCAATAAATCAATAAATAAATCAGTGAAGTATCATAATTCCTTTGCGTGGCAATTCATGCATCACTACAACGATCTCAATCGATTTTTAATTGATGCATGTTTGCATTTAAGATGGTAAAATGTTGCATTTCTCTGTAACCCTATAGATATACTAATGCAGGCAGCACAGCATCCTGTAGGAGCAAATTACCGCAGAACCGCAATATTAATCAAATTGACACCTACTGTCGTATCAGCTGGTCCTTCGTACAAGTACTATTGAATTGAGAAATCGTGTAACTCAAGGAGCATCCTTATTTCTCATCTTGAATGCATTAGCATAAACTTGCGCCTGTGCAGCAACACTGCAGCTCAGGTATTGCTCTCATTCTGCAAATTAGATTCATAAATCTTACCACATACAGTAGATGATGTCTCAGGATAAGATTCCTTACTCTACCTACTGTTTTGTATGGAACAGGAAACAAAAAGCTTTGTGAAAGTGTCAAACAATTCATACGAACCCTTGGACAGCAGACTCAAACTCTCAAACGAGTGAAGTATTTAATGGAAAGAAAAAAACCTACAGGATTTTGTGAGTTAACATGGGTGTGTGCAAGTCTACGAGCTTAAGCCTGTGCAGAGCCAGATGGTTGGCCCATAGACAGTGTTACTATGTCTCTCTCTCTCTATGATTGGTCTGGGATTATCCTGTTATGCACTTTAGATGCCTGAGGATTCACAGCAGTTAAAACAAAACAGGTCCTACAAATCCCCGAGGCAACACTGAGAGACAGGGGAAAGAGATATTATGGTCGTGGTGATCTCAGGGCCACACACCTGTGCCAAGCCACCGCTTGCTCCATGTGTACTTTTTAGGTTGATAGTCTAAGCTGTGTCATGTTTTTAATGCTAGCCTGATATGGGCAAGACTTTTGTTAATGATTCAACTAAAGATGCATCCTGGGATTTTATGGGTTTGAAGAGAACATCCACTACCTTTACTGCTATTTTGAGTTTCTTTGCAGACAAACAGAAGAAAACGTTCATAATTATTACCTGGACGGAAGTCAGTCTGTAAGCCCTGTCCCAGTTAAAATATTTCCCAAAGCCTGATTACGGCTTACAGACGGCCATACTCTCACCTCTTCGCACTACAAATAAACAATGCAGGGCCTGGTAAAGAGTGACTCAGCCATCTCAGTCATGTTTACCCCGGGAAGCATATGGCGGTGTCCGAGAACGCATAACGGACTTTTCGTAACTTGCTGAGCAGAACTTGCGGAGCAAACACAGAACCAGAAAGCACGAGCATTGGACTATGAAAGAAGTCTTGAGACTCTGAACTTAAATTACTCTCGTCACATTGTCCCACTTTATCTGAGCTAAGACGGCAGAGCAGTTCATTAGCATGCTGAAAATAGCACGTCTGGGTGCTCGAGCGAGACATCCTCCTGCAGGGCAAGGGTGATCCGGGTTCAGCTCTCAGCTCTGATGGCAGCGTCTGAGAAACTTAAATAAGGCATTATGGCAGACGGAAAGAGAACTTTCTGACCTGATGCTGTTGACCCGGACCAATTGATTGCTTTAAAGTAGTCTTCTCAAAGAAAGCTGTGCGCTCAGACATACATTGATAGTAAAGGTTGTGAAGTGATCTACACTCACTGACCGACTGATTAGGAGAACCGGTACCAATGCTCATTTAGTTATCATATTTGCCAAATCATGAGGATGCAGGCCAAGAGCATGACTGGTTCTGAGCTCACAGGAGGTCTCCAGTCCACTCTGTACAACCGTGTTGAGAAGAAAACGCACAACCTTTGGCAAATTATCATAATATTACAAATATCCTAATTCTTTATTTTATTATTATTAAAGAAAAAATGTTCCAATTCTAAACAAACTTAGCAATGAATGCACTACTAATTTAGAGTGCACCACCTATAGGGTCATAGAAAAACTGCAACATTTTACCACCTCAAATGCAAACGTTCAAAAAAAAAAAACAAACAAACGAAAAAAAACATTAAATGACACACACAAGAATTGTGATACCTCACTGAATTGTTCCAACCACCTCCGTATACATTATATATTTTAAATGTCACCTGCACACACTGGAGCACATGTTCCTATTAGAGTGGCCCGTGAATGTGTATAACGATTTCTCTATAGAACACGTCAAGCCTCTCGTTACTCGTCACTATAGGTCACGCATCAAGTAAATCGATGTAGGTCAACGCGGGTCGGGAAGAGAGCTTATACATCTCGTAGTCTAACAGACCTTGAAGTGATATCTCGTCATCCAATCCCTCCATCTCATGAGGTCCAGTATAAGGAGAGCAGGTGTAGCATGGGCGCTATCACCTCACACACCTACCTAAAATTGTTTCTAATTATTTTTTATTTTTCTTATTATTATTATGGGAAAGTAAAAATAAAATTTTTTACGTTGAAACTATTTTAATTTAAGTGGTGTTTATATTATTATGATGAGAAAAAGTCATCATGATAAAACGTAAATTTGTTTCAACTTATTTATTATGACTTTCTTGCATCCTGCCTGTGAACTTCCACCAATTTGCTAGCTTTTACTCATCTTTCACAACTTCTAAGAAAGTGTTAACCTACCAGTGCTTTAAACGATGCGTCATGCTTTTCCACCGCATCTTAAAGTGTTGCTTGTGCATCACAGACAGCTGAACACACTCAAAGACGAGCACGAACATATCCTTCAGTAGAAAATCAATCAGTAAGTGTCTCCACCCAGATAAGCTAGATAGCTAGATAGATAGCTAGTTAGTATACTGATTCCAAAAGTAAAATCCATATGTCCAGCAGCAGTGTATATCTTACATATAGTCAATAGACATGCGGTAAATGTTAAAGCTGACCAAAGTTACTAGTGCAATGCTAAAAACAAATGTAAATGTAATATACTATATATAAAAAAGCATACAAGTCACAAGTAGTAAAATAAAAAGGTGTAATTGAAAAATGATAAGTGAAATTGATTGAAATGCAGTGCAACCTTGATGTGCAATTGTATTTATGACAAAGTGATAACTGCTATCCAATCCTAAACCAAGGCATGTCTATCGCTATATATTTCTATTCCCCCCCCCCTTCCACCATCTCCTTATTTCTCTTGAATTATTTGCTGCATATCCTTCTTCCCATACAAAATAGTGTAATCTGCATCTAGCTTATCAGTGCCGTCACCATGGTTACCCCATGAAAGATGCAAACGTTTCTTTGAAACGTGAATCTTTTCATATGAAAAGCTCCACCGTGTGAAACAATTCTGACCTTTCATACAGGAAGCAGAGCGACACGGAGGTGGAGAGAAAAGCGAGTTTTCACCAACTATGTAAGAAGCCTTGAAATGCAGGTTTGACTTCTTTACATTAAAGCCCCTCCTCTCAGGCATTTTTTTTTCTCTCCCTTCCCCAAAGAATGAAGACAGATCACTGTGCACATGGTCTGATCATCACTGTAAAACAGGTATTCAAATTCCAACCTGACATTGCCTTTATGCGCAGTGTAAGCACACGTGCTTTCTCCTGAGATTAAACGCAAGCGCGGGTGATCCTTAGCTCAAAGCCACTTCGCACGGCGTGATTCAGCAGTTCTCAAATCACAATCACAAGAGCTGCAGAGCGAAGCGAGTGTGGGCAGCTCGCGACGACGCAAAAGCAGAGATGCTGAAAGTGAAATTAGGCTTTCAGATATTAAATTAAGGAATACGACGCTCAGCGAGCCAACTCGGGCTTGAAGAGGCTAGCGTTGACGAGCTGCGAAAAAAATCACTGCGCGTATCTAGACATGCTGGGAACAATTTACTTCCAACAACATGGACTATGAACCATCACAACACTTAAGAGACACTCACACATACAGATCCAAGACCTACCACTACTGAAAAAGTCAGATTTTTTTAAAACCAGTTCATATTTCATCAATGTATGATCTGGCCAGATGTTCCTGAGCCACCCCCCCCCAACCCCCCCCCTCCCCAACCCCTAATACTGCAGTACTCTAAATACTGTGTACCTGTTTCAGGTTTTGTTAAAAGCTTAAAAACATCCAGTGTATTTGGAATCCTGCAAACAGTCACTCGGAAGCTCACCAACCCCCATGCGAACAAGGAGTGGCATAGCTAACATATCCGAGCAAAGGAAAACCCGTTGCTATTTGCCTCACGCCTACACAAAAAGTCCTTCTTTTTACTGTTTCATAAGTGAGGCATTTATTTATTTATTTTATTTTATTTTATTTTATTTTATTTCTTCACAGGCTCCTGCAGATTAGTGACTGGTTATGTCCGACAGCAAATGGCAAGTCTTTTGAGTATCCTTAAGCGGCATGCTTAACAAAATGAAAAAGCTACCTGAACTGAATTATGAGGTAGGAATTCATTTGGTAGTGCTCCCAGCTGTTTCTTTTCTCCACACTATTCTCGTAGTCAAAGGCACGACGGCTTTCAACAGAACAAAAGGGACAGCGAGGGCTGTTATTAGAGAGGGAGGGTTGTTGAGCTGCATACCATCCTTCCGCATATCCATACAATGATGTAGAAAACAACCAGAATCGCATTTGCAATTAGATTACCGTTTTCATACTTTGCAGAGACACCCCCCACCCTCCCGCCCCACCACCACCCTCACTCAACAACCAGACGCAATCTAATATTCCCATTATTGCGGGTTATTTCCACTCTCTTGCAAATTACTGTAAATAAATAATGTTATGCCGTATGTGTATATACCCCAAGGTACATCCTTTGCTTTTAGAGCTACAAACAAAAGCTTGTGATACACACACACACTTTGCTTGATGATGTCGAAATGGTCACATATCCTCACTCTCGTTACCCACGAGGAGGTCGTTTCACAGAGCTAAAAAAGAAAACCCACGTCCGCACACAAACACGCATGCACGTGTCTCGGGCTCATTAAAAATGCACAGTATGTTCCATTAAACATTCACCGCGCCAGCCTTGCTGCTACATTTATCAGCCTTCCTGCCAATTGGCGTCCAGCAACCGGCAAGGAAGCCCTCCGGGACACGAGTGCAGAGCAGCACCTGAGCAGGCAGAGACGAGGGCGACTGGAAATAGAGTAAGTGAAAGGACGCGAAGTGGATTGACGTGAACAGAAAAACGGCAGGAGCGTGAGGTTATTTACGATTTCGACTCGAGCCAGGCTGTGCGTGTCAATTATTCAGCGACGCTGCTCTACTCGCCTCCTGACGTCATCTGCAGTCGGCGGTGTGTGTGTGTGTGTGTGTGTGTGTGTGTGTGTGTGTGTGTGTGAGAGTTTGTGTGCGCGCGCGCGCGTGTGCGCTCAACCGTGGTCACGGACGGTGCTCTTAGTCTCGGTCGTACACCAGCAAACGTTTTTTTAATGACACAATCGGAAGCAAAAGAAACAAAAGGAACCTGAGATGATGGGCAGAAATGACGTCACAGCCACACTACAGTATCTGCGGTTATTGTGGGTGTGGGTTCTTTGCTTAGGACAGAGTCTATAAAGGTATTTACATAACATGGTGTGTATAATCCTGAGCTCCATGCAAAAGACAGATGGAAAGTGCGTGCGCAGCGCACACAAAGCCGGCTGCGTTACCATGATTAACTCACGAACTAATAATTGGCACGAAGCGTGAACAGATTATGGGATGCTACGCAGGCCTGCAGTACGTGCGGTGCGTTCTTCTCCCTTTGGCTTGTTTGCAGTCACACTGGCATTTAAAAAAAACCTTTTTCTTTTTACGCTCCCCCCAGCACTGGCAGAACTGAGCTCATCTCTACATCGGTATAATAAAGCTAGTCTGACAAGCACTATAAAGCCAGCAATGGACTACATGTGGGTTTCGCTGCTTTGCCTCTCTTGAATATTAAACACATAAATATGGCATCGGCGACAGTCACCGCTCTGCCCTTTAAACAGCTGACGGAGTGCGGGGAAGATCAGAGGCAGCTGATTGCAGCGTCTGTGTGGAACATGCTGGCATGGACAAGGGTATGCTCAGCTTTGATTAAAGCCAGGGGCTAGAAGCAAGATTTAGAGCAATGGCATTTGAACGGCTTCTACCAAATGAATAGGGTGGCTAGTTTTATTTTATTTATTTTTTATTTGAGCCACAGGCAATCTGATTAAAAAAAAAATAAAAAAAAAACTAATAATAAAGTTGCTGGGATACTCAAGAAAAACCTTGGACGGCTCCAGCGAATTGAGACGATATAAATCCCTACTTATTTTCTGGGAATTTATCTTTTAACTAATTCCTTTGTTTGGAGACCGGACCACAAAACAAACCTGTTACAATTCACCTGGGAGCACCACGAACAGAATGACATTGGCCTTTGAGTTTTTCAGCTTGAGAACACAGACACACGCACAATGCACAAACCTCGGTGACTAACAGCAGCATGAGGGAACGGAGACCATATAAAGTAATCAGGTAACACGCGCACTATGATTTAGCAAAGTGTGGACTTGATCGTCTCCATGCGGACGGTCCAAAAATATTTGAACACAAAGTTACAAAGTTAGTGTTGTATTAGCTGCCCGCCACAGTATACTACGGTTGAGATTAAGCAATCGGCTTCATTTCACGTGTGGCATTGGGTCTCTCAATATAAAGTGTAACCATCAAAGCAAACCTTTGAGAGTGTTTGAGAGAAAGCTGAAACATTAGGTGTGGCCAAGTCCATTATTTGGTACATACTTGTACTTGCAGTGGAGTGAGTGAAGTGGTAATGTCTAAAAAAAAATTTAAATAAATAAATAAGTAAAAAAAAAAAAAACTGGATGCCTCCTGTTGCTGATGAAGTGTTATAAGAAGGGTCAAATTATTTACCTGCATTGAGCCGAGGAAAATTAACAACGAAGCAGATTGGAATACATTATTAAATGCTGGAAGAATTTTGCAGAACCATCACATTTGCTGTAGAAATATGACTGGGGGAAAAAAAAAAAAAGTGTTCTTGATCGGAGACCATTTAAACACTTTGTGAAGTTGCATGGTAAAATAAAAATGGACAGTTTATAGAATTATGTAGTAAAAATAAGTTAATATAATGAGAACTCACATGATGTGTGGCCACAAAAAAAAACCTTTATTAGTGAGACTATTCAAATAAGAGTTCAGTTTGTTAGGGAGGATAAACTTTGGACTTTGGAGCAATGGAAAATGGTCATGTGGTCTGATGAGTTCAGGTTGACCTTATTTCAGAGTGATGGGTGCGTCACTGTAAGAAGGGAAGCTCATGGAATGATGCATTATGCATTAAGCCAAAAATATACATTTATTGTTCATAACTTGATTAGACCGTGTGTGTCAGTTCTCAGCAGATGAGGATACAATGCAGTTACAAGTAAACCTAATGCGTAATATATTAAAGGTGGTCACAGGACCGTAACTCACTGTATTCGATTCATCAGTTATCTCTACTTTACTTCCTGACCTCAGTGAGCTGGTTTCGATAAGGGTTTAAACACACACTTCTCAACAGGAATGGAGTTTAAGTGCCTTGCACCAGCCAGCTAATTAACCCGAAATAATATGTACCACTTTATGAGAGAATAACATTATAAGAGAATGCTTAGATAACCTGAGATTAGGCCTGCATAACAATAGTTAAATACTAAAAACAAGCGATTCTTTACAATGATGGACAACTGAATAATCACTATTTATTATTCATAAAACAAAGCTTTTACCATCTTCACATGGAAGATTAGAGGGAGAGAATTTGACACCAAAAAGAGGCTTAGCAAAATATCGATCCCCTGACTGATCTCTGACAGATTCTTTAATTTCATCTCCACATGATGAGGTCAGATGTCGGCCACATTAACATTTGTGCGAACGTAGTTTAAGTGAGGACTGGAAAATAGACCTGACGACTGAGGAACGTAAAATAAGATCATGTCTGGAGACTCATGGAATAAAGCATGGGATGCATTCTCTTTTACATCGCATACTCTTTCACTCTCATTTACAGCAACACTAGCTTACTGTGAGCGTCTCTTAACTCGTGCATGTGGAAGAGAGCAGACAGCGTTTTTCTCTGAGGGTGAAATGCTTCACTGCCCTGCAATGAAGCATTTTTAAATAAGATGCGGTGGGCTGGCTTTACGTCTCCCAGCGAAAGCCTTCAGTTTTCACCCTGTTGATAAAAGTGGTCACATAGGCCTAAATCAACACAGGAGTATTACGATAATTGCAGATCATTTAAAGAGTAATGTAATCTAGTCAGGTTCATAAATATTGGAATAATAAGGATATTTGACTGAAGACATTATCCTCAGAAATACTAGAGATGCACGACCTGGAACCGGAATTGAATGGTTTTCAGCTTGATCAGCCTCAAATGTAAACGATTGTGTGCTGAAACTCCCTGCCTGCCTGCATGGTTAAACAGAAACATATTCATGTTATCAAGACCAAAAATTTGAATCCCGCACCTGTAGCCAGGAGCTAGCTCTCAGTAGGAGGAGTGCACTCCAACGTCAATCATAGCTACACTAGCCATGCTACCGCCCCCACCCCCCCCCCATCCCCTAAGGGTGCATTTGCAGCAGTTCAAAAAGCACAGATGAATCTCACGATAGCTTTCACCATCTATGTTGTGTTTTCAATTTCAGTTAGGGGAAAAGAAAAACAAACAAACAAACAAACAAAAAAACGCTCTGACCACTGGACAAGTGGAGACAGTCCTGTAACTCAATTTGGGAGAAAATGCTATTTATTTAGGAGTCCGGAGTCCATGTTTTATTATACACACGATTAAATTTTTCTTTAAAATGTTACAAAAATGTTAGTTCAATTATAGCTCAACATAGTTAACCAGTATTGGCGAAGAAAACTGTGCATCTCTAGTTGAGACTAATCTCAGCCGAATCTCAAGCGGTACATTTGATTTATATAACATTTATATATGCTTGTGTATTACTGAACATACAGGATTATAATTTATACTGATATTCTCATACATTTTGAACTCATTGTTTTTTGATTATGTAAAGTTGCTTTGCAACAATGACCACTGTTATACAGTAAGTGCTACATAAATATTAAACTAAGGACGAAGTAAAATTGTTGACCATCGTTAAATATTCTTATATCTTAACACAGGGTCACGCGCAAAACAATACATCATCAACTTGATATCCTGAGGGTCAGGTACACGCAGTGTCCACTTTCCCGAAATAGATCCGCAGCTTTTGTTTTTCCTGTGGCGGAGCAGGAGGCTCATGTATCCACGGTCCTTCATCACTAAGAGTTTAATTAGTCCTGATAACATCCACACCACAAGACCAACGAGTCCAGTAGCAGGATGAAGCAAAGAAGAAGAAAAAAAAAATACAAACCAATCTCTTCATCTAGCTCCATGCTAACATGGTTTCATGCTCCTGGATTAAAAGGATGACATAACGAGTTGTACAGGTAGTATCTCTAGTAGTTGAACTTCGTTAGGCCAGTTTTATACCAAGAACACGTTTATATATACACTCACCTAAATGATTATTAGGAACATCATACTAATACGGTGTTTGACCTACTTTCGCCTTCAGAACTGCCTTAATTCTATGTGGCATTGATACAACAAGGTGCTGAAAGCATTCTTTAGAAACGTTGGCCCATATTGATAGGATAGCATCTAGCAATTGATGGAGATTTGTGGGATGCACATCCAGGGCACGAAGCTCCCGTTCCACCATTTAATCGATGCCCAAATGGCACTAAGGGGCTTAAAGTGTGCCAAGAAAAGATCCCCCACACCATTACACCACCACCACCAGCCTGCACAGTGGTAACAAGGCATGATGGATCCATGTTCTCATTCTGTTTACGCCAAATTCTGACTCTACCATTTGAATGTCTCAACAGAAATCAAGACTCATCAGACCAGACAACATTTTTCCAGTCTTCAACTGTCCAATGTTGGTGAGCTTGTGCAAATTGTAGCCTCTTTTTAATATTTGTAGTGGAGATAAGTGGTACCCGGTGGGGTCTTCTGCTGTTGTAGCCCATCCGCCTCAAGGTTGCGCGTGTTGTGGCTTCACAAATGCTTTGCTGCATACCTCGGTTGTAACGAGTGGTTATTTCAGTCAAAGTTGCTCTTCTATCAGCTTGAATCAGTCGGCCCATCCTCCTCTGATCTCTAGCATCAACAAGGCATTTTTGCCCACAGGACTGCCGCATACTGGATGTTTTTCCCTTTTCACACCATTCTTTGTAAACCCTAGAAATGGTTGTGCGTGAAAATCCCAGTAACTGAGCAGATTGAGAAATACTCAGACCAGCCAGTCTGGCACCAACAACCATGCCACGCTCAAAATTGCTTAAGTCACCTTTCTTTCCCATTCTGACATTCAGTTTGGAGTTCAGGGGATTGTCTTGATCAGGACCACACCCCTAAATACATTGAAGCAACTGCCATGTGATTGGTTGATTAGATAATTGCATTAATGAGACATTGAACAGGTATTTAGCACTGTCGACTTGCACCGCCAGGGTCCGGGTTCGATCTCCGGCCAGGCGTGGAAGGACTCGGCAATTAAAAAACATTAAAACAGTGACAGTAAATGGACTGTTGTTACATCCTGATAGCTTTTCGGAAAAACAGATGAAATGGGTTGAGAAGATCGATTGAGGTACTTGCCCTAAAAATAAATAAAGGTGGATTAACCAATCAGGAAACCTCTCTTTAAGGAAATAAACCTAGGATTACATCATATGTTAATATGCGGAAGCAAAGGTAGTCGTTTAAACAAACATTTCCTCCTGACAATCAGCTGGTTTTGTAGATGTTGTTATTCTCTTAGTCTCTGCTCTATAAAATACATAAATAAAATCTATTTTAAAGCTTTATAGAATACAGATATCCATAGCTACGTTGAATCCAAACAATAGATAGCAGAGATGGGGAAAAACGTTTATTCTGTTATGAATCACGATTCTTTTGCGTGCCGCCACAATGATTCTGAAATCAGTTTTTAAAAGATTTTTTGCATTTATAATAGGAGATACATCTCTCGTCAGTGACCGGAATTGGCCGTTTTACAGCTTGATCAGCCTTGTGCCGAGTGCACGAGCTTCGGAGTGGTGCAACAGAAACACATTGTCATGGTGTTATATTATCAAAAGTTGCACATGGTAAAAAGCCTCTCATTGAGTCTCCATGTGAATTAGTCACAAAACTCACACCACACCAGCTTCAAAACGCTAATTTGTTTAGAAACGCACACGGCTGCATGCTCACAATAGTGCAACACATGCTTTGTGTTTGGAAGCATTTGAGGCTGTAAAATATCACTGTTTCTTTACAATCCTACAGGTGGTGCAGTCTGAACTATTCCCACACTGACATCCCGCGTGGCAGAAGTGAAGTATTTGCCAAGTTTGTTTCAAAATAGTAGTTATGGCGGATGAAAGAAATACATGCTGCTTAGATAAATTAAATTTTCAGTTAAATGTTAAACTCGTGTATTTGAAGTTAAATTACTCCTGATTCAGTTTTAAAGATGTTGAATAAAAACTTTCAAGTTATGACTCAACTTTTTAAAAAAGCTTCAAGCTCTGTATGTATGCATGCAAAAAAGTCATATTAAACTGGGATATTTATAAAACCATGACACAATCACAATTGTAATCGAATCGTCAGGTAACTAGGTATCTTGATATGGTATGGAGTGGTGACTGGTGACAGATAAATATTATACTTCAACATTCAGTAGTGTTTATCTTAGAGGGCCAGTGTTCCAGCGCTAGAAACCAACAAAATAGTTTAATTACAATTAATTTTTCTAGATTAAAACCAATCACACAGGAGGAACATGGTATTGGCTGGCACTCGGGGTTAATCTGGTACTGACAAAAGTAACAGAACCGTCACTAAAGTACATGGAAAGATGGTAAAGCTAAGAAGTAACAATGTGATTAGACACGTTTCCGCATTACAACACATCATAGTGACAATGCTGAAAACGTGCATTACTCAACGCAGAGAAATGAAGCCAATAAGAAAATGCTCTTTACTCGGGTCTCTGCATCAACCACTGGCACCGTTTCAGTCTGCGCAGAAAAGATCCTCGCCTTACACAACTGCACCTTTATTTGTTAACAGAAAACTATGCTCTTATAAACACCACATACACTTCTCTGCAGTAACTCGAGGAAGCTCACCTCATACCAGCGTCCATACGGGACAACAGGACCAACTATAAAGAAAGACGAGACTAACATGGTATGTTTAGGACGTGGAAGTATCCTTCTTACTAAAAAACTGATAAAAGCAGGTCTTCACACAATGTCTTGGGTTTGCAACTGGGGACCACAATGGAAGCAATTTACAGTCTAGACGTGATGGGCTGATGCAACATCAAACAAACAAAACAACTATTTAATAAATGCTATATACACTTCAGGATTTTCTGCAAACGAGACACTTGAACGGTACACAGAAGGTCATGGAGGGCGATAGGGACTAGAGACCACAAGGCTTACCTCTTGCTGTCAGCTTCTTTGTGTTGATGATTTTAGCTGCGTATTCCTGCCCGGTTGATTTCTTCACACATCGTCGGACGACGGAAAAGGCTCCCCTGTTGGAAAACAAAATTGTTAGTTAGACGCTGCATCAAAAAAGTCTCTCTCTCTTACTTTCTGGAACACACTCACTCATTCTCAATACACAGGGTCCTGAGAGGACTAGATCCTATCCCACGAGGTTGGGTACACACTGGACGGTGTGCCGATCCATCACACACACACACACACACACACACACACACAAAATGGGCAATTTAAAAGCACCAGTTAGGGTACCCTGAATGTTTAATAACTGTGGGAAACCAGACTATCCAGTGGGAACCCAACATTTTTACAAGAACAAGCAAACTGGACCCTGAAGATGCGAGGCCATAGTCCTAACCACTACAACACCGT
Organism: Clarias magur; assembly: GCA_013621035.1. Lineage (NCBI taxonomy): Eukaryota > Metazoa > Chordata > Actinopteri > Siluriformes > Clariidae > Clarias > Clarias magur. Next base: position 315,286 of record QNUK01000308.1, on the reverse strand, counting down.
GCCGCCCATCCTGGAAGAGCCTAGGATGTACCGTGCAGTCACTAACCATAACCCATTAGAAGATCTTTAGGCACTTTGTTTATATTAAAAGATAAGATTTAACAAACAAATTTGGAAAATGCACCAACATGACACAGCATATGTATGCTTTTGAGCATATGTGTAATGACCATTCATCATAATTACATTTCCCCAAGAATAGGACAAGAATGCGCATTTTTTTCTCTCGTTTAAATCATGCTGCTTTTATCACTTCCATGCACAATCAGTCATGGCATGCTTCTTTGCTTAATACATTCAATTCATCTTAAAAAATAAGCACTTCTTATGCTTCTTGTGCTCGTCGTCCAGGTCAGGGGCACAATGGATAACTGTAAAGTGAGGTTGGGAAACATCCTGGACGAGCAAGTTATGGTGTTTGGGAAATGGGAGAAAACGGTGACCGGCTGTCAGGATCCATGCACCCCGGGGCTGTGAGGCAGGAACTCTAAAGGCTGTGATACTGAGGAACTTTTGTTGTGTGTGAGAGAATGCGATCGTTTACATCAATCACCCTTATGTCCGTCTGTGAGAGGAGATCGATATCGGGTGAAACTGTATTGTGACGTGTGTTATTTTGCTTTGTTTACAGACAGGCATGCTACTTGACTAATCACTTGAATTGAGAACAGCTTTCAAACTGTGACTTGTTTTTGCTTCACTTTCCTCAGTGCTAACCACATTTACTGTACATGGGCATTATTTCTTCAATTCGAATGAATTAGAGATTCCCGACTTGACTGGTTACATGGACGCTGATCTGATAAGATGTTTTACATGTACAAAGTATTTAATCAGAACTTTTTTTGGGGACACGCACAAAGTGGTTCTGCTCCCTGTTGAGCATTTAATCTGCCACGAATATAACGGAAGAATTTCTCTCAAGCTTTGATGTAGGGCTGGGCGATACAAACGGTAATGATATGCATCGCGATAGGCACGTGATCGATATCAATAAAAATGTGTTCAATAAAACGTTTGATATGTTTTATTCTTTGTCGCAAGAAAACAGTTTGCGAATCTGGTTTGGTTGCATTAACAATGGCACTCGCTCTCTGGTAACCTAGCAACGTAGGGAGCGATACTGTTACATGATTGGCTGTTAGTGTATAACGATTGATTGTGCCATATCGTTGTCTTGTGCTGGTCTGCTGGATTCCTCTTCATAAGCAGAAAATGAGTGCGGCAGCGAGCGAGGAAATAAAAGAGGAAAAATCAGCTCTCCAGTATGGCTGTTTTTTGGATATTATAAGTCTGACCGTAGTCAGACCAATGTCGTCTGCAAATGTCGCCTGTCCCCACCAAAACTGGTAATACAACGAACTTGATGTACCACCTTATACCCCTATCTCATGTATGTGGTTTTGCGCGGTGGCCGTAAGTACGGAGTTTTGGCGCTGTGATTACGTTTCCATCTTTCCATATGCAAAAAAATTAAACATGTTTAAACTGTGCCTTATGACAAAGAACCTAAACAGTACAAAGATATAACGGAGGCAGTGGCATATCATATAGCCAAAGACATGCATCCGCTTAGCACTGTCGAGAAGACTTTTGTAAAAAGCTTATAGTAAACTTGCACTAAATTCTCAGGTTTCTCTGTTCATATTTAACACTTTGCACTATTTTAATTACACTTTAATAAGCATTTCTTTCATTTTGCACCTTAAATGTTAAGAGATAATTGTTAAGTGTTCATTGTGACTTTACACTTATGTTTACATTTTAATTATTTGAGTTTTCCATGGTTGTTGACATTTCTGTCTTATTAACTGAGGGGATTATGATCAGAGGAAGGTTAAGTTTAAATTAAAAATGTTTAAATGTAATATATTGTTCTCCTGGTTCTTATTTTAAATGGGTCATAAAAAAAAAATCAATAATTATCAATATCGAACGATATGAAACACTGATATCGTGATAGTTGTCAGCCATATCGCCCAGCTGTACTTTGATGTTATCTTTATACGCCTTCTGCATTATGATTGGCTTTCTCCAGAAGTCTGGTCTACGATTGGTTACGTGATTTACTATGTGTGAAATGCCGAATCAACCAGTAGCCCTTCCTTAGCAGAGAGCCAGTGAGTGAAAGTCTGAAGTGAAGACTGATTGGAGAGAGCTATTTGTCCTCAGAGTTTATAGATCAAGAAATAAAGCAAAGTTCCCTTCCTGGGAAACTAGTCACGTCACCTAATGTTACCCCCACATGGGACAAACATGCGGAAGGAATATATATATATATTCCAATGAGAGAGAAACAATCTGATCAACTGTTTACACTGCGATTAATTATTACCTACTGAACAGATTATTATAGGCTTACGTCATCTCTCTCTCTCATTCCTATTAAAATTCTTTCTCATGGGGCCGGATCACTTCAGACTTGTCCGACTGAGAGGTTTACATGATGCATTTTAATTCTGACTCGACTATTAATCTGATGATTAGTGGAGAATTGGGATCCAGTGCTGCCCATTTTTCACAAATATGGTCATAAATATTCTGGATGAAAAAGATCTGCATAAAGCATCGTTGATGACCTCAACAATACTTCCAGTAAAACTGTACAAGAGTGACATAATTGATCATGAAAATGTCACGATATCAGATCACACGGCCCAACCCAAGGGAGGATAAGCACATAGTACATTTTTAGTACTGTTAATGCTTCTTTTGGATACTTTTATCAACTACTGCACCATAAATTATTTGATTGATACACATCATTACTCTATTACTAGACATTAACACATACACAGTGCCCTCTTAAAGCAAGTGTTTTTTTTTTTTTTTTTTAAATACATGTGTACATTGAAGACCTCTGGACTCGAGATGAGAAGATAACTAAAACAGCAACAACAAAAATAAACAGACGTGACACCTTCTGTTTGAACTGGTACCTGTGAATGCCCGTTTAAATGAACAACTCTGGATGTCGACTTTTGGTTTGTGCCCCGGGTTTCATAAGCAAAGACTGCATTTATTGCTGAAAAGAATAAACCAACATTAAGACCAGAAAAAAGCAAGCCATTTTAAAAGGGAGAAAAGAAGGAAAAAATTATCAGGTTCATTGCATAAGAACCTTGCATGGATAGTACAATAATCTAGGACAACTTAAAATAAAAGAACAAACTGGTGTACTAATAACTGGACAGTAAAAACAGGTAAGCCAAGGAAAACAGCTGTTGATGATAGAAACACAGAGCTGTGAAGGAAAAAACACACACACCACTGACCGTGACATCAACAACCCTCACAGGTCAGGTCCAGTGGAGGTAGCGTCATGGCTTGGGCTTGTCTGTTTGCTTCTGGATTGGGATGTCTAATCTTCATCGATGATGTTACTCATGATGGTTGCAGCAAAATGAAATCAAACATCTACAGAAACACTGTGTTTGCCCATTTGTAATAAAATTCATGCAATCCAACAAGGAGAAGCTTCATCATGTGGCAAGACTATGAACCCAAAAATTAAAAAAAATAAACGCACAACAAAACTTGATTAGAAAAAAAACAGGAAAGGTTTTAGACAGGCCATGTCAATCACCTTCTCTTAACCCAACTTTCACGTCCTAAAGACTAGAAGAAAGCAACTGAAAGAAGCTAAGGTACGAGCCTGGAAAAGCACCAGAAAACAAAAAAACAAAAACGTAACAATTTAGTGATTTCTGGACCTGCAAAAAAATACAAAATGTGTAACTGTCTGTTCCAACACTTTTGCTCACAATATAGTTGTATGATTCATCACTAGTGGTCATTTTGGAGATGCATCTCTAATAGATTTTTTTTTTTTTGTCTTTTAAATTATTTTTTTTATTTATACACGTTTGTATTCGAGGTGTCGCTGTTCCTCTACAATACTACAGGTGGCAGGCTTTTAACTATCCATACAATTGCTTATGTCATGTCATATTTGTTTGGAATTGTAACAAAATCCATTAAATAAATAAATAAACATAAATGAATAAGTGTTATAGCATATTGGCATACTTGTAAAATCAATGCTTAAAGAATCGCAAATCAAGGCATCACGTTTATATTTAACGATCACAAAACGAACGCTGAAATGCTGAGATACCATCTTTTATACATCTTTTGATCTCAAACATGAGCGTCGTCATTGTATGGCAAAGTGGGGGGGAAAAACACACACACACACGCACATAAAAGAATTGCCTTGCTGTTCCAGTACTTTTAATAGACTGTATACGTGCATGTAATCTACTTCACCAGAGATTTAGAGGTGTGTTTTTTTTTTCTCTCTTCGTTTCTGAACCATCAAGCGATAAAGCCCAGTAGATCTGTCTTGACATTATTTACACTCCCACTTGTCGTTGAGTTATGGAGGTTTGGACTAAACCCATTAAACACGAGAGAGCAGTGAAGGAGGCAGCTCATAATGAAAAATCTCCAGTGTGTGATTTCCTTCACTGCAGCAACACAAGCAGGATCCCTGAAACACTGGACTGCTACAGTATGTAAAGATGATCTGAGGCGAGAATGAAGTGTGTTGCAGTGGGGAAAGCCATGCAGATCTGGGCACTGCACTGATGCTCAGGGAAATGCATGCAGAGATGGAGGAGGCCAGGCAGTGAGTGGGCAGCAGTGGCCTACTCCACCCGCACCCTGCTCAATCCCTGCATTCATTCTCACTCAACACACACTCCTCTCTTTCCATCCATACTGCATATGATAAGGACAGAATAAAACCCTTACAGATCTGGGTTTAATAGAAATCCACACATTTCCGTATTAGTGAGAAATCAAAAGCCGCAGAGATGTGTCTAAGCACGAGCTCGCAGCATTTTCCGCTTTATGGCTAACTTAGCTCTAGCTTTTAACCGCAAGAGGGGGGAAAACAGCCCCCTTTCTCCTCACACACACACAATGAAAATCAGCAGGTAATGTCAGTAAGAGTGTGAAGCGTTTACATTTCTCTCAGTGCTAGTGAAAGAACAGTGCAGGCTAGGTTTATTTCACAGCTCTCGCGCTAGCAGCTTTTCTCTCTCTCTTTCTCTCTCTCTCTCTCTCACACACACACACACACACAAGCGCGCGCGCCTTAACGTTACAGACGTAATGTCTGAGATGATCCGTGACATTTTGAATCACTGTAAACGGTCTGCAACGGTTTTTCTGACAGGTGAACCGAACCAAACCGGATTCAACCGACACCCGAGCGCAGAGCTAGCAGCCGTTACCCGAAGATAAATAAATAAATGAACAAACAAACACAACAAAACGCCGCTGCTGTTAGAGGTTCGTGCTTACTTTCCGAGCTCTTCATAAAGCTGATACTCATCCGTAAACCTCGTCGAGGTTGGAATTGTAGCCATGTTGTCCTGATAGATCTCCTCGCTCTCTGGTCGTCTCGGTGACCGCCTCGCTCAGGCTGCTGGAGCTGATCTCTCGCTCACGCACGCGCGCGCGTACACACGAATTCACGCTAAGATATACATACGCCGTAATTTATTATTTTTTTCACCACCCGTATACCAACAAATCCCCTCCTCGTGCGCTAGTCTAATTGGCTCGTCTTGACAAAGACAGCTGCTCGGTTAGCCAATCCGAACGCACATCGCTGACAGTTCTGACGCTTCGACCAATCCAAACGCAGGGAGGCGGGGTTTCTAGAAAACGGTTAGGGATCGTGAAAGCTGTAAGTCTCGCGAGACCTCAATGTTGAAGTGAGAACTGAGGTGTCGAAGCGCAGTTATAATGCATATAATGGTTTGTTCAACAACCACAATGACGAGTAGATCTCTGATCGAGCTGATCAGCCTGGTATCCTGAATTGACGCCGGGTGGACAGTCTGGATATTTGTTTCTTTGGTGGTACTTGTTCCTAATTTTTTTGGTTCATGATATCATGAATCCTTGAAATTTTCATTTGAGATTCAGTTGTCACATGCACCTTAAAGCACATTGAAATAAATTATTTTATTTTGTACAAAGGCCTCACTCAAGGGCTCAACAGCGGCAATTTTTCAATGCTGAGGCTTAGACCACCGCCCTTCCTATCAGTAACAGAGCCTTAACTGTTTAAGCCACCACTTTGTTCCTCTTCAGAATCTGCTTTATCAGGGACACGAAGAATCTGAAGCTCAAATCTCATTTGAGGATCACCCAAATGAGGATGGGTTCCCTGTTGAGTCCGGTTCCTCTCCAGGTCTCTTCCTATTGGCATCTCAGGGAGTTTTGCCCTTGCCACAGCCATCCTTCGCTTGCTCAGCAGGGACAATCTGATAAGCATGATTTAAACATAATTCCTCACATATGTCATACTCATGTCCATATATTTTTTAAATCAGTAAAGCTGCTTTGCGACAATGACCATTGTTAAAAGTGATATATAAATAAAACTGAAGGAGGGCAGCACATTGGGTGGCATAGTGGTTAGCACTGTAGACTAGAACCTCTAGGGTCTAGGGTTCGATTCCCACAACAGGTCTGTGTGCACGGTGTCTGCATCTTTTTCCCATGCCATCCAGGATACCTCGTGCCTTAAGTGAAAACAATTGATTAAACTGGCACTCGGAGGGGAAAGGACCCTGGCTGGGCGACTCATTTTAAGAGCAGCAACCCAAACTACCCCGGGCATGGTTTTCTGAAAGAAAGAGGGGAAAACTGAATCCTGCTGAAACTCACACGTACTGTACCTTAGGAAACATGCACAGAAATTTGTCAGACAGTTTTCCATGATAATGATCAAACTGTGCACGCTGGAGCTGTGAGGTGATACTTCCACACTCAAGCATCAAGGGAGCGCAAGTATCAACACCGCTGACTCGAACCACTGGATCTCTGGCTCAACTAGATATATTTTGGCCTTTGTTCCCTCCCAAACGTATCCTATGACTTACAGCGTTTTATGCTGTGAAGGCATGTACTGGCACGTACACAACACCGATCTACAGTCCACAGGATACAACTTGTCAATCAGACCTCTTCTGTTTCACCTGACGCTTCCTATCAGATCAGTGTCTGGTTTTTCACTTCATAGTCAGAGCTCTGCTATCGGTATCGTTTTATAAATGGAGAAAAATTTGAGTAGTGGATCCGTTTGCGTGTAGGCCATGTGTATTTAAGCATTTCCTCCCAGGAAGGCAGCAAGCATTTAGACAACTACAATCTTTCATTAACGAAATACACTCACACTCCTAAAGCTAAAAGTGATGAAAGGTGGCTGTAAGCAGCACAGGTTTTTATACAAAGCTGTTGAACAGTTGAGTGGCGTTAGAATGTAAATTCTGCGGTGACCTGTGAGCAGATAGTTATCTGCCCTTAAGCTTGAGCCGAGTTAAATAACCGGCACTGCACTTTAAGGAAGCAAGGCTCTGTTCCCGAGAGAAAGAGAGAGAGAGATGTAGCAGTAGAAAAAAAAAAAAAAAAGGCTTGTCCCATGGGCCTATAGGTTAAGCACAGCAGAGTGAACTTTCATCATATGCCTTGTTTACAGAAGAGAGGGGGAAAGGCTAATTAGGTTCAAGATATGAGTAATACAATCACAAAAAAAAAAAAATCAATATGCTGAAAGGCTACCATTAATTCATAATGTTCATAATGATGTCCGTTAAACTGTGTACATGTGTATGATTACTGGGCCAGTCAAAAGTTTGGACACCCCTTCCAATTTAGTGTTTTGTCATTTTAGCCCATCTTTAAGAAGGCCTGCAGTTCTGGAACAGTTCTTGCGAGAACAGTATTGTCAAGTGCATTTGCAACACCCATCAAGCACCATGATGAAACTGGCTATCATGAAGAACATCCCACGAAAGCAAGACCAAAACCTACAGTATGTCTGCTGCAGTTTTACAGCATCGTTTTAGAAGGTAGAAAGAAATAAAAATCAGGAAAGACCAGGAAATTAGAAGGGTTTGACTGATGCTGTATACAGATTCATGCTGATGAAATATATAGATGGATAACAGATGACATGGTTACTGTACCTATTTATATACTGTAAACATTAACATGCACTTGATGTTCCTGTAAGTGAAAGTTTGGTTGTTGTGCAGCACCAGGGCTCTTTATTTTCTCAGAGGCACGTCACTCTGGAAGCCTAATTAACACTGAGCGGTGTTTCTATGGCACTGCGTGTACTCTGTGTTTTGGAGCTTCGCACGGCTGATGGGTGGGAGGGAGCAGGGGGTTGTGCGAGCGTGGGCAGATGCATGCTGGGATGGGCCACACTCACATCTCTGCATAAGCTAGGCAGCAGGGGGGCTCAGCGAGGGTGGATGGCTACCTGCCAAGGAGCATCTACTCCGCAATTTCCCTGCAAAAGTATTACACTTCAGCCTTCACGCGCTATGCTGCGTATCCCATCTGCATTCACAACCTTAAAGTCAAGCAGGATTTATTTTTATGGCTCGAAGCTACTTTACCGCATCTCGTACACACCACAAAAAGGGCTGGTTAGAAGGAGGGCTCTTTTAAAACGCACAGTTAACCTGAACTGTAAATGTAGTTTTTACTAGCAAATGAGTTAACCACATCATGTCGAGCTATAGATCAGCAAAATCAGTTGGGGGAAAAAACAATGCTGTAGTCTTGCATTCCATCTGTTTAATAAAGCAGGGTGTTGTGGCTTATCGATCCAGGTTTTCATACCAAGTAAGCACATGATTCTGTATTTTTGATGCATTTTTTAAAAATAATTCTTTGAATGGGCGTGGCTCTTGTTCATCTGCAATGCAAGCTAAGGGAAACATACATGCTTTGCAGAAAGAACTGGACAGCGATGTGTCATCCTGTGTGCCCCACCCCCACGATGTGCCCCACCCCCTATGGGCAAGTCTTTAAACAAACTGCAAACATCACTCATCCTGTTGTGGCTGCAGACAACAGTCTTCCTGCAGACTGTACCCTTTTTCCAACCACGGCTCGATTAAGAAACAGGTGAATTAGACGTGGTTGGAATTTACGCAAGTCAACGCCGGATTGTCTCGCCAGATTGTCAGACTGATTGAGAATGTGGTTCTGTCTTCAAAAATACTGTACATCATGGAGTCTTTAAAAGTGAAAGTAAATGCTAGTCCAACTGCCATTCAGACGCCTCTTGGTGAAGACTTCCCTGCTGTTTCGTCTACGTCTGTCCCTCTGGTGAAACATGTACATGACTCAGAAAACACACATTTCACCTTGGGTAATGAGATCTTGAATGAAATCCTCCACAGTTCAGGGAGCAAACCTCATTAACCTCTTCTTTCGTCAGTGTTTAACTAGTTCACAAGCTACTAAAGCTCAAGGTGGCTCAATGGTAGACTTGTTTAGCCTGCCATGAAGAAGGCCCAGGTTCAAGTCCCAGCCAATGCTTCACATCCAGTCACTGGGAAAGACTGGCAGGGCACCCTTAGCTCGATTGAATTGGGATATGGGGAATTTGGAGACATGGTCAGCAGTCTTGGTCTCCTTGCCTGCTGGGCCTCTTGATGCTCTGTGTAAAGCATGTTCTAGTGCCTTTCTGTCACTGCCAGCATTGGCAAAGACTACCAGGGCACCCTTAGTGCCAGTACCAATGATGAAAATGGGAATCAAGAGGGCGTCCATGGTAAAACTGGTGCCAAAAATGAAATGAAAGAACTGAAAGACTAACAGTAGCTAAGCTACTAATAAATCACAAAGTATATAGATGTGTAAAGCCCGCTTTGCCCTTTAGACCGATCAGCCATAACTTGACCAGCACTAAACATTAACAGAATAAAATTCAGTATCAACTATATACCAGTAACCTGGTGTCAGGATCATGGGCGCACACAGCTCATCTGAAAAGCGAGGTGCGATCCCACAGAAAAGCCAATGCAGCAAAAAAGGTCATGAGAGAGGCACTAGAACACCGAGTGCATCACCGCCCAGCAGGCAAAGAGACAAAGACCACTGATCATGTCTCCAAATTCTCATATCCCAATTCAATCGAACGTCCATGGCATGGCCGCCATGGTGGCACAAGGGGAACCTACACGATATCGGCCATATTTCTTTGTGCTGTAATGATACAACTGATCGATGCGTCTCACACAGTTTCTGCTGTTGTGTAAAACAGGCAAGCCTTTCAACATACCAATCTGCTGTTATTTCCTGTTTCGAAAGGAAATACACAGACAGTAATATACAGTCATGTCATAGTTTCTATGCCATCTCACAGGGTTATTAAGTGTTTCTTTAAAAGGTCAATTCCTTCCTTGTCCTGATCGGTTGTGATTAATGAAGGATATATAAAATAAAATAAAAAAGTGTTGACTTTATAGTTTAGCTGGTTCTTATTGGTTAATTTAAAACATGATTGAGTTGTTTGGCTATCATGTTGTGTATTGTTTCCTGATGAAGCAGACGGCACTCTCCACAGCTGCTTTTTAAGTTCTCATTGTGCACATAATGCTGTTAGAGTAATGCATTAGGAGTGGCTAGTCAGGATAAGTGCCAAATCCGACAAGCATTCCAGGATGAATCATGCTGTTGGAAATTCAGCACGCTCGGGTCTCAGTGGAGTGACCTGTAGGAGCGCTATCCAACACACTCCACGCGAAGCATCTCATTACAGAGTTTTATTTCTGTGCTCAATCAGTTTGAGCTATTTAATAAGCTGACTGGAGTATACGCTTCATACGATATTGCTAGCAAGTGGATGGATGAACCGTGCAGTGGTGTGGATTGGATTCCACTGTGGAAGATGCAGATATAAGGAAAACAAAGCAGCCATGGAGGAAGAGGAGGTAACGCCAGGAGGCGAGAAGTACTGTACTGTTGGCTGAGGTAGGGAGGTTTGAGCTGCGGTTTGAGAGATGAAACTCATTGGTGATGCAGCGTGGAGCAAATGCTGTTCTCATAACATTAGCAGGGGCTTTTAGGGAAGAAGAGGAGTAATACAATTACAAGGCACTTACAAAAATTTTTTTTACACAAATCAGCCTCCGTGTAGAGCATTTCAAGCTGCTCCTTTATGTTGGGTTTCTCCGACTTCCCTTTGTCAAGCACAGATCTTCAGCGAGGGCCAAATCCAGACTCGGATGGGTATTGCACATTAATGTCGACTAAAACCCTGTGTCGTATTTCTGTTTTACAGTTTATGAACATTCAAACCCGTGCATAAGCCATTACAGTAGAATTGTCCAAGGCAGGTTTTTATTGCTCCAATGGTAATGCACAGATGACGAAAGGGATTGTAGATGCATAGAAACCCTAAGAAAACAACATGGCTACAGACTGGGGCATGAAAACATTTTTAATGATTTTGATTTTTATTTGCATAAAAGCCTGGGCAATAATATCCCACCACACAGATTTAAAAAAGCAAATATTTCAGCGCCTTTGGATAATTGCGTAATTACTGTAGAGATTAATGTTTCAGCTTGCAACAGTTGTTCTAACCCAAACTGATGCAGTCTACTTTTTGCTTAACCAACCATAGCTAAAAAGTTGTGGCCCGTTGTCATGGCAAAAAAGGTTGATCCGTTTCAGAACGGTCTTGACTGAGCAACTAATGAGACTGCTCAAGTGGCTGGCAGTGGGTAAGGAACTGTCCAACTCATTATTAAAACCTGGAGGAATAGTGCTGAACCATCAGCAAAAACAAAAACAAATAATTAAGGTGATCTGCGAGTTGCATCGTAAAAACAGACTCCAGTAATCACAGCTATGTTTAATAATCAAAGTATGAGCATTTGTACACAGTGTGACACGAACACACAAGGTTGGGACTAAACAGCTGTGTGGCAAGAAAAGCAGTGATTAGTGAGACAAATCAGGGGGACAAAGGTTCTGTTTGCAAGGAAGCATAAAGGTTGGACCTTGAAGCAATGGAAAAAGGGCATGTGGTCTGATCAGTTCACAGAGTCAGAACGCAAGACTTGAAGTGATGCACCCATCATGAACAGTGCCCACTACTGTACAAGTATCTGGAGGCAGTGTTGTGATCTGGAGTTGCTTCAGTTGATCAGCAACGTATCCTGAATGTACCGAATGACCAGGGTATCGCACATGAATGGATTTTCTTTCATCGCATGTACTGTAGAGCAGGTGAACATGTGGTTCTGGAATCATTTTGAACTGAAAGTCTATGGAATGTGCTGGAGAAGACTTGATGAAGTGGTTTGACTCAATACAAGGTATTTATACAAACATGTTTGCTCATTTTTATGAAGACATTATAAAATACAAACTTGTCATCAAGTATAAAACTGTCCATATTACAGTATTACTAGCATGTCTTCGTGAGCTGTGCCAAAATTCTGAAGTCGTTGTGTAAAAATATTGCAAAAAACAAAAACAAAACATGCTGCTCTTCTGATAATTGATAATCACTGAGCTTGAGTATTATTATGAAGTTTAGCTATTTAAGATGTCTAAATTATTTTTATCCTTTTTTTTTTCTTGGTGACCACATTTTTATACTTTACCTTAATTTTATGTTACAATCCCAGTCGTGAGAAGAAAACCCAGAATCTAAAGGGAACCTTTAACACCGTCGTTCAAATGAGTGAGTTTAATAACAGACTCGTGATGTGGTCAGAGAAGGTGAGAGTCTGGAGACTGGCCAAGTGCGCATGATCTGGTCATCTCCCAGCAGGATCAGTTCATCACCACATACAGTAGGATTCAGTCAGAAGCTTTCCATCAATAATACCTCCTTACAAATGTGTGCATTATACAGTATGCATCGTGTCACAATATATAGGGGGGGGGGAAAAAAAAAAACTACATTGGTACATTTATGGTCTTGAGGAATTCATGGAATTCCTAGAACCATCTGCATAAAACATATCAATATATTGTTTTATACGATGCAATAAATAAATGAATTCATAATAAACAAACTGTGTAAATACGGCATGGTTCATGGTTTAGATTTAGAGAGAAGTACAAGCTCCACCACTGTTTTATATGTAAGCATCTCATCCAGGGAGATCTGCACCATCGTCCTCCTCCTCCTCCTCCTCTCCTCTCTCACTGTTGTGTAACACAGCACAGCTCATATCTCTCATTTTCTGACCGATCTACTCACATAACCAAAAGAAAAAGGTGATGATAGTGGAGAAAAAGTCAATAGGCTCTGCATTATTTCAGCGAAGGTAGGCTTTATCAGCCTACAGTCAGAGACAGCGAAAGAAAAAGAGGGTGAATTAGCGAGGCGTGAGGAGGAGTGCTGAGTGTCGAGGCATGTAAAAGTGTGGGAGAGAAAACTTTAGGAAAAGACTTCTGAGGTTTTTGGACTTTCTCTGTTCAAGCATTTCACTAACTGGTTTTGTTATGTTTTTTTTTCCAGGAGGAAATGCTTGTATTATACTAGAAGTCTATTAAAATTATTTTATTTGAATCAAAAAGCAAGAAAAAAAAATGCTTAAATTTTTTTTTTTTTTTAAATACAGACAGCACACATCCGCAGTGGGCTGCCACAGATTCCTCTACGTGTCAGCTGTGTGATAAGAGGCTTGTGTTTGACCTATGAGGTTTAATGTGGGCTTCAACCCAAATCATCACTTGTGTATGGCTTACCGGTTACAAATGAACCAGAGCCAAGATGGTCAAGTCAGCCATAACAACAGGAACAAGAAAGAAAGGAAGAAAAAAATAACAACAAAAAAAAGCGTGCTAATATGTCTAGCAATTAAATATATATATATATAAATCGTTCAGTTTTTCTAATGTTAGATCTGACTATGCGCTTCAGGCAGCAGGAGGATGAGCCATCAGGCCACGAATAAACTCTTACACATCACTGTGAGCTCCAGTAGGTACACACACCTCATCAGTGTCTGGAAAAAGCAGTGACCAAACAAAGAGCCAGAGATTTTGGCTTTCCTTTCTCTCCATTTCAGCCTAAAAGTACAAAGCTGCTCTTTGTAGGCGTGTGCCCACCTTTCTAAACAGAGCTCGCAGTTTGCACACTTTGCAGGTCTTGAATCGAAGCTTCCAGTTGCGTCTGTCTGGCGCTCCTCTCCTGTCTGCGCCCTCTCCTTCGTCCTTCGCCAGCCACGGCATCCATACTCCTCCGTGGAGCTGCGGGTCAGCCATTGGATCATCTGGCGGGTTTCTGGCAGGCACAGCGGTGCGGTTGTACTCCGCAATCCTCGAGAGAAGAAGCTTCACCAAGTCGGGCCGGGCCTGCGTCAGGTCGTGCCTCTCGAACGGGTCGGCGCTGATGTTGAAGAGCCAGACAGACTTCCCACGCTGGTCGTGTCTCTTCTCCACGTCCTGCCACTGCTGTGGAGAGCCGGGCAGGATCTGCGGAGGGAACCAATCTCCGTCTCCCACGTTGCCCGTCAGGAGCTTCCAGTCACCCACTCGGATCGCCGCGCGCACTCCCGTGTCCCAGATGCCCAAGCCGTTCACCGTCAGCAGTCTGCGATCGTGTTCTCCGTGCCGCCGCGAAACAGGGTCGATGTTGAACAGGATTTCGGTACGTGGGCAAGGTAGACCCTGACTGATAGCCCCCCAGACATTACACCCATCTAAGCGGCGAGGGTTTGGCTCGGGAGATCCCGCCAGATACAGCAAGGTCGGGTACCAATCCGAAACGTGTATTAAAGCCCGACTGATCCTCCTCTTCATTTTCAGGAGAGGGCTATGAACGAAGCCGACTGCTCGCACTCCTCCCTCCCAGTACGAGCCTTTGCCTCCACGCAGGGGCCAGTTGCAGCCACCCGACAGAGGCTGGCCTCCGTTATCCGAAGAGTAGACGAGCACGGAGTTATGGTAGTAGCCTCGATTACGCATCTCCGCCACAATCTCGCCCACAGCCTCGTCCACACCACTCAGCATGGCGGCGTAATGGCGCCGGGGCTGATTCCCGAGAGACGTATAACGCCGGAGGAGATGGGCAGGAGCCTGTAAAGGAGTGTGAGCAGCTTGGAGCGCCACATACAGGAAGAGAGGCTTCTGCCGGTCATGAGTCCGCAAGATCGTTTTCACCCTGAGGAGTGTTCGAATTAGACACTGGTTAAAAAGACATACTTGCATAACATACTGTAACATTAATAAATAAAGAAATGACTATATGGACAATAAAAATTATAATTAGATTTGAGCAGTTAGTAGATGATTCAATGTCAAGTCAAATCAAAGTGGCAACTGAATTTCTGAAAGAAAACTCTTGAGTAATTTTGCCAGCAAAGCAAGTCCTTGAGGTTAATGAAGTTAGAAATTTATATGTTCTATTTCTGTGGGTTTATTAGCAAAACCCAAAGCACCAGCTGGGTACATGCATCACATTTAGAAAGAAATATGATTATCAGCCGAGTCAGTTTTCCTATTAGAATATTATGCAAGTAGATTTAAGGGGTCTTCAAGTCAAACTGGGACTTGTGAATAAAGGCGCAAAACCGACTGACCATCTCAGAAGACTTCAAGTACAGTACAGTGAGACTCTTAGCTGCAGTAAAACATTTCAACGGTGCAAAGGTTTTAAAGGCGGTCGTACTGTACTGTAGGTCTGTGAACGACGATCCTGGCCAAGGTGACTCACAGCTCACACTGCAATCGTTCCAGTGAACATTCAACATTTAATGACGGATCGTTGATAATAGACAGATAATTCTCAACCAAATTGTGTAAAAGACGCATCTGTCTGTGGGAACTGTACACACCATCAGTCACCAACACAACTTGCACATTACAGGAACTCAACTGGAAGTAGGGCTGAAACGATTCCCCGAGTAACTCGAGTAATTCGATTACAAAAAATTATTGAGGCAAACTCTTCTGCCTCGAAGCTTCTTTTAATTAATTTTAAAAGCTTGCTTTATGTTTTTGCGTAATCATTTGTTTAGCGTGACGGTGCGCTTCTGGATGCAAGCCGCTAGTAAACAACGCTGAAGAAGAAGCGCTTACGTCACCCACAAAGCGGACGGAGACGCAAACAGTTAGCTGTGTATTGATTTGTGGGCGCGTTCTGTTGCGGGCTGCAAAATGAAAGGGAGCGCTAAAAATATATTACAATTTATTTTAAAGTGTGCCCTAGTTTGTTTGATACTTAAAGTCATTAGAAATACATTTTATTTTTTTTTGCATCTGAGAAAAGGCTTTAAAATAAGAACGTATGTCACTGTAATGCACTTAATTCAGCTCAGTCAACTTTAAGCTCTTCCTTGTTTTGTGAATAATGACGATGTTTATTTTTGATAAAATGCTGTATGCATTTAAAAAATAAAAGTCAATTTTTCTAAAAAGAAAACCAATTAATCTTTGTTTCTCTTATATATTTTACATTGCTGTTTAATTAATGAGTACATTTTACCCGATTACTCGATGAAATTTTTGGTAGAATACTCGATTACTAAAATATTCGATAGCTACAGTCCTAACTGGAAGTTATTGCTACATCCAAGTACAATCCTGACCTCATTTCAAGCCATTACCACGTGTTTTGGCCATAAAAGGAGTTCCTGGGAGGAGTGTAGATGTGAAGCAAGGAGCTTCAGTGTACTGAGAAAACTTTCTACAGTACATTGATGGTATTCAAAGCACTAGTGAATCGCTGGGATACTCTAAGTGCATTAAGTGTAGCGAGGGAGTTTTAAATCTCAGAAATGTGTTATCCTGTACAGTCAAAAGTCCCGGTTTGACTCGAATACCCCTTGCATGAACATGCAATTGAAATTATTGCCAAAATATGTTTGTTTTTACACAGATATCCTTATTTTCAATATTTTAATGATAGAAGAAACCTGGAGATTTGTAGGATTGGTACAGTACGGTGCTATTCTTGACATTTACTGTATAGTCATCTTAAAGACAACGTACGATTCGTTTCAAATGACTATTACAAGATAATACTATAGCAAAGGAATAAATCATTAAAGATAGATCGCTAACAAGTATAACTACATAAATGATGTCACACAAACAGGTCAGATGGAGTGCTGAGCATCACCTGTGTGCATACAGAGACGTGGAGTAGTTCCCACTCAACTCCCAGGCCGGCCGTTCACCATCGTGCAGGTCAAAGCCGCAGGTCTCCGCCCCGTCACAGCTCTGGAAGTTAAAATGGTCTCCGCTACCAGTCAGTGAACCCAGAAAGCTTTGAAATCCTCGGCTAGTCGGCAGACACTCAGGCCGGCAGAAGCCCAAGTGCCATTTCCCGACCATGTGCGTGCTGTAGCCGACCTGACGCAGCCTTTCGGGAAGCGTGGGTGTGTCCGGGGGCAGACACAGGGGCTGGCGCGAACGGATGATGGAATGCTGAAGGCCCGTGTGAATCTGATACCTGCAACAGCCAGAGAAGGATTTTAACGAGTTCTTTGTTTGCACGATCATTATATAATCCAATATGTCATCTCCTGCAAAGAGTAGGAATTCCCGCTGCTTTATGGTAATTTAATATTTTCCCTGAAGCGGTAATTGTTTCGCTGACTACGCCACTTTTTTTTTTTGTTTTGTTTTTTTTGCGTGTACATTATCAAATAACGAACGAAAGCGTCCCACATATCAGGCCCCCTGGGGTGAGAAAGATGATTCGGCTCTGTAAAATTATACTGTATATGGGAAAAATATATACAGAAAATGACACCAACTACGTGAAATTCAGATCTAATGACATTTTTTGCAGTGATTTATTTATTTATTACTAACAACCAAAAGGACACAGAACCGCACTCACCGTCCAGTCATGAGCTGGCTTCGAGAGGGTGAGCAGATGGGCTGGACGTAGTAGTTCTCCAGCTTCACCCCTTCAGCAGCCAGCTGGTCCAGCACCGGCGTGTGGATGTCCGAGCCATGGTAGCCCACATCACTGTAGCCCTGATCGTCCACCATCACAAAGATGATGTGCGGAGGCACTTTAGTGGTGGCAGGTGATTTTGGATAGGTCTTGCGCCCTGCGTCGAGCGGCTGGGCCAGTCGCAGGCACGAGAGGCTGCCGAGTGCGACCCAGAACGCGGGCAAACGCGAGCTCCTGACCACGGCCATATCCGTCCCATCAAACAATTCTGCGGCAATGTGATTAGAATATCCTTCAACTTCACAGAAGAAATTAAAAAAAAAAAAAAAAAAACTACAGTACAATGAAATGAGATTCTATCTGGTCGCAACGTCTGAGGACGTCCAAATAAATACGAATGCAGTCAAATTAACACTGACGCTCACGGAGTCAGACATTCGAGCAGAAATGAGCTCTCTCTCTGTCTCTCTAACATCAGTGTGCTACATTCCTCTCACACACAAGGCGCCTCGACAGAGGGCAAACAGGAACAGGGCAAACAACCAGAAAGAGCCAAAACAAAGAATAATCTGTAGAGGCAAGGCATACAAGTATATACTACAGGTAGGAGACAAACAAAGCTACTATTTCCACCTTTATCTTAAATACGCATCAACCTACAGTAGGTGTCTAATATAATACGGACCAGCTAAATTTTAATTGCCTCAGAATGACAGCTAAAGATTCCCGAACATATTTTGTGTCTTTTGTACACAAACACCAAGCCCCTGTGTTTCTGCTCAATTCTTGCGCATAAGCTCAAAGTCCTGGGAGACATCTATTGCTCTTAACCATAGATAATGGAGGATGAGACAAGGATACAGACCGACCAATACGCATGATGGGGAGTTTTAAAAAAAATCAACAAATCTTAAGTGCAGGAAAAGGTGTCCCAGCGGACATAAGAAATATTTCTGAAAGACCTTGTGTTTTGTATACAGTGCATCTTTTATACACAAACTTCCTCAGCAGAAGATTTTAGATTTACAGACGGTTGAATAATGGACAAAACCTACTGCATTCTGAGATGCCTTTCTGCTCACTATGTTTGTAAAGAGTGATTATTGGACATAATGTCTCCTTCCGGTCAGCTAGAACCAGTCTGGATAGTCTGCTCTGCCTCCTCTTATTTCTAACCGTAGAATCGGTGTAAGGATTTTTCCGGACTTGTGTGAAAACTACCAAACTGATGTTTAAGTAAAAATGATCCGAACAATAAAAGGAATCAGGAATGATCACAGAGAGTGCGGCTTAACGTATTCTTAAAGACTGTCATTATGAAAATCCGTCATTTCAGGCATGAAGGAAACTCCCTGGAATTAGAAGTAAAAAAAAAAAAAACAACAACCTAGGATTATTCAGATGACGTTTGGAAAATGAGAAGTTTAAAACGAAGCAGCGAGACTTAATCTTTTAGTCGTCCTCGCATCCACAGGCCGTTATGCTGCAGGCATTTTCCTGGCACGTGCAACTTATAGAGGATCAGTGAGTTCAATAATTCTTAGTTCGTCTTTATTTCCAGCAACTGGACCTGAGAAAAGGAATGATTTAGACTGCAGGATCATAGTATTTCTTTTTTTGATGTCAACACGACATAGGGATTATAATTCTGCGCATTAGCTCATAGTTCCCTTAACAATTCAAAAGTCATTAGGGGGAAAAAAAAAAAGACAAGAAAAAAAGAATTCATCATCTTCTGTTAGATCAAGATGATATAAATGATCTGCAGCCTCATGCCATTCACTGAGACAAAACAGCAGCTGGTGCTGATGAACTTTACAGACCTCTGCTGTATAACAGAACCAGCGACAGCAGAGGCTAAACATTATAAATCATCAGCAGACGTAATGCAGTTACAGCACTGGCGTTGACCGAAATACACGTTTCAGCGGCACTAAACGGCCATAACCGTGGGTTATTGCTATAATCCTATCGATGTTAGGTGTAAGTGCTGTAAAGCCCTTCACAAAAACAGTGAAACGTGAGACCTCACCTGTGAGAAAAGTGCAGAACATCCGGCGTTTCAGAGGCCATCAGAGAGGCTATCGATCGCACCTCAGCTTCCCCCCCATGGTGTCAAGAGGAAATCGATGCAACAAAAAACAAAACAAAAACAACAAAAAACATGAGTCAATTTTCTACATTAGGCTGAAGTAGACGGCAAATCCGACCAGCCGTTCCAGAGCGGTCATGGAAAATGGAAAAGGGACAGAAAGAGGAGTGGATTAAGAAGGAAATAAGCAGACCGGGAAGTGAAACAAACACAAACACGTTAACTTTGTTTAAATTGGGTTTCATGGAAGCAGACGGTGATTTAGATTGAGACCGCGATCTGAAGCCGACTTATAGGAAGTGACATCAGTCATGTGTGCAGGTCAGAGCGCAGGTATCAACTAATTCACCTCTCTCCTGCTGAGCAACAAACCGTCCACCTTAAGGCACTGCAGCATTGGAAGCTCTGCATCTACGTACGTACAACACCTTCCCTGTAAGGTATACAACCAAACACCAAAGTTTATTAGGAATCCGACAGCGAGACATAAGCAAGTGGACAGCACTGTGAGAGATTGCAGAATTTAAAGGTTTACATTCGTCCCCAGTGGAAGCTTACATTCCGAGATGCAATAACTTGGCTGCTGAGGTTCTCTCGAGCAGAAGGCAGACATCGATCTCTGTCACGGCGATGGCTCTAGAACTAGTCACATGACACTCTGTAAGAGCAACAGAGCATCATCGAGTGGCTTTCATGTCAGACCGGAGAGTTATAACAGTCTCGTTCGTAGGAGCTCACAGGAGACACATAAAACACAGGAGTCAGCATGAGAACGGAGTCAATCTGCAGTGCCACCATGTGGAAAGAGGTGACAATGCAAAGAAACCCGCATCCTCACATTACAAGGCAAGTACTATTACTACTACCCAGTTAAACAAAATGCGATACCTAATTATAAAAACATCAATTCTTAGGCATTAAAACATAGATGAATTAATTCTGTTATTTGTCTTCACTTTATCCTGGTTAGGGACAGAGCCGTTTATTCAGGAGACGATCCTGAGCGCTCTGGTTATGTACAGTATGATGAGCGAACACCTACTGTAGTCTAGACCATGCTCACACTTAAGACATGCTTACACACGTATATGATAAACTCACCAACTCACCTATCTGGGAGGTTGGAGGAATCTGGAGAATGCAGAGCACAGGAAGAACTAAAAACAAAAAGAAAAGAGAGATTTAAATTCTTTATCGATTTGTAACAATCAGGGTATTTAAAATATCAAAAAAAGCAGTTATTTAGTAAAATAGATAAAGATTTAGATTCATTTTTTGTTTCACCTACAGTATTTCCAGCATCCCTTTGCCCTCAGGTGAGAGAAAAAAAGGATATGGTGTGTCCTTACTTGTCACTACAATCTTAGCTTAACTTTATTCATAAACAACTACTGTACTGTACCTTAAGCATGTAGTTAATACTAACAAGGACAAACTAAGTGAAGATTTTTTCACCTTCCGACACAAGACTTCCCCAGATACTGGAACAGGTATGTTCGCCAAAATAGAGTGCAAGACCATATAGTTAAAAAAAAACAAAAAAACATAATGGCTCTGCACTGGTTATGAAACTGAAATAATAATTTGACTAGAAATACAATCCAGCATCAGCCAGTGTGTACAGTGCGTGCGTGGAAGGCATACAAAAAAAGGAACAAAAACTTTTTCATTCTCTCTAAGAGTTTATTAGAGTTGATACAGCATTGGGGTTTTTAATTTTAAATTTTTTTTTTTTTTTTTTACAAAATAAAAAATAAAATAGACAGTACTGTTGCTCGTATTTGCAGGGCATACCACAGGTTCACAATGCAGCCACTCGGTTCTCCTCTTTCTCCCTCACCATTCAAAACTCCAAAAACACACAACGTGACAGAATTGACATTTGCATGAGGCACACTGCACTTGGTCACATTTGAAATCAAGATTGAAAAAAAAAAGTGCATGTTTAAGGTGTGTGGGAGTTGGTCAAGAGCTCATGATCCATTTCAGACGACACTTTAGTCAACATTACGATGGGACACTAGACGTTACGTCTACTTCTTGCATAAGTTCTAAACGCCTCATTGTGCATAGTCCGTGTAGTAGTAGTAGGAGGAGGAGAAGAGAGGAGCTGCAAGACTGGCGCTTTCTACGTGCCCCGCTTAAAACCCGAGCTCTGCCCTGTACACCGACGTCACGTCCGAGGATCACGTTTCGTTCCATCCGGATCCCATCGGATCCAAAATATACAACACTTTAAAATGTACAACGTTTTTTTTTTTTTAAACAATCATTCCTCTGAAGAGATGAGCAAGGCTAGTGTGAGCACGAAGAATTCTCGAGTTCATTCATTCATTCATGCGTCCCACACTTTGGATCTACCCGACTCCTGGTGAGAAAGCTCTGGATTTTGGTAAAAACAAAGCTGCATCCACAGAGAGAAGAGATTCCAGCATTCTCCCTCATCTTTCTAAGTCCAACAGGACCGATAAGATCATGTGTTCCATCAGGCCCAGGGGATGGGCTGAGTGTGGCAGTCCACGTATTCCCAGTGTCAGGCATGAACACACGGTGCAACTCGTAGTCACTACAGTGTGGTCGTTCCTATAGCGTTGTTAGGAGTAGCAGGGTTTGACTCGGCCCTGAGTGACTGCCGCTCTCGTTCCTCGGGCGTCCGTGTTCTGAGTGTGTTTGGGTTCAGCAGGATTCTCTCAGCTCCAGCTACTGCTCTGTAACTCCTCTCTGAGCCAAGAGGGAAGCGTCAGGCCGAGTCGGTTCAGCAGGCGCAGAAGCTCCACGTTATGCTCCCGGTAGTACTCCGTCAGGAAAGCACGCGTCTGTCACCACATACAAACAAAACAAGCATGTATTATTAGGGTTCCAGGAATTTTATTTCCTTATAAAAGGAAAAAACAAAAAAACTAATTCACCATTAAGAACCATCTCAGATGAAAGTTGCTTATGTATGATCATTCCTGACTTTGAAGCCTCAAATACGACACATAACTGAGACCTACGGTATACACCCTGACAAACACGAAAACTGATTTTACCATAATATTATAAATGAAGTGTGCAGTTTTACGCACTGTTACAGGCCAAAGGCTGGTCATGTTTAAGATGAGTATTAACGTTATATCCAAATATTAACAAGCAATAAACCTGGTAAATAAAATTTAAGTGATATCATTAAGTGACAATTTGAAGGATGAAAAGCGATTCTACTTCAGGTGGACATGTACAGTATGCCTGCATACACACACTATATTTACACGTGTATATACTGTATATATGCTGTGAGGCAGTTGTGTGAATGCTGCACACGAGGGACTTCTGCTGTTTTGTCTCTGATGAGTCATAAAAACAGCTCATACCGCAGGAACCGTATGATGGAAATTTTTTGTGGTTTTGAAACCATCGCTTTTTCAAACCACAGTATACATTGAAACCTGAAGCCGGCTCATGTCTAACCAACGCTCACGGCTGCGAGATTTGATAGGGAAATTACTATACGATTATTTTGATACATATTGTGATTTAAACTGATGTGTTACTATTAAATGTGCTATTCAGTTTTCCATAGTATTCATCTAGCCTAACATGTTCTCATTAAGATGATGGCTGGCAATATTTATTACCGCAAAAGTATATAAACAAACACTTAAATTATTGACAAATAAACGTAAAGCCCCGACCATGCATATAATATAAATTGCAGCCTTTTGCGATAAAATAATTTAACTGGTCCATATTGTGACTTTGATTTTTAAGCAATCAATCAATCATCGGGCTCTAATGGAATGAGTCTTTTCCAATCAAATTACTTGGCTAGAATGGACTGTTCAGTGTGTGTGTGTGCGCATTAAATCCGATTGACGTCCTTAAACAGGCCGTTAATGCTCAAAAACCCTCCAATGTGGCTAAATTAAAACAATTCTGCAAAGAAGAGCGAGCCAAAATCGCTCCACATTGACACATCGCAAGTCATCGCAAATGCTGACTGCAGTTGTTGTTTGCAATGTTGGCGCAACCAATTATTAGGTTTAGAGGCAATTACTTTTTCCACACAGTGCCAGGTAGGTTTGGACATATTTTTTTTCCTTAAAAAATGAAATCATAATTTAAAAACTTTTTTTCAATTTTGTATTTATTCTGATTAATTTTGTGTAATATTAAAATTATTTTGATGATCTCAATCATCAAAGTGTGACAAATATGAAAAAATAAAACAAAATCTTACACACACATCATAAATATGCAAAAAATAAAAATAAAATAAAGTAAAATCTTACACACACACAAATCATAACCATCATAAATCCAGCTATTCTGTGACGAAACAGTGTGTGAAGAAACTAAACTGAGTTTAGTCTGTCACAGGGAGCCATGTTACTAAAACTTAAAACTGTTGCATTCTGAAAACATTCAGGACTCCATATTGACCTTTCACAAATATGTCTTACATGATTTATGCGACTACAACTGCAAATTACAAGCAGGTATATACACTGTAGTGGGACAATATTTTAAAGGAACATCAGGAATTTAAGGTATTAAAAAAAAAAAAAGTAAAGTAAAGGTAGGGTTTGACAATGTGACCTTTCCTTAGTGGCTGATTAAATCACTTCCATTATCAGGGAGATTTCACACACTGTGTCCTTCTGCACTGTTAGAGGGCGATGAACAGAGGGCCAAGCATTTAGGAAAAAAAACAAAAACAAAACAAAAAACAGCACACTGCAGTACCTCAGCAGCCATTTCTGGATATTTCCTGCCTTTGCTCTTCCCCAGACACTTGGGACGACTTCCCTCTATCCTCTGGCACCAGAACCCTTTACCCTCATCAAACCTGTGCACATATAATGAGCATACAGACATTAAAACAATACATTTATTTATTTTATTTTTTTGGGAAACAGGGGAAATATTTGATTAAGAAACAATACAGGACATACAGTCCTGAAAGAAAGTTTTTTTTGTGTTTGGAGTGTTTTCTACATTTATTTAAATAAAAAAATAAAAAAGACAACAACTCTGTGGAAGACATGAAGCGGCTCAGTCAGAGTCCGGACCTGAAATCCCGAGTTAATATTATAAATAATTTTTTTTTTTTTTTAAAGGAAAAAAATATTTGTATCCATTTTAAGATGAGTGTGAAACAAACTGTGGAAAGCTTGAAAGGGTGTGAAAACTATATATCAGGACTTTATATGGTGTGGATGAGCAAGGTAGGAGACTCACATGAGCGCCTGGGTGTAGTTAAAAATAGGGGTGACGCCTAGAAACTTCTGGATGCCGTCCATGACCAAGGCAGGATTGGAGCGCAGCATAGTCCCATCGACGATATGTAGCTGTGAACATCGAGGAAAAACATCGTTTGTCTGGGTTATGAGGGTTATAGGGTTAAAATTAGATCATATTCTTGTCAGGTGTACTAAAAAAACAAAAAAAAACAATCCTAAATGAGTTTCTCAGCATGATTTCCATGCCATGTTGGACTTATAAAAATCTAATTATTCTGATTTTAGAGTGCTGTGTTGAAGCAGCGACTCCATAGCTATACTATACCTATAAGAGCCACCAGAGGGCGCACTTCTGAGAACTGTTTTTGAGTCTGAGATTTAATGCAGTGCCATATACAGAATCAAATCACAACAACTTAGGATTTATCGTTATAGTTAAGACCAAGAGATTTATATTTATGGCTTACTGAAATACCTATGCATAAATTCTACAAAGTCATAGAAAGCCTGTATTCAATTAACATGAGAATTATGCAATGAGCATTTTGACTAATCATTGCTTTCCAAACGGCATGCACCAATTGAGACCATGTGTATGTGTGTACGCATGACATGTGTAGCTGTGGTGCACCTGTTTGGACGGAAAGTGCAGTAGCCAGCGCTCCAGGTGTGTGGCGTACTCTCCAGGCTTGAGGCTACGGCTCTGCAGCACCAGGAGCTCTTTAGAGGATGAAGGCCCTGCTGTCACTACCTGATGGAAGGTGTAGTTGATAGCTGATGGGTCTTGATGAGCCCGCTGGTGCTATGAACACACGGAAACAAAACCCTCTTGGTGAGCTGTAAATAATACAGTGCTGAACGGGAGCAGCACACTTGAGGTTGACGCAACACCGTGACACTGAAGAGTTTGAGCTGAATACAGAGTGACGGGCGAGACTCCAGCTCTAGACTCACACAAATCCTACACGGTGACACAGACACCTCAGACAAAAGCAGACAAAGCATCATTGATATTCATAATGCATATCAATGTTAAATAAATAAATAAATAAATAAATAAACAACTTCAAGGTCACAGTGTTTGGCAGATGTACCTGTTCTCCAGCTCATCTACACTTCTTTCTTTCTAAGTGAGCAAGAAAAAAAAGAAAGAAAGAAGTGGGCTGTACCTGGTACCAAGAGTAGGCTCTGTCGGCTGGGTTGATGAGCACGGCGATGATCTTGGCCCTGGGCAATAAGGCTGCGGCCCTGTTGGGAACCACCTCTGTGTCAAAGTAGTTAGCACTTTTCTCAAACATAAAATCTGTGCTTGCATTCGAAGGGAAAGGGAAGAAGTCCATGTACCTGTGTGTGTGTGATGAGAGACAGACAAATTCAACATTGACGTCATACTGTACCATAAAGACAGTAAACAGGAAAAAGGAGAAACATATGAAATGAGAAACTCCATATCTTGTAGGCTTCTTTAACATAACAGGAGTTTCAATAACAAGAATATTAAATCTGAACCAGATATGGATCACAATGTTTTGTCATTTTCGGTTTAAAAATTATCAAGAGATTTCTTTGTAGCACTTAGCAAAGGAATGTTTCCAAATTGAAGAGACATGAAACTTTTGCTCTATAGAAAAAAAGGTCAAACCTGGCTTCATCACAGGCTGCAGGTCAGAAAACAATCTGTATTCATTTGCAGTGGCCACTTAAAAGTTACGTCAGCTGTCCACGTGAATGTCTCAATACTTCAAAACACCTTAAATAATTTATAACTTACATAAGCTTATCTAACAAACACTACTTGGTCTTCTTCATGCACAGAACTATGCAGATAGGACATTATCATACCAGTCAATGCCATTGTGGTAACTGGGACCATTGAAGAACTGGATCTCTTCAAAAGTGACAGGGCTGGGGAAGCTACTTGTGATTGCAGGGTGCAGCGTGAGGAAAGAGTGCAAGGCTGTGGTTCCTGAAATAGACACACGCCAACACGTTGGCAACAGCATCAATGTTTTAATCCTTAACAACTGATAAAATGTTGTTCTAAACTAAAGAAACGCTCTTGTGGACAATCACCTGAAGCACTATTCCACTATCAGGTAACAACATTTCTGATTTAAAAAATAAATAAATAAATAAATGATCTTACCTGTTTTCTGGGGGCCAATAACAAGAAATTTTGGCAACCGATCACATGTCTTCTCTTTGGACCAGATGTCTTTATGTCTCTTATCATGACAGGGGTTCTGAAGTAATAAAAAGGTGATCAGTGAATAATAATAATAATAAAAAACAAAATGCACAGAGTGATTTATGCTTTATTTAAACATTTAGAGCTTATTCTCTTAGACCTTAAACCCAAGTGGTCAATTTAGAAATAACTTTTGGTCACGCTAATCATAAAAAAAGAGTAATTCATAATGAAACAGCACTCAAAGCATGAGCATATTCTCTAAAACTCTAGAAGATAAGTGGACTGCAGTATGGCTCAGTCACAAATAACAATAATCTGCTTCTGCAAAAGCAAGGTTGTGTGTTTGTAATACTGTAGTATTTGACATCAAAGCTTAAGATGGAGCGAGTTAATTAAAAGTCCTTGAACACCAGTCAAAACAAAATATAAATTCTGACATGCCAGATATTCTTCTTCATATTCTTCTCTTCAGATATATATGTAAATTTTATAGCATGTGCTGACAATTAAAAAAATATATATTAAACATGTGAGTTACAAAATTGCTTTCATGTAATAAATGAGCAACATATTCACTTTATTTTTTGAATATGATCCTTTGGAGGTTTGTTTGCTACAAAGACTGAAACCATATTATTTTTCAGGAAAAGTTCCTTTCTGCAGGTTTTAAAGAGCCATGAACATAGTGTGTCTCTCCCTCACGTGCGCACGCATACACACACGATTTATTGTTCAGTGAATAAAACCTCAGTTTTTAAAAGCTACAGCACTGTTTGTTCAAAGTTCGTTCAAAAAATCCTCACCTTTAAATACTCTTATAAAACCGGAACATACATTACCAATTTAAAACCTGTTTCTGACTCACCTGCCACAAGGGGTCCCTCTCCTCTGGAAAGATTTGGAAGTACTTTTCAGCCAGCTGCAGAGGGGGAAGAGTCTGAAGCCTTACGTTGGTCCAGCACTGCACAAACTTTACTAGAGACTCAAAAGTGTACAGGCCGAGGCGGTCATTTCCATAGTTAGACAGGTGAGTCATGAAGATGCTGATCTGCAGGGAGATAAAAAAAAAAAAAAAAAAGGTAAGTCAAATAAAACTTGTAAAAACTTTAAGTAAATCTCCAAGGTGTCACAGATTCAGAAGCAACGGGGGAAACCAACAGAAGCGGTACTCATTAGTGATTTTAAAGTACATGCAGAACACACACTGCACTCACTGGGTTGAGAAGAACAGTGAGGAAGAGCTCTCCTCCACGGATGCTTTTGTCCAGTTCGCGAGAGCCTCCGGGGTACTCATTATAAAAGATAGTGTGTGTGAAGAGACCACACGTCTGCCTGGGCAACACCTGCACAGAGAAACAGAGCGAAACCTCCTCTCGTTACTCAGCCTGTTCTTTATTAGTTGAGCATCTTTAACTCTAATGAACGGATACAGATGCACAGAGAAAGTAAGCAATGCAGAAACATTAGGAAGCCTAAGAAAGAGCAGTGTAGGCTTGCTATAGGAGCCATAAGGGTTTTTTTTTTAAAATGGGGTTAGTTCAAATAATCCATCACCCTCAACTAGAAATATCTGGAATTTGTACTATAATATTTTATTTACTTTTACTGCAGCTGCGCATTTCTCACAACGAACTCCCAGAGTCGGAACTTGTTCCCTGTTCACTATTTAGTTCACTATTAATTAAAGTCATTTTTTTACTTCCTATATATTCCAGGGTGCATCATATAATCATACGTACAACTGATTTCTTCCTTCGCAAACAATTTCAGTAACTAGCACAATGTTTGGATAATATTTTAAATAAACACATATAATGCTTGGAATAACATTACTTCAGTGTGGTTTTATTAAATATCGTAACGGTCAAATTACATAACGGCTGGACAACGCGTTTCCAAAGAACTTGATAGTAGGCGTTGTCATAATTCAGACTCTCCATTAATGCTGCTCCCTCCATAATAGTTACAATTTTATTTATTTTTATTCCCATTCTATTGCCTCTCGGTGTTTTATTTTGAAAAATTATTCACATCCTCTTCCATCTGTACCTCTTTTCCACATTTCCCTCTGTTTCAGTTTTGATGCCTGATAAAATTAAGCTAATGATAAACAAACGTCTAGCTAAACTGAGTAAAAATGCCCCTGGAGAGACATTCTTTGAAAAAGAGAAAATACCCAACCATGAGACAGCAGAAGAGACTCAGAGACCGGCAACAAAATGAAAGCTGCATTTAAAAGTAAACGCAGAGAGTTCTACCTAAATTACGGGTTTATCACACCAGGTGATTCACACACTCTAAACCCGCTCTGTATAACAGGTGTGGCCTTAAAAATATTTTTGAGACAACCAACTCTGCGACACTCTGGATTTAAATCGAGGCAGAATATCTTGAGATCACCACAAAAGCACTTAAAACTCTGCTTCCATTTCCAACAACCCATCTTTGTGAAGTGGGGTTGTCTACAGTGACAACAACGAAAAGCGAAATTACGGAGAAGACTGGACCGTAAAGAATACACTTTGGGTGGCACTGACGCACTTTATTATGCTTTGTTACAAGAGTGTGATGACCGTGGAAAATTGTCTCACATAAAACTAGTCTGCAGTGCAAAAAAGGTTGGAGGCCACTGCTGTAGTGTAACTCCATAGATGATAAAAAAATAAAATAAAATAAAATAAAAATTTGACACAAATATGAGTAACATTACTTCAGTGTGGCTTTATTAAATTTGGTAATGGTCAAATTTCATAACGCCTGGATAACGTGTTTCCAAAGAACTTGATAGAAGACGTTGTCATAATTCAGACTCTCCTTTAATGCTGCTCCCTACATAATAGTTTCAATGGCCCTAGGGACAATACGCAAACATTACGCAAATTTGCTGCAAATCCAAAACCACATACAAAAGACAAAGCACATTGCTAAACAACTACAGTTACATAAACTGCTGCTAATATTTACTATGAGACTTTAGTCTGTAATAATAAACAACACAATGGTTCTAATAACTTTAAAAAACAAACATTTTACCACTAAAGTGATTGATGTCTCATTCCTTGGTACTTCCTGGCCTGTGTAGCATGAAAGTTTGTTTTTCTTATTGCATGTCATTTGTTTGTATTTTTGGATTTGCAGCGTGTTTCCGTGATGTTTTTGCTTTCACTTTTGAATGTGCTGTCCTTAGGGGCCTCCATAAATAGTGAATGGATGAGTGACACAGAAGTCTAACCAGGTGTCTGCCTCTCATTCCAGGTGGCCAAAACAATTAGACATAGGCTGCTATTTTCATCCGTTGTAGCACAAAATCAAATAAAAACAGACAACAGGTGGTGCTAAGCTCACCTGGTTTGAACAGGTCAGGTCTATTTCTGTTCTAAACTTTTTGCTTATTTAGAAATTAGGAAAACTATTGGAGAGTATATTGTGGGATACTGTTGGACAATGACTTCCAGCATGATACGCAAATAAATTCTGTATTCAAGGTTGGCTTTTTTCCAGCTGAGGCTGTTGTCCAAGGTAAAACTATTTTTAAATAAGAAAGACCTTGAAAGGGTCATCCATGCTTTTATTTTGTGACGAATGGACTATTGCAATGTCCTCTATCTCTGTATTAGTCAGGCATCTCTTGAGCGACTGCAGACGGTGCAAAACGCTGCTGCATGACTTTTAACAAAGATTCAGAAATATGAACGCATAACTCCAGTCCTTCTCAAGTCTCGCTGATAATGTACAAGGCAATGAACAACTTCTTACCTTTCTTTCTTTCAAACCTTATATAGCCTTACAATCCAGTACGGGCACTCAGGTCTTCTGAATAGCAAATACCCGTGGTTCTTAAATCAAGGCTGTAGAGTCGTGGTGAATGAGCTTTTTCCTGTGGCAGCACCCAGACTGGAATGAACTGCCTCTTTACATCAGACAGGCCTCTGCTCTTACACTATTTAAATCTCATCTTTCTTGACACTTTCTTATTTTCTTTAGATTTTAATGTAATTTCATCAATGTGATTCAATTAATTTCTTTTTATCCAATTAGCAACGAGACATTCATTTGTCTTATCACTTCATCCTTTATTTCATCCTATGAAATAATCCTTCATTTCATTCTTTATATTTCATCCTTTACTTCATCCACGAATTTTATTGTTTATGCATTATCGTCATTTTTTTTTTTTTTTTTTAGTTTTTTTATTTCTTTTATCTCTACTTTATATTTAGAGTCACTGTACACTTTTGTACAGCATTTGGACAACAATAACGGTGTTATATTTAAATGTGATTTACACATAAAATTGACAGACATATTTATTAGTGCTGTTTGTATTTTGTTTTTTTATGTTTACATTAAATTACACAGTTAAGATATTTCTATGTAATATTAGATGCAACATTTTAAGTTTTTTTAAACCGTTCACTGGTGTGTTTGCTGTTTCTCACCTCTATGCCGTTGTGTGTGAAGCCCCTGCGATGCCGTGCTGGTCTCAGGTGAGGATACTCCTCCGTGCTTGTTACCTGAATCCTCCAAATGTTCTTCCAGGCCTCGTAGAGTTGGCTGTGTACTGGGTAAACCCCAGAGTGGTGTGGTGACACGGCATAGCCCATATCTGTAGGGATCCCGTGCTCCTAAACAAGGTGAATGGAAAAGAAACTGTTGCCTGGGCTTTATGCATTTGTTATGGTATTTTCTTTCATATATCAGACAGAGCTACCCCTGGCATCCAACTGGGAAAGCGCTGTGTTGTATTTTTTATATATATCGATCCTTTCAAGAAATAAATTAGTCCCAGCAGGATGCAGAAATTTACCAGACAAGGGTGACAAACCAACTCTGAGAAAATTTGATTAGGTTATTTAATGCAATTGCTATCTGAAACTCAATACAAGTTCAATGCTTTCTCTCTCTCTGCAGTTGACCCGCTCTGAGGACAGTGCCAGTGTGCGAGCATGTCCTAGTGAACGCCCTTGCTAAGGAGACCCGTTTGCAGGATCATTAAGCTCTGATGAAGGAGCTTAGCAGTTTTCGGTGACCAGCGCATTGGAGAGAGCGCGCACGCGTCAGTGTCTGGTGTACGGCTGGGATGTGACAGGGGGATTATGGAGTGGACGGGTGGCCTGGTTTGTATTCACAACACACCCTTGCACTGTCTGCCTGTGAGCCGTATCCCACTCCGACAAGCACCATTACTCCTCGGTGGCCTTAATTTCAACAGGAGAGTCTCACCGTCCTGTCTGCAGCCAGAATAAACAATGTCAGGTGTAAGAGAGGAATCTACAAATAAACAAGTGCAAAGTGGAAATGCAAATTCCAAGTGTGATACTGTAGGCTGAGTGCTCACTGCGATAATAATATCTGACACAGGATTTATCTCTATATTTTATACACTGATGAGTTTTCAAGGACGTTGATTGTGCGAGGGTGAGTCAAAAATTATCCGCACTCTGACTGTATAATTTACTTTAATGAACTTTTACAAAAGACAAATAAACCATTTCGACATAAGCCGCTTGCTTTTTCGGTACACTTTGTCGGTTAACAAGCTTTCGTACTCCTTCATTACAATTTTTTTTTTTTTAGCCATGAATGCACCGCTGTCTTCACTTCTCCATCAGAAGCAAATCCTCGTCCTCGTAGGGCTGCTTTCAGGGAACCAAACAGGTGACGGAGCCAACGGAGCAAGATCAGGACTATAGGGAGGATTGCTTCAACACCTAAAAACAAAGTTTTCGCAGAGTGGCGACAGAAGTGTAAGGACAAGCCTTGTTGTTACGCAAGATCACAACGCCCTTGGATAGCAGTCCTCTGCATCTGTGGCAATCTGAAGCTTAGGCTTCGGCTCTTCACTAAACACCTCAGTGTAACGAGCGATTTCAAATTTCAGTGCTTTGTAAGTGTGAGTGCTGCAAGTTTTTACCACAGAAAAGTCTGGAGGATGTTGCACATACTGTAGTTGTTTCTCTCTAATTTGTTATCAAAAGAAACTGAAAATTGATGTTTTTTTAAATAGTTATAACGAGTGTGTTAACAAGATCCGATGAAAATTGATGTTTTTTTAAATAGTTATAACGAGTGTGTTAACAAGATCCGATGTATAAAAGCATTCCATTAAAAAAAAAAAAAAAGACAAATCATTATTCCATAGACAAAAAACAAACAAATTTAATTTAAAGGGAATAATATATTGTACGTAGGGTGGACTCGGGGCTCAAGGGCGGAGATGCACCCTGGATGAGTTGCCAGTCCACCAACAAGCACTCACTCACATGTCTTTGGAACTGTGGGAGGAAACCGGAGAACCCGGAGGAAACTCCCACCTACCACAGAGAGAACATGCAGACGCGACCTGAAGACAGGACAAATTTTCAACCCTGTAGGTGCAAAGCCACAGTGCTAACCACTACGCCACCACACCGCCTTGAATTAAGCGGTTATTGAAAAATAATCAACTTCAACGCATCGCACCACCCTGATATCGATTTTCTACCAACAGCATGTCCCATCACATTACAGCACAAAAGAAAAAAATAAATAAAACCTCACCTACAGTACTGAACACACACAGCTCATACCACATGATTCATCCTCCATTAAAACTCATCATGAAGCACAGAAAATCCATCTCGCTCATGATGCTACTGTGACAGCAGATTAACATCTGTATTTATTCTCTCTGATCCGTCTCACGGGACTCGCTGCATACGGCTCTATTCGGCTTCTGTCTCATGACTGACCTGTGCAAAGAGTTTGTTGAGCCTCATCTGCTCGGACAACACGCTGACGTTGTGAAAGAGGTGCGGCTGCATGTGACTCCACATGTGAGGAAACCACCAGAACTCCTCCTTGTGCTGCAGCAACATGTCGTCACCTTCATCCTCTTCTTCGGTGCCTGGAAGCACGGAAAAAAAGCAAATGTGTCAGTGGGCTGGAGGAATTTAAGCAAAAAAAGCAACAAAAAAAAGCGGAAAAAAGCAAAAAAGCTCTGCGTCAGTGGGCTGGAGGAATATGGATGCAATACTGATGTTAATACTGTACCTGCGTGGTAGAACTTTCCAGAGAAGCCAAGGTTGAAGGTGAAGTTTGGGACTAGTGTTCGTAGCTTGGTTTGTGTGTTCAGGAGAGCCTAAAAATGGAAAGGAAAAAAAATTAGCATATCTAATAAAGCAGTACATGTTTTAATATATATATATGAACAGGAGTGTGACACAGATCCTGTATGTATTAAATGTTATCTGCTGCAAATTCATCCAATGGTTAATTTAATAAAAATGTGAAACTCAAATACAAAAGAAGAAATAGTATATTTACACAGCTGTGCATACTGTACTCATAACTGCCAATTTACTCAGGTTTAAAAATGTATTAGTTAAACAAATGTACTTTAAATACATGATGAGCCAATTTACTACAATAATCTAAAAACTGACATTAATATACTGATGATATCCAAGTAATAAAGCTTTAGCAAAAACAGGTTAGAATCTAACAGTTTTAAATAGTTTTACCTCATTGAAATGGAGTGTTACACAATTCTCTCTCTCTCAATATGAGTATATATAAAAAAATTTGGAAAATTGCGGGAATTTTTTTCTCTGGTGGAGGAATTAAAGGAAGCCGCGGGAGAGCTGCTTAAACCTGTCTACCAGCTAATGAAGGGAAAAATACCAATTTTAACAATGAGAATCAAACAACATGAATTATTCCAGACACATAATATTCCTGCCTCGGAAACCTTGACTAGTGATTTGCTCTCCCTCCTGATCATACTATTCGGTCATAATAAAAAGTTAGTTCATCCTTAAAATCTAGGAATGAATAATAGGTGTGACCAATAGATGGCAATGTGGAGCTGAGACAGCGGCTGTTACAGGCGGCATTTCAACACCGCTTTCTGAAAATCTACAGCCGTCTAATGTGGATTTGCATTCACATGTGTTCCGTGCACAGGCGGCAGGCACACTGAAGCAAGTGACTGCCTCACATCAACCTAACGATGCATTAAAGCTGCAAAAATACTCTGTGTACCGGCCGCTGTGCCGGTAGATGCACGACGAGGCTTACGGTACAAAACGATCTCGGCTTCAAGATTCTCAAATCTGAAAATCTGAGTGGGCATAAATGATACAACAGGGAGAGATACCTTCCAGCTTGAATACAAATCTCTCACAGAGATAGCGGCGATGGCATCGCAAATCAGGCCATGCTGAGAGTAAGGGATGTGAGAGATGCCACTGTATGACAGGATGAGAGCCTCTGTTGCACAATGATTTAAGCGCCACGGTGTCCTTGAGCATGTCTGTTTGCTCTGCCTCAAGTGTTTGCTCAGTGTGTCTGTATAATCCCCTCAATTTGTGTGGCAATCGTGGCTCAGAGCAAAAAATAAATGAATAAAAAATCAGCAAGCGCTGGGTGAGGTCGAGAGAGCAATTACGCCAATGGACGTTATTTGTTTCAAGATAAATACATTTAAAAAAGTCCAGTTGACTTTGACACACATGCCTAGACTTTTAATAAAGTTTGCAAACTCTCTTAGCAGATCATTAAGAATTTAGAGCTTCGAAAAACATTTAATTGAACAACTTAATGAATCGGAAACTCAAAGTTAAGTTATTAAATGGCCTGCAATCCTTTAAATGACTAAAGCATTAGCAGCAGCATAAAGCATATTTTAAACATGATTAAGAGCCTGAGACAATCACTATGTCTTGGGGAAGAAAAAGAAAAAACACAGAAACACGGCTCTTAATGAGTAAAGCTGGGGAGGGGGAATATGGAGTAGTAGTCGGGTGTGGTTAAGAGAAAAAAGATGTAAAAAAGAAATAAAATGGAAGCTGTAAACATGAGGTCTGGGGTCAGGGCCCCATGTTCCATCACCATAGCAACGTCGTCTGTTTCCACAGACACAAGTCAGAATCATCATGTTTGAGCCTAATGCGTTAAAGGAATGAAAGCTTACAGTTTTTGCAAGACTCGACACGATCTACCTGGACTGCAGAATTATGTTTTTTTTTTTTTTTCCTGGTGCGCTTAACTGATTAAATATATAATGAGACGGTATTGGTGAACTTGGCAGGCGCATTAAAGGTGATCCTGAAATGCACTGTGTTTCAATTTAGCACTAGAATAGTCACTGCATTTACAGTATGTGTGTGTGTGTGTGTGTGTGTGTGTGTGTGTGTGTGTGTGTGTGTGTGTGTGTGTGTGTGTGTGGAGGGGACCAAGCCTGATTCCTCGGTAAAGATTTACACATTGACATTCTGACTTGGTGATTTGCTCTGCCATACGCTGACAATGTGCAATACTGTCAGTTTAAAACTGGTAAAATAACCGTTTCATCAACAATTGCCGTGATCAGTGTAGAAACTGCGGTGCATACCTACAGGACTATCGAAACAAAAATTAAGGCATATACAGTCTTTATAGTCACCATTTCAGAAGGGACAAATTATTGACCTGCATCAAGCGAGGAAAACAAATAATGAGGTTTGAAATAACTGGAAAATGTCTGAAAGACTGCTAAACACATTATTAACACCTGGAAGGAGTTAATAAACTTCATGGAAGAAACATGGTAATGATTAAAATAATAATATATTTTTTTAAAAATCATAAATGGAGATCATTTAAACTCTTGGTGAAGTTGCATAGTAAAAAAAATGCCGGTAGTAAATCACAGCTACAATACCAGCTTTGGATTTATTTTCTACATTCTAGAACAATACTGGATTTTTCAAAACTATGAATGAAATAAAACCTACGGTATTACTTTTGTAATTGTTGTAACAACAACAAGGTTATCTTAAGGCATGAAGGTCAGCTGTTCTGGAACAGTTCTTACAAGAACAGTACCCTCAAGTGAATTTGAAAAACCCATCAAGCATCATGATGAAACTGGCCTCTCATGAAGACCATTCCAGTAAAGCAAGACCAAAACTCATCTCTGCAGAATAGAAGAAATTCATTTATCAGATTTACCAGGCATCAGAAATAACCAATTAACAACCAGCACCTCAGATTAGAGTCGTTATGAAGGCGTTACAGACATGAGTACACACAGACACATCTCGATATCAACTGTTCAAAGGAGATTATTGCATATTCTGGACGCCTTCAGTATTGTTTTACAGCATAGAACGAAATAAAAATCAGGAAAGACCATAGAATTAGAAGGTGTGTCCATACTTTTTGACTTAATATTAATAGT
The DNA here is from genome assembly GCA_013621035.1 of Clarias magur. Classification (NCBI taxonomy): domain Eukaryota; kingdom Metazoa; phylum Chordata; class Actinopteri; order Siluriformes; family Clariidae; genus Clarias; species Clarias magur. The sequence goes on along the minus strand of QNUK01000308.1, from coordinate 277,885 downwards.
AAGAGGATTTCCACACACACAAAACGGCTTAACCTGGCTAGGGAACATCAAGATTGGACTTCGGAGGGATGGAAAAAGGTCGTGTGGTCTGATGAGTCCAAATTGATCCTATTCCTGTGCAACAGGTGCATCAGGGTGAGAAGAGAAGAGCATGAAGGCATGCACTCATCATACCTAGTGGCCACTGTGTGTTATGATCTGGAGTTGCTTCAGTTGGTCAGGTCTGGGCTTAGCAACATTACTGTAAGTGGCAATAAAATGAAGTCAGCTTCCTTCAAGTCTAAACTGTACCTGATATGCCAGGAAGTTTTGTCTTGCAATTCTACCCTGGCATTGCACACACACAATAGTTCTGTCCAGATGGTAGGTAGAAAACATCACTATGAAACAAGACAATGAATTAAGCACTTTTGTTTAGGAAACAAAGTTTGACCTCAGAAGCCGGCATGCGGGCCATTCGCGGTGTGAAATGTGTGCGAGTGGGAGGAAATCAGCTTTAGTGCTTAAGAGTCACTGCTGAAACAGCAAACTGTGAGAACAGACATGATTAGGACTCCATTAGACGGGGCTTGTTTGCGGATGCTATGCTGCTCCGCCGCTCCAGCGCTGATTACAGCCCACTCCTTCAGCGGAGAGCAGGTGGCGGGGCACGCGTTGCTCTTTTCCTTTCAGCAAAGTTTAATGAAATGGAGCATGAAGCCCAACAACAGGTGTAGCATTGTTTTCTTTTATCCCCTTCACCTCTTTATAATGCCCAGTAATTATTCTCAAGAGCAATAATGTAAATAACTATGCTCCCACACACAAACACACATACACACAACAAAGGTCAAGTTTCTTCCTCTATACACAGCAGGTTTTTATATTTATTTAGATTAATATTTATTTAAATTAGGCTGTGCACAACTTTTCACGGGGTTTAACCTCCTCTCACACAGTCTCAGACCTGCTGTAAGACTTTAAGTCATAAGCATAAGCAGAGGATGCTTGTTACAGCAAATTCCAATATTCAGTACACTTAATCTTACGGTCATCATTCACTCCCATAGAGAGGACAAATCACATGGCCACATCCCAGAATCAAACATAAAACACACGAGCTTCACACATATTTCACGCTGTTAGATCATGTTTACTGATGTTAAAGTCATTTAGGTCAGATTTTTTATGTACCTAAACCTTCAGGTATGAGAAACACTCAACATTTCGCCAAGTTGTGTGCTTTCACATAATTAGGATGCGAGTCTGCAGTCTGGTTTCAGTTCAGTGCCACTCTAGCGAGGTTCAAATGCAGTAAAGAAGTGATTTGACCCTGAATCCCCCAAAAAAGTAAATACAACATGCCACACATTTCGGGTTGCAAGCAGCATTTTCTTTTGTACACAAGAGGGGCGTTCAAGTCAAAAAGGTCTTCTGAATGAAGACAGCACGGTGATGAGACTCTTTGCGTCAGTAAACCATTTGGATGTTTTAAACTAGAACATGCGTCTGTGAATGACGAGGTCCAGGTTAAGGCGGCTCTGAGATCGCTGCAGTCGCTCTCAGAACATGTTTGGGCCATTAAAGGAGTTCCTGGGAGGCCAGCGGTTCAGACATGAAGCAGGCAGTCTGATCATTATGGTGCATCAGTGTAACGGGATCATATAGAGAAACAAAGGTAGTGTACACACAGTAATAAATAAATAAACAAACAAATAAATAAATAAAAGTCCTGTTTTGACTCGAACGCAGCGAGTGTAAGCTTCTAAACTCTGCCGTGACGCTACAACAGTAAAACGTTAAAGAGATGAAAGTGTGGCACTACAGAAGTGCCATTCTGCTTATTTGGACAGACAACTCAAAAGAGAACATAAAGGATGGATGTGACAGAAAAATTATTAAAGTACTATTTATTTAGTGGCATGCTCTCTGCGCTCAGGTGATAACTACTGTACGATTTCTACACACACTTTGCAAATGCTTGTTTACATGCAGTATGAACCTAAAACAAACTAAACAGTGAGTAAAACGAACAATTTTGCTCTCATTCAGACTACATTACTGTGAAAGGACATTTGGGCTTGTTATATTAACATTAATGCACCCCTGACTTCCGTTACACATCCTGTATACCACTGTTTTATTACACGGCATAAAGAAATTCAGGCCTCAATATAATTGGTAGGAACAATGTTTCATACGATCCAGACCTAATCAACAGCGAACACAGTATTTTTTTTTGTTGGGCTCAAATTAAACTTAACGTTTCTAACTTTTTTGAGAGATGGTGAAATTGCGTCTGGTATGTTATTCTTGCACTTATCTTCTTCAGCCAGATGTAACAGCTCTGACCACCAACTGTATTGATCTGACATTTTCAGCAGATTGCGCTGTATAAATTGGACAGACTCAACATCAATTAACACCCGAAAGCCAGCATAATAACTAAGGAACTTCACAACATCCCCATGTGTATGAAGCACCGCGGTGCCAACTTACTCAAACTTAATTGACATTGGGATAATTAACCGGCTGATTGACTCAAGAAAGCTCTCATCCCATTCAGTGGGGATATAAGGGTACACACACACAGGCAGACAGCCAGATTTTTTTTTTTTTTTTTTGCTGAAGCATCAACTTCCTGTCTTTTCCGTCTCAAGCCTGCCTCTTTTACATTCTATACGACAAGTCTGTTCTCAATGCAAATGCCTAATTAATTATCCTATGATTTCTCATTAAAAGGCATGGCGGTGTAATGATCTGCCTGAGAGGAGAACCTTCAGGTGATGTCTCTTTTAGCATAAGACATAAAAGCAGGTGAGTTCAAGTGCTTCATGTTACGCAGTTAAAAGCCAACAGCCCCATCAAGGATTTTTTTCTCGCAATATTGCATTATGCCCTACCTTTTTTGTAAAGGATCAAACTACCTCTTGCTTTTTTAAATTATTATTATTATTAATGAAAGAGAATTGCCGCAGGTGCATCACGACATAAATACACTAACTTATCTGTAATCAGGCAGAGATGGCAATAAATAGTAGGTTAATTAGGACCGTATCCAAATTAGTGTCTTTGTCCCTAGGGCACGCTTTAACAAGTGTAATCACTGCAAATGTTTGCAGTGTGGCCCTTCTCATCCAGTCACACCTCGCTGCTTAGAGTCATCAGTAGCTTAGCCTGCTGCTTAACCGCTAATGTAGATTAAAGCAATAAACATGCAAGCAAGAGTGCTCTTATATACGGACTATCAAGAGCCGTATCGCCAGAACAGCAATATTAGCAATTCGACTGAAATCATTCAGATTAGAGATTCCAGGTTAACGGCCTACATGGACGCTGATCTGATAAGATTTAATCGGAGCATTTAATCAGAACATAACTTTTTTTTTTTTGTTTGTTTGTTTTTGACATGCACAAAGGGGTTCTCTGTGAGGCGTTTCATCTGCTGGAAATATAACAAGATTTTTAATGTTTTTTTTTTTTTTTTTTTTAATGGGGGGGTTGATTTTTCCATGAATAAAGATTTTCCGATAAATCTTTGTGTGTAAAATGACTAGTTATAAGAATTCAGTCTCGTCTATGATCGGTTTGATGTTTTATGTTGAGCCAATCAGCATCCCTTATCTCAACCGGCAGATGAAAGTCTGAAGTTAAAATTGTCGTTTTCCCTCCCCCTCACATAGTTTACCACACAGGAATGAAAGCAAAATTTCCCTCCCAGAGACTCGTGAAGTCACCTAATGTTAGCTGCAAATGGGGGCAAACATGCACAAAAAGAATATATGTAATTCAACGAGAGAGAGCGAGAGAGAGGGAGAATGTGTTTACACAGGTAATATTTACCTACTGAACTTATAACCAAAGGTCAATGCAGGTCAGATTGATCCGACATGATGCATTTTTAGTCTGATTGAGCTATTATTCTGATTATTAGTGGAACATTTGGGTCCATGTAAACATATCTTACGTGATACACATTAACATAAAACATCCGTAAGCACCAAGTGAAAGTTGTTTCAGAAATAATATGGGGAATTTAGATTATATATATATTATATATATATATATATTTTTTTTTTTTAACATAACGCACTGTATTACTAGAATTTAAATTTCATCTAGTAAACTTGGCCTCTTTGACCAGAACCAGCTGTTGAATAAAATGGCACACTGGGCCAGAAGAAACCATCTAAAGGAACCAAAAGGCACTAAAAATCTGTCTGAGCATTTATAATGTAAGAAATATTCAATGTAAAAAATCATGTAAAGCCTTATACAGTTATATCCATTGCCAAGAAACGAACAATAAGCAATGAGTCCTATACTGTCCTGAAGTATGATGAAAACTGTCAATATAAGAAGCACTCAACTGGGGGGGAGGGAATCTAATCATTCAACAAATCTATACACAAGGAACCGCCATCATACATCTTCTGGCAACGCTCTAGTTTCCTGAGGTATGAATAAACTGAAAAGCAAATATAGACACTGACCTTCACATCCGACACCTTCATCCGCGTTCCTTCCTTTCCTACAAAAATGTCGTCCACGTCCACAAGTATATGTCTCTCCAGGGACAGGCATAGTCTCTTTCCAGTTAGATAAGCGATAGAATCTACAAAAATCAACTTGTGCAGCCAGAACGAGAGGTTGTTGCCAAACAAAACTCTCTGGATTCCGTCATGAAGGCCGAGGTCCTGCACCACGGTGGCATGCAGGACTCGATGGGGACCGAGGTGAGCCAGGGCCTCTGATGACTTGGTGCTGGCTAACAGCACAGGTTCGTAGGTACTGTGATTGGACTGGAAAACGGTCCAGTCGTCGCCCGGTAGCGGACCTTGCTCCACTTCGTTGGGCTTCGTGACATAGAGCAGCGGTGCTGCAGGGTTGATTCTGTAGTCCCGCAGGCCCAGGTTCGAGTGCAGGAAGAGAGGAAAGCCCTTAAGCTGAGCGCTTAGCAGCGAGTTCTCGTTGGCTTTGAAGAACCCGATAATACCCACACCAAACTCTGAGCAATACTTGTCGAGGAGGTCTCGGTTCCATGCGTCCAAGTTGACGTATTTAAGCACGTTCTCATAAATGACTAAAGCGTAGCGGCCCCTATCACGTTCCATCAAAGTGGGCATGTCGCCCTTGCTTGGTGCGATCTCTGTGTGGTAACGGAAGCGACTGGACTCCAGGATGGCCACGATCTCTTGTCCCAGCTGGGAGTATATGCTCTCTATGAACACGAGCACGACGGGTTCTGTGCGAGAGTTGTCCACCGCTTTGACAGTCCGCTGGCGGCCAACGCTGGGTGGAAGGAAAAGCGGTACGTGCTGCAGACCATCCCCGGCTGCGGCCACTTCACCGCAGTCACTGAAAGGCAAAGGGGGTGCCTCCTTTATCTTGGGGCTGTTGCTGACATAGTAAGCCAAGAGCGCCATGGACAGCAGGCAAAAGATAATGAGCACCAGGATGAGGCGGTGGAGCTCCAGCTGCCTGATGCCCCGCAGGAGCTTCCACAGCCCCATCGCCACAGAGGGAGAGCAGGAGCCAGGAAGCAATCGGGGTGAGTCGACCTTCGCAGCCAGAAGAAGAGGGGATATGGGGGGAAAAGAGAAAGGAGGAGAAGGGTTGAGCAGCACACGATGGAACACACTTTGAGTAAAGAGGAGCCATTTACGCTAAGTCACCATGGCCCCCATAGCCAATGACTAGCCTCCCGCTGTAAACTCGTTCTCTGGCCACCTCAACTCGACGTGTTTGCTTCACGCTCGGCTTTCGTTACACCAGCACGTGCGCTCTCTATCCAACTCCGCGTGTCGGCTTCCTCCACAGCCTGATTTAAGACGATTGGGTTTCTTGCTCTTGCCTGTAACTCTCCTCAAAGGATCCGCTGTCTCTCACTTTTCTCCCTCATGCCTTCATTCTGCCACGAGCATGTACGATTCGATGCGACACGGCCTTCTTTATTGCCGGTAACGGAGAAGTGTGGCTGACACGTTTACAGCTCCCAGCAGAGGCTGCTCTGAGGATGACCACGGCAGGGGCAGGATGGTGAACAGCACCCCCTGCAGAAACCCAGCCTGGCCATGCTTGGAAATAGTAAATCCTGTTGGGAAGAGAAAGCGAGACAATAGTGAGCCGAACGACATAAACGTGCAGTTCAGGTTTTGCAAATCACAAACCGTGTCCTAAAATTGCTAAAGTGAAATCTTTTAGCAAGGATTTCATTAACATCGGCAAGTCACTCATTATGTATGTGCAAGGCATAAAATTATAAAGTGCCCAGTCTAAAGAGAAAACTTGTATGTGCGTCACTGTTTGCAATTTCCAAAAAAACAAAAACATGTTTCGCCTTTAACAATTAAAAAATAATAATTAACAGGATCAGGATTGATATGATGTTTTGCAAGTGTGTGGACTGATGAGCATGCTTAAATGAGACATAGGAAAAATTCAAAGCGCTACTTCTGATCACCTGATTCTAGATTCTTCCATGTAGCCACGTGAATTTTCCATTAGCGCCCCTCCTGATGCCCACCACTGCACTCTCAGTGGGTCAAGAGCTTTCTCATGACTCCCAAAATAGCTCACCATAACCTCAGTCAGCTGCCACCCTCCCTCTACAAAGATAGCATTACAGGTAGGAGAGGAAAACTCTGACCTTAGTAATGGCCGAATGACGGCACCCTATTGGCCGACGTGAGCTGCTACCAGGTTTTTGTTTATACACAGGACCGGGGCTGGGCGGTAACCCAACGCCGATAGAGGCGCAAGCCACAAGTCCTGACGGTGATCTGGGAAATATTTCTAGCGAACGACTGCTGTAGAATGGAAGCAAGCTGCGCTAAGCAAATGACAGTCACGAGAGGTCAAGCAGGCAAGTCCATCGGTGAAGTTTATAGCCACCTCGATGTCTTTGACATGATCAATGCCAGCAATTCTTCCGCTGTAAATCAGCTCTAGCACTTAAAGGATCAGCTTTCTCACCAATTAACAAATGCAGCAAGACCTCTGACCGAAATCACCTTGTTAAGGACAAAAAAAAGAAAAAGAAAGTGCAATAATATGTGGGGGGAAAAAATCCACAAGGTCAAAAGCAGATGCAATCTCTTTGCATATCCACTCACAGAAGGAGAGTAATATTGATGTTACCTGACAGTGCAATGGGGGTAAGAGAGGGGAGGAGGCTTCTAGAGGAGCTAATTTATCAAATGGATGGCCCATCCCAGTGAAGAGAGCATCCTGAAACTAGAACCAGGCCTATTATTAGCCTGAGCTCACCTCACCGACTACTTCCCAGTACTTTAAGGGCACAAACACATGACTTAATGATGAGAGGAGGCAAAAAAAATTCATTCAGACCCAAGGGTCAGTCCGCTATTATTACCACAGTCAGAGTTCACCTCATATTTGATTATGATTGCATTCTGATGTTGACCGTAAGCAGGCTTTAAAGATGTTAGACGACTTACTTCGGGTTTCAAAGCTTCAAAATTAATCTTTCCCTCCCGCTGTTAGAGTCTGTACTCTGCCGTTCATTCACACGAACCTGGCCTTTATGCTTAGCCCTGAGCTTTAATCTCAATTAGAAAGCTTTTAATTTCAAAGCTACTACTTCTCTAATGATATAATATAGCATCCGGCCAGCGGCAAGCTCATCCTGATTTATTTTCGATATGAACCAGAGCAGGAAATGATCAGTAGGCTATGCATATCTTCTGCTTATTAAGCAGCGGCTCCTGGTAAACAGATACTTGTAGCGTTGCTGTGCGCATGAAGAAGAGCGGAAATTAGACGGAGAGCGAAGAAGGAGCAGGGAAAAACAACAAACAAAGAATGAGAATGCAGGCGGTTGTGTGTGTGTGTGTATGATCTGATATGACGGGTAGAAGAGAAAAACAAAATCTCACCCGAGTCCAAGAGTCTTATCCAGTCAGTCTGTAAATAAAGAAAAGGGGAAAAAATAATAACTTAGAGGAGATAGGAGTGAATACCATATATAGAGATTTGAAGTCACAGCAATAGAAAACTCAACAAGACATAGTTTTCCTGGAGGACATGTGACCACACGGCACCGCGTCTCCCACCGGTCTAAATAAGAGACGGAGCAATTAGAGGGAGGGTTTATGGGACTGATACAGAGGCCAAAGTTACACTCTGTGCTTTGGAGTACTGAGGCAAGGTGATGGATTCCACTCTCATTCATCACTTCATAACTGCCTACAGAGCCAATCAGGTAGCCTTCCTGTCTACATGCTTCTCCACTTTTAGTCCCTGAACGGAGTCAGATGCTGCTTCCTTTATGTCATGTTCACTCCCTTTGCACAATGCAAGACAAAGCCTATACTTCCTGTAATCAATAAACTATCAGCCTCCCTTCATTTCCTTCTGATTGCCTGCCTCGAGCAGCTAGACACAACCACCCTCATGGAAACTCCCGTGTCTCACATGTGAGAAAATGAAGGAAACGAACATCAGCAGGAACATTTGTTAGAGAAACACAGAGGAAACGGGACGTTTCCCCTCAGCGGCGTGTGACACTCAATTCCTCAGATATATAGCGGATCTAATGATTAAAGGCAGAGAGACAGACACACGAGCGCGAGTGCGCCTTACAAATGCGCGATCGAATCGATGCATCACCTGTAGCAGATTCAGGTCCCTGACCACAGGGAGACTCGGCTAAGCTGCAGACCAACGTAAAAACGTCCTCGTGTGCCAAGCACATGTAATTTCGCATTACTCATGCCACCTCTCACCTCCAGCCCAGGCCAGTACGGCAAAAGTCATGGGACGCGTGTCATCTCACATGGTACATGCTCCAGTTACGAGAACTGAACAGAGCTATGGCGACAAATGAGCTGTGAGGAATATTCAACAGGACAAAAACCTGACCAGAGTAATGTTTAGTGACTCAATAGGGATAGTTAAAATAAATAAATGTATATTTGTACTTCTATTTATTTATATATTATAAAATACTGCACATGCAGTCGACCCCCGCAAAAGTTGCGCTTCAGAGCTCGCAGCCTCAGTCATTCGTGGATTTTTCCTTAGATCCTAACTAATAATTATTCATGGAAACCCCCGCAATTTGGCGGAAACCGCAAATATCGTCCGCAATTTTTTATGCCTTTTTTTTCGTGCCAATATATAATTGTTTATGCATTTTAATGCTAAACTATTAAGATGTAAGGACTTATTTTGTAACATACATTAACATAAATTAAGCTAAACTTCCATATAAAATATAATACTGTATGAATTTTTTTGTCTTGTAGAGAGAATACAAAGCAACCGTAGAGGAAAAAACACGACTTGGGATGGTGAATTATTACTGTCCATACCAAAGAAAACGCACTTACATGAATTACAGGACATACTGTATAGTTGTAACATTGGTATTTTACATTCTAGCACTGTGGGAGACAGTAGAGTACAGTACTGTACAGTATATAGGTTTACATTCTTTACTTTTTTTGAAATGAAACTAAAGTGCTTTGGGGAGCATATGGGGGTTAAACAAGAAAAATAAGGATTTATTTTATTTTATTTAAATTTTTTTTTACCACATCCAAAATTAAAGTTTTTTCACAATTCGCGGGTGCTCTAGGACCATAACCCCGCCGCAAAATTCGGGTGGGTTTTGACTGCATATAAAATTATGTGTTACAGGTAGATCTTCCAGGAGGTTATATTTAACAGCAGAGCATCTGTGTATACCGAGTGCAGAAAATACTGTGAGGGTGGATTTAATTTAACATAACAGCATTTTTTTTTTTAAACTCCAGGCATGTGGTTGACATGTAAGGTGATACCAGACTGACTGTGACAAACAACGTCTTCAGAGCTGTTATGATGCAGAAAAACATCCTTAGTATTCATTATTGTGCAATTAGTTTCACAGTCTACAATCAGCAAGCTGTTTTTTTTTACTCCACACTGCAAAATAAATAAATAAATAAATGAATGAAAAATAAAACAAATCTTAGTGAAATATTCTTGAATCTATCCATAGTTTCATAAAATAAGGTTTGCAACAAACAAAATATAAGATTATTAAGCTTATTTCTAGTCAAATATCACAAAACTAAAAAAAAAAATATATATATATATATATATATATATATATATATATATATACACAATTTTGCTAGTTTTTATGAATTTATTTCTTGAAAGAAGCAAAATTTGGCTAGATTCAAGAATATTTCACTTGCTAAGATAATGAAAGAGAGCGAACGAGAGTTCCTGGACTGTTTAATCTGTTTAAAAAAATTAAACAATTTAAACTTCAAAGCAGTAAAATGACATATCCTTGACTAAGGGTGTTTTCACACCTGTGGTTCTGTTCATTTGGTCCGGACCAAGTGCAACAACAGATACATTGCAGCGTTTTTCTGCCGTTTTGGTTCCTTTTCACACCATACTGATTGCTTTGGTCTGAACCAGTTCGAACCAAAATGCAGCCACGTGATAACATTCACATCACTCGTTGGCCACATGTGTCACTGAACGCATTTCCTAATCTGCTTTTCGATTGGTCAGAATTGACGTGCGGGTAATTTGCAAAGGGACTCCCGGAAGTAAACAAAGACAGGAGGAAAAGCCGGCAGACAACATGCCGCACTTTAGTATGGAGAGACGACTTCGAGTCTAATTACAACCTTGGTCGTTGTGTGCTATATTTTTGGTATACATCAATACAAAAAGCATACAATTTGAGAATGAAGTGCGGATGCGGCTGGAAAACAATGTTTTAATGCACTACAAACAGCAAAGGCGCATTGCAGGTCACTTCAGGAGGAGGCGTGCATTAATTTTGCAAAACTGTGACATGGTCATCTTTCGGAAATATCACCAACGATCCATCAGGTAATATTACGACAATGAAACAAGTCCACGTTTGTCCGCGAGCTGCCATGTTGCTTAAGCGCTAAGTGACCTGTCAACAAATACTAGTCTTCATCCCACAATGCACAACGCAGCTGACTACGGCAGCTCGATTCGTCCAAAAATGTGCAGTACGTTCTGCAGTTGGGTCTGTTCAAGTTCGGAATGTGTTCTCACCACAAACGAACCGCTCCAGTGTTTGTTTGAAAGCGTACCGAGACCACCTCTCCGAGGAGGTCTCGGTACGCTTGTTTGGTCCGATTTTGGTCCGAACTAGAGTGCGATCGCTGCATTCACACCTGCCCAAACGAACCGCACCAAGAGGGAAAACGAACTCTAGTGCGATTCAACCGTACTAAATAAGGCAGGTGTGAAAGCACCCTAAGAGAAGATTAACTGCTGTACTAACTGCTAAGTCGATGGTATAAGCAGAGTAACGCACTGCAGTGTGTTTCCTTTAATGCTGTGCGATTCCTTACTTAATCAATTCTTACCTAATAAATTAGGGTACAACTCCAGCAGGCACCAAAAAAAAAAAAAATGTAACAGCTAATGTAAAATGAGTACCAGCTAATGTAAAAGATTTAAGAATCAGTCTCTGATGCACTCCACAGTGTTTACTTTATAGAGCGGAGCAGGGTGAAAGCCTCTTCTGCGTGACGGTCACATTAAATATTGAGAAATGTGATATTTGCTCTTAATGATTCTAGATAGAAAAAGCTTGAATAGAATGAGGTACAGTTGAAAGGCAGGAGCAATCGCAGCGTTGTCACGGTTACAGCAGCGTGTACAGCATATGGACCCCTTTTTCATTTCAGCACAAAGGGCACATCGACCAGCGAATTCAGGAGGGGGGGGGGGGACAGGATGTGACAAGGCACCATGAGTCACTGTATTCTATAGCAGCATATTTGGTCACACCGATAACTCGCATAGAAGCGGTGATAAAGAGACACCTGATGCCACAGGTGTGAGTAGCACTAGAGGTCGGGGTTCCCGCACAGACATAATGTGTCATCATACAGCTTACCCTGAGATGTATTCCAGGCAGAGAAACCTCACTAATTGCACTGTGAAATAAAAACAACAACGGCTGCTGTTGTTAATTAAAAAAAAAAAAAAAAAAAAAAATTTTTTTTTTAAGTTCTACAGGGTTCAACACAAATACAAGAACCCTGATTTTAATTGCTTCACAGACATTGAGAATTAGACTAAGCTTCTAAAAAACATTTTAGTTTGCATGCAAAATAAAAATTTTGGGTCTGTGTCAAGCTAAGGCGCAGGAGTTGTTTCCTTCACAAACTGTAAAGAGTAACTGAAAAGGAAGGGGGAAAAAAAAAAAAAAAACTGACGAACAATTCTCATCTGCACCCTGGAGTCAAGCGAACAGCGGAGTGCTGATCACAAAAATTCCACAAGGCCCCCCTCTTCACCCTACCGTTCACCACCCACACACACACCATGCTAAACAGACTCTCCTCACTCCACTGAGCAGCAAGAAAACAAACAAATCCAGAGATAAAGATAACTCCCAATCAGAATCCAACCAGAGGCACAATAACTCTGACTTTCTCAACTACTATTACTAAGGCTTTTAAAAACTCTCAATATATGGTTATGAAGGAAGCATTTCCAGCTGCAGTAGGTGGTTGAAGAACCATAAAAGCACTCTCAGATATTACTGTCAGGTATTCATGTTCTACAGGTAGATAAAGAGTCACCTAAGTGCTTTTCCTCAGAGTTTATAAGATAAAGAATGATTCTAATGAGGTATGGACGCTGAGCGAGGGTAGAGAATCGTTTTTAGAAGTTACTGCAAGAACGTAAAAAGTTTTATTCCCTTTAACAAGCAGTGCGACATTCACTAGCTAAAGAGGCTGAATATTGATGCTAACTGAGACAATTAGAGCACAAGTCTAATAGAGAAAAAAGCAGTAGGTCTCTATAACCGAGACTATTAAAATATAAGAAAAAAGAAGCTATATTTTATAAATGTTTTTCTGCATGAAGGCAGAATTCAAACAGTTTGTGCATTCATACCAGGGTTTGACAGAAAAGTGAAAAAAAAAGAACGAAAACCTTTAAGGCCAGACAGTATACTCTCAGCGGTTTTAACCTGACCCTTATAAAAAAGCTCCGATCACAGGCTTGTACCACAGTGTGTTGGTCCATGTGCGTGCCATGGTGAGCAAAAACCAGTTGAATGTCATCTCTGCATGAAGATCATTCCTCGATACCAGTGTGGAACAACAATCTGCAGGTAATGTCTCCAACACCATGTCACAAAGAATCGAGGTCATTTTGAGAGCAACGGGAGGTCCTAGTCGTGGTGTTCCACATAAAGTGGCCAATCACACTATCCATAGAGTAAAAATCTAAGGACGGATTTTATTACTGCTGAATGAAGCCATAAAAAGAACAAGTTGGTATAAAAAAAGAGAAGAAAAAAAATTTAAGCTACTCTACATTCAGGAGGTTAACTTCTCATTAAACCTGAATCAATGGTTAATCAGTGAAACTGGCACTTCATTAAGAGCACAACCGCCTGGGTGGGAGTGTAACCGCTCACCTGGTACACGAGCAGAGGGGGCATGATCGACATAACCGAGCACGACGTCAAAATTCAAGTGAAATGGGCAAAAAAGAAAAAAAAGTTTAAAAAGTTGTCTAACTGTAGAGGAATAGCACAGTGCAGGAGTGAAGGAAAAGGGTCAGAAGTATGTTTTGTGAGAGAAAGGCAAACAGGGATATACCAGCACCGCGCATCTGGGAGGGAAGGAAGAAAGAAAAAAAGAAAGATTATAAAAAAGCTTATGAAGGAAAGGGCGAGGCTTGAAGAGTTTGTCCAAAAGTTGGAGTTGTTTCTGACATGAGGGTAAGCCTCTCATTCCACACTATGGTGTCTGTTTAGACAATAAACCAACAGCATCTGCAGCAGGCCACCCACTGTGTGTGTGTGCGCGAGAGAAAGTTTAAAATAGCTGAGAGCATGATTTCTGACCACCTGTCTGGTTTCTTTCAGCGACCTCACTAATATCATAACCTGTAGTGTAGTGTGCAAATAAGACCTCCGGCACTTAGAAGCTCAAAGACCTATATATGTAACTCCACTGCAGATGTTAATGAGATGAGCTTGAGCACAAGAGCCTCCATTAATGCACTACCTGAACAGAGAGATAACCCAGAGTAAGGGGATGAATTACTGCACATTACCATAAAAAAAAAATGTAAAAAAAGGAAGCGGAGGAGGCGGTCAGTGTTGGTAATGTAGTGCTGTTACCTCTGGCACTGGCAGCCACTAATGATCTAACATTGAGCTCAAAGAGGGAAGCACATCTGCAAGGTCTGCCAGGAACCTTGGGCTATTGATTGACAGGGAAGCTGACCTTCGCAGACCAGACTGCCAGTCAAACAGCCATAGAGTCTCAAGGCTGTTCCATCTTCCTTTCCGAAAATAAATAAATAAATAATTTTTTAAAAACGAGTGGCAAATGGCCAGTAGCAGCTCGGGGTTGGCGGGAGCTTTGAGTAACTTTTCATAAACGCTCAAACTTTTAAATCGAGTAGCTTGTAAGGATTTGCGTTCTAACTGACAACACAACAACGGATGCTTACAATTCTATCCACACTCTGACGCTTTTTTGAACAATGAAAATAATTAATATAGCAGTAATCTAGCTCTTTCCCCCACCCACTAGGTGGGTGTGGCTAATTTTAACAGAGCCAATCGACATGAGAGTGTTAAAAGCAAAACAGAAAAACAAAAGTGCAACACAGCATGGCATACTCTAATAAAAGGAAAAGTCTATGAAAACTGAAACTTCAAAGATGAATGGACAGATCTATATATATATATATATATATATATATATATATATATATATATATATATATATATATCAGACACACACAAACATGGGTGATTAGCTTTTCTAGAAGAGTGAAGAGCAAACATTTCCACATCAATCCGAGGTGAGGGCGCTGATAAGGCTACTGGAGTCAAAATGCACATACATTGAACATCAAATTACTGCTGAAGGAACCCCTATGAAATCATACTATATTATTTAAACTCCTAAAAAATGAGCGAGTTTTTTTACTTCAAGAGTAATATGCAACTAACTAAATGCATTATTAGCACGACGCGTCCGATCAGTCACGGACAGCGCAATCCTACTGTATACTGCCTCCCTTAAAATTAACTAACCAACCAAGCAAACAAACATGCACTGTCATCAATTACTGCTTACTTTCTCCCCAACCCCACTTGTAATAGACAACCTGCAAATAGCTGAGAACCAACTGCTTCTCCCAGGGGGGAAGAAAAAACAAAAGCAAAAAACTTTCAGGCTTTCAAAAGTTTTGAAAACTTTTGGTTGTTTCTCATGAAGCATAAATCCGTCTTTACCTGGGGCTCATTTCTTAGCCCAGTAACCCTCGTCATCCATTAACTTGACTACTAAGGCCTCCCAGCATGCACTGTTCACGTGCTAAAAACAGTCAGGAACGCATCACTGCACCTGATCTTTAACCAGCTTAAACCTACACATACGTCCCTTTCCATTAGCTCCTAAACCCTCAGGTTCAACGCCATAATGTATCTTTTTAGAACCATCACTGTAACAACATCCCCAAATAAAGTGATTCATTGTGGAGCCTCAAGTCAAGAGCTGCCTTTATTACAAGGGGCGGGGTCAAGTCAAACCAGGTGAAGAAATTTCTTGTGAATGAAGGGTACAACCTTAACATGCACATTACAGGAATTCAACCGGGAGTAATTTATTGCCATGTCCCATACAGTCCTGACCCTTCATTTAACTCCTCCTCAGTCCTTAAAAACTGTTAAGCATGAACTAGAACAAAACGAGTGAGCTTTCCTGTAACCTTACAGAAAATCTTACAGCGTACTAACAGTGCCCTCCATAATTACTGGCACCCCTGGTTAAGATGTGTTAAAAGCCTTAAAATAAATTCAGCTTTTATTGCAGTAGCATATCGTCACAGTGGAAATTGTAGAAAAAATATAACATGAATATAAAGTGAATTTTAAGGGGAAATAAAAATCTCTGACTAACAAATACCACAATTATTGGCACCCCTAACTATTCCTAGAAAATAAATTTAATTGAAGTATTTCTGTCATTTCTACAGTAGTTTACAAAGTTTATCAGAGTATCTAGGAACATTTAATTAGTAATTTATCACTTCCTGCTTCCCTGGGGTATAAATATGACATGACAGAGGCCATTTCTTTTATCTACTCTTCAACATGGGAAAGACAAAGGAACACACCATTCAAGTAAGGCAGATGTGTGTCGCCCTTTACAAGTCAGGCAATGGGTACAAGAAAATAGCCACCCGCCTGAACCTGCACATATCTACTGTGAGAGGAATCATTAAGAAGTTTTTAAAAAGTGGAACAGTAGTAAACAAACCTGGACGAGGACGCAAGTTTATTTTGCCTCCACTCACAGTGAGGAGGATGGTAAGAGAAAAAAAAAAATTCTCCAAAGCTCACTGTTAAAAAACAGCAACAAATAATAGCATCTTGGGGTCACAAAGGCTTTAAAACAACCATCAGACACTATCTACATGCCAACAAGCTCTTTGGGAGGCATGCAAGGAAAAAAACCTTTTCTCAGTCACAATCATAAACGCAAACGTTTGGAGTTTGCTAAGTTTACTGGGGCTTACTGGGGCTTCAACTTGGACCGTGTTTCTTTGGTCAGATGAGACCAAGATAGAGTTTTTTGGCAACAAACATTCAAGTGGGACACAAAAGATGAGTATGCAGAAAAGCATCTCATGCCCACTGTGAAGTATGGAGGAGGATCGGTGATGCTGTGCGGCTGTTTCTCTTCCAGAGGCCCTGGGAACCGTGTTTGGGTGCATGGCATCATGAAAGCTTTGAAATACCAGGACATTTTAAAGCAAAATCTGGTGGCCTCTGCCCGAAAGCTGAAGACGGGTCGTCACTGGGACTTTCAGCAAGATAAAGACCCAAAACATGTGGCCAAATCTACACAGAAGTGGTTCACCACACACAGAATCAAGCTCCTCCCATGGCCCTCTCAGTCCCCAGACCACAAACGCATTGAAAACCTGTGGAGTGAGCTGAAGAGGAGAGTGCAGAGGAGAGGAGTCAGGTCACTGGATGATTTAGAGACCTTGTGCAAAGAGGAATTGTCAAAGATCCCTCTTTCTGTGTTCTCTAATCTTGTGAAACATTATAGGAGAAGATTAGGTGCTGTTTTGTTGGCAAAAGGGGGTTGTACAAAGTATTAAACATCAGGGGTGCTAATTGTGGCACCCATGATTTGATGTAAAATAATTATTTCTTAATGTGGGATTTTTTTAAATAAATGCACTTGAATTAAAGGTTGGAATTTCCTCTTTTTTCCATTGTAGTCCTAATGTTACTTAGAACAAAACAGAATTTTTTTTAGAAGCTAAAGAACACATTTTAACCAGGGGTGCCAATAATTATGAAGAGCACCGTAGCTTAGCAAGTTTGTGGTCTCCTGACCATCACACGCCCATGTGTGTTTGTTGCACATTCCATTCTAGATGTAGTCTCTCTCTCTGTCTTTGTTGTTAATAACCTCCACTCTTCTAGAAAAGCTTTGGGGATTTGTGCTCATTCAGCCACGACAGCATTAGTGAGATCAGGGACTGATGTGGGCGAGGACGCCTGGGGCATAGCCAGAGCTCTAGTTTATCCCAAAGGTGCTCAGGAGTTGAGGTCAGAGCTCTCTTTCTTCCATTCGAACTTTGTGCATAGAGGTATTGTCATATATGCAACCCCTCCACTCTGTGCGCTGGACAGCTTGCATCTCGGTAATGTTATATATGTGACTACAGTTGCAATTCGCAAACCTATAAATGTAATTGAGCTGTAAAGTGGGTGTGTCCGCACATTACATTTAATATTTGCAAAAAAAAAAAATAATAAATTTTGGTAATAGGGTAATAGAACACATCAGATTGTTTTTTGGGATTTTTTTGCCTGTTTGCTTGTGCACACATCACGTAAAAAAAAATTGAGCTTGAGGTAACATGTACGCTTTGTTTTATGACAATCGGCCCACAGGTAGAGAGGATATACTACTTTTAAATTAAAATGGAAAACTCCTTACATCATTTAAAACAAACAAACCAAAAAAATAAACAAATCGACCTTGGAAAAATTATTTTATCTCAAAATTCAACAGATGGAGCTGTACAATTTTTTAATACACGTGTGCAATTGAAATCTACTTAATAAACGCGATCTCACGCCTTCATTCTGCGCACTTCAAAGTAACATGTAAAAATGTTACTTCATTCCAAAATTCAACAGATGGCTTTGTATATTTTTTAAAACATGCTTATGAGTATGCATTTACATTCCCTGAGAACAAAGTCACGGGCACATCTACAGTAGTTATTAAAATTTTTGCGGAAATGTCAAGAACGACCCTCTTGCCTGCCTTCCTACAGTACTTCATCAGATTTGCAGTACAGAAGATGAGATTGTTACATGCTGTGCCGCACACTGAGATTTCAGACAGTGTTGATGTGACATTTCTTAAATCAGTTAAGATGTCACATTTCTTAAAACACCTTTCCTGTTACACTCAACTTCCAGGATCATAAAACTGTATGACTGCTGATCAATCCCTGCTCTCTGATATCACCCAAACAAAGATGGGTTCCCACTGTTGAGTCTCTCAAACCTCTCAAGGTTTCCTCTTATTGCCATCTCTGAGTTTCTCTGATCATTATGATTTGTACACATTTCCTTACTCTATCCAAACTCATTTCCTTATTTTCCTTTCGATTCTGTAAAGCTGCTTTGCGACAGTGACCACTGTTACAGGTGCTACATAAATAAAAGTGAATCAAATTGCAAAAAGTGATCCACGTCCATGTTCAGGTACAAACTGGCTTTTGTATTTGATTCGAACCGTAACCAAGTATGGTGTACTGTGCTCTCAAGACCATCTTATTAAGTGGACCCGAGCACAGTATGCTGGTCTGTGCATGAAGCGTTCACATTACTCAACCGTAGCGGACTTTAGTCGAGTGCACTCGGATTCGTGTCTGCATCCACAGCGTGAAAGCACTCTTAGCTCGAGTGAAGCGAATTGTAATTCTACAACACGTGTTGTGTTGTCCACATGGAAATTATTTTTTATTCCAACTACAATGAAAGTTACAGTATGCTCAAGATTTGTGCTGCATGATTCTGTATTTTGCTCAGGTCAGTATTCCCACCTCCCTATGCACTGATTACTTGTATAAAAATGTTCATACAAGCAAATTTATTGAAGTTGTAAAAAAAAAAAAAAGTTCTTACTGAATACTTTGGGTGATGAGTGTAGTGGAGCAGGCAGTGCACTGCATCAGCAGGAAATATGAACTAACTGGAGCATGTAGCATTTATACTGATTTATATTAGGAAAAACAAGCTTTGCTTTTTTTCTCCTGGAAACCACTATACCAGGAGTAGTCTACTATAATTAGTCTACTTTTTAAAAAATGTAAAAAAATAAATAATAATCTGACAGTCACAGAGACCTCTTGTTCCAGGTGTCTAGACCAGCCATTTTTCCACCTTTGAAATGCTATTCTTTATAGTTATTTTGCTGATATATACACAAAAAATAAACCCAAATATATATATATATATATATATATATATATATATATATATATATATATATATATGTATTTTTTTACTAAACCCTAGAAGCCATGTAAGCACTGTACTTATAGTGAGTGTTAAGCGTAAGGTGCTGTATACATGTTTGCCAAGAGCACATCTCGGTGAAGAGAGTGGACAGCATGAACAAAAAGCAGTGAACTGAAAGGACAAAAAAAGTCCATCAGGCTGAACATGACCTCCTGCCAGCCTCCTCAGCCTCAAGACAGCAGTCACACTGACCCTGTACCCTCGCCGTAACTTGAATTACTATTCCCTGCAGACTAAGGGTCGACAAGATCACAGACACATACAGCCACTGATTTATCCAGTCCTGAATTGAAGGACATCATTTCATATTTCAAAGCCTTCACCTTCTTCTTTTTTTCTTTCGCTGGCATGCTGTGTGACCATAAAGAGTTATATAAATGCATATATGCGCTGCCAATTTCGTGCGGCTAAACCGCTCACGATTCCACCCACTGATGCCGGATGTTGAGTTTGGCAAAACGTCAAAGAATGTGGGAAAATACAATCAGATACCGAGATGTCTGTAGCATGCTGAGAACTATTTTTTTTTTTTAATCAGTTTCATAACCGCCGTGAGGTTAATGAACTGATCTGACTTTTGCCTCAGATTAATATTTTTTTTCTCCCATTTCTGAAGAGCCTTAAGGAAAGGCCTGTGTGCTACAGTGAAAGAATAACTGTGCCACTGAGTTTCTAACCAACCTGACTTTTGACTGACTAAATTGCCTCGTTTTACTTTTGTTTCAAGTGCCCAGTATAGGAGGTGCATCTCTCGTGACAGGCGTGCATTCACACAGGTGTTCTCTCTCTTGGACTCACACACACACACACACACACACACACACACACACTAAAGCCACAGATGAATCACACTCACTGTGACTGCCTGGATGACGCCTGTACCATCTCCACATGATGGTAAATCGCCAAATGTGACTCCTCCACAACAACTGCCATAGTCTCAAATACACACATTGATGACCAAGCTGAACCCTTATAATAAGTAAGAGAAATGAAAACTTGTTCTGGAGAGAAACTTGTGCGCCCGTCAGTCAGTGCTTCAGTCAGTCAATCAGATCGTCAGTGCTTCAGTCAGTCACTCAGGCCGTTCGTCAGTGCGACAGGCAGTCATTCATTCAGGCCGTCGGTCATTTAGTCAGATTGTCGGTCATTTAGTCAGTCAGGTTGTCGGTCTGTCAGTGCGGCAGTCGGTCAGTCGCTCATGTCGTCGGTCAATGTGGCAGGCAGTGCGTCAGTCTGTCCGTCAGGTCGTCAGTGCTTCAGTCATTCAGTCAGGTCATCGGTCAGTCAGGTTGTCAGGTCATCGGTCAGTCTCTCAGGTCACTGTGTCACACACACTCCTTAACCATCATAATCCAGATCAAGAGTGCTCAATACTGAGACTTCGCTACTGAGAACTGCATTTGATCATGAATGATTATGAATGTAGATAGTGAATGTGTGAACGAGCATGTGGTGTGTAGGGTTGGATACCGAAAACCGGTGCTAATACGGTATGTACCGGACCGAAACAGAACACGAATTTCGGTGCCACTTAAATGCCTGAACTGTGGATTAATATATTTGTTCTCTGGGGTTATGATGACACAGTTGCAATAAGCATTAAATTCATCAACACACATGATCGCTAGTAAAAATTTAAATACCGCATTCATGGGGTCTCAGAAATGATCGGGAAAATAAATTATTTCCTTAATTAGAAAAATCTTGAGGACTTCGGAAAGCTTTGATAATACAAATCCAAAATATTGTTGCAGTAATGTTACTGTCCATTGTATTTTTGTAGATTAAAAGTTTTAGATAAAAAAATTGAAAGCACAAATCATCGGGAAATGAGACCATCCGAGATGCGCGTGAATGCAGCAGGTGATCTACCGCTATCTTAACTTGCATGAGTCTTCTAGGTTTATTTTAGTCACTAATGATGAGAATAATTAGTAAAATTGCTAAATTAACTTTCGTTAAAATGCCTAAAACTAAACGGTCAAAAGTGTATCTATATTTCACAAGAAAGGATTCCAACACCGCGACGTGCAGTAAATGTTTTACAGCAGTCGCATGTAAAGGGGGAAACACGTCAAATCTAATGAAACATTTGAGGGCACACGGAATAAAGTTAAAAGCAGGGGGATGCACCGTGTTTGACAGCTTACGGACAACAGCTGGCACTATTGGTGTGGATGACCCCAGCCCCAGTCATACCAACCGTAGCAAAAAGGAGTCCACCGATTATGATGACGGCAGCAGCCTTTCCGCAGGTTAGTAGTAGGCTAATGTAATGTTAATTACAAAGTGCAAAAACAAAATGCTAAGAAATGGTCCACCGATTTCTAAAATACTAATGTAACATGGATTCCGTTTATAAAAGCTAGTACTTAAACTTTTAATATATTGTTCAACTTTAAGCATTTAATTTTTTGTTCAATAAAAATGTATTCTTGAGTCATCCACCATCATTTTGCGAATTTTGCAAAGTATCGGTTCAGGCACCGTTTTGGCACCAGTACCGGTTTAAAAAGTATCGATTTGGCACCGGTATCGAAAGAAACCCAAGCGATACACAGCCCTAGTGGTGTTACTGTAAAAAAAAATCTTACAATTATTTGCCCACAAAACAACCCAAGTTGTTAAATGAAAATAGCGCCCCCTTTTTCTTACCAATTAAATCTGAGCATTCAACCACACACTATATCCATGTACTATATATATAACATGGTGTTCTGAAATATTCCATCCTTTCACATTTATCAATAAGACTTAATAATCTATAAAAGCCACAAGACACTGTTAAAGTCTCCACAGTGCTGTCAGCTTGGTGCTCATTATTCCCCTCTACTACTGTACTACACCATGTACTGTATGTGACAGAAAAGACAGAAAGCTGTAACGAACCAAAATACAGAGAGTTGGCAGCACATCTTGTATTACCCTGTAACTAGGGTCAATCTGTACGAGTGCATGAGTCTTCTGGGTTTATTTTAGTCACTAATGATGAGAATAATTAGTAAAATAGTTTAAAATTAGTTGAAAATGTAAAATATTATATTTAAATTAAAGCCAGATAAGTTTAACTTGACATGAACGCTGCTATGTGTCGAACAGTTGAGTTCAAGGCACAACAAATTGGTTTTAAAGGGTGCTGGGTGCACACAATCAGGGGTAGGTATGGACATGCTGTAACTTTTGTCAATACAACGAGGAAGGTAAAAAATATAAATAAAAAAATAAATAAAATAAAACATTCCGTGGATGAATTTTACATGGTTCTACACTAAAGCACAAGTAAGGTACTGAGTAAGGTGTAAAGAAAGGACCTACTTAAATAACCGCTTGAGAATCGTGAATGCCTGAATTTGTTATGCACAACATCCATACTGTATGTAGTCATGGAGAAAATCCAACACGCTGTGCCAGGTAGTGCGAGATGCAGAGAGCAGGACATGTTGGAGTCTGTGGTGGAAATTATGACCAGAACAATAACTTCACTGTCTAATACAGGACACTTGATCAATAAGGAATATTTAATTATCCATTTCCACAGTCTTTAATGACAATGGGCACAACTTGGATATCTAAGGTTTGCCGATGAAGCTCTTTTTA
Organism: Clarias magur; assembly: GCA_013621035.1. NCBI lineage: Eukaryota > Metazoa > Chordata > Actinopteri > Siluriformes > Clariidae > Clarias > Clarias magur. Next base: position 254,691 of record QNUK01000308.1, on the reverse strand, counting down.
CATCAGTAACAATGGCAACAAAGCAATAGGACACATCCTGACTGCTTCACAATGTTATAATGCATGTTATTACAAGCATCAAAAGAATGAGTTTGAAAGTAGTGAGAGTCTTTTAAACTCATTACCATCATGATCATGGGCACTGCAGTGGAAAATGATACTTGATACCAACATGCGTATTAAATACTGTACACTCTCCGCCCTCTAGTATCAGTTAATGAACATTAAATGAATTTATGTTCATTTAAACTTCAAGTCTGCTGAATGAATAAAAAACAATCCAGAAACTAGATACTAAAAAACAACAAATAAGAAGCAAGATCGTTGTCAAAACTCTGCACCACTTCTGGCTGTGTATAACATCTCAGGGTTGGAAGGATAAACAAACTCGGCACGGGTAATTGGGTAAGGTACGGCTCTCTGGGCAGGGAGAAGAGCAACAACAGGTTCATATGCAGCTGCTCACTGCATTACTCAGAGGACGAGCGCTATTAGTGACTTGAGAGACATGTCACGTCATGGCCAGGCAATCAGTCCTCACTTTAAGGTAGAAAAAAAAAATGTGAAAAATAATAATAATTTAAAACTTAAATGATAAACATCATAAAATGGAATAAGAACAAATAATAGAATAAATAAGAATTTAATCTAATGTAATTCATTGAATATTTTAATTTAATTTGTTAATCCTTAATCTAGTTCAATTCAATAAAATTTTATTTGTATAGCGCTTTTAACAATTTTCTTCGTCGCAAAGCAGCTTTACACGATCAAAATAATTTTTTACGTTTGTATGAAATGTGAATAAGTATGAATAAAAAAAATTGTCAGATAGTTTCTGATGAGCAAGCCGAGGGCGACAGTGGCAAGAAAAAACTCCCTGAGATGACAGTAGGAAGAAACCTTGAGAGGAACCGGACTCGAGAGGGAACCGTCCTCATTTGGGTGAAACAGAAAGCAGGAATTGATCTGATAGTTAATCCTTACTATTCCATAGCCCAATAATCTGTAAAAAAAAAAAAAAGTGTATATATATAATTGGATTATGAGCATAATTCGTTCCAGAAGTGGGCTCGTATTCCAAAACACTCATAAACCAAATCAAATTTTCCCATAAGAAATAAAAACTCTAATTATTCGTTCCACAGCCAAAAAAATAATAATAATAAATAAAATAATTAATACAAAAAAGTAATAATAATTAATACAATATATAAAGTAAAAATAAAAAATTAAACTGCACTTTACCTTAAAAAAAAAAGAAGTAAAAATAAATCCCAACAGATAAGTGTTTCCTTTTGTGAACGCACGTGCCGTGTATGTGCATGCGTGGAATTAACCCCTTCCCTCGTTTCGTCATTGACTTCATTGACGTCATTGAAAATCATTGGCTTAGTTGTGATCACATGACGCTCGGTGTGAAAGCAAGAGCGCATGCACGATACTGGGCACTCGTAAACCAAGACTTGCTCGTCAAAATGTATACATTTTCTGCTCGTCTTGTGGAATGATCGTAAACCGCGTTACTCGCATTCTGAGGTTACACTATATATATATATATATATAATTTTTGTGTACATCTTGTAAATTACTCATTTTATTTAGTAGTTCCACAAATAATAGTATACGATTTATAATGGAATCATCATTATTTAGTTTTTTTTATAAATATTCAATATTTATTTTTTTTTGTGTGAAATTTCCACAGTAGCAGCAACAGGTATCCGAGGTTGCTCACGTTACCAGGGTGAAACACAATGGAAGTGATGTAATGCGAATGTCATACACAATGGAACGTGTTGGTGATGTCGCAGGGTGTTTCAACCGGTGGAATTTATGAAAAAAAAAACAATTCTGAGTGAAGTTCCCTTAACTGACATTCCCTGTACAGGGTGCAAGGAAGCACACTTTAAAGTCCACTGTGAAATGCATCAGAACAACTAATTTGTTTGTTTGTTTTCTTACAGATGTCACTGTAGAGCCACTGTGATACGCGAGTGCATTAGTGAGAATTTAGTAATCAAGTTTCACTGAAATTAAACACGTGACGCTGTCGGTGTGCAACGAGAACCACCGGGGTGGTGTAAAACAAGAGCGAGCCGTTTATAGACTTAGATTACACTACTCCAGACACCAAGATAACACACCTTGGTTAGTTGTTAAATGGGGCAGATCACAATGTCTGAATGAAAACGAGAGCACAGCAATAGAACACTGCCTCTCGCAAAAATCAAAAATAAATTTGCATGCGTGTTTGTGAGTTTATTCTTGACTTCACATATGCTTGCTGGTTGCACTGAGAGAGAGGTTTATGAATGCGGGCGCATGGTGTACAAGGGATGAGAGTAAAGGGGAAAAACGGAGAAGCACTTCAGTGGCCACGATAACTGTAAGCTCCCATCAGCAGCACCGTGGCAACAGCTTGCAGCTTTTTAATTGGTCAGGGACTTCAGCTGACTGCATGCTGAGACGCTTAAAAATTACACCAGCAGAAAAGTAAAGCCATGCTCCTAGTCAAATGTGCAGTCTGTCCACAAACGCCACGCTCCTTTCTGCTCACACACACCGCTGAGACGCATAAACACACTCGCTCATTCGCTCGCTCACACACCGCTTTCAGCCTACAACGGCAAATCAATCGTGAATGGATGTGTTTGAAGAACTGCAGGCTCGACACGTATGAGAACCAACATTTTCACTAGTGTGTGTGGGAGAAAATGAAGAGAGAGTGGGGGGTTTAGGGTGGGAGACAAGAAATATATTGAGGGAGGCCCTTGTATTCTGTATTGTTTTCTTGGCAGGGTTTCCCACCCACCTCCAAACATGTCCGCCTCTTCCTTCCAATTAAAATTTCTTTGGCACGGTTTCTCCCCTGATATCTTTTCACTCTCTGTCATTGGAAGGCCATCCCTTTTTTTTTTCTTTTTTTCCCACCACCTCTGCTTGCCAGGTTTCACAATTCGTTCTTCGAGCCATTCCACCAACCGCACAAAAGTCCAGAAGGACCCCACAAGCACAAACTCACCCTCTCTCACACTCACACACACACACACACAGAGTCAGGCAGAATGACATACCAAGTCTGACTAGGATGCTCGTACAAGGCCCCCGGTGAATATGTCTGGTTGTTCGCGCTGGGAATCTGCAGGGAAGAGGGAACGTAATCTGATTAAAACAGGGAAGCTCCTGTAATTCAACGTGCCAAAAAACAAAGAGTTTGCGTTCCAAAACGGCAATGCCTTATCTTTAAACTATTGTTCAGCCTTCTGTTCTAATGTGTGTTTTGTTTTTCTCAGCCCAAATCCCCCAAGTTAAATCTATGGTACATGTTTCATGTACTTTCTCGAGCCCACATGGAGCTAGCCTAATTAGAGCACAAAGAAAGAAAGAAGGAACAATTTAGAAAGAAGAAATGTTCCTTTTCCTGGCAGGACCGGCAGCAGTGTGGCTCCCGAATGTGTAAGGCAAGGATATTCACCATTAAACACCATTAAATAAAAGAAATGTCTGGAGAAGCAACTAACATGACTTTATTGTGATATGTTATATTTTAAGGCTTAACATTTTGCCCAAGTTCCTGCTTTTGACTTCTGTAGAGTCATGGACCATCTGTTTGAGGTGAAAATGTGTCAAGTTTTTGTCTTTTTTTTTTTCTCTTTTAAGTAATGCTGTCAGGTCAATAGAGCAAAGAGCGAACTGAGGATAAGTTTGTAACATCTTGCCACTTTCTGAGCTCATGTTATTTGCTCTGATCTGATAAGATGCATTCAGCTAAATAATCTACATGTGATCGGAGGAAACTGGAAAAGTTCTTTTTTTTTTCTTTCTTTTTTAATGCACAAGCTGTATCTTATTTTATTTTAACTCAAATCATCACACCAATTATTGGCTTTGTTGCATTAATTACTTTTCTATACTTTTCTATCTGAAAACATCCTTGCCTTTACTGCAGTTGTTTGCACAGTACTGTACATTAAGTCAAACAGATAATGTAGTTAATTTAGTTATAAAACAATAAAAGTGTACAGTGTAGCAATGACTCACAGTGCATACCTCACGCTTGCATGATTCTTACCAATAACACCCCAACAAAGTGCTACTACTGTGGCCAAACTCTCACTATCTCTCCCAGACACACACACACAGAGATTTTGTACACCTCAGCATCACAGACGTGTCGCTCAGGAAAAGGTTTCTGACAGCTCTTCATCTGGCTGAATAAAGCCATCAATCAAGCCGCAGGAGCTACAGTTGGAGCTGTACTCGGCGTTTCTGTCTTCTCCGATGGAGGTCAGGAGGCTAACGGTGCTGATAACGAGCATTACTACGCCCCATCTGACGCCACAATTATGTGCAGGCCGAATTCTCAAAATCAGAGCTCATGAGAAATCCGCAGCAAAACTACATTTTCAAAGCCTTGTCAGTCTGAAACCACGTGGCTTCCAAAAGCTCCACAGGAAAAGGTCACATCCTCATGCCTCCTTTATTCCGTTAATATTACCGAACTACAGTATGGTAACAGTGACTGTAAAGCATCATTTCAAATATACAGTATGTGACGCATGAGGTAGAGGACATGAGAACACGATGGATTAGGATGTTATTGAAAAGCTGTTCAACGCAGAACGTCGATAATGCCATGGTGTTTGAATGATCATCTGATGCATAGGACACTACTGCAGTTATATGTCTAAATATAATCAATAGTGTGATGAATTATATTCAAAATACACTCTTCTAAAATATCATAAGCACCTTTCTTCACCCTCTAACCTTTAGATTTTGTTAATAACGATGATAATCCTCAAGCATCTGGTGTGATGAATTTTTTTTACTTAATGTTTAACAAAGTTGTATCCTTTACTAAATAAAATTCATTTACTTGATGCAACTGTTTTGCTAGCAGGTATCGGATGGGGGGGAAAATAGTACAGTATAGTACAGTCTTATCACACGGCCCTACCTATTTTGGACAGGAGATAACATCACTAATCATTAAGGTATTTGACAAACATGACCCTAGTAGTGGTAGAGCCGAGCGATTAATCACATTTTACGCTCTATTATGATTTTTGCTTCCGATGGTAATAAAAAGATTATTGTTTCAAAAAGATTTTCTGCTTGTAGTTGTAGGTCTTGCACATCCGCTCCTCGTTAAAAGCTAGTGGTGACGGACTGTAGTTGATCCCTGATCAGTACTGGTGTCTCCCTACAGCTGGCGTGCGTATAAACCATGGACTAATTTATTTTATTTTCTTTCAGACATGCGCACAAACTGTATTGTTGCTCACTCAATCACGTTCTCTGCGGGTGACGCACCGCTGCTCTGTGGGTTGCCGGATAACACTGAATTGTGTTTAGGATGCCAGCTGAACAACATATAACAGGCCAACTGATATATATATATATATATAGACACATACTTTGTTTTAATGGCCAGGATGTTTATAACCTACCGAAATAATTTTTTGCCAAAGCCAAATAAAAAAAATCTATTATCCTTCTTCTTTTATTGTTATAGGTGATAATAATAACAACAATTACTTACTAATGTTTAAAGGTAAAAGGTCAGGACATAACCTATAAAATAGTAACAAAAAAAGTTAAAAGAATCATCACTCAATCAACGTATTTAACAATTGCTTATTAAATAATTTGAGATTTTATTAAATTTCTCAACAACTGCAATGTTTTAATTTTATAACCAGTTTTATTTTAACCATTTGCAAAGTTTTTAGCTTAGGTGTTCTATAAGCAATAAATAAAAAAGTACACAAAGATGTGTACAAAAGAAATAGAAATACGCACCATTATATTTGCCTCCTTTATTCCTCCCAGATATGAAAAAAATAATTCGGTCCAAGCCACAAAAACATCAATATATAATCAAAAGTCTGAGTTTTGTGTGGCATTTCTCCAAGTTCTCTATCTATTTGAAGTTTCAAGTAAAAATTTTTATTGTTGGTCATTGTTAAAAGGTTCTAGAGTGCATGATGTTTCCAAAGTTAAATAAGTGTGATATTGACCACAAATCATTATGATTATGACTTTAGCCATAACTGAGCAGCCCTAAGTATTGGCCTCCTAATGGTTAAAGGAGTTTGTAAAAACCCTCAGCTGTGCGTGGTATATGCATACCACTTGAACAAGCACTGTTTACTTCCCGAGTTTCAGACACTTTCACCATTAGTCCATTTTCTAGTGCCAGTAGAGACTACTGCATTTTTCCAAATAATTACTTCTGTTAAAGAAGAGTTCCCAGGAACTTCTGTTAACATAATAACATTAAGCAACATTATAGGTCACATCCCAACTCCAGTCCAACCTGATTTATACAATACAGATAACACTATACACAATTAAATATGTTGCTATAAAAGTATAAACAACTGTACAGGATGTCTTTGCATGCTGTAGCATTAAGAATTTTCCTTCCCTTGGAACGAAGACGCTCAACCATAACCCAGATGCAATAGGCAAGCTTCATGAACGGTTAGGCGAGACTGGCGTTGAATAAATCGATTGGCTTGCACATGGCCCTGACGTCAACACCACTGGGATGAACAAGAACTCTGACTTGCTCAGGTGAAAGAGCCTTCCCTCATTAATGCACTCAGGGCTGGGGAGACATGCGGAAAGCCTTCCCAGAAGAATACTGGCTGTTAGTTTACTAACAAAGTCCACATTAATGCCCTTAGTTTTGAAATGAGATTTCTGGACTTGCAGACCGGGATGTAATAGTCAGCTGTCTACAAACTTTTCACTTTTCAACTTCACGCATTTTTTTTGATATTTCTATTAATTACACATTTCAGAGCTCCAACCTATTAACCCTCCCCTCCATCTACCAGTAAAGTGAGACATAGTAAAAAAAATTACAAACGTATACAAATGGTGTACAAATATGTACGCAATTTAATGTCACAGAGACAACAATGTTACATTTGACATGCGAGATTCATTTATTTAGACACGGTTATGTTATTTGGCCACATGATGGCAGTGTGAAGAAAGGGGACAGATTTAGTCAAGTGGAGTGTTATGCTTTACATTGTATATTCGTGTCAAGGGCGTACAAGACTCACTTTGTCAGACTTAAGAACAAATCAGACTTATGAACGTGCTCCCGGAACAGAAGTCGTTCGTAACTTGGGAACTACCCGTATTTTTAATATATATACACACGTTTCCGTGACCAACTAATAATAATAATAATTTCATTCTGGATTCTATTTCATTTTTAAAAAGGGGGGTGGGGGCAGATATACTTGGGTGACCCATGCAAGCATATCCTGTGTGTGGGGAAACACTGGTATATGTGTACTATGTAATAAGACTGTAGACCTTACTGGCTTTTTTTCTGTCCAAAGAGATAAGAGCTCATTAAGAAACAGACATCAAGAAACAACAGATCAGGAGGTTAAGTGAAATGTTTTGGCACCAACAAATTAGCCGACTGGACGTCTTAGTAGCTCTGGAAACAGCAATCTGACGAACAAAATAGGCTAACAACTCCCAAAAAGGCTTGACTGATGTGAAAGATACCAGACAAATAACAGCAAATCATGTTAGCTTTTATCGCAGCAGTTTGCTGATTGTCTCTTTGTGGCCAGACAGTAGCCTTAATAAGATGAGGAATTAGTTAAGAGAGAGTGAATTAACGGAAAGTTATTTTTGTGTAACTCGGGTAAGGAGAGTAGGAGTGATTTCAGGTAAAAAGACATGAGCAGCCAGTGTTGTTTGGCGCTTGTGGAGAGCACACACTTCTCCCCTCCGGTCCTCAAATATAACTGTCTGAAATGTACTTTAATAAAAAGCACTAAAGTCAACAGGAGCCGAATGAACCTCGTCTACCTTTCAGGTCTGGTTGTCAAAAAGCAATTTCCAACAGAAATTTTATTCCCACTTCCTCAGAATTCCCACAAGCTCTCCTCGGTCACATGACGGCTACCAACCAGGAAAGGTGAAGGCTAACACATGCTTCCTCCAGGTTCACGCAGCCAGCCAGCTGCATCTTTCTGCTGCTCATGCTGCGTCACAGTGCAGACTCTGAACACGCTCAGAGAAAAAGAAAAGTGCTACCTACATTTACATTTAGGCATTTGGCAGACACTCTTATTCAGAGAGACTTGCACATCTCCAACAAGGTCTCTTGCTCAAGGGCCCAACAATGGCAACTCAGCGGTTGAACCTGTGACCTTCCGAACCGTAGTCCAATGCTGTAACCACTGAGCTACCCCTGAGGATTACCTGTTACATGTGAGCTCACAGATGCCCAGACATACTGTGTGTGGCTCTTGACTGAACAGGAGAGAGTGTAATATACATGTTCCTTCCCAGTTAACATGCAGGGCCAATTATACTCTTACACTCTCAGCTAACAGATTACTACAGCAAGTAATAATAGAAAGAATCTATTTGCGTAAAATTTAAATCTAAGCACAATTTTTTTTAAGTCAATTAAAAAAAAAAAAAAAAAGTCTACGTAATTATATACTGTGTCGCCAAAAAAAAAAGTCTCACACGCAGATATTGAGCTGCCTTCTGCTTTGATTACGCTAGTTGAATAGTTTCAATCAGCTTATTCAATGTCTCAACATTTATTTCAATATTAATTTCCCTCCAAGACCTTGATTCGATGATGGGAGAGTCAGACCGCTGTGTACAGCCTTCTCTAGCACATCCCAAAGATTCTCAATGGTGTTTAGGTCTGGACTCTGTCGTGGCCATGCCATGTGTAAAAATGATGTCTCATGCTGCTCTTTACCCTGATGAATCCTGGCAGCGTCGTCTTGGAAAATGCCTGAGCATTCATCAGGGAAGAAAAAAAATGTACTGATGAAAAAACCTGTTCATGCCTGTCATATTTAGGTCGTCAGCTGACCTCATTTACTGTGCACATAACATTGCTGAACCTAGACCTGACCAACAGAAGCAACCACAGATCATAACACTGTCCCCACAAGCTCGTACAGTAGGCACTAGGCATGATGGGTGCGTCACTTCATCAGCATCGTTTTCATTTTCATTTGAGCATTTGGCAGACGCCCTTATCCAGAGCGACTTATATTTTATCACTTATTTATTTACTTACATCTAAGCAATTGAGAGTTAAGAGCCTTGCTTAAGGGCTCAACAGTGGCAACTTGGTGGTGCTGGGGTTTGAACCCGGGACCTTCCAGTCAGTAGTCCAATGCCTACACGTGTCTATTTACACTGATACACCCATCACTCTGGAACAGGGCAAATGTGGACTCATCAGACCATGTATGCTCCCACATTCTATTCGTGGGCTTAACCATCACATTCATTCTTTTAAACATGCTCAAGCAGAGTTCCTGAACCTTGACCTTTTGCTCAATGAAACCATGTTTCTGGGGTCACGAGGTGTAAAGGTTTCCGAGTTTGTAAACCCTGGACAGCCAGCTGATTTCATTAATGTGTCTGTGAATTAGCATAATCATTCATGACTAGATGTGGTGACATTATCCAAATTTTAATTCAACAGGGTGAATGCAAGCTCTGACCTTTGCATAGATGCTTCAAAACACATTTGTTACCTTTTTTGTTGTGCCACACACTAACGACTTGTCAGGAACCATGATATGAAAAGCAAGGGTAGGAAACGGTTTCATGAAAACCTGCTATTGATAAGTACCTTGTATAAATGTTTACAGACCACTCTCATAGCCGTCTATACATTTTGAGTAAAATCAGGCATACACTGCCTGATTCCATTCAACTGCCTTTAGCTTGCATTTCAGCACACAACATTGATTCATATGTGAAAATTATTCCTCTTGCTCCTAGAACCACCCTCACTCTAACAGTTTGAGTCCTGGAACATGCCCGTGCCATCAGGGAAGAAAAACCCTTATAGATGTGATACCCTGGTCATTATGTACATTTAGGTCGTCAGCTGACTTCATTTTATTGGCACATACAGTGTAATGAAAAAGTATGTGCCCCATCCATTTGTTTTTTATTTAGCATTAGATCATCAAACAAATTTAATATATTACACAAAGATAATCAAATGTGAGATGAGCCTTTTGTGAGGCCTGCAGTTCTTTAGATGTTGTTTTTAGATGTGCTTTTATGAGCTCCTGGATTAGTGGCTGTTGTGATCTTTGAGTAATTTTTCGTAGGCAGGCCGCTCTTGGGAAGTTTTCTCCATTTGTGGATAATGGGGCTCACTGTGATTCACTGTTACTTAGAAATGGCTTTGTAACACTTTCCAGACATAGCCGTCTTTACGTTTTACAGGTTTTTATTTAAGCAATTTTTTGGGTAATCAGGCCTGGGGAATGTGGCAAGTGAAATTTACCTCAGCTTTCCAAAAGACAAGAAAAGAAAATATATATATCACAGTTAATTTCTGATTTAGCAAGGGAAGATAATGACTTTTACATGGGATCAAGTAGGTTTGGACAGCTGTGGGCACACAGCTGTTTAGTCCCAACCCTGAGAGTTCTGCTCACACTGTGTGTTTGTGGAAACGATCTTACTCTCATTATGAAGTTAAATTGTTGTTTCTACTATTAATTTCTTTACTACCTTCTGAAACGTTGACCATTTCTTTAAAAAACCTAACACACACCTGTTCAGACGTCAGTCAGTGTAAGAGACGATGTACTAAGTCCAGTTCTACAAGTTCTGCAGAGTTACACAAGACCCAGGCTTCATATACACAGTACTACTGATAGATGACAAGAAAGATCAATAGATGTATAATTCACTCAAAGAGTCACTGAGAGCATAAAATATCATCATCATCATCATGGCTTCATCACATCTGAAAGATAAGAGCCGTGCTTATTGCTTTAGTCATCCGTCTCAGCCATCAGTATAGTCAGGCCCTGTGCGGAGACAAACAAGGGCGAAACAAGAAGACAGAGACGATATGCAGGGAAGGAAAAGACCAACAACACACACTAGACCAATAAGACACTACAAGACAGCTATATACAGTAGATGTATAGATATATAAAATAAAGGAGTGATATAAGAAGAGTCTTACTTCTTGCTGTGGACTCGGCTTCCTTCGGTCGGTCACTTAATCCGTCAGCTTCTCCTCTAATTGTGTAAAAATGTGCAATAAATCCAGGTTTCTGTAATGAGGACAGAAGGGACAGTGAGGTTAGGCTGTGACGGATGACTCTCTGTGCGGCTGAGAGGGCAGGCAGTCAATATTTGCTCTCTCCTTCATTTGGAAGGTTTTTCTTTGTGTGTGTGGTGTGGTGTGGTGTGGTGTGTGTGTGTGTGTGTGTGTGTGTGTGTGTCTTGTCTCCTCTCCTAGACTCTGACCTACAGACAAATACACCAAGGTAAAGTGGGGTGTATGAGCTGAGAATTAACACACCCCTTCCCAATTAGACACATTTAGGTCAGTCTGATCCGGTATGCACACACACACACGTTTGCTTATCAAAACACTTTCTGGTGGTAAGCAGAAGGTTCCAAAGAAAGCAGGAGGACAGAGAGAATGTGTGTGAGTGTATGTGTGTGTGAAGACAGTGGTGGACAGAGAAAAGCTCTCCGGGAACCTGGCGCTTCTGTGGTAATTGTGAACAATACCCAGCGTGCATCTGGTGTCCTGAGGCTCCATTAGGGCGAGCAGTTTTATTCCACTGCACACACGCACATGCACACACGGTCATGAGGAGGAATGAGGGACGGGATACAGGCGAGGAGGGAGGGGAGGGGAGGTGAGGTGATGGGAGAAAACAGGATAAAGGACACACAGGAGGCTCCTTTGTACTTGTTGACGTGGAATGAGGTTTTAAAGTTTAATGGAGCTCAGGGAGACAGTAGATTTCTCCACAGGGAGGGCGGGCTAACTGCATATACACACACACACAAACATGAGGAGGCCAACGACCCATCAAACACACACACTCAGGAACATGGGGAGGGAGAGAGAGAGAGAGAGAGAGAGAGAGAGAGAGAGAGAGAGAGAGAGAGATTATTATTGTTTTCCTTTTTTTTCGCAAATAATGTTTACAAGCGCCACCTTATCTTTGACTGCAAAACTAAATGCCTTTACTTTTATTTTATACTAGATTTGCCAGTGACTTTGTTCATGTGGAATTTAATTGCACACTCGTTTTAAAAAATAAAAAAACAAAATTTTGAAAAACAATTTTAGAATAACCTAAAAAAATTTAACGTGTTACCGTGAAGTCCGCGGAATGAGGCGGTGCGATGGCGTTTATAAAGTAGATTTCATTTGCACACTCGCAACAAGCGCCATCTGTTGAATTTTGGGATGAACTCATTTCTTCAAGCTTGATTTTTTTTAATGATGTAATATAAATATGTTTTCCATTTGAAGTAGCAGATCTTCTCTTACCGCAGGCCGATTGCGAGGAGACACAATCTATGTTACCTCAAGCTCGGCCAAATACACCTGCGGAAACCCCATTAAAATGTGTCCGGTAGTTTTTACTTGATGCGTGCGTAGACAGACAGACAGACAGACAAAAATTCCAAAACCCATCTTGAGATGTTCTATTACTCGTCTTACGTCCACCAAATTTTTAATAGTAACTGTTTATATGTTAACTTTACAGTTTTACTACATGTGTGTATATATTACTACTCTCTATACTATTCTGTTTTTATCTTCTGTCTTTTTTGGCTCCTGTTAATTTCTTGTGACTTATTTCTGACCTTTGGCAATATGAAAAATTTGGCAAATATTTGTCAGGCCAATAAAGCACCTTCAAATCTTGTATCTTGTATCTTGAGAGAGAGAGAGAGAGAGAGAGAGAGAGAGAGATGAAAAAGAGGGAAATATATACAGAGAGAGAATGAAAGAAACAGAACTAGAGAAAGATATATAGCCAGAGACAAAATAAGAGAAATATATACAGAGAGAGAGACAGAGAGAAAATATTACTGCAAACCAGCCACATGCGTCACTTCTACACATCTGTCACAGCTATACACATTGAAAAGACAGGGGTTTTATTTATTAGGCTAAAAGGAATGCTTCAAAAGTTTGTTACCCGTGTGTATGTGTATTTGTTTCTTGACCAAGATTTTAAAATATGCTCACGTGTTCTCTCTCTCTCACACACACAGATATAAGAGCTATGTCCCATCCTCTGGTGTTTATGCTAATATTGATACTGAGGCAAAAAACAACAAACCAAAACAACACAAAAGCAAACCTGAGGCTATCATCAGTCACAGAACACCAGCACATACACCCCTCCACTCTCTCTCTCTCTCTCTCTCTGCAATCATTCTCACTCCATCCGTCTTACTCTCCCGCACAATGGCCTAATCCTCCGTCGCCTCGGCTTCAGACGAGAACCTAACTGCACACCTTCTCTCCTGAATTCAGACCAGTACTGAGTTTACAGTTTATCAGTCGAGCCACGGGGGCCTCGATTGTCTAACCTAAAATCTTTTTCGCCACTGGAGTGCCAGGCTGATTGGATAAACGAACAGACACAGTGGCTATAAATCAAATATTAAAGCTTCAACCAGCTTGGGATCGATACGCTCTCAGCTTCCCGTTGTCCACTTGTTGCAATATCGAACTTTCTACCCTGCCTTCATTACTTTGTTAATATACTCAGACTGGAACATGTGCAGGAATTTGTCTGGTCACTCACACTCACACACATATCTAACATGATAGCGCATGATAGCGCCATACTGAACATGAAGACACTTTTTTTTTTGCTTGCCCTTTAAAAATAATATATATATATATATATTTTTAAAACAACAAATGGGTTCACGGGTTTAGGATTTAGGGACGTGAGGTTTAGGACTGTCTGGTGTGGAGCAGCTGCATCCCATCCTGACTACGCACTTAAGTATGAATTTGTCTCAGAAGCAACTTTTTTTCCGTCCCGCATGTTGTCTGATGCTCATTAGTGCGCTCTGATTCGTGTAAGAACATCTGTGACTCAGTAAATTTGCCATCGGATGAAGTCGTGTGGGCTTGGATCTGGTAACTGATGCCGTTAAGTCCCTCTGAACGGCTCCCGTAACTTGATTCAGATTTTATTTGTCATGTACATAAGCAAACACGGTGTATGCAGAGAAATGCTTACACGACTGTGTGTGACCTAAAATGGAAAGATAAGATAGAATATGAAGATTTCACTAGAAGGAGGTAAAAAATAATAATAATAATTTTTTTTTTTTAAAACGCACTAAGGAATACAATGAAACTAAAAGCTAGAATTTCAAATGGAAAAAAAAGCAATTTTAACTCAAATTAGGCTGGAATAAAAAAAATCTGGCGGCAGAGTGGAGTAGTGGTCAACACTATGGCCTCACACCTCCAGGGTCGAGGGTTTGATTCCTGCCACAGTTTGCATGTTCGCCATGTGCTTGGTGGGTTTCCTCCAGGTACTCCGGTTTTCTCCCAAAGTCCAAAGACATGCAGATTAAAAGTTAATTGGTGTCCCCAAATTGCTCCATTTGCTGGGAATTAAACCCTGCCCTTCTGTATAGTAGAAAAAACATAAAAACTAAGAGAACCACTACCACTGAGCCACCAATGCTACTGGTTTAGATGATAAATAAATTGTCCAAAATAAAATAGAATTAAAATAGAAATACAGTATAAATTACATAAGATTTACAGAATGCACAAAGTGTAAATGTAAACCGAGAGATGAAAGTATAGAAGGGTATAAATACAAGATGCAAGTATCAGTATGACTGAAACTGTATCATGAAGTATGAACTGAAATGGTGTGTGTGTGTGTGTGTGTGTGTGTGTCGGCAGAAGTGTTACTGTCCATGTTTCCAAAGTGTAAGTCCTCATTTCATGTGTAAACAAGAACAAGAAATACGTGTCGTATACTGTAAGCGGTGTGCAAATGTGCAACGTGGCAAGGTAAGGTGTGGGTGGGTGGGTGTGTGTGTGTGTGGTGTGAAGGAAACAAAGGCAAATTCAATCAGTTTAGTTCTTTGTGCTGATCAGATTAAAGCACCACCTCAGAAATCACTTTCTCAACTTGACGTGTTCTGTTCTTTACCATCATTATTCACAACAACTGCTAGGTCCATCTAAAGCCCCTTTTACATTTATTGTGTGCGTGTTTAGTTCTCATTAGGATGATGATCATTCTTATTATTCGGTATGGTTTGTTGAAACCGAGTCCTGGGGTTTTGGCCGCAAGTCTCTGTCTGGACTCCTGTGGCATTTGTATGAACGGGTCTGGTACCACAACCAGACAGGGAACATCAGGGGACGGAGAAAATGTAGTACAGCACTAAGTCCAATGACAGAAAAGAAGATTAGGAAATGATTATATTTATTGTGGCCTGTGAAGGACCAGAAGGCCGCTCCTGCCCTGTCGGCAACATTTCTCACTAGCTCGGAGGGAGAAGCGAGGAGAAATTCCTACTAAAATCCAGTGACACGTTATTAGCCGAGCACTGACTCCAATCTGAGCCCAGGCTGCGTGAGCCGACCCGGCGCAGGAACGGGTGGGGGTGTGCGTGTGTGTACGCGATGGAGCTGCCAATCACGGCAGATAAACTCCTAGTTACACTGGTTACGGCGGCTGAAAGGCAGGCAACGTGGTTTAAAGGTAAAGCACATTTTAATCCCATTCTCTTGACAGACTAAAGGAGGAGTTCCACCTGTCAGGCAGTTGTCTGTTAGTCATCATAAGGCAGAGAGATAAGACTTGCAATTCTATCAGATCCCCAAAGAAGCACTCAGTCTGTCAAACAGCATTTCATCTTCCCTAACACAATGACACGACGGGAGGACTGGGGCAGGGCCAAACAGACAATCCTTTAAAAACGTGCAGCACTGTTTTCATCTTATCTCCTAATCCGAGCAATTGCTCTACATCACTTTAACTCAAACTCTGGAGCTGCACAATCAGTGGCTTTGCAAAAAAAATAAAAAATCAAATCCAAACCTCCATGGTTATAATCTAATAGGATGTAATCTTTGCACAACTCCTGTGCTCACTCCCAGGCAGTGCCAACTTATTTCATTTTTCAGCACGGGGTTCTGAAAGATTAAACAATGCCAGCATCCAGGCCCCTGTGGCACGTCATACTGGTCTAGCCCGAACTTTTATGAGGCTTGTTTTCTTTTGGGAATAAAAAGGATGTTTTCTTTTGTTGTTGCTGTTGTTTGGCTACCAGACAGAACATGAGTGCCACTACATCCACCGTTGCCAGGAAGTTAAAAATCTGGAAACAGACTATGTGCCGAGATAAACCCTTAAACATGAATAAGTGCAAAAAAAAAAAAAAAAGGCTGTTCAGGTTTAAATTCTTTCCTGTAACGGAGAAGAGCCAAGATTAGCTTGTTTTCTTCCACTCACAAAACCTGAAAGCTTTATCAGAGACCTCAAGTATCACTTAAAGAGAAAGAATAGCACTAGTGTGAGAAAAGAAAAAAAAAAACCCACAATGAAGTATAAACAAATGCAAAGTTAGGAGAAGCGAGAACAACAGAAGTGCCAACTATTTTTTAAAATATTTTTTAAATAATAATAATAATCCCACAAAGTGATCTGGGGTAAAATTATCATAATGCGTCATAATAATAATGAAAAATCATTATTACCACCACTATAAATTATTAATAATTATTAGTACCACCGAAGCTAGCTCTGGAGTATTTAAATTGGAAAGACATCCACCCCACCCCCCCCACAGACACACACCCAAAGTAATCACAACTTAATAAGGAAGTAGGTCCTCCTTCAGAAAAGCTCAATCGTTTTCTACTGAGTCACAATGCCAAAGCACAGGTCAATGTTCACCTAAATAAAGTTTGTGCATAGCCAAAACAACTGCTGGTGGGATAAATCAGTGTCTCCGACATCCCACATTCTTTCCACTTGAGCAAATTTAATTAGTTATTGGTATGAGCGTTGCTTTATCTGTACACGCAAGAGAGATGGCTTTTCGGATGACCCCTGGAACGCAGAAGAAGGGCTCGAAAACTCTAAACTGCAGGCAAATCTGAAAAGATTTGAAGACGATTTTTTTTTTTTTTAATTTAAAAAAAGAGAAATATTTTGTATGTCTGTTCAGAATCTTTAATATCAGAGACTCATAGTTTATATATTCTTTCAGCAAGGTAGGGCTCACTATCAAATATGAGATGATTATGATGATGGAGATGCGAGAGGGAAGCTAACTCTAGGATTTCTTATATCACCATCGGTACGACACTTCTGTACCCAAGATTTTCCTGAGGTGTTGCAAAATCGACCTGCTTTTCATGCTTTGACATGACGGCTTCAGGAAAAGAGCGAGAAATAATCTATGGTCGGCCCTGCTGTGGATAAATAAAGGTTTAAGGATTAACAGCATGCCATCAAATTCATGGCCTTCATAAATCCCTTGCTCAAGGGCATCGCAGTACAACCCACAGTCCCATAAACCGCCTGCAACACCTTGGAGCCGACGGAGTGCAGCACGCGTGAGGCTTCTGTCCCGCGGTTCCGGTGATACTGGATGCTTCGGAGTGCATCACGATCCCTGCAGTGTGCTGACTGCTGACGGACAGAAGAGCTGTCAACTCTTAAAATCGCTGATAAATAATAGGGCACAGGCACAAGAACAAGGCTTTGAAACCTTTATCATTCTGATGGCCAAAGATGGAGTGCTACATTTTATATCTATATATAAAAAATAAAAAAAAACACGGAAACACATACGACTCTGGAAAAAGCAGAAGTGCTCATCAGAGACATAACAAAAGCTGACCCTTGACCCAGCTGTCGAGATCGACTCGATCAAGTTCCTTCCGGAACTTTCAATTTAGTTGAGTGTTTTCAACCTAACAGCCACATTTTATTTCTCCCAAAGCACAAGAAAATGAAAGTTCAGTGAGCAACAGCTGTGGAATGACCGCTCGCCAGCTAACAGCCCAAACAGACGACATTTAAAAATTCCGTATCTGTACATGTACGTCTATTTGCCGCAACATTAACACCACATAAAATTAACACATTATCAAGTTTATACCAGTATAGTGATGACAGGATCGCTGCCACCCGAGGCTCAACCATGCCTGCAGGGACCAAAGACAGAGTGTGATCTCCTACAGGAAAGCCAATGCAGCATGACTCAGCGAAAAAAGAGTCGATGATGGTCACTATACAAAGGCACCAGAACACCCAGTGAAATTAGAACATTTGACCAGAAATAGGCGAGACACAACCTGCAAATTTTTAGACACAAGGGCACTTGCCCATTGCAAATAAAATTCACAAAGATAGGAATAAATGAAAGGACCAGTCAGGAGATAAGGCTAATGGCACTCTCAGTCAATATGTCCTGCCAGGGGTTGTGCAGAGGCGATAGCAGCGCATGTGCCTGGTGGAAGCTTCGGTCCAGCAGATAAGAGCTCTATTCATGCAGCAGCAGTGTGTAACTTCTGACTTCAATGATTAACTCGAAAAGAACATCAAAACACATGTTTAGACATCCACGTAGGCATGATCCCTGAGGAAACGATCTGTACTCCCCATTCCGCAGCATGAAACAAGTGTGGTTGCGAAGAGCTGCAATAAGGTCTCGGAGGATCTGAAGTATGGGAGTAGCTCGGTCCGTCAGTGCTGCAGCTGACTCTGACTCGAGGGAGCTCGTGAGGAAACCGTGACTGTCCTGCAGTCCAGATACGATGACAGGACAGTGTTGGCTGA
Source organism: Clarias magur (assembly GCA_013621035.1). Classification (NCBI taxonomy): domain Eukaryota; kingdom Metazoa; phylum Chordata; class Actinopteri; order Siluriformes; family Clariidae; genus Clarias; species Clarias magur. The sequence goes on along the minus strand of QNUK01000308.1, from coordinate 236,035 downwards.
TTTACTCAAGTGGTTAGAGTATGTAAGTAAAGAAAAGCATTTACAGCAGTATTTTGAATCATCTTTATTAAGCATGTTTAAAACATTGCCCAGGCTGCTGTTATAAAAGTGCGTGTATACAAATATTTTCCACCAGTTACAGACAGCCCGTGAATGCCTTCGCCAAAAATATCTGCCGACATACACATACAGACAAATCAAACGCAATCAATATGCACTCAATCCCAAAGCCTACATCAAACAAAAGTATTTTTTGATTTATGTGGTCGTTTTGAAGTACACTGTCCAGCCAAAAAAATAAATAAATACATTTTTGTTCAGATGCCTTTGATTAGGTGGCTCAGTGTGGTGTCCAGTTCATGTATGAAAATGATTCCTCACACTCCCAGAACAACTCGTTCACAATCTGAGTCCTGGAACATGCCTGTGCCTTCAGGGAATCAAAACTCTATAGTCATTCAGTACAGTCAGGTGTTCAGCTGACTTCATTTTATTGCCACATAACGTTGCTGAGTCTAGACCTGACCAACTGAAGCAACCCCAGATCATAACCCTACTGTATCTGGAGAGGCTGGTACAGTGGGCACACTATACATGATGGGTGCACAGGCACACATCGCATCAAAACTGCCAATCTTTATGACGCGAATGTCCCAAAACGTCTAAGTGATTGCTATTTATTTGTCAAGCAGTGTGTATTTAAATATGAGGTTTAAGGGTAACAAGTCCATTTAGGCCTTGCTTGCTTGCTTGCTTAAACAAAACAATGAATAAATGAAATAATGAATAAAAATTATTTTTAAAATTATAATAATAAAAATGAATAAATGGTCAGAATAAATAGGATAAGTGGCATACAAAACCTTATTCTGAATCCTAAAATGAATTATGTGGAAATATATAATATTAAAATTAGATTAAAGACAAAATCTGAAAGTCGAATTAAATTATAAGTTAAGAACGTGTACAAGGCAATCAAGCTAAAAGAGAAACATACGGGAAACTTATGAACGCATTGTACGGTTATATAACAGTGTCCTTTTCATTGAAATGCAAATTGGCCACTTCAGAAATGACTCAATCATGAATGCTTATTTTGCCAGAATGCAGCCAGCTGGTGCTGCTGATGCAAACATTTTTTTGGCAAACACTTCGAGGTGCAGTGCGACTACAACGTGTCCCTGTCCAAAGTAGTCAGTCTGACTGAACCAGATATACCTGTACATGTTTCTCATCATCTGAACTGAAAAAAAAAATCTCAAAAAAATAAAAATAAAAATCACTAACAAACCATAATCCACAAAGCAGCACTAATGAGAATATTGTAAAAGAGAAGGCTACAAAGTGTACAGTATAAGGGTGGATCTAAATACCATAGCGCACAAACTGTTCCTGCCATTAAAAAGGGGTGAACACTCCCTGCAGATACAATGGACCCAATTTACCCTGAGCGTTCCAATTAAGCCCCATTTATCAGCACTGATGCACGGTTTGCTTTTGTTGTAGCTGCTTTGTGCTAGTTTGTTTTCAGATACAAGAAATGCTCAGTTGTCTGATGGCAGCACATGCTGTCCTTGACATGGATAAAAGCTCATCTTTTCACTGAAACTTGTTTACTGCAGCATTGTACGGCTTTTTAATGCAAAGACCGATTTGTTCCTGAGGAAGCCTTTAATGGTACGGCAGATGATACTTCATGGTACAGTAAGATGCACCATGATCTCAGGTTATTTCATCTAAGACAACTCAGTTATAACAGAGGCATAGGGGGGCCAAATCCACTTGACTACCACATGATCAAAGTTTAACAGCTGAAACACCCTTTACAAACACAGCATGCTCTCGCTCTCTCTCGCTTACACACACCCACACCTAAATGTCTCATGCTAACAAACAAAGCACTACATTTCTGTACTTGGGTTCCAGCTCATTTGCTTCACGCTCGTTTATGCTCTTTACAAACACACACACACTCTCAAACACATGCACAGGTATAAGACAAAAGCAGGGAGACAGGAAGCAGGAGGGTAAAAGAGATGCAGGTATGGGAGTGATGGAGACAGAGATTAATAGGAAAGGAAGTTTCCGGAGCACATCTGTTTGTGACTGCGACAAGGCCATTCAGGTGCTGAAAAATGTGCCCCGCCACGCCACAGCGCCTGTGGCCAAACACACAGACAGCAATATATCTCAGATGAGTGGAACAGGCAACACACACACACACACACACACACACACGGCATGGCTCTGCCACCACAACAGATGAGACCCACAGAAAGGCTTTGCAAGGTTTCATTACTGCAGCACACCTTAATTTAACCTGCTGGTTCAGTCAGACAATGTTCTGAAATGGAGAGAGAGAGAGAGAGAGAGAGAGAGAGAGAGTTTATAATGAGCAAAGTGCCAGCCCAAGAAAGAAGAAAGACTGCACCTGGCTTCTTAGCCTCCAAGGAATTCCTGTCCAAGTGACATTTGACCCTTGAAAGCTGACGTGGACTTGCGCTCTCCTGACAGCTCCTCATTAGCTTGGGTGGTGTCCCTTTAACTAATGTCACCTAAACAACGTCTCGGTCCTCTTAGTCGGCCCTGTTCAAATCATGCCCTGAGGCTACGACACTAGAGAAGCCCGTTTTTAGCATATAATCAGTGTCTGGGAAGCGGGAGAAAGGGAGGCAAGGTTTGCATAGAAAGCAGATAGGACAGACTGACATGAAGCAGCGGATGTACCGTGTGTGACAGTCTCTCTGCACGAGCGTCAAGAAAGTGATCCGGGCAGCTCCGGCTGTCGCAACAGGCTACGCGTAAACCACGCACAGAAGGAGAGAATAGCCACGGGCTGTGAGGGAGCGGCGGAGCAGAGCCCATGGGACTGAGGATTACCTAAAATATTCATTGAGGTTTTGCCCCGTTCCCCCTGCGCCACACGGCGCAGTAACTACTGTCTCCCAGAGGCCCGCTGCTTTACACGCAGATTAATGCTAATCCGTCTTAATGCTGTAGGGAACATGTACACTTACCGGTTTCTCCGTTAGCGTGTCTTCCTCGGAATTGTGATCAAGCACAAGATGGAGAAAAGTAAAGAAGCTAACCGCAGGTCTGAATCATGTGTTTGTTGAACGAGGGGGAAGGAAAAAAGCTAAATGGCTGCTTTTCCTTTTGGTGTGTGTGTGTGTGTGTGTGTAGTTGTGTGTGTGTAGTTGTGTGTCAGTCTCTGTGGATCTGTAAGACATGATTCCTGCCTGAGGGATAAAGAGTGGGTATGTATGAGACCCTGGCAATGTATACGCACGCAGTAAAGCCTGGATTTATGCTCCGTTCTGAAGCCACCAGATACTCAGGACAAGGCTGGGTGCTGTAACGGTCATTCTCGTCAGCTTGTGTTTTATCGCCGACCACTCGCTATTAACTCGACCGCATTCTCCAGGAGCAAGGCAGCAGCGTGATTGCTTTTTAATCAAGTTCCAGGCAAAGATTTTAGCCTGGCAACTTCATCAATGTATGTGTTTGAGTCAGCTGGAGGTGACATGAGTAGGTTCTTTCTTAGTAGCTTTGTTTCTTAGTCTGGCCAAGTTAGTATTTTAATGTAGGTTGCGTTCTCATATTAAGTGGCGCTACATCCTTCCAATACGTTTCTGTTTGAGCAGGCAATACCTTTTTTTTTTTTTTTTTTAAATCTTCCTTACGTTATACTTCAAATTCTCTACTCCACTCCAGTCACACTTCAATAATGCCTGTGCCGTGCCACTGACTGATCACCGCCATGATAAAGTAATTTACTCTAAAGGAGCCCTGACCAAGCACTGGGTGCATATATTTTACATGTAATGAACCTTGAATACATGTGCATTTAACTTGTTCAATTAAATTTCAAATTAATTAATTACAATTAATTATTAAAATATTTCGAAATATATTGTACTGTATCAGAGTATGTCTCAATATGAATGGAAAATTCTGTTATCATAGCAGCTTGTGAGTGCTAAATAAAATCAGTTTCAAGTTTTATTGTCAGCAATTAAGTTGATGTTGGAAAGAGTGTCTGGGAATGTGAGAAACCCAAGAAAATATCTCAACAGTAAACATAGGTACGGTCAAATTAAATGGTATTTATATAGTGCTCATTGTTGCAAACCCATTTGGGTGATAATGGATACAATACATAAACAGTACATATGTTTATGATCGAGCAGTACAGGATCTGAACAGATTACATTTTTGGGGGAAATGAGGTGACAAAGAATGATCATGCATTAAAAAAAAAAAAAAAAAAAGAGATCATATTTTATCCTAATATAAAAGTGCCAGATCCAAATTCAAAATTCTGGATCAGACCACATAAATACAAATAATTAACTATTAAGCAGTACCTTTTTTCAAAGTTAAATATAACTTTTAATATAACAGTAAAATAAATATATATTTATTTCCAGATTTTATACAGATGTTCATTCAAGCTTTTTACACTAACAGACTAATTGTAAAAGACTCAACCCCATCCTCCTGTCCTAAAAGACACACTAAACACTCATGTACCACTCAGCACATTGCACATCAATGCACATTTAACTCATTTGCACACCGTTATGCTGCTATGCTCATTCCACCTTAACTCCATCTTAATTCTATTTTTTATTTTGTACATGTTTTTTTTTTTTTTTATATATATATATTTTCCTGGGCAGTGGTGGCTCAGAGGGCACTGAGTCACTGATCGGAAGATCGGCAGTTTGATTCCCAGCTCAGCCAGGTTGCCATTGTTGGGCCCTTGAGCAAGGCCCTTAACCCTAACTGCTCCAGGGGCTCTGTACCATGGCTGACCCTGCGCTCTGACCCCAGTTACGCCTGGATATGCGAAGAAGGAATTTCACTGTGCTGTAATGTATATGTGACAAAAAAAAGGCTTTACTTTAATTTTTTTCTGTACTGTACTTTTTTATTATTATTATATTCTTATTTTATATTCCTTACTTGGATATTTTATTTTCATACTATAGTTTTTCTTTTTATCATTATATTCTTATTTCATATTCTTTATTTAAAACACAATTTTTCTTTTAAAGTTTTAGGTCAAGGGCGGTTGTTAAAACATTTCACTGCATATCAAACTGCGTATGGCTGTGTATGTGACAAAATTTGAATCTGAAAGCCCACGACGCAGACTTCAGAATGTCATTTTCCCCAATCCGTCTCATATCAGACATAAACCAGCTCTAAAGCTTATCTTATGAGAAAGCTGCCACACTTTCACTGGCACCTGTCACGCATCTGAAGCCATGGCGCTCTGTGACCCGGCAGTTAAAGGGCCCTTTATCTGAGCCAGGTGCTGGAGCTCTTTATGTGGATGGAGGGAGGCCTCACGGTTCCCCTGCACTGCTGCTGAAGAGGAGGAGGTGAATGTGTACATCTCCAGTGAAGCGTAAGGACTGGGTCAAACATGCCACGCTGTTTTGGTTTTCTCTAAAGCAGCTCCACTCACAGCATGCCGCTTCCTGCTGAGAATGCTCTGAGCCGCAGAGAATGTGTTGACGCTCTGCTACATTACACACATGCACGCGCGCACACTTTTACTGCCATACAACTTGCATATTAAAAATGTTTTGATGCGAGCTGCACGGTAATCAAGTTGTCCGTCTCGACCGAACATGGGTAATTTGTTGAACGTGGTCACTACTTGAGCAAAGAGAGAGGAGGCTGCTCTCCAGCCCACAGAGAGCAATATTCTTTCAGCACATTCAATTCTGTCATATTCCTCACCCTCCCTCTCTTTACTAGCAGCCTTATTTCAGGAGAGAATGGCAGCGCTTTGAAGATACGCTTCCATGTGTCAAACTGCAGAAGAATAAGCCCACTGGCCTGAAGCAGGGACGTCAATCAGGAGATCAGCCCATGAGACGGGCGTGCTTGCTCAGCCACTATCAGACGACGCCCGAGACGCGCGGATGACACGGCCGTCCTCGATGGCACGCTGAATATAGAACTCACGATGACTGTCAGGCAGGTGGACGCGAGGAAAGGGTAGACAAGCGTTCTTCGCTTCTCTTGTCTGAATCCTTCATAAACGGCGCACGTGAAGTAGAAGCTCTTAAGCGAAACGAATTTGGAGCAGGAAACATTTTTCCCTACGCCTCTGTGAATAAAACACGGCTACAGCGGCAAGTCTCACGGATTTCACGTGCATAACGAAGTACACACTCACAGTGAGCACCGTTTCCACAAACTTGCTTGCAGTTTAAGACTTTGCAAGATGACCAAGTGAGCGTGAAGCAAAATAAACTAACACTACGAGAATTAAGTGCACATTTTTCGTATCCTGAAGTCAGGTACTGGTGTCAAGTCAAGAAGAGGTACACTTGGCATTCCGGGTCGTCCTTAAGCTGTTCAGTTGAACAGAAGAGCCACATACAGGTGTGATGAATCTTTCACTATGAATCGCGTGCTTAACTTAAAGGTGAATGTTTGTGGTACTGATGTCCATTTCTTTTATCCTGCTGGAAAACAACGTGTCCAGAGCCAACAAGTTAAACTATAGAGAAAGTTTATTTCTGGCAAGAGTAATCAGCATCGTTCTTGGAAACAAAAACCTAAATACATTAGGAGATACAGAGAGGGGGGGGAGGACTTAAAATAAAAACCTCCTACCGTTTATGATTATATATCGATTAAATTTTTTCCAACGGTACGATAAATTGTCGGGCAGCATGAGCTTTCACCCGGGTTCCAGGAGCTGGCCTGTCCCTCCTCATTTACAGGGAACTGCATCCTCACCACCAGGAGATTTATAAGTGAATAATATCTTCTGCTGACTCATGATCAGCTGTCCTAAAATCCATTATCACTTATCCACCATGGCACTCTCTCTTTCTCTCTCACACACACACTCTGATTCACTCAGACACTATTTAAATTCCCTGCAGACATAAAGTAAATTTAGCTTTCTTTTCTACTTGAGATACTGCTACTCAATGATTTCCCATCTCCACGTAAGTTCTTTTCCAACCTTTGTGTTTTTAATCGTGCCTAAAAGTAGTACAAACCAAGATGTAGAATCTATGAGTACAGGTTAAAGAAAAGTAGACGGCTACAGATTGGACAAACATCGCCTGTAATGATGTCAATTTCTGCTGTAAGACAGATAATGATGTTGGCGGTGATGGTGTAATGTTGTGAGGAATGTTTCCCAGACACACACTACCACCTGAACCACTGTGTGAACACCTCAGCCTATCAGAGTACGGCTGCAGACTATGGCTGCTCAGGCGATATTGCAATACCTAGACGCCAATTCACTTTGTATTGTGATTGTTAGTATGACAAATGTATACATATCCTGATGCTGTATTTATTTATTATTTCAGATTTTGTTACAATTCTAAATAAACCTAGCAAATAATTCACTCTTACCATATAGGATGATGTGCTGCCTGCCAATGTATGAAAATTTTAGAGTGCCACATGTAGGATTTTGGAGGAACTGCAGTATACTTGATTTTAAAAAATAATTTAAAGAATATATTTTGGAGTCAGTGTGCACCCACATACTACCACTAGCACGACAATGCACCTTGTTAGAAAGGACTTCAATGCACTCCAAAATAATTTCCCCAGTCATCAGAATTCAACAAATCCCTTTCACTACCAGTCAAAAGTATGGACACACCTTCTAACTCCATGTTCTTTTCTGATTTTTATTTCTTGCTACACTGTTAATGCTGAAGGCATCCAAAATATACAGTAATCTCATTTGAACAGTTGATATTGAGATGTGTCTGCTACTTATGCCTCTGTAAAGCCATCATAACGGCTCTAATCTGAGGTGCCGGTTGTTAATTGGTGATTTTTGAGACTGGTTAATCTATGTGAACTTCTCCTCTGCAGCAGAGGGTAAGTTTTGATCTTGCTTTCCAGGAACGATCTTCATGAAAGCCGGTTTGATCATAGGTGTTGCTAGTGCACAGAATTTGCATCTAATGTAATCATGTCAGCGTCAAAATGAGAATCAAACATATTGTGGAATCCAGTCTATGAAAAACTGAGGCTGTTCTGAGATAAACACGAATCCTGCTCAGCATCAATGTGGTACTCCTTATACAACTTAAAAGCCAGTGTTGACCTTCACTTATTTGCTTGTTTGCAGTTTACCTGACTTTTTGGTTGTTTTGTGATGTCTTATCGCCTCTGGCTTTAGGGATCTAAAATCAACATCCAGATTCTGTAAAGCTGTTTTCAGAAAATGTTTACAATCAGAAGTGCCATACAAACAAATGTAATCCATAACACGTGCTTACCAAAATAAACACTATTACAATTTCATTTTTATAAACTTTGAGATGAGAAACAAACCAATGCTGCTGAGTGGTTTATGACTCTTGAGGATGTGATGTATTTGACATTTAGAGTTGGATATACTGAAAAGTCCTAGATGAGAGAGAGCGAGACTATTATTCAAACTGATAGACGAGAGAGAAAACAAGATACGAGACGACCGAGAGACGCGCGAGAGAGAGAGAGACATGCAGACAAATACAAGTTGGCAAAGATTGGCAGACGGACGGACACATCTAAATGATTCACTGTTCATTCTTTTTTTAAAAAGCATCGAAAAACATGTAACTCAACTTCTGTAACATGATCTACTTCTGTCCGAAATACACGAGCACAACTGGAACTTCTGTCTCAATTCTAACTGTTCTTTCTCAATAGAACAAAGAGCTATATCTGTTAGCTGCAAAGCTTAAACATTCAACATTTCAATTTTCAAGGATGGTTGCACTGCTCAGTTTGCCAACTATGTTACCGACGTGATCAGACTTGTGCTGTGCTTCTCTCTGATTCTCCAGATAAACTCCCCTCCTTGTAGGATCAGCGTCCCCCCGAGCTCTGTCTCTCATATTTTAATCTGTATAAAATGGTTATATTTTTTAATTGTGTGGATGAGAGAGAATGTGAAAGTGTATACGTATAATGTGTGCTGTGACATACTGTATATAGACTGTTAACAGTAAGGATGTAGGAATGATGACTGATTATCTACACTACTGGGTAACACAGTTGACTTATTGTGTCTTGTAATTTCAGTAGTAAGACTCGCCTATCATCATATATGAACAAAATTTTACTCAAATCATAACTAATCTGTAAACCATAACAGTGTACGTAATATAGCTGATGGTCCATTAATATACTCAATGAAAGAGCTATTACAGATAATATATTTTCAAATGATAGAACGCTTACGACAGTGTGATTAAAATGTATGTTACAGGGAAGAACGCGATCATGCGGCTCACTTGGCATTGGGACAAATCAGTACTGAAACACAGGACTCGACTGTTAGTAATTTATTTTTTTGTAGTATTTAGACTTTTTTTTTTTAATCCTTAACAAGGTAAAAAAAATTTTTTTAATGACTTCATTTTTGAACCAAGAAACATTCAAATTCAAAAGCCAACATGGGGGGGGGAAAAGTCAATATGATGCCATTTTTCATGCTCAGTGAAGCACAAGATGCACAGAATATTTGTGTGATGATATAAATATGTTTTCCCTTAATAGGTACAATAAAATACTTTTTTTTTTTTTTGTACAGAAGGCAGTTTGGAGGATTCTTCTCAATCTGCTGTATACAGGTATTGGTTTTAGATTAGTTATTATATTAGATGAGTTATATTATTGGTTTTAGATATAGATACGTTTGTTAAAAAAGTGTTCTGTGCCTGAAAACGAAAATAGACATCACTCAGAGTTGCTAAAAAAAATTTTTTTTAATTTAAGCTGCAAGCAGCGATGATCGGGCCGTCGCGCCCTGTACGGTCCATCGTGCATCTACAATGTCCTCCTGCATGTTCTCTCTGATGTTGTATTTTCCTTTGTACCGAAGTACAGTCAAAAAGAAATATGAACCAATCATTTTCTGCTACCAGTTGGAGGCGCTATGAATATGTTATCATATTGGACTGTGAATGTGTTTATACTCATTGTCAATAATGCTGTAAAGTTTTGTCCAGATTGGATGAAGTGTGTGGGATAAATAAGCAAAAATACTTTGTGGCGGCGCCACAGCCAGACCATGTGACCCAGACAAAAGGTTTTGATAACTTTTTTTCCTTGATGTCTTAAGAGTGACCTGAGCAATTTTTAACTTGATCGGGTTATTCTCCTAGGAGCAGTTCGTTAAAATACAACGTGTGTGAAACGCAACATTGCGACATTTTTTCAAAATGGCAGACTTTCTATTCACTTTAGAGGATACCTGCAGTAGACTTTTTTTCTCGTGTGGAGAAGATACAGCAGTGTACCAAATTTCATCGACTCAGATTTCTCGCATTTCAGGGGGCGCTGCAGAGTCATTTGATCACGCCCACTCATGGATACGGTTTCACACAAAAATTTTCGCCGGGAATTTGGTGACTTTTCGTGTACGTTCAGGCACCCAAATTAGCAGTTCTTTCGGCGGGAAAAGAATACAGAATAATAATAATTCATTCAGAAACAATAGGGCTTCGCACCGGTAGGTGCTCGGGCCCTAATAAAATTAAATAATTTTAAAAAACAGAACGAGGGTGTAATTTCCCACTTTGTCAAACTATCAGAAGTCCGAAATGACATCATTCCAACCGGCGAATCACAGCTTGGCAGTAGTGCAGGCTGTAGGAGCCGTTTATTAGATTAAGGCAGCTGAGTTTTTCCTCCAGACTGGTTAAAATTTTCTCTTATTTCTTTCTTATCAGTGCATTGCATATGTAATATTACCTGAAAAAGTGTGTGTGTGTGTGTGTGTGTGTGTGTGTGTGTGTGTGTGTGTGTGTGTGTGTGTGTGTGTGTGTGTGTGTGTGAGTGAGTGAGTGAGTGAGAGTGTGTGTACAAGGCAGGAAAAACCTGCTCAGAATCCAAATAATAGACTGAAATGAGCTAAATTATTACTTTGGAATGATGATAACTAACACACACACACACTAAGTAGACACTGGAACAACACGTATAACAAAAAAGATGGTAAGATCTAAGTAGCTGATTGTCAGTGTTTCGAATGATCGTCTTTTACCTGTCCAGGAGAGATGGGCTTAACATGGACTACATGATACAATAATCACCATACCTCTGTACTGATTAGATTTATATTGTGATTCACGGTTTTATAAAAATCCCATCCCAAATTTTTTCTAAACAAACTTCACAACTAATTCGTTCTACTTCACAAGATGTTGAGCTGCCAGCCAATGCATTAACAGTTTAAAGTGCACCGTCTGCAGAATGACAGGTAGTCCTCGACTTATGAACGAGTTCCTTTCCGGGAGCATGTTCGTTAGTCAGATTTGATCTCAAGTCTACAAAGTGAGTCTTGTACGCCTTTGACACCAATATACAATGTAAAGCATAACCAATCCACTTAACTAAATCTGTCCCCTTTCCCTACACTGCTATCATGTGGACAAATACCGTAATTGTTATATTTCATGTGAGATTTATTTCCTTAGGCACAGTGTTGTCTGCGCCTTTAAATCATGAGGGGAATCCCGGACGCCATTTGAGCTGCTTCACTGAAACCGGTGAGGCCGACTCATTTCTCCCGCACCCTCACATCCAATATACCGGACTTTAGACATTTTATACATTCACTTACACACTGAAAATATTGTACATCATTGTAAATATTGGTATCTGGTGCACTGCAGTGTCTATCTTTGTACAATACACGTGAAAAACTTCTGTGATTGAACAGGAAGTAGAGCCACGGTCCGTTCACATCTGCAGAAATTTGTAACTAGAACCTACCTTACACGATAGATTAATTGCCAGACAAAATCTGTAAAGACTGAACAAAGCGATTCTTCCTGATCTCTATTATCCAGTATGAAAGCCTTGACCTTTGACACAGGACATACTACAATATCGCATCATCAGGTTATATAGAATACATAATAAAGACGTATTCTAAGGGCCTCTTGACCGTGAAGAGAACAGGAACATCGAGACCTGGCAGTGATGGAGAGAATCAGAGGAGTTTCTTGGTGTTAAATTAACACTAATTAGAGGCAAATTGATTGAGTGGGGACAGGACGAGCGCATTCTCTCATTATGAAGCAGCCATTACTCTCTGGCTGACGTGCCGCCGACATACTTTCAGATGAGAGCGCGGGATCAGCCAGCACCCCTGCTGATGGGTGCACGAACAGACACGCACACACAAACCTGCAGCCACATCATAAAACGTGCTTTACCGTTAAAGCCCCTCTGCCACAGCTCTCACTAACATTAATGGCGAAGTGTGCACTGCATTTTAATAGCGCAAAATCTATTCCGGTTCTTTAAGCTCGTCCGGTTCATAAAGCAGAGCAACTAAGCTCTTTTCAGACGTAAAAGACAAAAAAGAAAACGGGTAAAAGAAAGAAATCTCATTAATGGAAACCGAGTGAATACAGACAGCAAAAGATGGCGCCAGGCGCGCAGTCACTCACACCCACACACACTGAGCTCCGGCGTCCATCTCTGCCAGGCCCAGGGTTATTCATTTTCACCACATGTCTTCTCCCCATCTTATTTCAGTGGCAGTTGTCAGCAGATACGGGGCTTGACGATATTCACCATCAGCACCGCTCATCGTCTTCACACTGTAGTTCTCACTTACTCACGAACACAGCTGGTGTGCTCGCTTTCTTGGGTTGGATCGGAAAAGCTCTGCTTCTTCTACAGGAGACCTGTTATTGTGGGTCATTTCTAGCAATTTGAGAACTGAACACTGAGAACTAGAACGCTGTACTGTCGGTTTCCAAAACTAACTGCCTCCCTGTGACAGGGCATACAGACCGAGTGACAGCTTTATAGCACAGAATACTGCCGTAGAAATATTGTATTACACTGGCTGAGCAAATAAACATGATCGGTAGCACCAGTGTGTCATCATAGGGACAACAGAAACATTTTTTAATCAATATTTTACTGATATTGCTGCTAATAATTGTTAATAACCAGTTATCATATAGTATATTATAATATTCTCTTGGACACACTAAAATCTTGTTGGACTGCCTTCAGCTTTAGCTATCGATCCATCTATCCATCCATCTACACTACATTTCCAAAAGTATTCACATGCATGTAAATTTGAGTAGCATCCGATTCTTAATCCGTAGAGTTTAATATGATGGTGCCTCGCCCTTTTCAACTCGTCTGAGATGGCTGTCCACAAGTTTCAGGAGTTTCAACATGACTGCGCACCGGTGGACAATCAAGGCACAAATGCACTTCTGCAGGAATGGTCAAAAATTCCCCAAATCACACTCCTGAAACTTGTGGAAAGCCATCCCAGACGAGTTGAAGCTGAAAAGGGTAAGGCACAAAGGAAGGTCCATAAAGACATGGACCAGAGCAAGTTTAGTGTGGAAGAACTGCAGCTTAACCCGATAAACCTTTGGGATGAACTAGAGACTGTGAGCCAGCTGAAAAATTTAAGCTGTTACAGCTGCAAAGGGGGGGGGGTCAACATCATGTCGATCCCTACGAAGTAAGAACTGGATGTTACTCAAGTTCATATGCATGTGAGGGCAGGCGAGTGCATATTTTGGCAATATAGTCTGTATATCTATCATCTAGGTTGCACTTAAATTCTAACTTATGTTATAATTTGATATATGCACTGTAAGGACTGCTTTAATTTCGCAGTTACTGTATAGTAACAATAAAGAATCTTAAGTCTTGAAGATTATGAAATCTACCTAGCAAAAAGGACATTTTTCGCCAATTAACCGAGCTGTAATCTGCACTGTTGCTTAACTGTAATCTGCTACATTTGTTGTAATTCCGTTACTATACTACTTGCTTGAGATTTATTATCTGTGTTTCATGACATTTTATTTAATCTAAAAGCTCAGTGTAGTGAAAAAAATGCTTTAAACATTATTATTATTAGCATAAACCACAATGAACTGGAAATCCCTGGTGATACGAATCATTAATATCGACTAATACAGTACTGCTATCTACTGCGATCCTAGAACGTCTGGTTCACTCATAAGCTTGTCAGGATTCAAGCCTGGTCAGTAATAATTTTAATAATTTTTCCCCCTCATGATTCATCAAAAACACCAAGAGAAAACTTCACATGACACAAAACTTGGTGTGCTTGTTTGCAAATTACATACAAGCCTTCAGAGATAATATCAGTCTTTGCAACACTGATCTTGATAACAGTTAACACATGAAACATCGTGCAGCCAGCCATGCACATGCACCGAATCTACAGTTTATGAGCAATAAGCTTCTGAAATGGCCAACCTGAACCCCTACATACTGCACACACTCATCAAAACCTTCTGACTGCTAGTCCCAGAAATCACATCCTCAGCCATTAACACTCCCGAAACGAGAAGGAATGACCACAATTACCAGTAAAAAAACCTTGACACGTAACGGAGGTCGTGAGAAACGTGTAAAGAGACTAACCATCGACTGAGGAAAACCATACAGCCGAGGAGTCGCAATCTAATTAAACGCTGCGCAGTGTCACTCTTTCATACACAATCCAATTTATTTCTTAAGAAAACTCGTCAATCAGACACGCACGAACAGAGACTCAATCTACTGTTGACACCGACAGTGGATCCTCAAGACCCTAAGGATATTAATGATTCAGGGGCTTTCAATCACTACCTGCTCAACTCATCACTCCGGCGCGCTTTAATCTCCATGTCGTGTCTCTCACACATGGCCGTGAAGTCGGTATAAACCCTCTACACAAGTATGACTCGTTACGTGCTTCTCTCAAGTATCAGACTCGCATTTTCTTTTAATTTAACCAGCAAGGAATAAAACACCATGCTCAGAGTCTTTACAGGAGAATAATCAACTGCGGTGTGATTGACAGGCTGAAGCAGATTTACACTTCTGTGTTAACAGGAGTCTGCGGCAGGATCACGAGTAAACACTGCACAAAGGGCTTCGGAGACCTATTAGTGTGCAATTCTAAACTAAGAAATCAGAATTAATCATGTGAGCATGCTTTTCCCTAATACTTTACAAAACAGCATTGTGTCATCTTATTATAGTCTATTCATTATTCCTACAGTAAAACCTGAATCTCTTACTGTCCTTCAGCTCTTCTCTAATATAATTCTGTAAATTTTGTTAAGTGAAGTCCTTCATTCTTCAAAACCTGCTGGCTAGAAGACATCTGCAGCACCCTGGTGTCACTTGCTCAATCCATGCCTGCTTGATCGCTTCCTGAAGATTATGTACAGAAATTTGCCCCAGATTTCACAATTCACTTGAGAATTCAATTCTCTAGGTTTAGGCTTTTTTTTTTTTTTTGCAGATGTTTTTTTTTTTTTTTGCAGATGTGGAAACCGCGGCTTCGAAAAGTAAAAGTACTGCCACATATTTGTTCCATCCATTAACTAATCCATGACTGACTGTAATGAGCACAACTATTTAGCTACAACTGACACCAGAACTAACTAGTGACATCACCTGTTCTGTGCACAGGGAGAACTATAATACACGACATATGTTGTCTTAATACTTTTGGCCACCACTGTATGCTATAATAAAGTTCTGCAAAACTAAATATATTTTTTGTCACTGACATTCTCCTCAAGACACCAACGCACAAACTGCTTTGTCTTTGCAGAAAACGTTATAAAGCATTGAACCTGGAGACTCCCTTCTTCCCTAAATATGAATTAAACATACAGAAATCTTCCATATCAACAATTATCAACATCTTTGTTAAATAACATTTGCAGCTTAAATTATTAGATTCGATGTCCGCTATAAACATTCCTGTGGTTGAGTCATTACTATAGAAACAACAACAACAACAACAACAAATCAGATGCAGTGGAAAAAACGGGAGAGCATAATTGATACTGAGCGAGTGAGACTTTTCCTTCTGCTTACATTATGATACTACATGAAACTAACACACTCACTCGGACACAGACACACACAGACAGAGACACAGGCGCACACAGACAGAGACTGAAGCAGACAGAGAGCCAGACACAGTCAGGACACAGACAGACAGAGAGCGAGACACAGACAAGCAGACAGGCAGGCACGCACACAGGCACTCACGCACGCAGACACGCTCTGACCAATCAGATGAAAGTACTCAGCTGCTCTGCGATGTAAATTAAATTAATCTATACTTTCTGACCAGTCAGATTTCTGCTGCTCTAACATTCACAGTCAAATTGACGATAAATGCAATTAAATGAATTTACGAGACTGTACACTAGAGCTTCTGTTAGAGCCGATATTCTATACATCTTGATTTTGTGGCAACTGAAAACTTCCAGCTTCAGGAGAAATTCGATCCCACCACAGTCGGGGGTAGAACTACCTTCCTTGCTTGTCTGTGTGTGTGTGTGTGTGTGTGTGTTTTCCCTCCCCAACGCACTGTTGTCAGCTGTGTGAATGAAGCTGAATAAGCACACACGCAGCAAGCAACAGCATGTAAATTCCCTCCCTCTCAGACTACACCAGGGCCCTCACTCTCTTTGTTCTCTGCCCTCACGCCGTCGCTGTGCTAATAGCAGCCCTGGAGCTATTAATGTCTTCATGTACGGGCCATGCCACAAAACCTCAAGGCAGCTCCCTCTTCCTGGATTTTGATTCTTTTTAGAATGTTGCTCAATTGCACTCCGCTCTCTCACACACATACACACACTCCATCTGCGAAAGGCTTTCCTTTCTTCCTTGCATAGCTTTCTCTTTATAATTACTTTGCAGCTTTTCCTGTGGCCAAGCGACACTAAACATTCCAGCACACACTATGGACATGCTGACGACACAAAAAAAATTAAATAAATAAATAAATACCTCCTTCACCTCCTGGTACACAGCTCAGTTTCCTCTCCCTCATCGTCGCTGTTCATATCTTCTCTTACACATAGTGGGCTTTAAGTGTGGCCGCCTCCTCTCACACAAACACACAATCTCTCAGCATCTCTCTCTCTCTTCACCAGAGCAGCCATCAGTCAAAGTAGGACCATCAGTGCTCGGTCATGTAGCACCGCACAAGGCACTGAGCACGTTCAATATACTTCCAATACCGCAACCATGGTAAACAGGTCGATTGTGTAAACATTCGCTATGCTGCATTTGAAACAGACCCAACACTAATACCTGAGGAATCTCAACTTTACACGAATCAAGCATGCTTATTTAAGCCAGATGTTTAAGAACAAAGTTTAGCAAAAGATATGGTCAAAAATTGGTTCCTTGCTCTTTTTTTTCCTCTCATCTTGCCGATAACGAGGCAGAAGGTGTTAGATACACTCTTCCTCTGTGAAACAGGAAACATGAGCAACAAACGGCACGACCTCTCCTCCTCAGATTTGACTAAGCATTTAATTCCAAGTTCAATTTCAGCGCATCATTAGCAGCATTTCCTGTGTCGTCAGTCCTCAGAGTGAATTTGCGTCTTCGCGAATGAACAACCCGATTTCTGAGAAGAAACTTGTACTGCAGGAGCATGAGCATGGGTTTTTTTAGAAACAAAGATAGTGATGAAATGATGGTGAGTGAGTGAGATAGAATCTGCTACTCCCTGTGCTGCTCCTACCTGTATTTTTAGCTTCAGAACAGTGCGATGTTCAGTTCAGTTGTACAACAGAACCGAAGTCAAATTTTCCTAAGCTCAGTCTGATAACCACATTTCACTTACTTACCCAAACAGGGAAAAAAAAAAAGAAAAAAAGAGAACAAGACACAGAAACAGGATCTGAAAGTATATGAAATGAAAAAAGGACAGAGCATGAACAATCATGAGACAAAACTGTTTTTGTACTCCCGTCCCCAGAGTGACCACGCGATCACAGCTGTAACTGCAATCAGACTGGCACTTGGAGACCGACTACGGCAGGGATTTGGACTCCAACGGTCACGTAAACACCGTGTCGTCTTTTCATAATCACTAGAAAGCTCACTCTGTACAAATAGCTTCAGCGCTTTCTGCCTGTTCATAGTCCGAGTCTGCTGCAAGGCACGAGGGATGATCCTCATCATGACATGACAAGTTCAGGACAGCAAGGGGGCAAATGCTTACCAAAAAAATTTTTTAAGTAAATTGGGGAAAACATTAATTTGATTATCCATGAGCTAACTCATGAAATGAAACATTAAATAAGAATAAATTAAACAGCCGCAGGCAGTATGCAGTAAATCTAATTAACACCAGTTTTTTAGAGCAAAAATAAATAAATAAAAACATACAGTACTGTAGATAAGTAATTTACCACAAAAAGCATAAAGTCCCATATCTTCTTTATTTGCACTTCGTATTTTTTATTTTAACAAGCGTTGCCCTGATTGATGACTGGATGCCAGTAAGGGGAAAGTGCGGGAGATACAGTATCTGTGCTCCATGACAGACACGGCTTCAGGAGCATTTGGCTCATGAACGCAAAATATTAAGGAGTCATATTCAATTGTCTGAAGCCAAAATTTACCCCATTGGTTAACTCATGTATAGCCATGACTTGCGCCATGCATAGAAGGAACTTCAGGCTTTTTCAACATTAGGTACGATTGATTTATTCCGTGGCCAAGAACCATGACTCCGACCTCTCCGGCTGGTCAGCGTTCACATTGTTTTTGCTCTCTGTTCTCGGGTACACACTCGTATTTACACTCTCCAATAGACCAGGAAGTCAAAAAAATATACAACTCACGAGAAGAAAAGAACGCACTTCATGTCTGGTGAGCAGTCATGTTGGAACAGGAAGGCCATCTCCAAATTGTTCCCACAAAGTTGGGAGTATGAAATTGTCCAAAATGTTTTGGTATGCGGAAGCATTAGGAGTTCATTTCACTGGAGGCAAGAGGCTGAGTCCAACTCCTGAAAAACAACCTCAACACCAGTTTCAACATGACTGCGCACCAGTGCACAAAGCAAAGTCCACTGCGAGCCAGGCCGTCTCATCCAACATCAGAAATCTCTCTTATGAATGACAGAATGCCATGTTTCTGCTATTAGTAAGATTTTAAAATTGACTCACGTTCAAGTTAAACATTACCTTGCCCTCCGTATGGAAGGAGTAAAAAGAGCGAGTGGGCCGGAGCGAGACACCTGATCCTTCAACTCAGCACCTTTACATTAAGCCCTGAACCACACCCACTTGAGTAATGTTATTCGAGAGGCCCTTGGCGTTACCGACCAAGTCCATCGAGCCCTCCTTCATTTTTTTTTCAGTGAGATACAAGCAGAGGTGTGTGTTACTCGACATTGTTTTGGGGTTTTCTCTCCCAGATTTCAGGTTACGGTCAGCCCCCTACATGGGCTCGGCTGTCAGCTTTTCAGCAGCTCGCAATCAGCACCAACACCGAGCACTGCCAGCGTACATACACCCACATGCTTGCAAACTCTCTCCTCTTAATTTTTTTTTATTTTTTCCTTTACACTTCTCACAACACAAACACAGACTGAAAGGCTCATCATGTACCCTTCCTTTAGGTCTATTATGTGTGACAAAACCCCCCACCCACACTAATAAACAAACTTGCACGCATGCACGCCGGGACACAAAGTGACTAAGACAGATTCTGCTCACACCTCGCTTCTCGCCCATCCCCGCTGCCTCCTCCTGTCTCCGTGGTGACATCTGAGAGAGAACGGGACGGAGGGTGACAGTGACAAACGTCCGGCCCCCGCACGGTCCTGCCAAGACGAGAGAGACAAATGTTGGTACGCAGGCTCTTCTAACCCACATCCCAGGGAAGGACATCTGCACTGCACCAGATACAGCGGCCCTGACTTAGGAGCCTCGTTTTTGTCTGATTCTTGCTTTTAAAAAGATAAATATCAGCCTTTTCCTTTAAAAAAAAAACAAAAAAACAACAAAAAAAAACACTTTCTGCACAGCTCACAGATATACAGGACCTAATATAAACAGAGTGAGTCAGCAAAACTATTATATACTGCTAATGCAGCAACGCGATATTCTCCAACCTTGCCGATTTCCATCTCGTAATAAGATCTGATAAACACCTGTAACTCATCTAAACCTAGTCTGCGTTTCAGTTCCTGGTTGTACATGTGATAAGACCTGATTTTCCTGATGTTTCATCTCAAAATTTAATCAAGCATGTAAAGAAAGAGGACGGCGCGGTCCTGTAGTGGTTAGTACTGCGGGCTCGTACCTAGAGGGTCCGATTCAGGCCTCAGTGTCTGCGTTCAAGACCTTTCACTCATTATCCATCATTTCCTACCCAATGCATCATCCAAAATTAAATGTACAACATGTCATATCTCCGGATACGTCTATCAGTTGAACACACACACACCAGAACTCACTACACACTCGGCTCAGAGGCAAGTCTCTGATTAAATAATATGTGTAAAAAAATATATATGCTTATAAAAATATAATAAAACGCTGCAGACTCAAGTAGCCGAGAGAACAGCAGTGTGCGGATTGTTCTGCTTTGATTGATCTTGAATTCTGCCTCTCCTACATCGGCTGTACCCTTGTCCATTTGTTTAGAAGAGCTCAACATTGTTCTTTCACCCTTCTAAAGCGTTCTGAAGGCTTCACTGTTGACTTGCAACCTTTCCTGATTTACAAATCTGTTCGACTGCATCCTGTGAAAGCCCTGACTCAGAAACCCAGGAGATTTTAACATTCCAACACACAAAGCGGAGCTGCACGATTCAATCATTTATGCAATTTAATCAATCTATTGTAGGTCGAGTCAAATAAAATCGGTCATTGTGTTAGATGTTTTTTTTTTTGTTTTTTTTACTCAGAATCAATTCTCACTTTTTAAATTATTCATGCAGACTGGTGTAAACCTGACGAATTCCTTTATAAATATACAACAGCTTTTACAGAAAATACAAACTCATTGTATCTTCTGCAAATACTTGTGTTTTATGAGAGCATCTCCTCTCAGCTGGTGCAATACCGCCACCTACAGGGCCATAAAATTGCACGA
Source organism: Clarias magur (assembly GCA_013621035.1). Classification (NCBI taxonomy): domain Eukaryota; kingdom Metazoa; phylum Chordata; class Actinopteri; order Siluriformes; family Clariidae; genus Clarias; species Clarias magur. The sequence continues at coordinate 215,104 of QNUK01000308.1, read as the reverse complement.
AAGAAAGATGAGTGCTTCTTACCAGCCATGACATTTACACAGTTACACCGCACGTCAACGATTGTTAAATACAGTGAAACCTTGGCCTGCGAGTGATTTGCAAAACGAGCAAAAAAAATTTAAATACATTTTAACTCGATAAACGAGCGAGGCCTTGAAGTACGAGTGGTACATACACGCTTTGTCTGGGGACGGTCACATGACCACAACTGATCCAGTTCATCTCTCTCTCTCTGCTGGGTGTCGGTATGTGTGGCGTCACTCGTATATTCAACATCCGCCCGCATGTTTAATTTTGTGTCCAAGTGTAGTGACTGTTCTTTAGGTTCCGTAAAATCAACAGGAAGTAAAAGCAAGCCTCATTAGAGAGGTTTCTTGTTACATGAAAAGAAAAAAAATCCAGTTTGCCAACAGAGACTGAAGAGGTTTATATATATATATATATATACACACACAAACACATACATACATATAGAGAAAGAGATATGTGTATGTATGTATGTATGCATATGTAATTATTATATATATATATATATATATATATATATATATATATATATAAAATGAGAAATATATGTATAGCAGACAAATCAGACAGTAATTAAAAATTAAAATCAAATTCAAATAATTTCTTCGTCACATACACAACCATACACGCCCAGTATGATATGCAGTGAAATGCTTACACAACCGCTTGTGACCTAAAAACAGAAATAAGAGACGCAAAGGCCAGTAGAAAAGAATGTAAAATACAACATCTAGAGTAACATGAGTGCTGTTGATTTGAATTGAAAAATTGCAAAAGGCCAAAAAAATCTAATTGAATCAACCGTCTGCCCGTGACTCACAGCTCTAATAACAAACATGAGTAGCAGTTGAGATCAGTCACATTATGTAATGCCAAACGGTTGTGCTAGTGCTTGCATGCAGGTCCCCCCCATTCCCCCCCCCCCCCAAACCGCCTATCGCCCAACTCATGTCCCATAATTATACTCTAAAAGAAGAAAAGCCACCAGTGCTGAGACCATGATGTTGATTAAGGAAAAACTAATTCACCTTTGCACCCCAGTGAAACCCGTCCCACATTACGTAATCAGTAAAGTATGCTTGTACGCATCCCATAGCGCCTACTTGCATGGCACCGCACCCTGCTGTGAGTGAAAGTGATCTTGAGTTCATCACGGTGAGGTCACTGCTGAGTCCCAGCAGCCAGCTGTCCGTCAGACTCCATCCGTCATGAGGAGTTAGCTTTAGAGCCTAAACGGTAGTTAGGCACTGGAGGGAGAGCGGAGGCACGGGGGCCCCCATTAACGTGCCGCTGAAGTGCCAGCGCTTTGGAGCGCCAAAACTCGTTATGACTGGCATATGCCAGAATAGCAAACTTTCTAGGCAAGCTTGAATGTCGGAATCCAGTTTTTTGTTAATTAGCCCGCTCGCTACCCGACATAACAAGCGTATCCCAGACGTTCCAGATAGCTTCTGTGTCTCGCCACAGATGGATAAATGCCCTGACACATTTACAGCCAGCGCAGTGTTGAAAAGCACACTGTTAGCAGCTTGTAACGGACTGGGACAGCGCCAGCACCACATATTGCCACGGCATTGCAAAGTCCGGCTCTGAGAGACAGAAATGATTAAGACGTGCTTCTGCACACAGGAGGTGGAGCTTATGGCGTTGGGAAGCAATCGGTATAAAATCAAAAACATCTTGGATCAACTAGAATTGTAACTGAGAGATGAAATAACTTCATCACGTGTCATGACAAAAGTCAGCAGACGAGCTTAACTATGATGAAGATGATAAAGATTCTCGCTTACTCTTTTTTTTCTATTGCATCGTCAATCTATACATATAATAAGTTGGTGTCTGTACATTGAAGATATTTGCGAAGAAATAATTTGAGAGGAGGCAAGATAAGTAATAAAACACAAGATGGTTTTTGGACTTTTGTCTGTCTGTGCACGCAATACGTGAGCTGAACAAATTTTAATGGGGTTTTCACAGGTGTATTTGGCCGAGCTTGTGGTAACACACAGGTTTTGAAGAAGGAAAGATATAGTCATTTGAACTTTAAATGGAAAACGCCCTTGAAAATCAACCTTGGAAGAAAAAAAAATTTGTTCATCTCAAAATTCAACAGATGGCGCCGTATATTTTTAAAATCTACTTAATAATAAATGCAATCTTACACATTCATTCCACGCACTTCACGGTAACACGTACAAATTTTAGTTAATTTCACAAGTCAACAGGAGGCGCTATACATTTTGTTAAACGCACTTATGAGTGTGCAATTCAATTTCACATGAATGAAGACACGGGTACATCTAGTATAATATAAATGTGAGACAAAGATGGTTCGATGATCAAAAGTAAATGAAACGAATCCAACTAAAACAAAAGATTAATCCCCATAAATAAACAGCTTGTTGTGGTTCTGGCTGGTTCTTCGGTGTGATAGGTTTATCTTCAGCAGCTGTCTATCAGACAAGGTAACAGGCTTACTCCACAGCTAGTGTAACTGCATCCCCTGCACACAAACGGAAAGAGGACTGCAGATCCATGTGGTTGTAAGCCGACCATTTTTAACAAGTCGAAGCTAGAAACAAAAGGAAATAACCACCAGGGTTAGGAAATCGATCAGGTAAAAGCAAAACCATAGGCTGTTGACGGCAACGCATTTTGATGCAGCATTTTTTTTTTAAAAAGGTCATATGCCATGAGACTGCAACAACCTTCCCTAACTAAGCATTTCATAGTGTATCAAGCATTTAATTCTGGCTTTGCTTAAAGTGTAAAAAAAAAAATAAATAAATAAACATACAGCTGTTCCCATGAGGAGGCACCGTGCAGAGAAACTGCCACACTTAGTGTACTCGTCTGTGCGCTTCTACAGCCAGCAGATTGGACGGCATACAGAAAAGCCATTAACATCGCCATTTAACTCCACCAATTAATCAATCAGAAGAGGCAGGAAAATGAATTTGGCTGGCGTCTACGGCAGGAATGGCATTTTGGGAGCATTTTTGCACTGAGAGCCCTAGGCACTTCAGATGAAGAAAAAAACGTTAGTGGGTAAACAGTCACATTTGGAGGCTGACCAAACCTATTCCATCTCAGTTCATCAGTAAGTAAGTGACAAGACAACATCTGCTGCTTAAAGAAAATCTTTAAATGCTTTTTTTTTTTCTTAATGCCATTTACTCATTTTTATTCCTCCTGATTTGCTTACAGCGAATTTCCAGGACAGATTTTTTTTTCTTCTCTACAACAGCAGTAAAACATCTGGAGGAAGATTTTTTTTTAGACAAGGCAATCAAGTTTTCAGTGAAGTCATGTATGGTCGAGGCGCAGTACATTCACCAATAGCGAAAGGGCTAACGAACGCAAACACAATCTGCTGGGAAATGAAATGCTGTTTAAATAAACGTGACTGTTTTAGTTAGTTATGTACAGGTTCTGCGCAAATTTGATTGCAGAAGTTCAAGGTTAAATGAGACCATTACCGGATCCTTTTTCTGGAGAACTTAAAAAAAAAAAAAAAAAGACATTGATGTGGCCTAAAATAAACAAGTATCTGGGTAAAGTCCACAGAGCTCTGCTACACATTATTTCAAGCTGCACATTATTTCAAGCTCAAAGAAAAGCAGTTCAAGTGCAAATAAATGCAAAAACTAAAGCAGCGTACATCACATCACAGTTGTACTCTTGAACAAGATCGGTAAAAAGGTGGCGATGAATTTGCTTAGATAGATAATTATTGTACAGTCAAACAGCAACTAAATGCAGTTTAGCATCAAGCAGAAGTGCAAATAACGGCTCAGTGGTAGGATTCTCGTCTACCATGCGGAAGGTCCAGGTTCGATTCAAACACCAACCACTGGATAAAAATGGGAGGGTTGCATCAGGAAGGGCATTCAGAGTAATAACCGGTGCCAAGTTGTTGTGCCGATCAGTTGGTCCGCTGTGGCGACCCCTCGACGGGAGCAGCCGAAAGACTGACAACAACAAGTTAATTAAGTAACAATAACAACAGGCAGTTGTCATTTTAAAACATGAAGGTCAGCTGTTCTGGAATAGTTCAAGCAAGAGCATTATCAAGTGCACTAGCAAAGCAGGAAAACAAGACCAAAACTTACATCTGGTGCAGAGAATAAGTAATTAGAGTTACCAGCCTCAAAAATCACCAATTAACAACCGGCACCTCAGATTAGAACGGTTTATGAGGCCTAACAGCACAAGTAGCAGACACGTCTCAGTACCAACTGTTCAAAGGAGATGTGCAGTAAATATTATACAACATGGCTGTGCAGTGAGTATGTGCAGTAACTAGAGAACAGATAATGCTAAAGTGAACCACAGGGTATAAGCAGTCAATTTACTTTATGTATTTACGGACGGATGGACGGACGGATCGACAGACGCATTAGAACTTTGTGACTTGAGTGGTAGGGGCCTCCGATAATGGTAGTGCAGTGAAGATGTTCAATAGGTGGCAGTTGGGTGCCAGTGACGTGCTGGGTGACTTTCACCAGCCTTTTCAGGTCTTTCCTTTCTGACACTGTGGGGCTACCGTTACCAGAGGGTGGTAGAGTTGGTCAGGATGCTCACAATGGTGTGACGATAAAAGCTTTCTAGTAGCTGAGGAGATAAATGAACCTTCTTCAGACTCCTCAGAAATAGAGGGGCAAGTGTAATTGTGCCAGGACGGAACCTCCAAGACATGGACACCTAAGAACTTGAAGCGGGAGAACACATGTTCCACTTCGGTTCGGTTGATGCAGATGGAAGAGTATCTGCTGTTTTTTTATTGTAAAGAGGATTACAATTATATATTAATCTGCTCCTTCTTGTTCACTATCGTTTCTACTATCGTAACCAACGATTCACAGGAACTTGTAGGGTAGATGCCCTTATAATTTACCTCCAACAATAAAGAAATAATAATAATTTAACAACAAAGATGTATGTCGTTGCTCTGTTCAAGCATACTGTAAGTTTCCTTTTCACTGTAGGCACGAGTCAGTCATTGATTAATTTACAGGTCTTTTAGTAAATCAAGGCTCGTTACCATCACAAGAAAATCATATAAAACAGGGAAAGTTTAACTGCATTGTTTAGGGTTTGACAGTAGATTATGATTTAGCAAAAGAAGAAAAAAAAAAGTGATTGCTAAAAGCTAGCTCCTTAAAATCTCGTTCGTTTGCAGATGCAGTTTTCAAGTTTCAAATACATCCCATCTGTCCCAAACGAGCTTGTTCTCTTCTCTCTTTTTACTTCTCACCACAAAAAAAAAAAAAAAAAAATTATATACACACACGTGGATTTACAGTAGCACATCTGTGCCGTTCTGGGAGGAAAACAGTCTCCACTTCCTGTGCTCTCCCTTAGGATAAATTATCAGAGAGAAAAAATCGCACAGGAAGGCACAGCGGTTCCACGACAGCAGCTCTCAGCATGCTTTGATCAATCGGATCAATGGAGGTGATCGGCATCGTGCGCTCTGTTCGGGGCCCGTGTAGAGACGGTCTAATTCACTTAAGCCATTAGCTGCGTGGGACAGATGGCCCCGGTGGGCTTTACTTGTGTAGACAAGTGTGGCTTATTAGAGCACAACCATATGGAGACAATAGAGCAGAACAAGTGAGAGACGCTGGCTGAGTACAAGAGGCTGAGTGAGACATGAGGACTAAAGAGCTAGACGTACGTCATACTCGGGTAGAAGGAACACAAAAAAAAGAAATTAATAAGCATGTGTGAAGAGTGAAGATAACGAGGAAGAGTAGAGAGACCCAGAGACACAGCTATTTCAGAATGCATGCAGCAGAACATGAAAGAAGAGAAAGAGCCTAATTAGGCATAAAAGACACGATATACCTGATTCCGGAGAGTGAGAAAGAGAGAAAGCAGGTTTGTGCGCCGAGAGCTGTGTGGAAATCATTTGGGTTTGGCTCTAGATTAAGGGCTGCAGTAGTTACACATTAACAGCACACTCTGAGTGAATAAACACTGCATCCAGATGCACTGGAGCTCATCCCTTTAACCTGTGCCGTAGCATGTGCACCAAAGGCAGCTTGTGTTACACAAATCCATTTGCAGCTCCATTACTGGCTCCTCTCTTCAACAGACCGTTGTTCACGACCCATCTGGGAGGAAGCATAAGCCAGAGATCTGTTAGATGATTAGGGCAAGTGTGCAAAGGGGGGGGGGGAGGCATTAAAAAAAATAAATAATAAATAAATACAGGGACGGTCCTCCTGGCTGTTTAGCAGAGTAAACAGAATTAATCGCCACCCTGACGGTGATTCCCTTCTTTATTCGGTCGCATTTATTTCCCGTTAAGGAACTCCAAGGAATGTGCGTTTATGCAGGAGGCAGTGATAATGAAGTGTACTGCAGGAGAACAAAAAGAAAAGAAAAAAAGGAAGAAACAAAATGAACTCGCTTTCTTTACTGTTTTTTTTTTCCTGCATGACGATGACTTTAAAGCTAATGTAGCACTTTAACGCAGCAAGTGGCAGAACTGAAATCACATCACATGAGAGCCAAAAGGCACAATTTCACATTTCCTGTCTTTTTTTTTTTTGCTGTTGCTGAGAACAGCATGCCAATACAAGCACCTAGAAATTACCCGATCGTGGTGGTTTTGACGAAGGAAATCATTTGCTTTTGAAATATCTTTGTTCATTAAATGCTTTTTTTGTAAATAATAAGCCTTGTTTATTTCTAAAATTGTTTGCTCAAAAGTTCTTGATTACTCGTCAGTTCTGGCTACAATTCAAGTGACATTATTATACTTGCGCTTGATGGGATGCATTATTGTTTCCATAGTAACGGCTCATTTTTTAGGGACTGGTATGACAGAAGCATTTTGGCACGTTACATAATCGAAGTCTGATTATTAGAGGGTTCAAAAATGTGCTATTTTATAACACAAATATAATGATTGTTATGGTCTTGTTTTCTCTAAGAGTTTATTTTGGGTTTTTGTGAGAAAGTTTTTAGACTAAAGGAAATTCTTTAGGATGGAGGGTGCTGAGCTTTGCAGTTTCCCCAGTAACAGACATTTATTTAATTTTTTATGGGCACTTTAACAAGAGGAAGGCAGGAAAAGATGTACAGTAAGTATATAACATGGCCAGAGTTTGACCAGCTGGTGACATCAAATTAAACCCGAACAAAAACAAAAATGATCCACATTCCGGTTATATTAAACTTCTGTTTTAGGGCCAGTATTGAAACATTATCGGGAAAAAAGTTCAACAATCAACAGTGCTCATTACATTAAGATGCTTATTAAAGAGCTGAAGCCTACACTTCAGATTAAACAGATTAGACGCTATCCAAAATCGCCGTGATCTTGCATGACAATGCACATTCACACACTTCTGCCCACACTATCAATAAACTTCAAAAACTTTATTTTGAGGTATTAAAGTATGCTCCCTGTAATCTTGTTCTCACTCCATCAGACTTTCACTTGTTTGGTCCCCTGAAAGCAGCGAGGACAAAGATTCAATTCTGATGAAGAAATGAAGACAATGGTGCATTTGTAGCCCACAGATCAGCCTAAAATTTTTTACAAAATATACTAAAGCCTAACAGATGGACAAAGTGTATTGAAAAGTAAGGAGATTATGTTGGAAAATTATCTTTTCTACAAGTTAACATAATTATCCAGAATGCCATGATAGTGCAGATCATTTTTGACTCACCCTCATAGATTTGGTATCAAAAGATGAGACTATGCGATTAGCACCCAAACCCACATGAGAGAAAGAAATAGAGGATAATAAAAATTAAAAAAAAGAATGAAAGTACAGGGGGGAAAAAAAGAAAAGGACTAAAAAGAAAGAAAGCAAGAAATTTTACATTGTCTTATATTGAAGACTTTATGGTTACTGAATTGAAAGCCAATAGGATGGATTTTCCTGTCCTCAAATAACGCACTGCTTCCATCTCAAAGCATTTCCGGCATTTCCTTCATCCATTAATAATTACCACAACACCGTAGCAGCTTATTTTTTTTAGAAGGAAAACATATCACTCAAAACTGGAGGACTACAGAGGAACGAAAATACTACTTCAGAATTTAGCTAAGCTTTTTTTCCCCCACCAGGCAAACCAAATTTCATCACCTGTAGATCAAGAGATCTGCTAAGACCCTCTCGCCGTTCTGAAAAGATTCCCCTCTACACCTGCAACATCACACAGACATCGCTGAGACTGCCAGACTGACTGCTGATTAAGCCACAACAACCTCTGTCCACATCATCACAAGAGGCCGTGCTCTCAGTCTGGGAAGCGCAGCCTTGTTTTCCTCTCTCGCTCTCTCTGTAGACACCTTTTTATTCTTTATTTGCAGATAGATGTTCCAATACGGATGCTCATTTTCCCCTCTTGCGGCCGCGACACCACAGCAGTGTGTCAGCATTATTTTTAGCTGTGAATTGTTAGTAAGACCGTGCCAAGATTATCACAGGTTATAGGGTCTATATGTTCCCTTGAGCACGAGATAAGCATTAGGAACTTTACAGACTGCCGAGTCTGCTGCTTCCACAAGCTTTAGATTATGTGAGGCATGGAGAGATGCTCATCCACACCTAGCCACCGCACATATCCTATAACCCTGACAGAGCAAGAGTCCCAGTCACACCTTTTCTCTCAGCAGAGGAGGAAACGTGTCTCGAGTTAAACATTAGGGAGACAGAGGAGGGGGCTAAAACAATCTCATGATAAAGAGAAGTCTAGGACCCAGTTTGCTCCCGAGTCCCGTTAAGGCCACCGCCGGCTTCATCACCAGGTATCGACCAGCCTTTTTGTGCTAACCCGCCGCCCGACTCTCATTTCTCCAATCCTCTCGTCCAATTAAAATCCACCCAGGCTGCTGCAGCTGTTCAAAGCCTTTTTGCTTTTAGCAGCCAATAAAAGCCGTGGTGTCCGCCTGAAGAGATGTTAATTACTAGAGTCGGCTTTTCTTCTAACCAATACAGACCCCGTGTTATTCTGACACTTTGGCCTTATTGTTAATCTGCCTCCATCAAACAAATCAGCCTAATAAATCGCCACCTACGGAGCTCACGGCAGTTTCCACAATTCCCACAACGGGCCGGTTTTCCTGTTCCAAAGCAATCATGAGGCATTCTGCCCAGACTACTATCATGAACATAGGCTCTGCCAAAATTTAAAATAAAAAAAGAAGTAAAGCCATAATAAGAGAAAGGGTGTAAGAGGGACACGGCAGACTCAATGATGCAACTATAGAACATTTATAAAAGCATTTTTCTTACTTTTTCTTTAAGGGAAGCCACCTTGGGGTGGGGGGGGGGGCCCACACAAAAGCAAAAGAAAATGAATGGCAATGATTCGAAATACACATTTATTTATTTATTTTATGGATTGAGCCGACTAGGGGGACAAATCTAGTGAAACTCCCTGAGGTAATTATTCCATCAACAGAGCTCTATGCTAAGTTTATTCTTTTGCGCCAAAAAGTTCTTAAACTCTCAATCAGGTAAAAACATACAAAATGCTGAAAATGTACAGGCACAAACTTAATGAACACATACTTTTGATGTGAGCAGAAGCGTTATTTTACTATTATTATTAATTAATCCTAAAATATTAAATTCTGCATTCTCAAACCTACACTTCTCTCATTTCCTGTTACTTAATTATATAAATTATTTAATGCTCGAGATGTTCTGACAGATGTTCTGGTGGTATTTACTACAGTACTTTCTTGTCTGTGATGTTAAATTAGTAGCAAAAACACAAACTGCCTTCATCATCTGCCTTAACAGATTTACTAATATTTCAGCAAGAGCAATATTTTTCACTACCAGTGAAAAGTTTGGACACACCTTCTAACTCCATGTTCTTTCCTGATTTCTTTTCTACAAAGTTAAACAATGCTGAAAGCGTCCAAAATATGCAGCAATCTCCTTTGAGCAGTTGATATTCTACTTATTCTGTAAAGCCTTCATAAAGGCTCTAATTTGAAACGCTGGTTGTTAATTGGTGATTTTTGAGGAGGCTGGTAACTCTAAACGAACGTCTCCTCTGCAGCAGAGGTCAGTTTTGGTTTTGCTTTCCTGCAAAGCCTGAGAGCCTGAGAGCCGGTTTCATCATTGTGCTTGATGGCTTTTGCAACTGCACTTGACAATACTGTTCTTACAAGAACTATACCAGTACAGCTTAAAATAAATACATTACTCTTGTTGTTACTTAATTACTCAATCCCATGTGTGTTATTTCATCTTTTGGGGAAAAAAATTGAGTATTGTTCTAGAATGTAGAAAATAAATCCAAAGTTGTGTCCAAACCAAAAGAACAAAATTCTAATAATATGTTTGCTTACATTACTAGGAGTCCTGACAATCTGGTGCATTAAATATTACATATAAAAAAATAATAATAAAAATAAAAGGTTTGGCCAGAACTTTGCAACATCTTCAAAAAACAAGAATCTACAAAACCTTTTATCTTTAAGTTAATTTAAAAGCAAACTGTACGAGTACAGTTTGCAATATGCTAATATTAATAGTTAATAGTATATATTTTATTTCGCCTGCTATATTTAAATTTTTTTTTTTAAGTCTGTACACACAATATTTATTTAATAAAACTTCGATTTTCTGACCTTGATTTTTAGACTTATACAAGTATAGACTTGTGTATCAAAGAAATAATATCAAGTTAGAGTGCTGGACTCCACAAATCAAACTTTGATCTCTCCAGGTGGTCAAAATTCAACTTAAAAATAATAAATCAAATACCAGCAAAATTCTGCACCCCAATCAATTCAGATAGAACTTGCAGCAGAGTGTGTGACATGGTGGAGCGTAAAGAGACTTATGTAAACCTAACCAGCATTAGCGAGAGAGCTTTAGGGTTAACAGTACAGGTATGAACAAGAGCTGGGGGCCACTGAAACGCGACAAAACCTCCAACAGCAGGCATCATGGGCTGAGCAATCAATCAGGCACAGTTCAAAGCAGATCATGAAGCGCTGCCTGCTGCAATAATGGATCGGTGCTATTTCTACTGCATTGCATTATTATGAACAAAGCTAATCACTAAAAAAAAAAAAAAACACTATTTCTAAAACATACCTTAAAATTAACTATTAAATTTAAAAAAATGACAAACATTCCAGAAAATAAATATAGTAAAAAAAAAAATGTATGACATAACCGATGGAAAAGATTTTCATAAGGAAAAAAAAAAAAGCTTGTAGTTACCAGAGGAACTCTTATTCTCCAGCATGTTCCAGCTCTTAGCTTGCTTGAAAACTCTTGGATACAGATGGGTGCAGGTTTAACAAAACAGCTAGGAGGTTTTACTGAGCATGCTGGAAAATATGAATTCTTCTTGTAACTTTATTATATTATTTATTAGTTTATTTTTAAGTTTTGTTTGGAAATAGTGAATGGTTTCATGATTAATGCAGACATGTTGGTCAGAAATAACATTTGTGCTAAAGATAATATGATGGCAAAGAGTTTTGCACAATATTGTACGTGTGGAGTGTGGACATGCCTGGGTAAGCAAAATGTCAGTATCATGTCAAAAAAAAAAAAAAAGATTTAACCATCGGCAGAGGCACACAGGCTTTTTACAGTCTCCAGAGATGATGAAGAAAGTGAACGTGAGAACAATGAAAAGAAAACCGCAGCAGTCGGCCAGGATGTGAGAAAACTACTTCATCATATCGGGACGTAAAGAGCAGTACAGCTGCAAGGAGATTTGTTTAAGATACTCTCATGCTATTTTAGGCTTTATATTAACCTACTTTACTCCGTACAGACTTCTGACCTTTCAGTAGTATCTGTGCGTCATTAGTTCACAATACAATGAAGTCATGAAAGTCTTGTTTGACTTGGTTTTGTGTTGTTTTTTTTCTGTAGCCATAACAACACTTAAACATTAATTATGCACACCCATCTCTTTTCGGGCTCTGAGAAAAAAAAAAATTTCCTAAACAAAAACAAAACAAAAGGTTTTCATGAATACGATTGTACAAAATCTCTAGAAACACAGCACGGCCCTGCTTTACTCAACAGGTCAGAGAATTTACTCAAACCTGCTTTCAAACGCTGCAACCTGTTCACTCTTGTTCAGAGAATACAGATTTCACAGCCTTCTGGTAAGCAAAATTACTGAGAGGAAGTCACTGCCAGCACCGGAAACGCGTTCATCATCTCCGAGCATGACGTGAGGAGAGCCTTCAGGAGAGTGAACATCAGGAAAGCAGCAGGACCAGACGGCATCTCAGGTAGAGTTCTCAGAGCCTGCGCAGACCAGCTTGCACCTGTGTTCACAGAGATATTCAACCTCTCCTTATCTCAGTCGGTGATCCCCACATGCTTCAAAGAGTCCATCATTGTTCCTGTTCCGAAGAAACCACATCCTGCTTCCCTCAATGACTATCGACCTGTAGCCCTCACATCAGTGGTGATGAAATGCTTTGAACGGCTGGTCAGAGACTTCATCATCTCTTCACTACCCGACACTCTGGACCCACTACAGTTTGCATACCGCCCGAACCGCTCCACAGATGATGCCATCTCTCATCTCCTCCACACAACACTCACTCACCTAGACACTAGAAGGGGGAATTATGTTAAAATGCTTTTCATCGACTACAGCTCAGCATTTAACACCATAATACCCTCCACACTCACCACCAAACTGGAGCATCTGGGACTCAGCTCATCTCTGTGTCAGTGGATCTCTAATTTCCTAACTGGGAGACCACAGGCTGTAAGGATGGGTGGACACGTCTCAGCCTCTCTCACTCTCAGCACTGGAGCCCCACAGGGCTGTGTTCTGAGCCCCCTGCTGTACTCTCTGTACACACATGACTGTGCGGCCACTACCAGCTCCACCACCATCATCAAGTTTGCTGACGACACCGTCGTGGTGGGCCTGATCTCTGACAACGACGAGACGGCCTACTTGAAGGAGATTGGAAATCTGGAGAACTGGTGCCAGAGGAACAACCTTCTTCTAAATGTCAGTAAAACAAAGGAGCTGATAGTGGACTTCAGCACTAAGCAGGAGAGGAACTACCAGACCCCCGTCATCAACGAGAGCCCAGTGGAGAGAGTGGACTGCTTCAAGTACCTCGGTGTTCACATCACGCAGGACCTATCATGGTCCTGTCACATCAACACCGTGGTGAAAAAGGCCCGACAGCGTCTCTACCACCTCAGACGCCTGAGAGACTTTAGACTGCCCTCCAAGGTGCTCAGGAACTTTTACTCCTGCACCATAGAGAGCATCCTGACGGGAAACATCGCATCCTGGTTCGGGAACAGCACCATGCAGGACAGACGAGCCTTACAGAGGGTGGTGCGATCAGCTGAGCGCATCATCCGAACTGAGCTCCCTGACCTGCACTCTGTCTACAGCAAGCGGTGCTGGACCAAGGCCAGGAAGATCATGAAGGACCTCAGCCACCCCAGCAATGGACTGTTCTCTCTGCTGCGGTCTGGGAAGCGCTTCCGCTCCCTCAAGGCCAATACAGAGAGACTGAGAAGGAGCTTCTTCCCGCAGGCGATACGGTCTCTCAACCAAACCAACACACTGGACTAAACACCTTTGCATTTTCTTGCACACAACAGAACGGACAATTATGTCAATGCACATTGCACATATATGCACATATGCACATTTTGCACACTTCAAGGACTTCTTTTCACACCCCCCTCATCTCATTAAAAAACTACCTCAAGTTTTCACAGACTATAGTCGCAATATATTACATCACATCCCACTTCTGACAAGAGCACATTTTTTTTTTTTTCATACTCCAGATTTTATGTATATATATATATTTTGTAACTTTGTTGGAATCTGTTTTATAGGTTCCTTTTGTAAAAATTATTTAAGGTCACGGAGCGGTCGTATAAGCATTTCACTGCATATCGTACTGTGTATGACTGTGTATGTGACAAATAAAATTTGAATTTGAATTTGAATTTGAATTTCAAAAAAAAAAAAAAAAAGAAGAAGTTCAGGTGTGGGAATAATTTACGCCTCCCACCTGCAGTAAATGAGGACGGGACAGACCCCCGATTCACCCAGCTGTGTGTGAAACATTTGCTCCCACTAGAAAGGGCTGAAGTTCACATGCTGACATTTCCCAACTGACGAGAGCTTGGCCTCTCATGCTAATGCTACAACATGTAATTAATACTCACCCACGCACAGGCAGACAGAGCACAGGCCACTGGAGGTCTCTCAGGCAGCACTCTCCATCCTTTGAGTAGCAAAAGCGAAGGTGAGATTTCAGAAAGTGTTAAAAGTACACACACACACACACACACACACACACACACTTCTTTTTATATCTTATCCTGGAGAACAGGAGTCACGATTTGCTCCAGTTGCTGCTGCGAATGCGTTTGTTTCCCGCAGAGCTTCACCACTCTCACTCTCTCCAGTGAGTTGTGGCAGCATAAGAGCTGTACCTTGACCTGTCACTCACTTCAGGGAAGAGCAGCCTTGACAAGGGAATGCAAACGGAGGAGAAAATGCAGAGGCATGTTTCTCCCGACTGAGCATTTCGCATGCTGGGAGGAGAATCTATTAGAACAGACAGACGTAAGTATCGCACTGATCTGCACTCTGCACGGGTCCCCACTCGGCTGTTTATTATTCCACAGAAACGTGTGTGTGTGTGTATGTGTGTGTGTGTGTGTGTGTGTAGGAAATTGGGGAGGTGGGGGGTTTCAGTAACAGTAATCCACTGAAACCCCCTCACTGAACACTGAAACACCACAAAAAAAAAATAAAAATCAATAACAGATAAAGTGCGTCAATTTTTTATTTAAGAGCAGCTTGAGCTTTTGAAGAACACGAGTCAAAAATGCCTGGCTCCAACAGGGACACCCATGTTCAAATTAAATATATATATATCATGCACCTTACATGGGTATGATGTAAATCTGAGGTATCATCAAAATAAAATTTTGAGACTTTAATTCTGCGCTGTTGCATTCGAGTCCACGAACCTTCTAATATTTACACTGTGTGCTGATTTAATTTGTATGTATTACAATTTTATAACTATACCTATAAGTCTATTTCCAGACAAACTTGCCGATAGTTTGCACAGGATGCTGTGCTGTATGAATAGTTCAGCCCGCAACACCTGTAG
The DNA here is from genome assembly GCA_013621035.1 of Clarias magur. Taxonomy (NCBI): domain Eukaryota; kingdom Metazoa; phylum Chordata; class Actinopteri; order Siluriformes; family Clariidae; genus Clarias; species Clarias magur. Next base: position 199,937 of record QNUK01000308.1, on the reverse strand, counting down.
TGTATACAGGCTAGCAGGAGGCCTGGAGCCGATCCCATGAGACCTAGAGCATGAGGGCCGGAGGTACACCCTGGACAGGGTACCAATCCATCGCAGGACTCTTTCGCACACTACAGGCAATTTAGGAACCACAATTAGCCTGACCTGCATATCTTTAGACTGTGGGAGGAAACCGGAGTACACGGAGGAACGCCTTCCCAGAAGCTGCAAAGAGTGGGCCAACATCATAATGTATTAAACCCGATGGATTGGGAATTGGATGTTACTCAAGTCTGTATGCATTTGAAGGCATGCGGGTTAATACTTTTGGTAAGATGGTGTATTTATTTACGTCACCTTGATTTTTTAAATGGTGTAATTTCCCTCAACAACACACTGGTTAGCACGGTGGCCTCATACCTCAAGGGTTCGATTCCCACCTTGGGTCTCCTCCGTCAGTCCAAAGACATGCAGAGTAGTATTTGCTAACTTCCGTTTGCGTTTCCGTGTGTGTACCCTGTGGTGGATTGTGTTTACTCCACCTCGTGCCCTGGGATCGTCTCCAGGCCTCCTGTGACCCCATACACAGGATAAGAGGCGCAGAGACTGAGTGAGATAGTAATTTCCCACTCAGGAAGGAAAAAGTTCAAATTTAATTTCCATTTTAACAGGGGTGTTTTTTTAATCCACTGCATATATATATATATATATATATATATATATATATATATATACACACACACACACACACACACATACATACACACATACACACATACATACATACATACATACACACACATGGGTACTGTATAAAACCACTCATGGAGCACAGACATTGCATAGTTAAACGTGATCTATAAGGGATTAAAGCCAAACTTGGCCAGTGCAAATTTAAAAGGAAATGACGGGGAGAGGGCTTTTATCCAGCATTCCAGCATGTACAGGCACATCTGCATTGGAAATCAACAGAGCAGGAAAAAATCCAATGAGTCACCGTACTACAGACGAGCCCGTGTGTGTGTGTGTGTGTGTGTGTGTGTGTGTGTGTGTGTGTGTGTGTGTGTGTGTGTGTGTGTGTGCACTGTTCAATTCAGCCAGCTTGAATGTCAGAATGTTCCATACATGCACACAATTTACATGATGCATTGATTTAAATGCTGCTAAATAAATATAATTTCCAATAATGTACATACACAGCAGGAGCTGATCCACATGCATAAGGAGCGGAGTAATACTGTATAAGCCAGATGTTAGTAACACTTAAACAGTTAAAACACCAGAATTGACTCTTCACTCACAGGAAGCATCACCATAGGGTACATCTCTCAAACACACACACACACACACACACACACACACACACACACACACACACACACAATACTTGCGATGATGTTGCAGCTATTCAGATTTTTAAATTCAATTGTACTCATTTGCACTTTTTTTTTCGTCCCAACAACAGATTTTGAAAGCACGAAGTAGGCGATGCTTTGATCAGGCTCCAGTTTAATCCTCTAATTTAAAAAGAACAAAAACAGTTTTAAGCATCCAGAGTGATTTGAATGGATTTCCTATACAGCTATCCGACGTGTTTGCTAGCACTGCTGTGAGAGACTGAAATTAAACGCAAGCAAATAAGAGCCAAGTTGTTTACTGAAACCACAGAGTTTAGTGCACGCTCCGGTATAAAATATGAGCCTCGTTTATCATTCATGCCCGTGTTCTGTCATTCATCATTTATCATTCACACCACAACGCTCGCTCGTTCGCTTCTCTTCAGGTGCTCACTCCGGCATGCTGTGTGCTCTTGTGCTGGACTAATTCGAGTTTGCATAAAATACTCTGAAGCTCGACATTCCCCAAAACCTAAGAAGTTCTCAAACAACTGTTTTAACTTTAATACAAATTTTCAGTTGGATGTAGCTTCTTAGCTATTTAAAAAATAAATAAATAAAATGACACCATTAGCTTTGATCACGACTTGGTGTCTAATTCACGTGTGAAAATGATTCGTCGTCCTCCCAGAACCACTCTTTCACAATTTGAGTCCTGAAGAAGAAATCAGGGAAGAATATACGTAATTCAATGCTAACATGTGTCTCTTCTTTTGTCACGGTGACCACCGTCTCAGGTTACTGTTAATGAGTGGGTACTCGGTCTTATCTGTCTCCATCTCCCATCTTCCCCCCCATATTAGTCTAGCACAGAAAACAAAACATCCACCTTCTCAGCACAAAAGAAAAAAAGACCATCACGTACAAGCAAAGTCAGAGTATGAAAAATGTGCAAACCTATAAATTTAGGACACATGTTCAGTTTGGTGCATCCAATTCTCCGTTTCTGTGCTTGAGAGTCTGCGCTAACGATATGAACACTGGCTACAGCAAGGTTGTGCACACACACTCCGAACACTTACATGACGGGTACTGCGGTAAATCAACACACCAATAGTGTGCATGTTAAGTTTCTTTCAGGAGAATTAAACTCAACAAAATAATACTGTTTGTTTTGGCGCATACTGTACAATCGGCTTCGATCCGGGCCTGGAACGATTCTGTTCTCACTGATCAAAATGAAGCAGACTTTGAGGTCGTGTCCTCGGAAACGATCCCAACGATTGCCCTAATGTAAAAAAACGCCCGGAGACACGCACACCCCAAACTCAGCAGGATAGACATAATTTGATGCTAACGTGTCTCTTCTTTTGTCACATTGAACATCGTCTCAGGTTACTGTTAATGAGTGAGTACTCAGTCTCATCTGTCTCCATCCTCCCCCATATTATCAGTCTAGCGCGGAAAATGAAACCGCCACCTTCTCAGCACAAAAGAAAAACTCGTACCAGCGAGTCAGAGTGTGAAAGATGGCAAACTCATCAAGGTACTATATTTGGACTAGGACATCTGTTCAGTTTGGCGCATCTAATTCTCCGTTTCTGTGTTTTCAGATTACCTCTGACAAAAAAAACGGGCAGGGCTTTTGCACCTGAAGCTGAGATAAGAGTCACGATGCTGCCTCATGATGGCTACAACACCACCATATCACCCTCTTCACGCTCTAGCTTTAACTTCTAATTAAGACATGACACCAGCAAGTTGGCTTCCCTTTAATCTGTGTAGCACAGAACAAACATTAAGCTGGTTAAAAAAGGTGCAGAAAAAAAAGGAGAAACATCTGGATAAGGTGTGTACAGTGAAAACACTTCTGTCTAAATATTTGCCTACGGAAAAATATTAATACACTAATAAATAAACAACACTCCTTCTTAATCTGAGGAGCCTGACTCCAACTGCATTCTCATTACTTTGCTCTACGGGCAGCAGGAAAATTATTAACACAACAGCTGGACTGAGGCGGAGGGGCAGGAGAGGAGAGGACAGGAGGAAGGGGGAAGGGAGCTGATGAGTGAAAGAGACAGCAAGATAGAGCAAGACAGACACACAGACAGGGGAAGAAAATAAGAGAGAGACAGCGGTATTGACAGACACACAGACAGCGAGAGAGAGAGAGAGAAGTAACTGTTATGAATAAAAACATGAGGCGATAAAAGTGGTAGGAAAAAAAGAGCAAAATGTGGGTGATTGATTTACATGATTTTATGTCACACTTCATCATTTCCCACACAATCACACAGCAAGAAGTCATGACACATCAGGAAGATATCGGAGGAAAAAAAAAAAGATGGACCAGGATCTGAATTTTGTTTTGGTTTCTTAGAACGGTACAGTTTTTTTTCTCCTCATTTAATGCTCAGCATTTCCATTTCAGTTTTGCAAATGTGATTTCTAGCGGGATTACGTCTTACCTCAGCAGAAACGGGGATAATCTAATGCCTGGGAAACGTGTGGTTTATGTAGGAGGCAGGCCTGTCAATCAGAGCGCCATTAACCAGAACAGAATCACAGTGGTTTATGTTTTTTTTCCCCTATGTGCAAGGCTCGCTCTTCTAACACGATCAGAGGCAGACGGGATCAAAGATGGCAGACACACAGGTTAGTCTGAGGGAGAAAAGAAAAGCACAGCTCACTGGCAAAACAACAACATGCAGCCACTGAGTGAAAAAGTCATGTCATGACCAGTCATGAGAGTTATTCATTCAACACACACACACACACACACACACACAGAAGAGGAGCTCATTTCACACACATCTACAGAAATGACACTCCACAAATGCTTCTATAATGCACCAGCTTGCTCTTTTGCTCTTATGTTTATGGGCAGATAGGAATATATAGCACAATAGTTCTCCCAGTGCACTTGGAAAGCCAAAGACAGAGAAAGGCAAAAAAAAGATGCTAATATGAAGTGAATAGACTGCCAAGGTGAAAGTACGGTGGCCGTGAAGTGCAAAACAAATTAACAAAACCGAAAACAAAACATTCAAAGACAAAATAACAAAACCCAAAACAAAACAAATTCAAAACCAAATTAACAAAACCCAAAACAAAATAAATTCAAAACCAAATTAACAAATCTGAAAAACAAAATAACAAAACCCGAAACTAATTTGTTATTTTGTTTTGGGTTTTGTTGTTGGTTTTGTTTTCGGATTTGTTAATTTGGTTTTGAATTTGTTATTTTGTTTTGGGTTTTTGTTAATTTGTATTGCACTTCTCGGCCAGTCAGATACAAACCGGAAAAGGTAGGTATATTTTGCGAATTAAATTCTTATCGCTGATTGGACGAGACACCGGTCACTCAAGATAAACAGGAAGTAGGAACTTGTGTCTCTAACTTTGTTTCTTGTGTGTTCTGCTTCACTTTTAAGCCATTTTTTCGGTCTGCAAACCTAAGAAAATAATGAAAACTTTCATTAGAAAGCAAGGAAATAGAATTTATTCAACGTTACTTTGAGGACGGACATTTGTTTGCCGTGATTTTGGACATGCTGATGACATATCACGGTATAAAGATTAGTTTGCGAACTGCTGTGTCTCGGAATGTATGTGGAATCTGTATTGCATCTCTTTTTTGAATATATAAACTTTTTTTGGATTGATGTTGAATCTTTATTTACTACACTGAGTGGATAAAAAAATGACATAAGTAAAAGAGATGTTATAATTTATGATAAAGATATCGAGAAGAGTCACATATTCATGTTAAATCTTTTAATATTAATATCTCCCATTACAAGGTGGATTTGAAAATTTATTTTGAAACATTACAAGGACTTTTAAGCCAGAAAGCAACCAGAACGATGAATACATTTAAAGAACTAAATTCTTGTTGTTATTGTTAAAAAACTAATAATAAAAATGGTTACTATTTAAAAAAAAAAAAAAAGAACTGCTGTGTCTCTTTTAAAAGCGAAAGATTTTTTCCACAAGAACAGCAAAAATTTGGCAGAACGCCATATTTGAAACCACAATAAGGACAGTACATGTTTGCACATTAATACACACACGAATCTACCGCCGCTACAATACTTCCTGTATATCTTGAGTGACAGATGTCTCGTCCAATCAGCGGTAAGTATTTCATTCGAAAACTATACCTACCTTTTCCGGTTTGTTTCTGAACGGCCGAGAGGTGCAAACCAAATGAAAAAAACGGAAACAAAATAAATTCAAAATCAAAATATCAAATCCAAAAACAAAATAAACTAAAAAGCAAAATAGAAAACCGAAAACAAATGAACAAAACGCAAAACAAAATAAATTTGTTTTGGGTTTTATTTTGTTTTTGGATTTGATATTTTGAATTGGGTTTTGTTATTTTGTTTTTGAATGTTTTATTTAGTTTTGGGGTTTGTTATTTTGGTTTTGTTATTGTTTTTAATTTGTTATTTTGTTTTCGTTTTGTTAACTTGTTTTGCACTTCTCGGCCACCGTATGAAAGAGTGCTTCACACAAAAAGTACATACATGGAATTTTCTTTTTACATTCCCACACGATCACAACCAGTAAATTAGAGCTGTCTTATTGTTTTTGTTTATTTTATTTTATTTTTTTTTCTATTTTTTTTTTCAAATTGCTCCATGTACTGGTAGTCCCTGACTACTAATTTCCGCATATGCGAACAGACCGTGGTTCAATTTCCGGTTTAATCACGGAAGTAGCTCACATGTGTTGGACAAAAATAGACACTACAGTCAGAGCGTCAATATTTACAATTATATATATTATTCTGAGTGTAAGTGAATGTATAAAATGTCCAAAGTCTAGTATATTTATTGTAAGTTTGTGCATGTGAAAAATGCGTCAGCCACGCCGATTTCAATGAATCAGTCCGGAAGCACAATGATGGAAGATGACTGTCCTGATGGTGAATAATCCTAATTTCTGAAAATCCTCAACAAAACAGAGTTTCCAGTTAGAAAACAATGGAAAACAGCTCTGAGACAAAATGGAGTCCAGGATGCCCCTCACAATTTAAAGGCAACACTTACATTAGACATGTAAGATTAATTTCTTTAGATGTGATTGTGTTTTTTGGCCATATGATGGCAGTGTGAGGAAAGAGGACAGATTTAGTCAGGTGGATTGGTATGCTTTACATTGTATATTCATGTAAAGGTGTCTAAGACTGACTTGAGACTTGAGAACAAATCGCACTTACGAACGTGCTCCTGAAACTGGACTCGTTCGTAAATAGGGGACTACCTCTATACCTCTTATTTAACATCAACAAAGTGTTATAACAAAGAGATATTTACTTTTCTGTAACCTGTTTGTGATTCAAAGTAGCTGAAATTGGATATGTCAAGAGTGAATTTTTTTTAGCTACATTCAAAAGAAATGCATTAGCCCTTTCATTATTTGTAGATTTCATAACAAAATGCAGATTTTTCAAATGAGCTTTAAACTGAGAAAAACAGCTACAAATTTAAGGTTGTTTTCACATGTGGTTCTTGTAAAAAATAAAACCATACTCAGTTAATTTAAAGTGGACCAAAAGCAGGCGCAAAAAAGAAAGGAACTCATTTTGTGTTCACACTGCAACTCGGCCCTGTTTCTGCTCACACTATACTATAGGTCCTGTGGAGCTCTCAGACATTGACTGCTTTGGATTATGGAGCAGTGGCCATGGTTAAGTCAGAATGTCATACTGGCGCAGACAAGACTGGCCTGTAAACAACTGCAAGTGAATGGATGTGAATGAAATACAAAGTGAACCTGTGAATACACTGGATAAAAAGCACACTACTACTTACAATTCTCAACTGACTTCAATGATCTATACGTACTGTAAAAGAAACTACTTTCCATAGTGACTACAGAATACTATACCTTGTATTTATAAGCTATAAATATCTGCTATACATCTGCTATATATCTATGAAACTGATACACTTTCAAACATTACTTACACTTATATTCCATACTAGATGTGGCTACGACTTCATTCGCGTGGATTTCAAATGCACACTCATAAGCGTGTATTAAAAAAAAAGTCATCATCATCATCTGTTGAATTTTGAGATGAACGAAAGATTTTTCAATGGTCGATTTTTTTATGATATTATGGTGTTTTCCATTAGAATTTCAAAGTAGAATATCTTCTCCCGTGGGCCGACTGCAATGAAACAAAGCATATGTTTTACCTCAAGCTCTGCTACATATACTTAAACAGTATTAAAAAATACCATTAAAATTTGTTCAGTAGTTTTACGGCTAACATAAAATCTAAAAACCATCTTGAGTTCTATTACTCATCTCATGTGCCCCCTGCCCCCCCCCAAATTATTTATCTTCAAATGTACACACGCATAACTTGTACAAAACTTTATCTTAAATATAATAAAACTTTAGATAGATATGAGAAACATTCGAAGTATTAATGAACCCAGGAAAATAAGCCAAACGTCAAAAAAGTTGACAAACGTCAAAAAAACAATGACAAACGTCAAAAGTTTTTACAATTCCTCATGACCATGAATGGTTTTCCACCACAGAAATAATTTAGTTCACGCAAGCCTAACACTGATGCACACTTCCTCTCTGGAGCGATTAGTAGTGCTTAAAGTCTAATAAAGTAACTGTAGAAAAAAAGATTTTGATGAATCAAAATATCATTGTACTTTTTAAATCGAGAAAAACCTTAGCTCCATAGTTTGCTTTTATTTGTTTACAGTCCAGGTTTGCTTGCACCGATACGGCTGACGAGCTGAAGTATTTCTCAGTATTTCCCATTTCAAGAGCATGTGATATGTCCATGGAGAGCGTACAGGGCTAAAACACTGACGAAACTTGGAGTTTGCCAAAATTGCTCTGATTTTTTGTTTTTTTTGAGGGTTGATAGGGCCCGAGACTGAAAAGACCATAAGATTTTAACAAGCCAGACTTAAATATTTTCAGCCAGCTGTTTGTAGGCTGACCTTTTTTTTTTTTTTTAAAGGACCAGTTCCAAGGTCTGTGCGCTTGAAACTTTTTCGCTAGGCAACAGTAAAATAAAATGAGCTGCTGATTTGCAAGGTGTGCAAATCAAGAACTGTGCAAGAACTGAGTAATCACAAATAAATATAATTCATGATCCATATTTCATCCCAAGTACCACAACTTTTTTTTTCTTCATCCTGTATCATTTGAATAGTTTGTGAATAAACTGTCCTTAAACTGCATTACTCAGCCCTAGTGTTAAACATATCTAAATGCTGACTGCGACAAACAGCTGTGCGCTGGAACGCAGCTGGATCACTATTATACAGTATGTAGGTTCTGACGTTTAGGAACGGCTGCCAGACATGGGGGGTCACGGGGGAATAAAATAATTGCAAAGCCTCCGTAAAAGTTAGGAATGTGCATTCCTCTACAACAGATCAATCACGGGGTTGGTATGCACACGATTCAGGCTTCCTCCACATGCAGCACTGTTTCCTTTCCTCGAAGAGAAGAGCTAAATATTTACTCCCATCCTCTGCCATCCGTGTCTGCACCATTCCAGCTGCACGGCCATAAATCAGTTTCCTTGAGAAGCATTTGTAGCCTAAGTGACTCTTAACCGGCTTTATATGCGTCATGGGAAGGAGAAATGTTTGCCACAAATTCAGGAACTGGGCTTTGGGAAGACGATCCACAGCTACCTCTCAGCCACTCCAGCAGTTCTGATACTTATACCGTAAGTATTACATCCTTCCTTTGCTAAACCTCCACTGTGTAAGAGTCGCATGAATCATGCGTAGCACTGCCTTGTGTTAATTTAAAGTTTTACGATTTCACAAAAAGGGTTGTGCCATGTCTTTCACCACCACGTGGATTAATCTGATCAGACTCGACAAGGATTCCGGCCCCGTCCCAAACCAGGTTCTGATCACTAAATGAATTACACACAGGATGACCAACTTCGACCTGCAAAGTCTTCTGAGAATAAGAACATCCCTGCAGGCATCAGTGTGACCTGTTAATTTTAACAGGAAGTTGTCAGTTAGTTAGCGCACCAACATTAGCCGTTTGGGTTTTCTTGTGTTCCCACAGTGCTATGTGGAGAACCAACATCTAACATTATAACTGAGCAAAGCCCTTCAAAGCCATGGTTTTGGGTTTTAGCTAGTGTGGTAGTCAGTACACCGCTCATGCACTGATCACTATGAGAGATCTGACTCGAAACGGCTTCAAGAGAAAAAAAGTTCTCCTGTTGTGAAACCTATGGAAATCCTTTGGGAGTTAATATTCGGTTTTACTACTTTAAGGCACAATGTGGGCAACTATTCAATGATTATATCCGGAGCCATTCCAGTCAAAAGTTTGGACACGCCCTCTAACTCCCCAGTCTTTCCTGATTTTTATTCCTTTCTACATTGTAAAGGCGTACAAAATATGTAATAATCTCCTTTAAACAGTTGATATTGAGATGTGCCTGCCACTAATGCTCTGTACAGCCTTCATAACGGCTCTAATCCGAGATGCTGATTGTTCATTGTTGATTTTTGAGGTTGGTAACTCTAAATTAACTTCTCCTCTGCAGCAAATGTCAGTTGGTCTTGATTTCCTGGGATGGTCTTCATTAAAACCAGTTTCATCATAGTGCTTGAAGGGTTTTGCAAATGCTCTTGACAATACTATTCCAGAACAGCTTCATGTCTTAAAATAACAACTGACTGTTGTTTCTTAATTATCTAAATCCATAGGTGTTATTTAATAGTTTTTGAAAAAAAAATCTGTACTGTTCTAGACTGAAGGAAATAAACCCAAACTGTGTGTCCAAACTTTTTCTGTGATACCGTACCTCTGACAGGATCGTCAGGCCGACTCTCAGAAGATCAGGAGCGTTATATATTTTAGATGTACTGTTTATCTTCTCGTTGAAAAGTGCCTATTTATTTAGAGCGGTCATAATCCTAGATATGAAATGTCCTGAATTATTTTTAGCCACAGTCTACTGGGCTCTTTGCTTATGTTCTTGAAATCAAACTTCAAAATTTATATTTACAGCAAACAGCAGATGCCGTTCGAAACCTTCACCTTTATCCCTGACCTACTTGTGAGTTCATGTACGCTTGGACATTTGTTACTCATAACGCTGTACATTCAACAACTTCCGGTCTATTGTTTATTATCTAAAATGTCTTTTAGAGAGAAATGTAGCAAACGCCTGATTAAAAAAAAAAAAAAAGAAATAAAAAAAAGGTATTTATTGCCGCCAACCGTGGTGGAGAAACTGACAGAAGACGGCCCTGGTTAACAGTTAAAGGTCAGCAACATTTACAGGAGAGTCACGCAACCAAAATGAAACTATGCAGCACACTTATATTCAGGACTGTAATTGATATTTAGCACTGTAAATTATGACTCTCCTGATGTTAAAAGTTATAAAGTGCATGAATCTGGTGAAGTATCCAAAAATAAAAAATAAAGAGGACTGAAAGAATGTCCTTTCATTCCATTAAAAAAGTAAAAGTATATAAATAAATAAATAAATACTGCAACATTTTTGCCTGAAGTTGCTATGATGTCAGTCAGTTGCGTATAATTTGATCCATTAGTGTTATATTTCATTCTTATGTATACTTGAAATATGAAGGGAAAAAAGTTAATTAATATATTCGCCGTTTCCACTGCAGCGTTTCTCGCTGCTGAAAAAAAAAGGTTCATTTAACTAAATAAAGCAAGTAAGGCACAATCACAGCATCTTCACAAGCTGACTAAATTTAATAATAAGCTAATCCCAGGATATAAATCATTAATTATTACTTCTTTCCGTGCCAGGAAAAAAAAAAGCGAGGAGGGATGTTTATGAGCTACACCGCAGCCTGTAGATGAAGATTCTTCGGCAGTCTAACATCTGCCACCAGTAACCGTCTTTACTCTCACCCGCTGGGGTCGGAATTACAACTCACCTAGGGGAGGTTCTCGTTTCCATCTGTCTCTCACCATCACTTTCAGTCTTCCTATTCTCAAGCTACACGGCCAGACGAGCAATGTTTTTATATCTCTGTTTAATAATCTCCTTTTGAACTTTCTTTTTTTTATGGATTTTCCTATCTTTTATTCAGACTACATCAGATACCAGGTGAGGAGACCGAAGGCTGATCGCGAGTCAGGTCAGAGCTTAAAACCTTTCTAAAACCTTCCTAGCTTGGAGGAGGCTCATCAGGATGAGAGCACTTGACTGAAGTAGTGCTGTGATGGAAGGGGGGGGCACATGAGACACAGCTGAGAGAAAGATACAAGAGACAAGGTCATAAAAAAAAAGAGTGATGGGACAATGTTGGAGAGTGGAGGATGGTGGATAAGCAAATAGTGGATGTGGAGCAGTCAAAAACGAATAAAAATCTAAGAGACAGGAAAGATGAAACCTTTAACTAGAAGTACACTAGATCATATTCAGAGTCATCCTGAATTACACTAGGTGCTCCTCCACAGAACAACATGGCTCAGCGACAAACACAAAGATCTATCTGAGAGATCTATCTATGTGTGTGTGTGAGAGACAGAGAGAAAGAGAGAGAGACTTCCACATAACTTTAGGAAAGAAGGAGATCCTCAAACAGACACAAGTAAGGAAAAATTAATCTTTGGATTTGTTCCGGAAGCATGCTTGTATATCAAATCACTCCCACAAAACAAAATATAAAGTAAAAATTTAATAAATTAACCTGCACTTTTCCTTTTGAAATGAACCATTGCAAGTGTGAGGGAGAGCTGAGGAAGGGGTCAGTTATTTTTGTAAGACGACTTTCACACACACACAACTAATGGAACCACTGATCTCTGACAGTATCTCTCTGTCGGCTCAGTTGGATCACCTTTTATGTGACTTCAACAAGGAACCTCTCCAACGACACTGGCTTTTGGATTGGGGGCAATTACCCACAATCCCACAGCGCGAAGGAAGAACCACTGGCTCAGTTGATCACGTGGCCCTCGGCAGACAAAGCGTATACGTACCACCGGTATTTCAGGACCTCGCTCGTTTATCAAGTTAAAATTTATGTTAAGAAGTTTTGCTCGTCTTGCAAAACGCTCGTAGTCCAAGTTACTCAGCTTGATGGTTTTACTGTACTTAAAATATGAATAACAATTATTTGTAACAAAACCTTCCACCTAGTTTTAGGTTAAAATATGTGTCACCAGTCTTTCTCTTTCTCTCTCTTCAAGAGTGGAAGGATGCATGACGCATAAAAAAAATCATACATTATTGGTTAATAATAAAAGAAATAAGCAAACTTTCACTTTCCCAATAAAATTACTTTTAAATTAAAAGTGATAAAACACTGTAAATGTCGCTTCTATACTGTTGTGTAGATCTCAGGGAGGGTTACTACCATCAAAGGACACAGAGAGGAAAGAATGTCCTCCCCCTGCAGAAGCGCAGAACCATGCGAGACGGTCAGCCACGAACTCCAACAATTCTGCTGCAAGTGTATTAAATTCACCCGGGCTAATAACTTCATCAAACAGAGAGCATCCTGTGGCCTTGAAAACGTACAACCTGCGTCCCTGAAAAGCATTTCAAGCAAACGAGCGACGCGGCCTTCTGACAGATAAACACAAGCAGGAGAAGGATTTATAGGACTGTAGTCATGGACAGTGGACAGGACAGAGACACACACACACAAACACAAGACTAAGTCATTCTAAACACTGCACATGCTCTGGTCAAGCTATATTACTGGGAACCAATCTGAGAGTAATGTTATTAATAAACAAACAGTTTGTTGTATCAGGTTTTCAAAAAAAAAAAACAGAATTTTTTTTTCTTTTTAATGTAGAGATTGTTTTGGAGTCTTTCAAAGGACTAATCTCCATTTTAATGAAAATAAATAACCAAAAAAAATGAACCATTTCAATTAAAGACAAATGCAGAAATAGATCGCTTCTTAAAATTATTCATTATTTAGCCAGCAATATCCCATTACTAAATCAACAACCAGTAAACATATTTGCTTGAACAACTATAATTATGGTGAAAAAAAATCAAATCAAATAAAACTTATGATAATAATAATAATAAGCATGTGTTTTATTTGCCAAGTCTTCATGTGAACCTTTTACCAAGGGGTACTAAATCTGGTATTGCCAATTAATTTAAAACCCATTAGAGATCCCTCTCTTTTTAAACATCAATAAAAACAGCTTTAAACACAGGCCAACAAAGGTCAATAAATGATCTAGTGGTAGTCGAGCTGATTAGACTCGCAGTATACTGTAATCTCGATGTTACGATGCTCACACAGGAGGCTCAATCAGTGATAAAATTGCCTCCAGGATTATAAAGCATGCCCGAACTCTTTGACTTAAAGAGATCCTAAGACCGATCCTGTCCCGGTCTGACACCTTTTGTTGCCTAGGAGCGGTATTGAGTGCTTGAAAGTTTTCTGCTTTTCCCTCCATCTCAGTGTTCAAGGAAAGACGGAACAAACGAGAGAATGTTTCAGCATGTCCGGACAAGCTAATACTGCAACACTGCCACATGGCACAGAAAGAAAGAAAAAAAAAAAGCATTTAAAAAACAGACCTTCTCTAGAGCTCATAATGAAGCCAGGGATGTGTGAAGATCAATGTGAGGTCTGCAGGCAAACACAGGAAATCTCCATCCAGCACAAGAGAATGCAAGCAGTGTGTTATAGTTAACGCTCCAAGCAGCTGTAAAGGTGAAGAAACAATTAAGACGAATTAAGAGTGAATTAAAAATGTAAAAAAAAATAAAATTAAATAAAAAAGATTATGAAAACATTAGCTTGTTTGTATTTAGATCTGATTTTGATTAGCTTAAAGAAATGTTCAAGCCTGCTGGATTTTATTATGACTACACAAGTCAAGGATAATGGCGTCACCTGATGCAGGGGGTGGAGTTATTTGTGTGATTTATTTGTATTATAGGGCTTTGTGCTCATGTATGGTGCAACGCTCGTGAGCTATTACTGATAAATTACAAATCTTAGAAATCTTGTTTGTACTGCGATAATGAGAAACTATGAAGGTAACTTATTTTTGTCTCAACACAACTACTTCTAAAGCTGCTGCACATGGGGAGGGGTTTAGTTTTTAAAGCTTAAGGATATACATTTTATATATATAATTTAAATTTCATTGATTTTGCCTAGTTCATTTTATTAAAAGGTATTTAACAAGAAGTCTGAAAATAAAGGTGAAAAGTTTTACGCAAAGCTCTCTAACATATTAAGTATGTTTAGGCTTCTTTCACATCAAGCACCTGGGCCCTGACCACTTAACTTAATTAGTGTGAACACAAGCATACTGCACCCAGGAACAGATCACTGAACTGCGTCTGGGCCCGCTCAAGATACAGTAGATGTGCACCCAGGTACGGTTTGCAACAGGTGTGAAAGCTAACTGTATAAAACAGGGAAGGGGATATTACTAATGTAAAGCTGGCTGGAAGTGCAAATCACACTCATTACTCTTTCTTATGAGTACACTTTATCCGAGTTCATTATGATCAGTGTGAACAGAAGTGTACTGAACTCGAGGACCGTGCCCGAATATGTTGGAGAAGGTGGTCTCGAGCACGGTATGGTGTACGTAGCCAACCTTTATGTCCACAAAGTCGTCAGCATTGCTGTCAATCTCAGCCTTTCATACACAGCCATAACTGATAAAGTAGAAAAGTACGCAAGAGCTGCATCCTTGACATTTTCTTCAAAATATCAATAACATTAAGCATTGCGCAAAGGTTAACATCTTTTGTCCTTTCTTCTCTGTGTGTTTAATGGTACATCATTTTAAGGCTGCCACCTGCTGTATTGGAGATTGACTGAAAATAATAATAATCATCATCATCCGAACGCTGGCCAGCGGGTGGGGTGGGAAGGGAGAAGCAATCATTCGTAGACGCCGTACAAAATCAATCGTGTCTAGTAAGAATAGATTCTGAATCAAAACCGGACACATCAATTCAATTACTTGAGTCGATCAATAAAAGATTTATTACGTTGCATAATCAATTAAACTGCATATCCCTAATTTGATTTTAGCTGCTATGAGTACCTTAATACATTACAAATCGTCTGCATTCCACCATCAGATTATTATAAACATTTGTTACCAGTCCATGAGATTAAGCACTCTGTAGATTCAGTTTAAAACGGGCATTTATTTTAGTGGAGTTGTTTTTCAAGCTAACGCTTTAAAATGAAATACACACATACACAAACACACACACAAAAGGCATGAGAGTGACATTACATGTTACCAGAGATTTTCTACCATTAGGTTTTGTTGTGAGCAAACACACAACACAACAAAAAACATAATAAGTATTACTCACTCAGCATGTGTGTCAAGCATTTAATCTGTAAAGGCAACTAAAAAGGGTGAGAAAAAAAAACATCCCTGTATACTGTAGCTTAAATCAGCAAATAAATAACGGCGCTCCTTTCCTGTGAGTGACCCCCGCGATGGTGTCGGGTCGTTTAGGCAGATGATGTCCTAACACGGCTTAACTGGCAAAAAGGCTACTGGAGTGGCTCTTTAACAGATCATGATGCTGCTGTACACTCTCTCAGCACAGAAATACAAAGATGATGTAAAGAATTTCGACTAGTAACAGAATACAGGACAATTTATATGTGGTATTCTTGGAGGTTTTTTATTTATTTATTTTTTTTTAATAACAGAATTTCAATTAGATGTTAGATCAGTCAAGAATAAAGTTTCTCACAACTAAAAGCTTGTGTCTCGTTGCACATCATGTCCCACCTTTCCTCAGGTCTCTACAGACGCCACTACAGTCACATGTTTCAGCAAAGATGATGATAATTATGTAAGGTAACATGTTCAGGAATGGAGTGGACGTTAAGCTTGAAGACCACTAATGCGCACCACTAATTTCTCTGACCAATACAGGGCAAGACTGTCTCTTGGGACGTGAACCAGGAAGCCAACATCGACTGCATAACTTTAAAAAAAAAAATTTTTTAAAGACAGCAGATGGAGACGTGTCTGTCCAATACCTGAGGAACCATCTTCATGAGATCCCTGTTCTGTAGCCTCCGTAGTGTTTGTCCTCTGCGATTTACTCCCCAGACTGAAAATCAACCCTCACTTAGGGCTAGCAGAGGACTAGTAGAGTTTATTCGTGATGTGCAGACGGAAGCGAATGGGAGACGATCTGATAATTTGTTTAAATAAAAACACTTATGAAAATAAAATATATACATTTTTCATTGTCATTCACCAAATCATCCACAGCCTGGTGGTCGGGAACCACTGCTCTAGAGGATAAATCAATGTTGCACAAATCCACATCTGTCATCTTGTAATGCAGAGCTTGAAAGGCAAGACAAACTGACCTTGTGTTGAGAAGTGTTCATGTGCAATAAGTGAAATTCTGATTCCAACCTGATAAAGATCTTAAGCGCAGACGATCAATCCTGTACGGCGAACATTGCCTGCTGCCACAATGACGGATATAAGAATAAACATCAATTTAACTGAGAATACAGACAAAAGACATTAAACCTTGTTATACAAACACACTATTAAAAGAGAATGCATTACCCAGTGCTTGGTACAAACTATAGACAAAATAAATAAGAAATACAAATTGTATTACATTTGAAAAAAATGAAATAAAGTCCAGCCTGATGACAATCGCAAGGCAGCATTCACATCTCGAGCTCTCCTTGTTATGACATGAAAAATTAATCCTAAGATTAATTTTTCCATGAGCGGTTTCAGAACTCATTCAAGACTCGAACATCAGATAGTAAATGAGGTCGCTCGTGCTCGACAGACAGGGACCTTTTCGTCACCAGATATCGGTTAAGGTCTAGCAGTCAGTCCGTGTATAACCATCGCTCTTACTCTTCTTAGAGTAATAACAGATTTATCTGACTAGATTTTCTTTTTTTTAAGAAATATACAAAATTCCTCCAGTGCTAACAGTATCTGTTATCATTGTGCATTCAGTGGAACAAGAACATTAATCACAGACTAATATGAAGAGGGATACTCTGGCACATCAGAAACAGGAGTTAGGAACATATTTGGTTTTAACACATCATTGTAAAAAGCAGCTTTTAAAAACAAAACGGCGCTCAGTAGCACAAAGCCTTTTACTCCGACATCACTGACCCGCTTATTAATCCTTTATCACTTAACACGTAATCATATCTTAATTGTTTTGATTTTTGCTTTACTGAATTAATAAAAATCAACCTGTACTGTCTGAGAGTTTAACTAAAATTATCTTTTTTTTTTTATTTAAACACTGGAAACACAGAGCACTTTGCCCTTTTCTCCTTCCAGTGTACAAGACAAACTGGAGACAAAAAAAAAACTTTAAGAGGAAAAGTAAAGATAACTAGACAACAATTTCCAAACTTAAGATAGCTAACGATATGGTATATTTATTCAGTTGTTTAAAAAAAATTAATGATTCGACCTAATTAAAAATATTACTTGTTTACTTCACAAACTGGAAAAATACAAAACGGTGCAATGTTATAAGCCCTTTTTGGACAGGATTCAATGTACACATACTCCTGGAATGATTTCCTATTTTACCCTGGGATTATTTTGCTATCTGTGTCGGCCACGTCGGTGTCTTTCTCGGTCACGCTTTGAAAAAATTGCTGGCTGAAATTTCTATCATTTTTCACCAAACTCAGTGAATCATTTTTGTCCCATACAAATGGAGATGTCCACAATGTTCTATAAAAATGAAGCTTGAGAAAAAGATGTTAGCCTGCTGCTGCTTGGCATATTTATGCTTGTAGCATGTCTGTTTATCAGAGACGCTCAACAGATATTCAACTTTCTTCGCATCACGAAATATAAATGTCTCTCTTTTGACTTTGTGATTATTATTTAAATACATTTTATTTTATTGTATTTTTTCTTTAATTTTTGTTGTGTTGTTGCTACAACATTGGTTCACCTCAAGCTGGGGGGAAAAAAAATTAAAAATAAAGGGATGTTTCTTCTGTACTCCAGTGCCTCTCCACCATGTTGTTGCCATGTTATGAATAAATTCTGAATGAAATAGAAGCATGTGATACAAACATCACGATCTGAAGAAAATTACAACCTGCTAGTATTGTCATTTTTATTGCTATCTAGGTGCGAGAGTTCTATTAATGAGGAGGACAAGACAATAAGACTCGGTGAGTGAGGCACGATGCTGCCGAGTTTATACCTTTCCAAAAATCCCATTCCATATCATAAAATGTTTTATTCTTCTTGTATCACAATAATTCACCAAAGAATTTATATATTAGATAGATAGACAGACAGGCAGACAATGTTTTTAACTGGTCAGTTATATGATTTTGTGGCACAATCAAAGAGACAAAGGCCACTTTTTTTCTCTCTGAAAGTTCACACAATGAAGGAATAGCCCTTCATGTGACATAAGACTGACCAACACTGGAAACTCCTTGCACAAATGTTACATCCATCATTATTGTAAAGTATCCTCTGAGTGCAAGCTATTTCAATAGACAGAATGACACATTTGAAAAAGCATATAACTATATTACCACACCATAATATATTATACGTCTATATCATAAACCTGAGACTTGCATTATAAGCAGAATGACTGTCCAAGCCTGCTGTTAAAGAAACTTGACCAGTCAGATTAGAAAAATTCAACAGTACTGTGGTATAATAACGTGAAAGAAAAGGACTCTCTTGATGTAAATTTTTTTTTTTTTTTTAAAGAAAAAAGAAAAAAAACCTGCTGAGCAATCCTTGCCTTTATTAGTTTTCAACATGCAGCCCTAGTACATCCAGTTCGATAGATAAAGCTCTCCGAGGTTTGTTTCAAAAGAAGACAATCCCTCAGCGACAGACCCACACCAGCATGAGAATCAAGCAATAACAATAACCTGTATTGACTTTACAGCCTTCCAGTCATGCAAACAACTTTGAGCTCACCTGTGACTCTGACTGCTTACAGCAGCGGGGCATAAAATCAGATCTACCGCAGAGCCACAAAGCCAGAACTACCTCAATATCATTTCTATGATAATTGCATACACACCCACAAGTCAGTCTGCTGCTCCAAAAACGCTAGACTCATTCAGTGAGGCCTGGGGGCATAGAGCCAAAAAGAAACAGGCGGGGAGATGAATGAGAGCAGGGAGGGAAAAAAAAAAGAAAAAAAAGTCTGAGACTCTGAAAACTCTTTGAGAAAAGAAAAATGAATAAAAGAGGGAGATAATCAGAATGAGAGCTTAACCGAGACAAATGTTTAAAAGATTATGTGAAAGATTAAATTAAAATGAAAGAAGAATATGAACACCCTGTGTTGGGACGGTCTTACGCCATCGAGGCTTTACTGCATCTCTACATCTCTACACGTCTTCCAAAAGATATTTTGGTGCTGTTGATCCAAAATCTCCAAGAAGTATTCAACTGGGTTGAGATTTGATAACTGAAGACCACTGCGTATGACTGACATCATTTTCATCCTCACCAAACGGTTCAGTGAGTCCTCATGCCGTGCACATGGGAGAAGGGGTATAACTCAGGAAAACACCTCAGCAGCAGGATAGGAATATTTTACTGTGGTACACAGGAGTGCAAAAAACTTTTTTTTTTTTTTTTAAACTGACTTTTCACCACACCAGTAAAATGCCTACACAGCAGAACGAAGCCAACAGTTATAGATGTGCCATATGGCCAAAGGTATAACAATTAACCAGGGACCTGACTTCAGACCCGGTGAACAGCTTGGGGATGAACTGGAATGCTGACTGCACAACGGGTCTCTTCACATGACATCAGTTATACAGGAAGTCCCGACTTACAAACAAGTTCTCTTCAGGGAGCACGTTCGTAAGTTGGCTTTGTTTGCAAGTCTAACAAATTGAGTCTTGTACACCTTTGGCACAAATATACAATGTAAAGCAAAATGCACAGGTTTGGTGTTTTGGTTCTGTATCATACTCTCTTTGGACTGCACCTTCAAATCAAGAGGGGAACCCCGGTGAGGAGCCCGGGACGATGTAAAGGTAGATCTGCGGTAGAACAAACACATGATGACTTATTAGCCTATCATGTGGCAGCAGGTCAGTAAGTATCACAAAGATACAGACCAGGTCTTCAGAATGTAAAGGAAAAAAAGAAGGAGGGGAACAAAGGAAAAGAGGTCTCAGTCATTTTGAGCTGGTCATGTTTGTTGGTACCAGATGAGCCCGTTTGAGTATTTTAACAACTGCTGATCGCATTGTTATTTCAAAGAAAATGGTCTCTCTAGAGTTTATTCAGAATTCAGAGTCAGTTGTGTGAACAGAAACACCTTGTTAAAGAGAGATTGGTTTGAGCTGACAAAACTGCTACAGCAACTCAAATGGGCTACAACAGCAGAAGAAGCCAGGTTTCATTTTGTCAGCCAGGAACGATCTGCAAAAGCAGGGCCGGCAGTGTGCACAGGCTCAGTGAAACTGTACAGGTTTAATGAACAGGACAGCGAGTTGTTTTAAAGTGGCCTTCCCTGTCACTAGAACTGAATCCAACAGAACACCTTTGAGATGTGACAGAACAGGAGACTCTGAGCATTAAAAATACACCTGAAAAATCTGCAGGAAGTGTTCAGTGAGTCAACATCAACATCAGCATTGTGCTTAAAGTGAAGCAGTCTATGCATTACAATATGTATGTACTAGACGTTACAGAATATAGAATGTGACATTGCACTAAAAAGCTTTACTTCAACACACACAAATTAGTCATCAAATAAGCAGAAACTTTCTTCGAATTGCTTGTCTCATAAAATCCCAACCAGTCTTTGATCCTACACATATGGCCGGGGGAAAATGAGGCTCCTATTACTGAAATATGACCGGCAAGCTTAGTGTGTTGAGCACGCAGTCAGTGTTAATCCTATACTGCTTATGCAGATACAGACAGAAATGCTATTTTGCCTCCTGGAAAAAAAAAGGCAGCATGATGGCAATAGTCTAGTTAGGAAAAAAAGGCTTACTCAGAGTCAATTTGTACAGCACTGCGCTCACAGGAGCTGGAAGCTTTCAGTGGAGAGACACATAAAGCTGAAATATGTATGGATTCTACATTCCTATATTACACTCTTGCGTGTAGCTCCATATGCAATGCAGACAAAGATAATGCTGTTGTTATTTCCACCATACTCGCATTATAAAGGGCGCAGATGCCGGGATCACAGAGGACATGTGTACCTCGACACACACACACACACACACACACACACACACACACACACACACACACACACACGGAAAAGAAAAAAGAAAGAAAAAACACCTTGCAGGTCTGATGTTTGCACCAAGATGCTGCAACTCGCACAGAAACAACTAAGTATGCAAGAAGACTTACAGATTACATACCAGATTAGTGCGGAACCCCAAAACAAAACCCTTCAGAGATTAGCCAAATCTGTGTGAACGCCGCAGTTGGGAGGATCTGTTAGAAGCTGAAGAGTCTCCATTGTGACACCAGCATCCTGGAAACATGAAAAAAAGAAAATGAAAAAAAAAAAATCCACTGAATTAACTTCAGAAGCCGAAACATGCAGACAACTTTATAAAACTTCATGAGGGCAAGTTATCGGGGTGTGTGTGTGTGTGTGTGTGTGTGTGTGTGTGTGTGTTTAAGGTAACAAATAAAATTCAATCTATCATCCAAAGACATGACATTTTCTCTAATGCAATTCTGAAAAATACCTTGGGTATTTCCTAAGGGTAAAACATTTATATCTTTTATAAATGTACTTCAACCACAAGCAAAGTTTGAGAGTTTCTTCTTTAAAAGTTAAGTTTCATTTTGGACTCAATTTAAAGTCCACTGACAGACATCTTATTTACTGTACCTCGACATTTATAATCAATTTTTTTTTTGCACAAATATTAATATTATCTGTTATTTGCACAAGGACTCTCTCTCCTCTCTGCTGCTACACTCAAAAATGTTTATCCATTGTGCCATTAAATTGCATTACCTCTAGCCGTGATCTGGGTACATCACAGTTTATTATTGCATTGTGTCATGTTGCTGCTCCTGGTTGCACATTTGCACGTGCATTGTATCTTGTCTTGTGGTCGCTTTGCATCGTAATGACTTTTGTACTTTTTTTTTTGTCTTTTGTCTAATATCTTGGAATAGTTTTTGGATAATTTATGGTGTAAATTTGGTTTGTCTTAAGTAGTTAGTTTCTGTTCATTTATGTTACAAGTATGTAGCACCTTGGTCCTGGAGGAACGCCATCTCGCTGTGTATTGAACTAGTGTATATGGTTGAAATGACAATAAAAGCCTACTTGACTTGACTATCAAATCTGTAGGTTTCTGCTCTGTAGATGATCTGAAGAATTTGTTTAATTCAAAATCAGAAATAAGTCCTCAACTTTAATCATCAGCTATTAGTCTGTCTAATCCCCGAGCTAAAAGTCACTCGCGACATTTAAACAAGTCTCTTCATCATCTCCTCACACACACATGGTCTCTGTTCACATTCCTGATTAATTAATTGAATTAAACAAATTTTTTTTTAAAAAGTCTGTTTTTAACTGATTAGGATTATTTCCATTTCACTGTGGCATTTCGACAATTTAAATCATTCGCTGCATGAAAAATGCACACTTGGCTAGCAAGGATTAAAAACACTTTAGGCTGACTGATTGTATTAGCCGTGCATCAACTACACCGGCTCTGCACTAAACTTCTTTAAATCAAAGTCAAAGCTACATAAATATGCACATATGTAGGTTTTCTTGTAATAAATGTGTAACATTACTGTGGTTTCTTTTTTTTTTCATATTTTTCTTTGGTCTTTCTGCAGAATTTGCCCGCGTCTAACAGGTTTGCTATGAGAAATGACTATTAGCACTAAATTTAATCACCCAGAACAAGTATACGGCCGTGTCTCTCTTCTAAAACATCCCTTTATCGTTTTGTGATTTGCGAACTGTTTAATATCTTAGGAGTGATCACTGTTATGCACGCAATGAGACGTAATACGGCAAGAAGCAGCAATCGGATATCTTCTCTCAATGTGAGTCGACAAACTGGACGGAAAATCATGGGCATGTATCCAGAGAGAGGACTAGAGTTTATCGAAAGCCTGTATAATTCTGCATGTAATTTTTACAGAGGAGGACGGAGAAAGATAACGATACTGTAGATCTGGAAGGAAATAATCATAGAGTAGAAGTAAATTACCTCAGGACACAATGTTAATGTAAGCCAGTGTAGACAGGGCTAAAAAATAAAACAGTAGGAATGGGAAGCCGCCAATTCGATATCACGAAACGTAGATGTTGATTCGATTTAATAACTGTAATGATACAGAGGAACCTCAGATTGCGAGTAACCCAGTTTGTAAGCGTTCCGCTCGGCGAGAAACGAGCAAGTATTCATATACGAGGACAAAGTATCATGTGGCATGTATCACAAATGAATCAATGGTTCTTCTCTCTCTCGTGCTGTAATCGTCTCACACGCTCAGTCTCAGTAAGCGTGCGTCACTCATGTAGTTAACATCCATGTGCGCGAGTACTGTTTACTCCAACACTGACCATGTGTATGTGCGTGGAAAACTTTTTTTTATTTTGTGTTTGTATGTGGTTGTAGGACGACTTTCTCACACACCCGCACAAGGGTGAGTCTCTATTCGGTAAATCGGTGCGTGCATGTGAAAGACATCCTACACAACTGCCCCCTCCCCCCATTTCTCCTCCTCTCCTCTCTATCATCTTAATCACTACAGCCACAATTCTTTTCAAAGTGAAAGTGCAGGCTAATTTTTTATTTTTACTTTATATTTTGTATTATTTTTAGATATTTATATTATTGGGTTGTCGAACAAACCATCAGTTTCCATTATTTCATATGTGAGAAATTTACTTTGATATATGAGTGTTTTGATATACAAGCACGCTTCTGGAACAAATTATGCTCGCAATCCAAGGTTCCACTGTTCGTTGATGCATTGTTTGTAATTACGCATGTTCAATTCAGTTGTAAAGCTGTTGAATAAAGCTAAAAGTATAATACTTTTTTTTTTTTTTTTACAGCTTGAAAGTACAAATCAGGATATTCATAAAAATGTTTATAAAGACCTTACAGTATCGCAATATTAACCCTTAGGGGTCGACGGCATCGTCGACAATGCCAATCTTTTTTTTTTCTTTTCAAGTGTTTTTGTGAATGAAATTATATTGTAGCAACCCAGAAAAAAATATGTACACAAACCGTAGATGATTTTCTTTCCTAAAAGTTTGCCAAATAAATGTTAGTTATTAAATTAATGTTAAAAATAAAAGTCTCCACGCATGTTGGAGCCCCGCCTCCGCACCTAGCGCTCCATTCACATGCAAGATTTATGTAAACGGGTCTATTCAGATGTAAGTAAATGCTAATTACTGTGTTGTTTGGGGGAGTGATGTGCTGATGCATGCCCGTGTACAATAGAACAAGAAAAGTTTGAATGAAGAAAAACATTTTTCATTTTTATTGTAATGTAAATATTCTTAGAAGCACAAAATTTTCCATGAGAAAATCCACATGAAGTGCTTCAGTTTAACAGAAAAAAGCATGATAATGAGGCCGATTACCGATCACTAGAAGCTGTATCGGCCGATACCGATCACCGAATACAGGGTCTACTTGAAGCCTTATCATGTAGCATTATTTATTAAGCTATATCTAACAACAATGTAAATTAAGTATTGAAATTGAATTGACAACTGTATTTATTGACAAGAAACATGTGCAACATGTCAACTTAAAACATAGCAGCATGTGCTTGGTTAGTAATTAGGAATAGTTTAGAGCTTGACCAATACATACAACTTTCCTGTAGACTGTATAAAATTAAATAAAATAACAGACAAGTAGGACATGAGTCGCTGAAAGTTCTGCAAGCATCCGCGAGGACCGCCAAAAAACTAAAAGTTTTTTTTTCTTAAACGTGTGTAATTTTTCATGTTTAAAAACATGTTTTAAAAAATGTTTAATATTAAATAAATATGAAATAATAATTAAAAAAAAAAAATTCCGCGCGGAAAGATGGAAACGTAATGACAGCGTCAAAACTCGCGGTGAATCATGATGAACTGTACTTACGGCTACCGAGCAAAACCGCGTAGGTGAGAGAGGGGAATTACCGACAGCTGAGTGAGTGATGGCGCGCGAGTTGCTGAGCTCTCCCACTCTCTTAGCGCGAGCCAACTTTGCAAACTGCTCGTGTTCCTTTTTCACACACGTAGATTTGCCAGACCGGTGAAGCCATTTTATCAGCGCGCAAAAAAACAGTCCCGCGAGTTTTGTGTCCTCTAAAACTTCCCAAAGCAATTATCGGCCGATTATGAACGGCGACCGATCAATCGGAGCACCCCTAATAATCATCATGCTTCTTTGCTGTTTGTGTCCAGCGTTGAATGATTGACCATGAACGTCTAGAATGATGAAATAAAGCTGCTCACATCGCACACGCTTTCACTTTTAAAAAATGCTGTGTTTATTCAAGTGATTAAGTATATATTTGTGTTCTGTTGTTTTTCGGGGGTACTAATTTTACATTTTGTATGCTTTGCAAAAATTGCTCCCTTTGGGGGTTGTGTACACTATGACTGAAATTATGACATTATGACAAAGCTGCTCGTATCGGCTCATATCAGCAGCATTTAGATCAAAGGAAAGATGAAAAGTATAAAGTGAAGGTGTGTACCAAAAACAGCAGCTTTATTTAATACATAAAATACTCAGATCACAAATAACAACAGAGCACAATGCATGTCTGTGTGTGGCTGAAATGTGCTCGTGAATGAGCCTTATAGTGAATGTAAATTGTCTGTGTGAGCCCGCGCCGATATAGAGATTTAAAAAAAATTTTTTTTAATGCTGTTTCTCTTCACATAATCCCCCAGAACTACAACAAACGGATTTATATTCACTAAATAAGCGCTGCGCAAAACGTGCGCCGATTTGAGCCGCTTTATTTCAGTCATAATATTCTAAAATTAGGTGGTGACTGGTAATTCCCATTCCTAGTTTTTCTCACTTAAAAACTAAAGATAGCTTTTAACATACATTTTTCAAGACTGATTAGCGCTTATGAGCGCCGGTGTAAGAGTGTGTTTCAAGACTTTTGTTTCACTCAGTTTGGAGAAAAAGTTATATTTTAATTTGCGCAAAGTTTGATAATGTAAAAACGCGTTTCTGCTACACCACTCAGAACAGAATCAGTTACGTCCAAGGTGACAGAACATGACCGACCATGGTGAAAAACATCCCATTCTGGTCACTTGCAGATAGATTATAAATGAAAAAAGCTAAAATAAAAAAATTAAAAATAAGTAAACATATAAACGAATCAGCACAAAAAAAAAGAATCCTATAATTCATAACTGAATCAGTTTTCCACCAAATCTCTACAAAAGTCGAGAGATTTCACACAGGTGGTAGAAAAGGCATCATCACAGATCAGATAGATAGAAATAAAAGTGCATTAAACATAAAAATAAGAAAAAATGTTAAATGTATTGCTTTAATAAAATAAAAAATAAAACATCAGGCACACACAGTGATGCGTTCTGTGCTTTGCTTCAGTGACCTTCACAAGGACACAGTGTACTTAACTCTCCCTTTTAGATTCCTTCTTTTTCTGTGTGTAACAGAATGAGTGGAATACGTGTCAGAGAGAGAGAGAAAATGTCACATCTGCCAGGTGCACTGAATCTCAAAAAGCTAGTCGTGTACAATAAAAGAGGAGCAGTGTTGTAAATGTGAATCTAAACAAAAAGAACAGCACTCTCCTGCTCACCTACTCAGGCTCTCTCCTGCCTACAATCACACTAATTCTAAAGGAGCACAGTAAATCCCATTTGTTTACATGAGAGCTAATTAAGCGCATTGAGGACAAACGTGCTAACAGCATTTCCTCAAGAGAGCTCGGAGAACACCATGTAACCTAAGCATGCAACTATGTCATATGTGCATCATCCATCATCTAAACATATAATAAAACTGTAAAGTTGGTGTGTGTATGTACATTGAAGATATTTGTGAAAATTATTTGGGGTGGCGTAAGATAGGAATAGAACACATCATGATGGTTTTGGGAATTTTGTCTGTACACAAATCACGCACAAACTACTGAACAAATTTTAAGGGGTGTATTTGTCTGAGCTTAAGGTAGCAATTTTTTAATATGCACTTGCGAGTGTGCAACTGAAATCTACTTAAACACAATCTCACACCTTCGTTCCATGCACTTCACGGTAACACGTAACGTTCCAAAATTCAACAGATGGCACTGTACATTTTATAAAGCACGCTCATGAGTGTGCAATTAAATTCCACACGGACAGAATCGAAGGCAAATCTAGTGTCTATACTATATTGTTGGCAAAACAGTTATATATGAGCACACAGGCAAGTGAGGACAAAAAAAACAAAAAACAAATACAGAGTGAACAGTCAAGAAACATGATCTCACTTGGCTGCTGCTGCTGTAGCATTTGCATACTAACAGAAATGGTGCAAATTACATGCCAATTGGAAGCGAGGCAAATGCCAGCAGCAGGTCTGTAATAAAGTACAAGCCCATCATTACACTACCTGGAATTTGTGCTCTTGTGAAATAATGAAACAACCTAAGAGCCACCTCTTCCTCTCCAGTTATGTTTGACAGCCAGGCAGAACGAAACGCTAATTACATGCCTGAGGACTGCTCTTACACTTTCAAGCAGTATAGGAATAATCAAGCAAATCAATGGTTACCGTTTCTAATAATGAACGGCTATTAGTTTAAACACTCGATTGTAGAGGTGTTTATTCCTATTGTTTAAAATTCAATTGGCAAATCAACAGTCTTGTTGCAGAACAGAATTGGATGCCAGTGGGAATGTAAACCATGTATAAGGCATGATATTACAAGCTTTAAAGATCTAGATGCTAAATTGGTTTGAATTCAGAGCATAATTTATATACAGTTTATAACAAGAGTATTTATAACCATGTGCACTAAGACATCGAATATATGCCAGTAAACTGGTGAAAGGATCAAGGGCACCCAAGACCAGCACGTCCAGTCTGATCAGTCCTAGAGAAAAGCTGATTGGAAAGGCACTAGAACACCCAGTGCACTACAGCAGACCGTGCACAGGGGAGAGAGCCCAATGGCGCCTCCAAAGTCCCCAGATCTCAATCCAATCAAGCACCCAAGGGATGCACCAGACAAACAAGTCTGATCCAGAGTAGAAATAAGTCCTCAAATGACAAAACTACCATTAATGCTAGTTAAATTTACATGTGAAAATTTCTCTTCTGTCTTTTATGCATAATTAAATAATTAAAAGATGTACAACATCAATTAAATTTTAGTTTTTTTTTTAGTTTTTTTCCATTTGAGATTATTAAACATGATTCCTGGTTTATAAACGGATGATACAATCAGTAAACCGCACACAGAAGAAGTGATGGTCACTAAGGTCTGTTTCACACAATATTTCAGTGTGGTATCTATAAAAGCCTGTCCACTTGGGTGGATATCTTGGCAACATTCCCAGGCAGTTATTTTCAGTCAGATACGACTGGGTTCTTATTTAAACTAATGAGAGGAGAGACCAATACACCAGAAACAATCAGACAAAATGATAAAAAAAAAAAAATAAATGTTAAAAAGTTAAAACCAGACACAAAACTGGCTCAACCCTAACTAACTCGGCTGAATCACAAATTGTTCTCAAAATACAAGCATGATCTACTCTACGAGTACAGCGTCATGATACCGGTATTTTCCCAAAGTCCATGTTGAATGTAGAGTGAATTTCTGCACAGTAAAATCCTACTGATAAAATTGACAGCTGACCCTGCTAGTCCAAATATCAGTCATGTTACTGAAGACCAAAATGTCCTGTATGAAACTGATTTTTGCAAAATCAAGCATCTCTGGAAACACTTAATCAGGATAATAAAAATTGCAAAAGATGCAAGTGTGCTTACTAAAAAAACTAACCTGCTGTTGAAGCAGATTAGCAAGACTAGAAAACTAGAGAGAGATGTGCTGCAAACTCAGGCATCAAATTATCCTGACTCTGAAGAAGAGAAAACACAAGCTGACCTGATTGCTATCCCCATAGCTCACTTTCACTGTGTTTTTTTCTTTTTTTCTTTCTGAAGCTCTTATCAAAGCTGTCCACTCTGATGCCCACTTTGTTTGACATGATAGCGACGGTGGGTTGCACTGTGAGCGTCCAGCACTGACAAAGTGGTCTCATATTTTTACAAGATGATTAGTGTAATATTGAACTAATACCAGATTATTGGTATCGAATTCATCCATAGTTTTAAACTCAATACAAATCTTTAAAATCCTCATTAAATAAACATTACATTCCTGACTCACTTACTCAAAAACGTTCTACAAACAATGTGTCTTAAAATATCTTTCAGGCTCTCCTTAAATACTAACGCTCTGACTGAAGGACATATTCGTCTGCTTGCTTCTGTTGAAAGATAAATGTGGTACTAAAGAACGTAAAAAAAAAAAAATTAAAAATTAAAAAACCAGAGCGGTACTACAGTTCATTTTCTGTTTGACAATGAACCGGACATTTTTTATGTCACAAGCACTATGGAAAACAATGTTTTCCACCCCGTTGTGAGTTATTAACCATTTACCGCAGGAAATAACTTGTTTTGTTCTGAAATAATAAATACTAGGATTTGCTTTCTATGCCCGTGTTTACATGGGAGGACATGATAGCGACATCACCATTACAAGATTGCAAAAGAAAGAGTAGTAGCAGGACCTAATCGGAATGAAGACGTGCACAAGCGAAGATAGACAGTACAGCATGAGAGAGAACCTGCTCTGTGACTTTGTGGTTTTCTCTGGAAGCACTTTATCATCATACGGCACTCTTTAATCTGCAAACAAAGCATCAAAAGTCTGCGTGTCAAAGAGCACTGCACAAAAACAAGAAGATCCAACAGTGATGCTTGTCAGAAAAGGTGCAAATCTGTTTCACTTGCACCAGATTCACGTGGACAAACACACAGCTGTGCCATTTTGTGAGTGACATTGCTTGTGTCCTCGCCCGTATACATTCTGTACATCTGAAGAAGTAAAAAGCAGCACTCGCTAGATGGCACGTCAGAGCCTAAACAACGTACGTCATCATACATCCTGCTGTATATCCTGTAACGCTGAACGATTTCATCCACAGCAACTAACGAGTTCTGCTCTTGTTCAAAACTGTTTGCTGCTCTTGTGATTGTTGTTGTGATGCGCATGTCCAATCTGAAACGCTCAAATTCAAAAGTATTAGTTTAAAAATAAATAAATATATTATTTTATCCTAGCTATGTCGCACACGTTCGTTAGAAAGGAACTGGATGAGTATTGGGGGTGGATTAAAAAAAATTTAACATCATGGACACTGCTAAATTAAATGTTAGATTTAATGAGCATTCAAGGACATTCACAATGGACAGCACACAAAAGAAAGAGAAACGCATGTGATGACCCAACGGGGCTGAGTTCAATGACGAGGGAGTTTTTAAAACATTCATGAGCATACATAGTTGAATGGATTAATGAAATGTAATGTTTTTCAGCGCTCTCATTTCATTTATTATTTTGTGGGAGATGGTCACCAGAGCTGTTGCATTATCTGTTGATGTTTTACTATCTGGAGCAATAGTTGAGTTACTGGTAAAGATGCCACCATATATAACCCACACGCCTTCTGTTGTGTCTTTTGGTCCGATGTTGAAAATTCTTACGCTAATTAAACCGGGACTTTTATACTAGTGAACCAAATATAATTTTGTCGTGGACTGACTCCTTAACCACCGAGTAACCCCTGACCCCACATGACCGCAGGATGCACATGACGGACATCTTATGTACACGCAGTTAACGTGAAGTATACATCCGCCTTAAGAAATTTCATGTGGTAGCTACAGACCTCATTATCAAAAGTCCTAGAACCAGACACAAGTTCAACTTGATTTTGTTATTAGCTGTAATGCCTTGAATCAGCAGGTTAGTCTCAACACGTGATCTGCCATGTTTCGTCATATAAAGATTAATTTCCATTTTTTTTTATATTCTTTCATCATTTTTTCCTTTCTTAAGCACACTGACTGGACGCTGCAGTAGTGCGTTAGTCATTTATTCGGTACAGCTCCCTTGCATCTTTATCTGCACACTAAGATAAACAGACCAGCGTGCAAAGGTTCAACTTTCATGATAACTAGATCTATAACTACCTCTGCTGCACTACAGTCTGGGAGTCAACAGTTTGTAGTCGGCTTCTACACTGAATTTTTTATTAACATGACATTGCACTTAAACTAAAAAAAAAATTCTCTAAGTGGTTGCCTTATTGCTTGGAGCTCATACCTGACCATTACGAAAGTACACTTATACTGAGATTGTTTCTTCTATTAAACACTATTGAATCGGTGCCAGCTACGTCCCCAGTGACATCTCTCACAGAAATAACAAAAAATACAGCACCGACCTAAAAATCAGAATCACTTAACACATCTCAAACTTTTCAGTATAAACATGTATTTCAGGGAAGAATTTTCCTTTAAAGCCTTGAGCACTTCTATAAACGCTCCCTAAAATGTGATCGGACCATATAAGCCACAGTTATAAAATCATAACCTTATCTGACTAAGCACACAAGACTCAACGCTTTCATTTCTAGGAACACTTTTCTAGAGTCAATTAGGTTTGAACACTTAATCTCCAGATGACAGGACTAAGCAGATGCAGCACTCAGAAGAAACTCGCTTTTGGTAGGCTTTCAGTTTCACGCGTTTGTTTTTTCGGGTCTCTCGTGTGCCATTTTAAAAGCATGTTAAAGCGCACGTTTACTTGCATCTTTTTCGGTAATAAGCAGCAGGGTCTTTCTAAATGTCTAAATTTTCCTCGTTAACTACTGTTTTGACATTCCTTACCATACCTAATGATTTTTTTCTGCATTGATGTCTTCCATTGCTTGTGATTCGAGTCTTCCTCTTTCAGTGATTTACTGATTCAACAGGTCTGGCAGTAATGAGGCTTGGGTATGGCAAGTGAAATTTACCTCAGCTTTCAAAATATATTACAGTTCATTTCTGATTTTCACAAGCCTTGCAGTTTTATCCAGTTCTGTTGTTGGTATGTTGTGCTCACAAATGGGTCGTGTGCGATTTGTGATTTAAACTCCAATTTAACTATTAAATGCATCATTTAGTAATCAAACTCATTTACATAGACTAAAAGAAAGTAATGGTACACGAATTAATCACATAAAAGGTGACTTATATCTCCCAATGTTTATTAGAATCTGCCAGCATGACCTTCACTAAGTAATAAGTGACAGCATCTGTGATTTTCTTGTCTCAGAGACATTTTCTCATTTGCATAATGCCTATTGTTATAATTGGTCTTTCGCCTGCTCGCATCCAGGGGTTGCCACAGCAGACCATCCGATCTGCACACAACTTGCACAGGTTTTATGCCAGATCCCCTTCTGTATGCCACGGTACCATTTTATCTGGGCTTGGGACCAGAACCGCAAAACTTCCTTTATTTCTTTATAACCGTCTGTGACTCTGACCTCCCAGGAACTCCTTTAATGGCCCAAATATGTGTAAATCACTTGGAGCCGAGATTCTGTAATGTGCAAGTGGTGTTCGTGAATGATCGTGTGTATAATTCTCACAGACAGATGTGTCTCTTCCACAAGTTTGTAAAAAAAATAAAAAAAAACACCAAACACACACACCACTACTACTGACGAACGAAACCTTTGAGTCAACAGGTTATGTTCAGTTAGAATTACTGACTATGCATTGCATGTGTAGATATTTGCACAGGTTCGTATAGCAATTTCTATGTGTGTCCAGCATTATGTTAAATTCTCAAATCAAATCAGTAAATTCTTCTGAAGGATTTGAAGCTGGTATTGTCGGCTGGTTGTGTTTTTAACAAAATCAAATGTGCCATCAATTTTGTTTTGAGCGTGCAAGGTGGACTGCGGTGTCATTTTCATAGACAAATTGAACATAAGACACTCCATGAGTGTCCACTCCGTTGCATTCAACATGCCCATTGAAATTACATTTCTATCTATCCATCTTACTACACACACACACACACACACACACACACACACACACACACACACACACACACACACACACACACACACACCATGGAATACAAGATCTATTCAGATCTGGAGGTCATTACATGTCATAGATGAAGATATACCACCAGGAATTCTATAAATTATCAACAGTTATTAAAATTGCGCCTACATAGTGGCGTAGCGGTCAGCACTGTCGCCTTGCACTTCCAGGGTTGAGGGTTCGATTCCCACCCCTGGGTCTGTGTGCGTGGAGTTTGCATGTTCTCCCTGTGCTTGGTGGGTTTCCTCAGGAGACTCTGTTTTCCTCCCACAGTACAAAGACTTGTAGAGGTAGGTTATGAATTATCAATTAGAGTCGTTTTGTGTTTATTATAAATATTGCCATCCAGCATTCAGCTACCAAAATGAAAGGATGGCCATCCTGCTACTGTATAACTGCTGTTAACACTTGTTAACATCATGACTTTTGTTCTACTGTTAAGCAACTAATTGGAGATAAATTTTAATAAATGTATAGTAAAAGTCATTCAAATAAATCGTCCATCTGTGCTCTTTCGCTGTGAGTTAATAAACCAAAGTGCATTACACATCAGGTTTTGTGCTGGGTATATGGGAGTCACTTTATAAATATTCCAAGTACATAATCATAAAAACAAAAAAAAATACCTGATCTGGTCCTACATTACCCCCTTCTGATGCACTCAGCACCCAAGAAAATCTCGTTCAAATTCTTCATTTTGATTTTAATCAGAAAGAGTTGTGTGGAATAGTCAACAGTGCTCGAGTCCAAATTGCTGATTTTCAATCTTCTCTTAATGTTTATTGACTTGTCCACATTTTTGATAAATTATCACCAAATGCAATCCCTAACAACTCATGTTTAGGTGGAGATGTTTTTTGACTTCTATGAGAGATGGTAATGGCAGTATGACAGCGGGAGTGTTCTTATTTTTATGTATTTTTAAAATATTTTACCGCTCATGTGAAGGTTAATCGGCAGTTTTTCTGAAGTGACTCAGCACCGCCGTCACCAACAGCTGCTTCATCTCACAGCCTCCTGTTTTCTAGATTGACGCAAGGCGAAAAAAAGCCAAACACAACACATTATACGTTTGGGCCATTAAAGGAGTTCCTGGGAGACCAGGGTCACAGACAGTTATAAAGAAGTAAAGGAAGTTTTGCGCATTTGTCCTTCATGACTCCATCTTTACCACATGGAGCAACATTCCCACCAACCTCCTGGAAACAGGTGAGTCAGTTTTTCTTACTTCATATTAAAACCAGATAAAATGTTCCTCACAAGAGTAAAAGTATTAAAGACAAATAAAATATGTTTGATGGACAGAACTATTTTATAAGATGAATTTTCCTTGATAATAAAAAATGTGTGTGTGTAGCTTCTGAGTGTCCTATTCTGCATTTTGTACAAATGACTTTATCCGAACAATTATTAAAAAAGGAGTGCATGTTCTGTTCCAACATCAGGGGTTACTTCATGTACTGTAGTTTGTTATTTAACCATTGATCCCATTCTGGTTGCCATTTATTTTTCATGTATACATTTAAAATTGCTTTTAACTTCAGTTTGTTCAAACATTTGCACATGTAATTTTTGATCACAAGATTTTAAGGTCAAGGTGACTAAAAGAGATTGAGAGAAATGTAAAGAAATCTTTATTTCCTTTAGAAACGAAAAGAAGCCATGACAGAAAGGCAAGGAAAAAAAAAGGAAAAAAAAAAGTCTGTCTAGAGGAAGCGCTCTTAAATAACACGGTCACTTAACTGTTGCAGATAAGCAGAGACGAGTCGGTACATTTAAATGCTACAGTCTGAGAATCACTTGGCTGAAGACGGTACGAGTTCCCGAGCAATGCTGTTGTGCCAAAAAAGAGACAACGCAGCACTTCGATACTGTTGGCAAACACTAAAGCATAATCACATAATCCCTGAACAGACTTCTTACATGGTAATACAACAGAGCATTTAAAAACAGACAGTTTTAATGGATTTCTCTTGAAATCCGTGAATTCTATTAATCTATGTGAGTGAGAGCAAAACTGAAATGCTTTTTCCTGAACAGAAATGGTCAGATGTGAGCAATAGATAACAAGTGCACTCTGACTGAAACCTCCATTTCAAAAAAGGTGCATAAACTATCATACACACAGAAACAACTGTGCACACATGGATGTGCACCATGTGCAATATTAGCTCAGGGGCACTACGTCCACACCAGACCTGAACTACAATCTCAGACAAACTCACCCACCACACTAGAACTTGATTAGAGGTTAATCAGTGCATTTTTTATCTTAATTCAATAAACTCGAGCCAGACCACCCTTTCCTGCTTGCACGCGAGCCCGCCGAACACTCGTACAGCATGTGGACAAACATTTATGGACACCTGACCATTGTGGGTCCATTCATGTGGTCCCTGAACATCCTGTTCCAGATTTAGTCCTGGTGTAGAGCAACTGTTCAAGGTGTTCAGCAGGCTCTGTGCAGGCCGCTCAGTCGAGCAAACTGCATCTCATTAGACCTTGCTTTGTGAACAAGGGGAAAGAGCAACAAAAAAAAAGCGAGGTGTGTGTGAAGACATGTTGGAACAGGTTTGGTACCAGTGAAGGGAAACTGTAAATACCAAAGCATGAAAAGACATCCTGTGCAATTGTGTACGTTTAATAGTTTATAGAGGAATCAGATATGGGTGTGATGGTCAGGTGTCCCACGAATATTTGGGTAAAGTGTTTAGGCTCATGCTTGTAACTTCACTTGCCTTCCCTGGAGCAGAATTCATAGTTTCAATTTCCCCTGCATCATAATTTGTTCTGTTTCAATTTTCAGTTTAATCTAGTGCTATTAATAAACCATTCGACCACCAAAGCCATGTGCAAGTTTTTTTTGTGCAATTCCTCCTAGTTCTTTCCATTCAGCATTTCTAAAATTTGCATCAAAGAGCTGCATGGAAATCTCCATTATGGCTGTGAGCTATTACATTTAAATGCTCTTGCCTTTAAAATTTTTCACAAGTAAATGTAAATGATTCATTGGAGTTACTCCACTTATTTCTTTACATGTAATATATTTCTTATCGCAGTCTTGAGTGCCCCTTTTAAGCATGTGTAATGTAGCTAACGTTGTTTCCACTTCCCAGCCCATCCTTCCTCACATTGCCAACAGTCTTTATACACATACACGCAACAAAATTCCAACAGCACAGCTGCTCCTTATGACATGCTTTCCGTTCAGCGTGAAATATTCAAGCCACTGCATGCGAGAAAGAAAGCGCCTGCTTTACTATAGACACCCTATAAATGTTATTATAAGTAGGATAATTTTTTATTTTGCTACAAGACACGGAGGAAAAAAAAAAACAATTTTAAAAAAGGAGAGTGGTTTTACTATTCCTGAACCTCCTGATGCAATCTTGTCTCTAGAGCTGGTTTTCGTCTCAGATTCAGACTCGCAACGTTATGAACTCTTATATAACTGGATAAATCAGGTGGCATTATTCAACTTCCAGAAACTTTTCTGAAGTGCGTTGGTTTATTTCATTCTCGGCAAACGACACTGACTTTAAAAATCAGGATAAAAAATAAAAATAATTTTTAAAAATTTTAACAGGCTGTTCTGTGCTGAGGGACAGAGATGTCCTTGTTAGCCTTGCTCGAGGCACTGAAAAAGTCTATCTATAGTGGAATCTATTGTGCCATCTCCTGCAGTTTTACCACATGCAGCTTAACGTAAAGCAGTCAGAAGGTCCGATCTGTGCAAGGCCAAGCACCTTTCTAATGTCTTTAACGTGCAACTCTGCTTCAATTCCCAACATATTACCCATGACTTACTGAATATTTTTCTATGAAACAAACTAACACCAAAAACAGTTACACAGCTACAACAAAAAGATACAGATCACTGGCAAAATGACTGAAGGTATTTTAAGATTGTAGGTTCTGCTTACGATCCAAAAACTCATGTAGAAGCTTCCTGACCTTGTTAAGCAGATAATCCACCTCCGTTTAATGTGCATGCTATAATCACTTTAAGGGAAATATCAGGCTGCTGTAAGCAATTTACTGCACAGAGACAACATGCCTGCGCAAGATCCGATAAGACGCACATATCCATTTCTGCCTTCCAGAATGAATCTGTTTAAGCAAATTCGTTTTGCAGGAACAGACATCAGCGTAACCCGCAACTGCAGGCTGTGATGACAAAAAAACAAAAAAAAACAATGGAAATTGTGATAGAATACAACTTTAAAGGAACAAGGTAAAGAGTTTGGGGCAAAAAAAAAGTAAGCTAAAATGGCCTATTCGTGTCCTGTCCCTGTCCTATCCCCATCTATATGAATACCGCGTGGTGCATTCGCACAGGATAAGCGAAGCCTGCGCTTTTACTCAAATTTACCGACTTATCTCCCGGATATGACGTATATTCCTTACCGCATTCTGCTATACAAGTCATCCATCTCCATCTAATCATTCTTTTTGCTTTTGCTCTTCTGATGGCTTTCAACTTTCTCTTTCCGCACATCGTATTGTTGTATGGTGTATGGCAATATAGTGCAAATACTTTCAAAGCCCTCTAACGCAGCCTCCGTTCTTTGAAGAAGATTGATAAAAGGTGCACAGGAAACAAAAACATTGGGGGGGGGGGGACAAATGGGTGTTTTTACATTACGACCCTGGAAACGTTTCCCCCCACTCGACCCCAAAGTCTGGTTGATGGATCGAATCAAATACGGCAACCAATCATACCTGAGAGCGGAAGTAGATTGCACTTTAGGAGCGACGCCATCAGTGCCGTCGGCCTCCTTCAAAATCTAGCATGTGCCAATCTTAACTTCTTTACACAGTCATAGCTGATGAAGTAGGAAGGCACACATGAACTTTGTTCTTGACTTTTTGTTTTGCTTTTCTTAACAGAATTATCAATAATATTGGCCGTTAACTTCCTCGTTCTCATCTTCGCTTGTGTTTAATGATTGCTCACAAACAAAGTTGGCGCACTTTGGGTGGGTTCAAGTGTAATCATTCCTGGGCACGGTACAAATCAACCGTGCCTAGTGTGAAGGTCCCTTAGTGTCTAGGGTGCCACATTAAACACTGAGCCAGAGTAATTTCTGAACATTATTATCTAATTAATTGTCTAGTAGCTCAGAAAAACTGCCCCTTGGAGTGACTGTGTGTAAATGTGAGTGTGTGTGTGCGCAGCATGGTGTATTCATGGCACCTCATAATCCTTGCTCCCAGGATAAGCTCTGGACCCTCTGTGACCCTGAACCAGGATAAAGTGGGGGGTGAGGGGAGAGGGGGAACGTACATAAGCTCAGCTGAAAACACACCCCGTTTAAGTCTCTCAAGTCAGCCTCTAGATGAACGTACACACTTGGGAAAAGGCGATTTCATGTCTCAGCTACTAGAAATAAAAGGGCAAAAAAAAGGATATTGATTGGCGCTGAAACTACAGAACACACTTCTGAATCCAAAAGCCTGCTATAGACGACATATGAGGCAAGGCACTTCCTGACTGATGACAGATCAGTTATTATCAGGTGGAATAATTACACAGAAGAGAGATGATCCAGTAAAATAAAGACAAGTTCTACACCTGTCCTTCTAGCATAATGCATCACCTCAAATAGTGAAAGTTCAAAGCTAATTCAATCTGAGCTCCCCAATGAACAAAAAACAAAAGGGAAAAAAAATTAAACAAAATGTGCTACAAGAGAGGAAATTAACTACTTAAACAGTTGTTCCCTTACTCTTTTCCATAGTCTGCATTAATGGTAGAAGCTGACTCTTTATCATTACGTTAACTACACCTAATTAAAACTAGACAGGTTCCTAGGCAAAAAAAAAACAAGACACTAGGCCACCCACTGGTGCTTTTACTTGCTCAAAGGGTCTGTCCGAACACTGAAGGTTGGACAAAAGCTCCAGCCTGCTCTGTAGCGGACAGTTCAGAGTATGAGGAGCAGAGTAAAGAATTAGCTAATGAACAAGACTTGAAAGAAAAAGAATGATGCACTTTCCAAGCATCCTGCTGTTTCATCATTAAATATTCTTCCCCCCCCCCCCACTCTGTTTGATCTCTCGTTTATTGCTAATTGAATGAAAACCCCGGTTCTTCCCTCTGGAGTCAGAAGAGTCCCACACTCCCCGGCCCACTCAGTCGAAGCTGGAGCTCTCCTCCACAGCACGCCGTCATTAGCATGTTGTATAAGAAGTTGCTTTGAGATTGGACACATGCAGCATGTGATGTCAGCTGCCTCATCGAACTCCTCTGAAATGACACTGCTGCTTTCAAAATGTGGTGTTTTCCACCACCAGAAATAGCAGATTTATCTCAGGAGAGCTATGAATCGGAAGGAGGCTGTCGACTACATTTAACTTTTGGGCACCTCCATTTCTAACTCGATTTTCAAGTAGTATCTCCAGTAACATACGGATAACGTATAGAATACGCATTTAATTAATGTGTAACTTTATGTTGTTGATTGTTTAAATGTCTCGTCTCCTACCAAATAATTTTATGCCCCACCCTCAAGTCCAGTAGGTGACATGTTTTACACCAACGAAACAAAATTAATGGAGGTAATACTCTACCAAAATGCGAGTATTTGCAGAAGATTAAAGCAGTTTACATTTTCTGCTTTAAAGCTGTGCCTCATTTTCAAAGGACAGATCATTTCTATACCAGTGACCAGTTGAAAGTTTGCCCTAATACATTCGTTTAATTACAGCTAAAACTGTAATAAATCAAAATAAAAACAACAAACAACTGATTCGACTGTGTAATAGGTTTACTTGTACAGCTTTAACGACCCTTTCAAACTCGACTGCTCAAATACATCCAGATGCATCCAGAAGCAAACATAACTTGTTCACACTCTAAATTCAACACCTTGTTATTTACCTTAAGTATTCGGAAACAGATATTTTCTAAAAGGTGTTTGGCCTTAAGGATCCTGGCATGATGAGCTCTGAATAAATTTAAATACATAAGCTGATTAAGGCTGTGAATGTGAGTTAAAAGGAGTTATTTCATAAGCATAGATAACGTAAAAAAAAAAACTAAATCTTAAGGTAAGTGATGTGTAAATTAATAAAAACGGTAGTTTTATATATTATATTGCCTCCTTATATTTTTGCTTTTAAAAATGTCAAGTTCGTGTTTTGCACATACAGTAGATATAGATTTTTCCTTAAGAGAATACCACAAGGACACAAAGCATTTCTACATTTCTACATCAGAACTGCTCCCAGTGAACGACTGCACACTGCTGTATACTGTTATACATTGTTACAATATCTTGAATCGTACAATATACAGTTACAATATTTTACATTTTTGTGCAATAGCAACATTTTAAACTGTGCAATATTACCCTAGTGTAATTGGTTTGAAAGTGTAACTATTGTATTGTTTTTCGTTTGTCTGTTTGCGTTTTGTTTATGGTGTACTATCCCTATTTGGACATTTATATATATATATATATATATATATATATATATATATATATATATATATATATATCTTATCTCTTATCTTAATATTTAGAAAATATTATTTCGACATCCTGGCATCACTCAACAACGTGGCACAGTCCTGTAATCTGCATCGTACTGTAAGTATGGGAAGGTGCTGTCAAAGAATATCTTTTAGTCCATGGAGTGAGATCAGCTGTGAAAGTAAACATTCTCAGTAAAATGTTTAGGTATGCTTCATTGGACAAGAAAATAAAAGTTTTACAAGAGGTTCAGGATTTACATTGGGCTAGGGTTTGTTTTTATTTCTTTTTTTTTTTTCTTTTTTTTTCTTTTTTTTTTTTGCATGATGAATCATTTTTAACGTTTGATACGACAAAGACATCAACTGTGTGGATTAAGTGACATGGTAGGGTGATCATTTTATCATGAAAATAAAGAGGCAAGGAGAAGGCACTGTAGCTGGATATGAGCCACATTAGGAGTAACCACATTTTTCCAGTCTGTCACCTTCGCTTAATTTGACTCCGGGAATCCAACTTCAAACATGTCCTGAATACTGACCAGGATCACATTTCAATGCTTAAACAACATTAAAGCAGAGAACTGGCCCGAAAAGAGGAAGGGGGGGGAGGAAACTCCACAAACAGCTGGCTAAATTTCCAAAACCCAGATTTGAGGTGTTTTTGTCTTACAACTGAGATTATTATGGCACATGTCCTTCTCGAGGAGAAGTGTCCGGTGACAGCTACTCAGCCAAAGCATGACAGGAAGGCAATCTTGATTACACACCATCTTCCACTGCATCAGAAAGCAATAACACAATG
This sequence comes from Clarias magur, assembly GCA_013621035.1. Classification (NCBI taxonomy): domain Eukaryota; kingdom Metazoa; phylum Chordata; class Actinopteri; order Siluriformes; family Clariidae; genus Clarias; species Clarias magur. The sequence continues at coordinate 158,144 of QNUK01000308.1, read as the reverse complement.
TTCTCTCAGCCTTGACTCGCTAGTTTTACAGAGAGAAGGTTCAGGAAAGAAGCTTTAATTCTTAAAATGTACACGAAAACTACATTTTGGTTGCTTTAAATCATCACCATCTGTATGCTACTGTTTAACGTTAACAGCATAAATTTTTCAGGCCAGATACTAACAACCTTACTTGTAAATCATTTGCACACGCATTTAAACGAGAAATTTGACAGACTTTCATTGAAAGAAAATACTTTAAGTTCAGAAGAAAAATATACACATTAAACATGTGCTTCTGACCATGTATAAACTCACACAAGACTTTAAATATACTTTAAATAAACTTTTGATATTACACATACACACACATTTATATTCAGGGGTGAAAGTATTAGTTTAGTTAGCCATAAGGTGATGGAGGTGGTGGACATCCTGCAAATCTCATACTTTTGTATTTATTTCTTACTCATTCCTCTTCTGAATACCTTCAGCTAACTACTCCTGGGTTCAATCCTATGTAGGGCGTTGAATCTAGGGATGCACCGATACCACTTTTTTGGAAAACGAGTACTTGCATTTCAGTACTCGCCGATACCGATACCAAGTACTTAATAAAAACTTGATTTTTAACAATTTCGCTGAGCACAATTTGCAGTCCGCCTTTGTTTTGTCGTCTTCATTTACTTTGAAATGATTCCACATGGCCGACATGTCTCGTTTCGCCTCGCCTTCTCCCCGCTCTGAGCTGCATCTGGGGCCTGGGGGCGGGCACTCGGCGCTTGTGATTAACCCCTTACACGCCGCTCAAACATAGACATTTCTCAGACCGTGTAATCGGTCCCTGGGACTTTTAACGAGTATGAGTACTTTAGAAAATGTGGTATCGAGGCCGATACCAGATACCGGTATCAGTGCATCCCTAGTTGAATCCTTTGTTTCGCAAACATATTAGTGTTGTTTTTCACGAGTTAGATAGGGATTTGGTGATTTAGCCTTGCCTTAATAGTTAGTTGTAGCACATGTTAACCTTAAACAAAGCAGAGAGGTGAGTCACGAACCTGGAGGAAGATCGTGCTTCCGTTACCTAGCAGTAATACAAGATCGAAACACGGACGGTTTACATGCAAATCGGAACAACTTAGAAGCAATTACGAAGGAGACAATGTGTGGTTTGCAATGATGTAATGTTATTAGGTGTGTTTTCTTGCTGACAATGCTTCCATGACTAGTTTTGGCAGGCAGCTGCTCTCCCCTTCTGTCCGCATACCACCAGTGAATTTTTTGTTGTTTTAATCATGTTTATTTTATATAAAAATGTAACTTTTTTTTATTTGCAAAAAGACTTTCACTTCTGTCCCTCATCCTTTACTCTGATATGTCATTTTTGTGCACTTGACCATTTATGTTAATCAACGAGTTTTGTGGCCGTCACAGAATATAAACGATTTGTGTCAGCCTTTACAAATTTCTATACATCCTCTGGAAATGTGTCATTCGGTTTGGCTTCCGCAAAGGTTTACACACAACTTTACCAAAAGATAAACAACGGCAACCATTGCATGTTATGACCATAAGAATAAGCTTTTTAGCTCTATTTACAAGAAGAATGGTCATTGACCTTCCCTCAAGATGGTAATGTTTACTCCAACGCTCTTACACAACATCCATGTATAGTAGCTCTGCATGCAAAGTAGATCAACACCCTGCCCCAAAGGTCGTCTCTGATGGTTGAATTGTCCAATTAAAATGGGAAAAGAAGCAACATGCAGTTATATACAACTGCATGTCATGATTCCATAAAAATCAAAGCACCTGAACAAACTGTACCACAAACAATTAAGAATCTGTCACTTGAGGGGAAAAGTTCACTTGAGGGGAAAAATCACTTGCAGTCAAGTTTAACCTTCACGAATTAACAAATCAAAACCTTACACAATTCATCCAGACCTTCTTTTTTCTACATGAAATACTTATCCTCTCTGCAACCTTGTCTAAAATTGCCCAACACAACTGGCTTTCATTTCCAGTTATGAATCTGCTAACAAAACCATTTATTTCAAATATAACTTAACAGTACTATGCGTATGCCGATGTTAAAGACAGAATTCTATAGCAAGTTCTTTAATTCCTAGGAAAGAATCATTTCAAGCCCTGCTCGTTATCTTATCAAAAAAAATTTAATGTTTCTCGGATTTAATTTTTGTTTCTGCAATAGCCGATTTTCTCAAGGTAAAGACTAAAGCACGAACACTCAGAGGATAATTCTTTTTCTAATTAAGAATCACTCAAACCTCAATCATTTCACTGATCTACAAGTCTAGTTATAGCTGTGCTCATCACACAAGGGGAAAAAAAAACCCAAAGCCGGGCTTTCATTACTCCTCGCCATACATTCTGAGTAAAAGTTACAGAGAAGGAATCAGGTCGTCACCGTCATCATGCCTTAAAGCTGGCAGCACAGACAGTCTGGAAACAAGATCTGTGTGAAGAGCAGCTAAACAGGAATGTGACATTTTGAGACGTGTGATTTGTGCGACCCACTAGTATGCACAACTGTGTATGGGAATAGTGTATACTGGAAAATCATTTTGTGCATACTGGTCAAGCAGAACAAAAACAAACAAAAAAAAAATATATATATATATGATGATATATACGATGATAGACGATGAGAAGTGAAATGTCATTGTGTGTGTGTGTGTGTGTGTGTGTGTGTGTGTGTGTGTATAAATGATATAAATAGATATACAAATGCATAACTGTATGAAATGAAACGAAACCAGTGTAATAGCTGGAAATGGCAGCAAATTAGGAAGGCGGCGAGGTCCAGAAACTTGTTCCCCTCCAAGCAGATAGTTGTGTTTGGCAAGAGATGTGAACTGCAAGAGAACTTGTCTGTAAAAAACACCTCAAAACTCAGTTCATCTACATATGCTATACGTCATTCTAGACCCCACCACTGTTGTGTTACACATCACATCTTATCCGAGTCACCAGCATGCTCTTTAAATTTAAAGGAGAAAAAAAAAAAAAACCGCACCGAGTCAGATTTACACCAGATTTCAGTGTGAATTACAAAATGCAAGTACAGGTCGCATATTGAGGGGATGCACTTTGTGACTTAATAATGCAATTTGTGTGAAAGTGCCTCACTCAAGCAGAGGTCATTACTGAGACAGAGATGATACAAGAAAGGCCTAGCAGGCAGACAGACAAAAAACATAAAAAATAATAACTTTACCACAAAACCTTACCACGTCAGTGGATGAGATGACTTTTTTTTTTATGTTTTCAAAGAAACTGAAAAAACTGAGGAAAACGGTTGATGTGACTCTTTGTTTATAATTAGAAGCTCCTTTTTTGGTTTTAAACCAACAAGACCAGTCAAAACCAAGAAAGGTCAAAAACGATGCATGCTATGATTAAATCAAGGCATTCTTATAGCAAAAACGATGTGAGTCACGTCAGCAAGCGTATCTATAAAAATAAGAAATATTTAACAAACTTAAGAGTCTTAACATTTAAACAAATACACACACCTACACTCATATTACCCTTTTCAAAGGGTAGTATGATATTACAAACATATTAAACAAAAACCACAAGAGAACATCCGCATTAAAGACGGTCAGTGCTACAGACTGTTTCAGTGAAACAGTCTTGTGTTACACAGCATTTAGTGCATGACAAATACATTCACTGTAACTAACAGGAACGGGAATCACTAGTGACCAGATACGATTTCACAATACCTAGGTGCTGATTTGATTTATATTGCGATTCTGTAATTATCACAATTTTATTACATTACTTTTTCCCCCCATTTTTTTTTTTACAATTTTAAAACTTAAAAAAAAAAAAAGTTGTCCAAACTTTTTATCCAAGTTTTATACCTTAGTTTTGTTCAACAGCTTCACAACTGAATTGTACACGAGTAATTAAATGTATCCCATTCCTTAATCAAATTTTTTTTTTTTTTTTTTTTTAAGTGCAGCATTTTTACAATACAAGCAAACTTCAAATGCAAGAGTTTCAATTCATCAAAGACGCTACAATTTAACTAAGCAGCACGCATCTCTGTCGTCTGGCTTAATTGTTAACAAATTATTCACTCCTACCACATGGGATTAAAACGTGTAAATAGTTCAGAGCGTACCACCTGTAGGATTATATGTAAAAAAAAATAATAATAAATAAGTTGCGCCATCTCACATGCCTCTTTCCAAAGTCTCAAAACCTCATTCAACAGCGAGCACGCAAGACAAATTTGCGCTCACAATGTTTCGCGATGATCTGCACTCACTATCATTAATGAGAGAATTATGAGAGTAATTCACTCAGAGAGAAAGAATAAAGAAAAAAAAAGCCCAGTTGGAGGCTTTCAACACGCACGATTTTTGGTACTGCAACTTCATAAAAATGCATTCCTGTTGCAACACTCATAAGTTTGTTCGCTCGGTACAGAATCGATGACCCACTCATAGCTGATCAAACTGAAAACTATCCAATTCTGGTCAGTGGCAGATCAACCGGTTTATCATTATTATAATTTTTTTTTTTTTTTTAGGAAAGTCATATATATTGGAGTCATGAATCGCCACACAAATTAATTGCAACTCATAACCGAATCAAGTCCTCAAACTCCTCCCCACATCTCTTGTAATTAAGATTAGGGCCAAAAAAAAAGTTTGATCAAACAGTAAAAAGTGATAATATATTCAAAATGCACATATAAGAAAGCAAGTGTAAAGTCATGATTGTAAAAAGCAAATGTGTTTCAGTGAGTCTCTCTAAACGACCCCGGTACCACAAGTACCACATAAACAGAATGAGTGCCATTCTAAACCATCTCCATTTTCAGAAAATGAAAAAAAAAAGCTACAATGCTTTAAAACAGAACAAATGCTCCTACTAAAACCTTAATGTACCACCATATATCACACTGTGTAAATGGGGTTTTATCCGCCTCCATGGACCCGCTGATGGTTTCAAAGCCTGGCAGATCTGTTATTAAGGTAGCCATTTAGTAAACGATGCCAATTAAACATTTCAGTCACACTGTCCTATCAAAATAGTAATTCTACTAAAAGGCCATTGTGTCTTTCTTAAAGGAGCGACAGATCGATTATTAAAAAAAATAATAATAATAAAAGAAGGAAAAAAAATCTCATGGAGAACTTAATGCTGAAGACATCAATTAATTGTTGCAGTCCCAGATCAGCATCCCAGTCAAACACAGGAAGTATGTGTGTGCCTCTCAGGCTTTGGCCATATTCCAACTTTTACACAGAATATGCTTAACATTTCCTGTAGCAGGATTTTTGCCCCAATGTTGCTCAAACCTACCTTTATTTGTAAGGGAATACATTTCTGACACAGAGCTCATCAGTATGAGTCTTAGGACACACGGCATGTATTCAAACGTGTGAGTGTAGAAGAGGGCAGATAGCACATTCCTCAGAGTTAAAGTGAGCCAGAAAGATCCGGAAGGAACATTCAGGCACCGTTAGCACCTCGGAAAGAGAATAATTCAGACTTTTCATGTTTGTACTTGCAGCATGACAGCACAAAAAACAAACTCGCAATGTCACAGATCTAGGATCCAACCTCATCTCACAGAATGAAACCAAGAGCCAATCAATGTTTAATCTGTAACCAGAGACACAGAAATACACACCAACCTTACCTTCAATTAGTTTCTAATCATGTACACTTGGGAGTTAGGTTAGCTAGTGCAAAATATAAAACGAGTCGACAAACACAGATTCAATGTTCGGCGTGTGCAAACCAGTAGCCAAGTAAATGATCTGAAATCTAAATGAACACAAGCAGTATTAAACAAATATTAATTCAGCTTTAATTCAGCCCCTCCACAATCCATACGCACCAACTAATTTACCATAATGAGGTTTATAAATCAAACTGTCTCCTCCTTGATCACCGTTAGAGTTAAACCAACAACTTAACCTCTTCCTATGACACAGCAGTTTGAGAAGGTGCGATTGCCTTGGTTTGGATTCACACCTTGTGGAGAACGTTTGCGTTAGCCTTTACTCTCTCTGGTTGGTACTTCTCATATGATAGACAGGCTGGAAGGAGGGAACTGGCAGGTACGAGCATTAATCATTTTTGTCTGGTATATTCTACTGTTGGCAGTGTGGTTAACACTGTGGCTTCACACCTCCAGGGTCAAGGTTTCGATGCCTGCCTTGTGTCTGTGTGGGTCGAGTTTGCATGTTCTCCCCTTGGTGCTTGGAGGATTTCCTCTGGGTACTCTGGTTTCCTCCCACAGTCCAAAGATATGCAGATTAGGCAAGCTGGTGTTTCCAAATTCTCTGTATAGTGTGATTGAGTGTGTGTGCTTCTAACACTAAATATATTGCTATATGTTATATAAAGATATAAATTATAATACTATTAATAAAAAATATATGTCATAGTAGTTTTTTTCCTGGAGTGTGTATAAATTTTTTGGCTGTGTGTGTGTGTGTGTGTGTGTGTGTGTGTGTGTGTGTGTGTGTGTGTGTAGGCCTCCAGATTGTGCATCCTTTTTTTTCAGCACATCCTAGGCAATAGGATGAACTTACTTTTAACCAACTATACAAACATGACTTAATGTAAACATGTAAAAAATAAATAAATAATAAAATGGCCATATATAGAAATAGCACAGATTCCTAAGAACACATGTTTATGGTTATTTTCATTTGTTTTTGTGACTAATTTATAATAATATTAATAATACACTTTTTGCAACATTTGTGTGACATCATTCCTATACTCTGGAAGCAGCACAATTTACATGTTTTAAAAGTAATGATAACTTTGTTTTTGCATGACGGATCAGAAACCACAAGTACACAGTGTGATGTCTGAAGTTTCCACGTTAACACACACACCTGCAGGACTTCCATATAAGTGGTTATTTGTTTTTAAAACCCAGTCCAGTGTTGTGGTGGTGCATGGATTCGTGCTGCTTTAGTTTTAAGGGTTAAAAAAAATCCTCCTGTTTGTGTTTTTTTTTTTCTCTCACCCTAGTCCCCTGGTTTTGCCTCCTGTAACAGAATGAGCTGTGTTCATTATTTCTGGATAAGGGCATTTATAGAGAACGAGTGAATAAATGTTTCACTGAATAAACTACATATGATATGACATTGGTATTTGAGAACCAAATGTCTTTTACTAGAATTATGTTTTTGAGAACATCCTTCAGGATCAATGAACTTCATTTTATGGCCAAAGGTTTATGGACCTCTAACTATCATCAGTTCCAGGGAAGGGAAATGTCAACGCTACAAAATACACAGACATTCTGGACAAATACACTTTAATTACCCCTTATTTACAAAAACTATATATACACACACCATTGAAAAAAATGTCACTGTTTGCATTATTGGAGCTGGTACACAACATAGCAACTTGAGACCCAGACCCTCATCTTCATAAAATACATATGGCATGCATTTTGGTTGGATGTCAAATGTCAGTAGGGGCACTGATGCAACAAATTTGTTATTTAATAATTTAATGCATGACCTACCATAAACCACGTAGTTTTGCATTGAAAATGCTTTAGATCAGTTCCACTGATGATTAAAGTTAAAACTAGTAGTATAAAAAAATAGTAATATATGGAGAAATGACATTAGCCCTACTATTCAGTTTTTTTTTTGTTTTTTCCTTGCTGCAGTTCAGTAAACTTCCAGTACTTTATCTGCAGTCACATCCTTAGCCATTTCAGCACACAGTGTTCAGTTAAACCAGGACATATTTAGTTCTTAAAACCTAATACATTATTAATAAATTCAGAATCCACATCTGACAGCTTTCACAATTTTTTCAGTGCTCTCCGCACTGCAGGATTCTCAGGACACTAAAACCAACCTCTTGAGATTTGTCTTAAATGACACATACAAGCATGCACCCACGCACGCACACACGAAGGATAGGACGCAAGAAACTTTACAGCTGTTTATCTGAGACGTGCAGGTACAAATACACAAGTGCACCGACACAACCATGAGAGTTGCAGCTCAAGTGCACAAACAACTATACAAGTATGGACTACAGAAACAGACATCTTTCTATTTAAGATAATGTCCTCTGGACGCACATGCACTCTACATGCGGAAAAAAACAGGCACTTACTACTTTTTTTGAAAATTTAGGAAAAACATGCAAAGCAAATCAAACAAAAAGTCTAAAATAAACTGTTTATGGGTTTTTTTATGCTCGCCCAGCAAAATCTCTCAAACACAGACACACCCACACAAACACTTTTTAAGGATTCACTCTAATGCCACATTAATGAAGATGCCTCTTCTTGAGTAGACACCTCTTAATTATAGAGCAGTTATCTTTGACATCTGCAGTAGGATTTCTCTTTGCTGTGACAAAACTCATCTTCTGAGCAACTTCTAATTCGGTTATTAGTCAGGAAAACATACTCGTATGTGCCAGACGTGGTTGGTCTTTGACGAGAAAACCGATTGCAAAAAAATATATATATATATATATATATATATATATTTTTTTTATAAATAACGCAGTGCGGACCATCTGCGTAGGAGCCTTTCGTTATACCTCAAATCTTTTGAAATACGATTTACAAGCAGTCTGATAATAATAGACTTAATATTCTTAATTATTAGGCAGTATAGCGACAAAATTTAAAAAAAAAATAAAAAACACCTATGGCTCACATGGATGTGGTAAGGTACTATTCACAAAACAAACCCATCATACTCACAATCAAGATAAAGCCATCACTTTTTAATTTGTATTATTATATTTCTTTCTCCTCTACACACAGGCTAAATTTCTGAAAAACACACATAATTGTGGTGCCTGGTTCAGAAAGCTCGATGTCCATTATTACATAAAGATGTCATGATGAGTTTTTCCCACGCCTCTGTCGTCTGAGCTTTTTTTTTTTTTTTTTACATTAAGGACCACCAAAAAAGCTCTTCTTCTACTTGTTGATATAACAACTCTGATTACTCATATCTAACCCCACATACCGAACACAGCGTGCAGTCTCATCACACGTAATCACATGTTCATTAATCATCAGTAAACATAGTTAATCCTGGTCAGCATGCAGCAGTGAATCTGGAGCATGTCCCAGAAAGACTGGGCATGAAGTGGGGACGTATTGTACTCCGAATGATTCAATGACCAATACGGACATGGAAACAAAATACACTGAAACCTTTACGTCCAACCTCCTAGGGAACCTACTTAGGGAACTCAAAAACTCAAGTTGATTTGATTAAATTCATGGAAATAAAGCCGTGAAAATCAAATGCTGGTATGTCATTTGGAAAAGTATGTGTGTGTTTGTGAGAGAGAGAGAGAGAGAGAGAGAGAGAGAGAGAGAGAGATTTATTGTTCGACTTAATTATGACCCAAGATTTGTTTATTGATTCCTGACTGTACAAGTAATGCCCTACAGATAATTAGACCATTAAGTTTTGTTTATTGAGGACAATAACAAATCACCCATTTGTAAATAAAAACCTGTATGTGAAAAAAAGTCTCCATCTTCTTTCCATCATTCAGTCAGTCAGTCTAAAGTGAAGCACGACAAATATAAGCAAACCTTATTTTCCTTTAATTCTACAGCGTCTGGCAGCACATTACTAGTAAACCAAGTCATCTTCCTTTTGCATTGCCACATAATATTTTTCTACTAGAATCATTTACAAGGTGAATATTCGTAGATGATGAACTATTCACACTATTCAACTCTTCTTCAGTCACTGCACAGAGCTTTTCACAGCTCTATACATCAGTCATAAAGTCATTTATTAATTACATTCCTTACATTGATTCTATCTTACAGACAAAGCAGAGTGAAGACCTCTTACAATTTATCATTTATGATGCTTCACTTGTCAAATAAAATGTCAGTAATAGTTAAGAAAAAAAAACATTACTAAGCTCGGTCTGTTTCTTCATCTTTTGTTATAAATCACACGTCGAAGTTATGAGGGGTAGAATAAATATCAGCCATGTTACGTTTTACAATGCTTGCTAAAACGTAAATCACGATTCTTCTCCAGAGAAATTGAGATCAAGATTCTGCTACACGACTCTACATTCATTCAACCAAAACATTTAATTTAATAAGTAAAAAAAAAAAAAAAGGTAATAAATAGTTTTTGTTTATTTGTTTTTTTTAAAACCTTTACTGTCTAAACAGGCCTTTCAAATATTTTCTTTAAAAAAAAGGATCACTTTTTCTTATTTAAGAAGCCTTAAAGTGAATTACTTAAAAGCTGTTAAGCACAAAGAGATAACGATAATATACAAAATAACTAATAAATAGCACCTGTGCTTGTTCGACTCTCAGCCAACTACAGTACTACCACATTTGTTAGTTTATATTAACTTTGTACTGCTTCAACTCCGAGTACACTGATTAGCTTGTTTAAGACCACCTCTTTCTTAAAGGTGATGTAAGTGACACAGGAATGCCATAAATGTGGAAGAGATCGAGTGATAAGACTGAATAATTGACTAATCTCTGGCCTGATTGGTAAATTATTAGTGTTTTGTTTCACACCGTACGAGTGTGACCAATGAGTGTGACTGATACAGCAATCCAAGATCGTCGTCAAGTAAATTAAATGAACATGTGAATGCAGTGTTCTCTGAGTGCTTGGAAATACATGCAAGTGAATTGATGTCATTTAGAAACGAGACTCTATATGTATGGGTCAAGATCGCAATTTTTCTACCCACCAACAAATTGCGCAGCCCTAGTCCATGAGCATCTGAAGCTTTCTGAGGAGCTGTCAATTTGCACGCTACGTATGAACCAGTTACGTGAAAGACGGTTCAAAGCAAATGATTCATCCTGCATGAAAGATTTAAACCCTTCAGACTCGCCATGCCTAATTAAACTAACAGCCTTCTGCATGTGCTTGTGTCTTCTCTGTGTCTCTGAACCTGGTTTAATAAATGATGATGTCTCTAAAAGCGATGTCCAACACGCAGCTGGGCAGCATGATTCATGATTCAGCGACAGATTGGATGGATACAAGGTCTGATCCGATAACATGACCTACAGTTCTAGGTTATGTGCGAAAAATACAATATCTGGGTTGAAGCAGGAATATTATTTCAGCATTCTCAGCAAAATATGCTCGCAAAAAAAAAAAAAATCAAAAACCCACACGTGCGCACTTTAATTCAAGGCACTTTTCCGAAGTTAATCTATTAAGTGCCACTAACTCATGAAAGCAATTTTTGTAATGGCAGGCCACAATTTCTACTGTCCCCAGCCAAGATGTTGTGCTTATTTATCTTAATGCATTCTCAAAAAACAAACCTTACATGCACACATTCACAAAAAAAATTGAGTATGTTCAATAACCTGATTTCACAAAGCATCACTAAGAGGTTTCTCTTTCTGTAATGAATAAATAAACTGACGCAGCTTAACTTCCAGAGGTGTGTTCACTAAACTCACAAATCCAGATATATATGTATGTATACATATAGTCTGTCCAGATTAAACAAAAATCAGCACTTATCCTGATTAGATAGATAGATAGATAGATAGATAGATAGATAGATAGATAGAGTAGCTTTAAATAGTCTAAATGCTCCACGGCATGTGTTTGGCCAAAACAAATCATTAAACAAAGATTTATGTCGTGCATGTACAAAGATTTCAAAAGTGATTTCACGAGTTGTGTGAAAACAAAACTTCAACATAATAACTTGCATTATGACATTCTACAATATAACATAATATAGTGTTTTATTTGGCGTGAAAAAAAAACAATATTCAACAAAAGCTGGATCTGATTAAAAGTTTAAGAGAAAACACAAAAAAATGTGGTTGAACGCTGCACAGAATGACTCTAGTTGGGTCTAGTTTCGCTTCTTATACACATCTGGATTTACAGCAAAGGGGATTGTAAAACGTCTGAGATTATTTTAATCCGAACTACCATACCTCAGGAATGTAGGGGAGAAAGGCAGATAAAGAAAAGTCGCGAAGCTTTAAGGCTTAAACATCTCCCATGTTTTTTTTCCCACTTTACTCCAGTTTTACAGCACAAACTGTCTCGAGCGCGAGTTACCTGGTTTCACGTTCCACACTCATAACCGACTGAATTTTATCTCGTTTTTCCTTGACATTTACAATATATTTGTAAATCCACTACAAATTATTCCAAGCCACAATTCCGACGTTTTTTCAACAAGTTTTAGCTAACCGGCTAGCTCGCGAGATCTCTCTCTCTCTCTCTCTCTCTCCAGCGTTAACGTTACTATGGGTTAGCTTACGTTACTCACCGACCCACAGGAGTGAAAAAATAGCATTTAAACAAGGTTTAATTAAACTTTACTCACACTCAGACTTCTTCCACACCCCGTCTATCCAACACCGAGCCTCTATACACTAGGGAAGTTTTAAAACAGCTCCTAGTTCACAGTCTTGTTCACAGCATCGTCTACAAATCCGCCATCTTCACTCGGCTGTGTGGTGACGCTGCTGGCTCGCGACTCCTCAGGCCGAAACTCTGGACTAAACCAAGTGAGCGCGGAACACAGGGGGGAGACCGGATAAGCAGGAGCGAACTCAAACGCGTATATTTTGTACATGTTTCCTTAAAATGACATTAAAATCACACTATCCACACAGGATAGCTATTAGTAAGGTACACCGTTTCAACGAAACATATTACGAGATTATATTCTTTGCAAGGAAGGAAATAGATTTGCGGCCACCCCGTGTGGAAAACCTGCGATCGGATGTTCCACAAGAGAGCGCCTCCTTCCAGCGTTTTTTTCCAGGTAAAGAGGCTCAATGGAGGGAAGTTGTGGGAAGAACTTTTCAGAAATTAGATCACAATACTGCTCTGTACAGGTTAAACCTGTGCAAATTACACCTGATAGTTTAAAGAAAGAGGTTGTTGTTGTTTTTTGCCACCACGCAATTTAATAAGAAGAAAAGTATATTGCGTGCAGTAACAGGTTTCCACAAATCAAGTATAATTAATTTTCATTACCTGAAGGGTGTGCATTTATATGAATATAGTCGTGCATAATGTAAAATATTATTCATATTCATATCAAATTAGTTATATTTCAATAACCAAATATTATTTCATGGAATCAATCCAAAGTGATCAGTTGAATTGTTCCGTTGGCCGTTTAAAACCCGTCCTATTGCGCCCCCTGGTGGAAGAGAACTATGCTGAAACTATTTCTATAGAAATTACACTTTCAAATTTTGACATTTCTGCAATCCCTTATTCATTCATTCATCGTCTATACAGCCTATCCAGTACACATGGTATACAGGGGCCTGTAGCCTTTCCTAGAAGACTTTAGGCAGAGGGTAGGGTACACCCTGGACAAGGTGCCAATACATCACAGGGCACACACACATACACACACTACTGGCAATTTGGGAACGACCTAATCTGCACGTCTTTGGACTGTGGAAGGAACCCCACCAAGCACATTGAGAGCATGCAAACTTCACTGACCCGAGGCAGGAGACAAACCCTCGACCCTGGTGGTGCAAGGTAACAGCGCTAACCCCAATGCCACCATGCACAACTAATAAAATGGGCAAAGTAAAATCTTACGTTTGAGCTTAAAAAAAAGAAAAGGGATTGCAGGCAGTATGGTGGCATAGCCACCTGCAATCTGTTATGCTTTTTCTAAGCTCAAGCATAAGATAAAAAAAATTTAAAAGCTAATAACAAATTGTAATTTCATGTTGTTTCCGTTTGAGCTGAAATTCAACATCCATACAAATGTGTATCTTTATAAACATACTGTATATCAATATGTTTTCATGTAAATTTACATGAGGACAGAACCAGAACACCTCAGAGTTACTGACACAAAAAGACATAAATGTACATTAATGTATAATGCCTGCATGACCCCCCCCCAAAAAAAAGTCACACACGAGAAGATTTCATTCAAACACCTTTAGCATTGATTACAGCAAACACTGTGGTGTCCAGTTCATATGTGAAAATATAAAAGAAGAATTCCTCATATCCCAGAACCTGGAATATGCCTGTGCCATCAGGGAAAAATACTCGACACGTTTGACAGTGGTTGCCTCTGTTGAGCCCTTGAGCAAGGCTCTTAACCTTATATGCTCCAGGGGTGCTGTATCCCGGCTGAATAACGGATATGAGAAATAATCATTTCACTGTCCTATGAAGTACATGTACATGACAAGTAATTGAATCTTTTCTTCATTTGATAATCTGGCCATTCAGTACATTCAGGTCATCAGCTGTATTCATTTTACGGCCACACAACATTACCGAGGCTAGATCTGACCAACCAAAGTGACCCCACATCATAACACGGCTCTCAGACGTTCATACAGTGGCAACAATACATGATGGGTGCATCGCTTCAACTCATCAGACCACATCTTTTGTCCATTCCACCAAAGTCTAATCTTTAAGCTCTGTAGCAAACTGATGCCCTTTTTTTTATTAATCCAAAAAAAATAAAATTTTAATGGCCACATTCTTCTCATATTAATATGGCCAATCCTCATTTTGAGTTTGTCCTCATCACATTGTGTGTATGGAAATGCTCTTAGTTTCACTATTAATAGCTTTGTTATTTCTTCCTGCTAGACAATCTACATTTATTTTAAATCAGCGGACAAATAAAGTCTTACCTGGGAATTCCACAAAAGCTTGATCACCACCAAATTTGGTCATGTTTCCATATTTCCCAAATTGAGTGTGAATATTATATCTGCTTGCAGCATACATTTTAACTAGAATAACTCTTGATATCATTTCCATTCCATTGACTGTAATACAGGATCAAACTTCCTTCCTCCTCCTCTTTCTGTAGTATTTAGATTATAGTACATTTACATGCCTAATTTTTAAGGCAAACTTTTCTTTTAGACGATCCAAAACAGAAAATACACTGCAGGGTCAAAAAAGGTCACCATTTCATATGAGACAAGTTAATGGATATTTGAAATCATGGAACTGGGTCAAGAAACCTTCAAAACATTATCAAAACCTGGAAGGATAGTGCTAAACCGTCAACTTTGAGGAACAAATTTAGTTGGAAGAAATAATAAATGGAGATCACGTAATCACTTGAAGTTGTATATTAAAAAAAACCTTCTAATAATGGCACAGATCCTAATGCTCGTCTATTTTTACTGCACACCAATTTTGTAAACATACTGACCACTTTCTGCATAACATATTGCACCAGTGCTTTTAATGTTATGGAAGATATATTATGTTGATGTATTATATGTTACGGTCTATATACGAAAACGTAAGGACAGAATAAATAAAGTCTTATCTTGTTCCAATCTAAAAAATCATGGGTAATATTTTATAGATTTATTTTCAGTTACAGGAAATAAAAAACTGAAGAGCAAATTCTCAAAACAGGAAATAAAACCCAAACTCCTGCATGTAAATTAAAACATGAAACCCCACAAAATTAGTGTTTTGAGTTATCTTTATTAAGTAAACTCTACATTTTCAATATTGCTTTTTGTCTATTCCATTTTAATTTTTTTTTTATTATTTAGTCTAGATTACAACCTTTTGCAATCAGCACGGTTTATATATTCATATATATTTATATATTTATATATCTTTTCCCCCCAATCAAGCTACACTTTGAAGAATACAAAAATATCACAGTACAATTTCTACAATCATTCCCTACTAGTGAGCTCCAAAGAGGGCCCCGGACTCGAGGCTGGAACACAAGAACCTGGCAAAGATCCACCTGTCTAGGTTAACATCGAAAGTGTGTGTGCGTGTGTGTCAGTCAGGGGAAAAAAAACATCAGAGACTGAAAATAAAGAGAGAATACTGCTTTTTTTCTGTATGCGCATCTGCATTTGATGATAAATACACATGCACAGAAAACAAAACGAAGTGGAGAGCCTGTTGGCAGTGGACTCGTTATAGATAAATTCTGAAAAGTCATAGAGGTTAGAAAATCTGGGCCAGCCAAACTTCTGTGCCCCAATACCTCAAGCCCTCGCCTCCAACAGCCAGCTGGAAAAGGGAACTCAGATAGCAGTCGCTTTCATTCGTCAAACTGTTCTCTGCACACACCACACTATACAAAATATCAAAAGAACGAAGAATAAAACAAAAAAACGTAGGAGAATCCTCACCCGTACTTGATTATTGTTTCCTATTAAATGTCTGTTTACTTCTTTTAATGAAGGATGCTCTTCCCTCGTTCATACGCCGAGCATCCTTTACGCTGTACTCCTTTATGTCCGGTGGAGGCTCACTCCTCCAAAAGCAGAGGAATGTTGCAGTATGAGTCTGACATTTAGTTTTTCATTTAAATTTGAATTAACAAACATCAACAAAACTAAAGAAGGGAAAAAAAAAAAAAAAAAAACACATTGTATTTCAATAACCATACAACTAAAACTCAGTGAAGCAGACATCAACATAGTGAAAAGAGGAAAAAGACAGATTAAGATAAAACACTAGTCATAAGTTACTTAACGTCACTCACACACACAAAAAAATGAAATAATAAATGAGACACGACAACGGGTTCGATAAAAGGGTAAGGATCCTTTGGACACGAGTTATTCCCATGTCCCAGAAACTCCACGAGATTGCACATCCTGGTGTAATACCGGAGCAAGAGGAGGACTGATTGTGCTGCCAGTGATGGGTCTGGAGTCTTTAGGGGGCGCTGTGGCTCACACTAAGCTCGGGCTGAGCTCTTGGGCGAGCTGCAGTTCAGACAGTTAGTGCTCGCTGGTGTGTGAAGCTCTCATGGTGAAAACGTCGCCATCTCCAGTGAGATCCGCTGCCACAGCTCCTTGGTCTGCTTCCCCCTCTTCAGGGTCTGCAGGACATCGTTGAACTGCATCATGCCCATCGGGGTGAGACAGAATGCCCCGCGGGCACTCCGGATTATGTTTACAAAGTCGTCGTAATCTGCCGGGGTCAGGTGGATCAGGCGATAGTTGATGTACTGTTTTATGAAAAAGAGAGCATGTGCTTAGACACTGAACAACAGCTCAGATTAGACTAAAAAAAGTACAAAATAAATAAATAAATAAAGATTGTGGTTACATGATCAAATATTCTACATTCATTAAAATAATGTCAGAATTAGACTTCCACATGGGCCTTAGAAATTCATTTAAGAATTCCAATTCAATCTGCTTTAAAGATCCAATACACAAATGTATTTAAATATTAATACACCTTGATGAGACAAAGAATGAGCATTCACAGCAGCGCTGCACTGTGCTTCATGTGTGCACCAAATGTACAACATGAGATATTTTGCAGTATCCATTTTTAGTTTTTAAATATAAAAATAATCTTTAATAATAATAATTTAAAAAATGGATGAAAATGATAAACCGGTCACAATGGGGGAGGGGAGAAAAAAAAAGAGACATTTTGGATGCAACAGAAATTGAGATACATCAGCGTATCTCATATTACAATTGTATATCTCTGCACCCTGGATTCAAAAACAAATAAAATCTAAAGGTGCATGGATAACCTACCCATATGGAAGGTACTCATATTTCAGCATGTTTATGAGCTGGCAAATAAACAAGGCATAAAAAATGTAACCGAAGGATACTGTCAGACAAAGACAGTAGCATATGGCATATACACACGTAATCCTTTACTGCCTGTCGGGGTAGATTTCTGCCTGGGAATGCCACGTCATCTCATTAGACGCGCATGGGGAGAGTGATTTAGCACCACAGTCTCTCCTGCATATCAACGAACAAGTGTTCGTGGTATTATTGCAGGAGGGTGAGACGGCTTGTGCTATTGGTTGCAACAGCCAAGATATCAAGTGTAGGCTCTTCACAAACGATAAGAGCCGCATGTGATAAATAGTTAATTAAGGATTCGCTACAAGATGCTAATTTAATAAATACAATTTGGTTGCTCTGAGACAGGCTTTATTGGATACATGTTGCACATGTTTTTTTATTTATTTTTTTATTTATTTATTTATTTATTTATTTATTATTATTATTATACTGGAAATTAATCCAAATGCTGTTCCATTTAAATATTTAAAACACCAGAAATTTCTGAATTGCAGAAAAGGACAGGCTGAGAGAAATAAACAGATATTTCTGTTTATTTCTAAAAATTATGACTCTTCTTCAAGGATGTTGCGGTCATGCCTTATTGTGTTATTTTGCTTTAGTACTCAAGCATGCACCGTGGTCAGAGACTAAACACTCAATCTCAAGAGGAGTTTTCAATCCCTTGTCTTTTGTCATTTTTAATCATTTGGTTTAATTCTTTTCAGCAGCCGAGACTAGAGATACGAGGTTTCCTTTATAAAAGGCGACTTCACATGTAAGATTCCAAGGGGTGCCCAGTTTAAGATTCTGAGGAGAGCTCCTCTGACTGTTGCCCTCAGTGCATATAAATAGTGTATGGCGTAGTGTTTATAGAAGAGAGGGCGAATCTCGGTGTGCTCTCTCGGTGGGCTGTGCTGATGAGAGAGAGTATAACGCACACTGACAGACCGTGGCCTGAAATGTACAGGCAGAAGAGAAAGCGAGAACACCCTCGTAGAGAGAATCTCCCTGTCTCTCACACTCCGAGTCTGACTCATGCTCGCTTGTCTTTCATGCTTTCTCGCAAGAGAAAATTAAGCAATCCACATAAATATTGCTTAAACGTGCCATCAAATTGTCATAACAGTATCACATATTGAGATGCTGTCAGCTGCGCTGAGGGATTGTGCAGAACTTTCTCAACTATTACTGGTGCAGCAACACCATGAATTCAATTTCATCATCACTTTCCGAGTTTCACACACACAGTCACGCTTGACAGATATATACCAAACAGCCATAACGTTATGACCACCTGCCTAATATTGACTAGGTCACCCCCCCCCCCTGCCCCCGCCCCTTCTTCTGCAACTTTTCTGACACATTTCTATGGGAACCAGCATCAACCTTTTCAACAATTTGCGCTATAGTAGCTCTTATACAGGATCAAACTACACAGGCTAGCCTTGGTTGCCCATGACCCTGTCCCCGGTTCACTGGTTTTTCCTTCCTTGGACTACTTTCAGAAGGACCTGAACAGTGCAGACACAAAAGAAAGTTTTGGAGTTGCTCTGACCCAGTCATCTATACATCACAACCCGAATCCTTACGCCTGCACATTTTTTAATGCTTCCAATACGTCAACTTCAGGGACAAAATGTTCCCTTGCTGCCTAATATATCCCATCTGCTTCCACATGCCACTATAACGAGATATTGTAACTGTAGATACTGTGACAAGGACCAAATTGTGATGTTTGCTGAGAAGGTTAACGCTGGATCTGATGGAAAGAAGTTAAAAAACACCGTGGGAACATGCTCAATATTACTCGGGTAATCATAATACACTCCTGGTGCATGTTCTCTTGGATTCTCAAAGACTTTGCAGTGCTACTGTAAATACCTTCAAGACCTGATGTGAGGAGAAAGTACAAAAATAAAAGCTTTAAATTAGGCAAAGACAATAAAATCGTCAATTTAAGGGACTTTAAAATCTGCATGATTATTGGAGTTCACTAAAGACTTAAGATTTTCAAGACACAAGTCCAGACACTTTTTAAGAAAATAAAATTTACTAATTTCTGGTGTATTTGTTTTTAATACAGCATATCTAAATGTCAGAATCTTATAAGGACCCATGTTCAATCACTATATAAGGGGTTCATTTGTAAAAGCACAAATAGTTCTTTACCTGTGCCACATTCTGAATCCTAAATCAGGGGAGTTAATTTTACTTTATCAAAACAACCCAACATCAATTTGACTAGTTTTCCTGAAGTGCATGATTTGAGACAAGTGATTAAAAACGGAGATATTTGTTTCCATATTGGATAAACACATTTATCCATATCTGTTTAATGCTCCAAATATAACCAGCTGTGTTTGTATTTTAATTAATATGCCCCTGAAAACAGTTTAAAATTTTCAAAATGTTTTTCATTTTAATTACTTTAATGAACAGTTATTTGCAGAAGACAACTACGTATAATCAAACTCTGGAGTCTCAACAGTTTATCAGCATCAATCGAGTTCATAATTGGTTTCGACCAGATGTTCTGTGGATGCTTTGTGTGTGCGTGTGTGTCTGTGACTGAGTAAACGCAAAAATTATGTTTCAAAACATCATCTTTCACAAATTGGAGAACTGATTACAGTTGACTACAATAACCACCTAATAATATTCTATCAGATTTAATTTAGTTTTAAGGGCTTGTCACATTCCAGGAGGATCAGAACCATTAACCGGACACACTGTCCGTCTATGATGAAGCTAGGACGCAGTGCTGCTGTTAGTCTGAATGGGATTGTTTAAAATGCGTTCATTGTTTGTATGTCAGTGTCTGTATGGTTTTCTGGGAATCGTTTATTTTATTAAACAAATTGGACAAATATGCACAATGAAAGTACAAGTTGATATTTTGGTATTCTTTGGAGACAACATAGATTTAGGGAAAGATTGTTTGGCTCTCTCTAGTATGTTAGTGTTTAGATCAGGCTACTCGAGCAAACCACAGATTTTATTAAAAGTAGATAAATAAATATTGGACATTTTATTGCCCAAAACTCCTTAACAAAACTAAAAACTACACATCTACCATACTGACATTATGGTTGCCAGCACATCCTGGATCTAATCAAACTAGTTTTCAAGATGCTTCAAGATTGTAGACTGTAGTAACAGTAGGTTGAGTGTTCGGTTCTCAAGCTCTCAGCCTCATGTGTCTCACCTGCAGGTAGGCTTGCTGGCAGCGCTGCACGAGCTGGTGGAAGGCTGGGGTGCGGAGGTGAGCGTGAATGTGTGCAGGATTCAGTCTCTGCAGAGCCTCCATAATGATCTCCTGCAGCACGAATGGACTCAGCACACCTTTGGCAGCTCCCACACAGAACTGATAGACGTAATTCACACCTGGCGGTAGGGACAGAACGAGTAGGAACAGTAGTAAAATAAATAAATGAATAAAAATTGAATGAGACTTCAAGATGAAAAATTACACAATATGGATCAACATGGGTACACAAGTGCATTAGCTACTGCCCCCAACATAATTCTTTTTATGACTTTTAAGTGCCCTTGACTAGTACACAAGCAACACAAGACGTTCTCCTGTAGTACCACTCCTTACTTCTATAGTATATCGTTCTCTTCTCTTTACATGTGCCATTACACTATGCTGTTATATATTTATCATCCGATCCGACAACACGGATTTTTCAAAAGACGTATTCTAGACATGACAGAGTTACCGAGTCGTGCGGCGAGGCCTAGCAGCCATTTCACGTCCTCTGTGTACGGGGGACTGCGGGAGAAGTTGTTAGGATGGTCATTGTGAGCTCTCCTTCCCAGCATCTCCAGGGCTAGCATACCTGAGAAAAAAAAACAAAAAAAAACAATTGCATCTGCATGTCTGCACCTGCCACTTACTCATGCACCACAGGACTGTTAATTTGCTGAACTTCGCCACAGGATGGTAATAAAACATCTGCCATGCATAAATTACTATTACTCAAGGCTTAACACCAATCATCTTTGCTTTACCATGACTTCCAACTCACCTTCCTTAATTTTCTATTTTTAATCAATATCCTTTTTTTTTTCCCCAAAAAAAAAGTCACAGGCGCCTTAATGTTTAGCTCAAATGTATTGACAACCCCTAGTACGAAAGACCCCAGCTGTCCTAAGCTGTGAAAAGTCTTTCTTACCGACTCTGTAAGCTGAGTGCAGGTAGTGCAGCCCCTGCTGGCTGACAGGCTGACTGTGCTGCTCATCTTCCAAGGGAAATGGTGCACTGACCAATGAAGGTGGCTGAGAAGAAAGGCCAGGAAGAGATGTCCCCTGAATGGCCTGGATGGTGGAGCCTGTGTGAACCCCACCGACTGAAGAAAGGCAAAATAATCATTTAAATAAATTCCTACTGATGAAAGCTTGTATGATAACATTGATACTTTTCCTACTATGGTTACTTTTTTTTGCCATTAAATTCAGCTCAAGAGACTCAATTTATCCAACAACACACCTACAGTGTGTGGCTGTATGCAAACAATTTGGCGTGGAAGCAAAGGCGTGGCCTAAAGCTGTTAGATGCTTTATGCTAGATCGAAAGGTGAGTAGGCTAGCTATAAATAGCTACAGTATATTTAAACTGCTAAACTCAACTAAAAGTCTACTGCGTTCTGTAATGGGGTTTGAATCAATACGGCTGGTATCCTTATATAATTTACCAAACACTCCTACTTTATAAAGCGTTGGTATTTAATAGCCATACAAAAAAAAAAAAAAAGAAAGAAAAAAAAAGCCTGTAACGTAAGATTCTATAACATAAACAAAAAGAATTTTGGATCAGCTGTTTTACAAATTTGTTTCCACTCACACTCTCCTTTCTCTCCTCACCTGCCACAGTAGTACTGAGGGGTAGCCCCGCCTCGGCGGTATGGTAGGGGTGAACAGCAATCTGGGTCATGGACGGTACGGGGACTCCGGGGAAGGTGACTGCAGTTGCTGCCATGGGGGGATGAGGCCCGGAGGTTACAGAGAAAGGGTACTGCGCACCAATAAAGGCAGGATGCATTCCCTAAGAGAAAACGCACAATGCTCACCTAGCAATACTAAATAAAAACCCAGAGCCATGATTAAAACTCTTAAAGCATAATAACATTTGGGTCTATGGGTCGACAAACAACTTTCATTCTTATAAACTTGTATCATTTTCATGTATATATGTCGAGACACCAAACACAGCTCCCACTTACCTGTGGATATGCAGAACTGGACACGGGGAAGACGGCAGGTCGGGGTACATGCTGGATTTGATGGCCCAGGTACTGCTGGGTGCAGACAGTAGGAAGATGGGCTTGGATAGTGGTATAGGGATGCAGACCTGGCGTGTGTGCCATAGCTGTGCCAGGCAGTGTGTGTGACTGGTAGAGGGTGGACCCAACCGATATGACGGGCACAACAGCAGCAGCGCTGACCGACGCAGTAACAGCTGCTACGCCGGCAGAGTCCATGGCCACGGTACTGTCCAACACACAGCTCCCTTCCGGGGCTCTCCGACCCGATCCACCATTTGCCCCACATCGGCTTGGCCCCTCCCTCTGTGCTGCAGAGACTCCACCCACTGTCTGCTCATACAGCCAGTACCACTGATGGGCCACCTCAAACAATACCTCGGGGTACACACCTCCTCCCTTTGCCGCCTCCTCTACTGCCATGCACGCCTTCTCCAGCATCAAATTATCCTGGAAGGAGAGCAAATTCCAGGACATTTTAAGCATGCATGTATTTTGGTTACAGAGAGTCTAAGTGGAAGATGTTTCACGGAGCGTTTATTTTCACTAAGAGGAACAGTATTTAACGTACCTGCTCTTTGCACTGCACCAGTGCCCTCTGGATTTCATTGGGGTTTAGGGCATGAGCGTGAGGTAGACAGCTCAGTGCGAGTTCAGCTGCAGCTCGTACCATGTTGGGGTCACGCGCCCGTGATGCACGGTCTGCCAGTGATGCCACTTCAGGAGGGGTGAGATGACCATCCCAACACTCCACAAGAATGTTAAGGGCAGCACTACCAATCTCCATGGCTTGCCCTGATGAGGACAGACAGTCCACAAGTCGAACAGACTTAGAAAACTGAAAGTCTCAGCAGAGTTAATCTACACACACACACAAAAAAAAAAAGTCTCACCTGTGATCCAGGACACATGAGATGAGTATGTCCTAGACAGCCAGTTGGGAGACACAAAATTGTGCAGACCTAAGGCATACAGGCCGATCTCGAAGGCACACAGGTGCAGGTTGCGGTGAGGCCCCTGATGGCCCCCACTGGCAGAGGGCTGAGTAAAGATAGAGGTTGAGCTGTTCCCTCCAGCCTTTACCAGCACAGTCTTGGCCAGTTCAAAGTAAAAGTGAGCTGCCGCCTCCGATGGCTGGTTTGGCACATGTGGAGCGTGGCATTCAGGGCGACGCCCTTTATACCTGTGAAATGTTTTTTTTTTTTTTTTTAAAGATAGATAACAAATCGAAAAATGAGAAACCCACACAGCAAAATGTAAGATATTACCAGCACTACAATTATTTTAAAAGACAAAATTTAGACGTTTCCTAGGAATAAGGAGATTATCAATATTTACGAAAAAATTCCAGTTCTGACACATACTTAAACAAAATGGCCAGCTCATCTACCTATTAGCAGATATTTTATATTTTTATGACTTCGGTTGCCGACCATTTATTAATCTGTCCTCAAACAAGCCTAGCTAACTAAAAATTCAGCAGACATTCTAA
Organism: Clarias magur; assembly: GCA_013621035.1. NCBI lineage: Eukaryota > Metazoa > Chordata > Actinopteri > Siluriformes > Clariidae > Clarias > Clarias magur. The sequence goes on along the minus strand of QNUK01000308.1, from coordinate 133,819 downwards.
CACATGATCAGTTTGGTTTTGTACTTTCAACATCAACTCAATATGAGATAGTCCTACGCTTCCTTTGTATTCATTAGACAACTATTATTAAAGCTGGAATCGCGCAGGACCAGCCAGCTGTGCACATGCCAATCAAGTCATTTTAAACAGCAAGATTTCAAAACAAGTCAGAAAAACGCTTTACGCTTTAGCGTTTTTCCTTCACCTGCTGGTGTCAGTGCTTTTGGCTCTGGCTCCTCCACCAGCTCTTCGCGAGCCACTGGATGAAGAGGAGCCCAACGAATCAGAAGACGAACTGCTGATGCTGTCACTGTCTTGACCCCTCCCCCAAGAAGATGCCGCCCATCCTCCCCTCAGAGGACGTCGACTGAGTGTGGGTGAGCTGTCAGAGGTGGTCTCAGGAGCACTGCTGTCAATGCTCGCCATGCCTGAGGAAGAACAAATCAACAGAGTGAATACTCAAACAAGTGTCACAAATAATAAGACTAACACGTCATGTTTTGCAAACCATGAAACCTTTATGTACAAAAGAAAATCTTTCACAATGCCTGCAGGAACTCAGGCATTGCTCATTTCTCATCTGTACCTGTGTGCTTCTTTTTCTGTCGTACAGGTGACCCCCAGCAGCGTGATCCATAGGCTCCTCGGCCACCCAGTGCCAAGCGGCTGGGCACTGTGCCCTCAGGCTTAAAAGAAGCCACCTCGTTCTGCTGCTCACACGAGGACGACTGAGCACCATCTGCCACAAATGCAGGAAGAAAAAAAAAAACTCAGCCTCAGGCACATACAATAGGCATAAGCATGACTGCATTTCTTTTTAATACATTATAAAATCCAATGTCATTTTAGGATTCCTTTAAATAAGCACTTTCCTCAACCAGTCCTAATGTAGAAATATTTTTTCACATGACTATTTGTACATAGTAATATACAGTATAAATATAAGGGTAATATACAGTATAAATATAAGGGCTGAAAAGAACATAGCCATGTGTTGGTGCAGTTCAAAATATATCCAGTAGGTGGCAACAATGTAGTAACTATACATAAAAGTCATGATGCAAAGGAACCTGTCAGTCATGCATGTGCAGGAACATTAAGAGATATTATTGCACCTTCTTAAACGAATTGAACATAAATAAGGTAAAAAATCTACTCAAAACAATACACCAAAAAAATTCTCTGTGCAATGCATATGTATTTATTAAAACAAAATAATAGCGTGCATTTATTTTGTGAAATCTGGGAAAAAAAAAAAAACATGATTATTAAAATACCCTCTTTACTACATTAAAATAGGGTAGAATTTTAAGAAACTTTAAGATTTTAGAAAATTCTCTGTGAGTTAGTGTTTAAATGTATATAAATTATAAATAATTATAAATAATTACATAAAGAACACCACAATTCAGGTCACACCGTCTGCCCTGACAAGCTACATTTCTATTTACGCTCTACATAACTTAAAACCTGAAGATATAAGGTGGAAAAATATAATTTAATTGTTGTATGGTGCCTAGTAGTAAGGCAAGTAAGCTTCCAAATATCGTGTAAAACTAATACAATGTAATAAAGACTTAAGTACTGAAACTCTAGCCCTCTTAAATATTCTGAAAATCCTAAATTATATATCTAACCAGTAGTTACGATCTGCCTGTTGCTCACCTTGCTCTCGGCTCTCACTGACTGCGTCTCCTGAGGCCGTGCCCTGAACCCGAGTGCCTGTCAACCCTCCCTGCTGCCCTGCCGCTCCACCCCCTGAAACCCCTTGCACAGAAGTGGACCCTCCTGTCGTGGCTGGCGTTGCATGTTTGGACACACCTCCTGTGGCACTGTTTCCATGAGCTGCATGTTTGGATGGGCTCTTTTGGCTCCCTGTGGCTGGCTTACTTGAGTAGAATGAGCTGAGAGTCTGAGGCTTATGGGTCTGACTCTCACGGTCTAAAAGCTTGTCCAAAATCTGTAGACAAAAAAAGGATGCAAACCTGTTAAAATTACATGCATTAATTGATTAGAAATTAAAGGATAGCTGCAAATAACAAAAAAAACATCTATAAAAGACTGTTTAAAAAAAAAAAAAACAGCCCTTAATATTTTAATGTAATATTTCGTTGCATATTCCTTCCTAGTACGAACTGCATCAAGCCTGCAACTCATCAAACACACACACTACAATTAAATAAATTTCTTCGCATATGCCAGCCTGTTAAGAAGCTGGATTCAGAGCACAGAGTGCAGGTGATGCTATTATAGGCTTGGACCACAGCTTCTTTCAGCTGTTGCTTGCTTTTGAGGGATTTCTCCTTTCAGTCTGCTCTCCGGGAGGTGAATGCATGCTCTTTTTTGTTATGGCCTGGTGATTGACTTGTCCAGTCTAAAACCTTGCACATTTTTGGCCTAATGAAGTCCTTGTTGTGTTGCCTTTGTGTTTTGGGTCATTGTTTTGTTGCATACTGAAATTCCTCCTGATTAGATGCTATTAGATTAGATGCATTTCTCCGTAAACTGTCAGACTGCCGAATTCATTATGCTCCTACAGTACCATCATTAGTTGAAACATTAATAATGGGTATTAAGCTCATTCCAGAAGTAGCCATGCAAGCCCAAACCCATGATACAAGCTCATTGGTCAAGCCCGGTAGCGGTAGTATGTTTTAATCATGAGCAGATGATTTCCCTCTTTAAACTTTTCCCATCACTTTGCTTGAAGTTAACCTTTGTTCCAAATCTTTTAAATATTTTGCCTCTAAATGCTCTTAAAAGTCGTAGTAGAATGGTGGAACGTGATACCATCTCCTCTTGCCCGGTGGAGGTTGTTGGAGACTGGATGTTGTACTAAGGTTTTTCCTTTACACATCCTACAATTACAGATCTTCTATTACAAACTGCTGGTGATTTTTTTGCCCAACCATTTGATGTTTTCTTCTTAGTACACCATTGGTTTCTTTATCTTTCAGGCCCATTCCACATTCTTTTACTAGCTAGACCCAATGCTCAACTTTCCCTCTTTTCTCTGCTTTCATAAATTTTTTTCCCCATGGACAGCTTTCTAGCCCTTAATTTGCTTTATCCTATTTAACAACTTTGCATGTGGGCCCAAGCCAAGAGGACATATTCATTATTTAATATATCTATACATATAGATAGATATATGTAAAGTTGGCATGTCTGTACATTGAAAATATTTGCAGAAAGGACGGAGAGAGGACTTAAGATGAGTAATAGAACACATCAAGATGGTTTTGGGAATTTTTGTCTGTCTGTGCACACATCACATAAAAATAACTAAACATATTTTAACGAGGTTTTCACAGGTGTATTTGGCCGAGCATGAGGTAACCCACATAAGATTAGACCTAGGATACTAAAAATTACAAAAAAACCATTACACACCTTTTTCAGCTTGCTCTGGTCATCCTTGTAGGTAATCATAAGAGCCAAAGCGAGGTCTCCTTTCTCCCTCCTCGTGCCCTCACACAGCAATGGGTGCTCTGCTTCACTAACCGTAGTCTTCATACCTGCCCCCAAAAGGACAAACACACTCCTTGTAGGCAGTATAAATAATTTAGTACTCAGTTAAACATATATTTGATACTACATGCATATCCACCTAAAGCAGCAACAGCAGCCTCAAAGCCCAGCTCCTCATCGCCCGGCATCTCGTTGTTACGGTTACGACTGGGAGGACGCGAGCCCGTAGGGGAGACCACTATATAACAATAAAAAAACAAGGAAAAAAATAGCTGCAAATGTATATACAACATGGTCCAAAAATCTGGCTCCAAGGCATTTTTCCCATATATAAAATCTGATGGGTTTTTTTCTTATTTCAGACCCAAGATGACTTACACTGGAAGACTGATTTGACCCGGAGCTAACACCACCTGACATTTTCTTTGGGGTTATCTAAAATCAGCAGACTATCAGAATGGGTCCAGAACAATCACTGCACTAAAAAGGACATCATCTCTGCATGTAACATCAGTTGTGATGCATTTATAAGTCATCAGTGTTCAGTGTATAAACAAAGGCAGCTTCACTGCCATCAATTTGAGCATTTGCAGTGTTTTATACTTAAAAAAAAAATTTTCCTATGTATCTAGACTTTTTTGGTCACCCAGTATAATACAATATAATTACCCAATTACAGTATAATACCCAATATAATATGATAGTACACGTTTCTATTCGCCACATTTGGTCAAATTTCAATGATTCTGAAGACATACAATGTAATATTACATACATAAATTTAGGTCTTATTGTACAATACATCGTTGATGAATTGTCCACAACGAAGTGTACAGTGTAGTTAAACCACTTTAGTACTAGGCAAGTAAATCTGGTAGGACTCAAAGGCATGAACAAGAAGGTTTTGCCTGTGGCTTTATCATTTAAATGAGTAAATGATAATATTAAGAGCACTTATGCAAAGCTGAGGCTCACCTGGAGTGCACAAAACGTCAAAAATGAAACTGGCCAACATTAGGGGCAGAACTGGACGATAATCACAGAAGTTTCCGTCACGTAACTGCTCGGCTCTATCCCTTATAGCAGTCATCTCTACGAGACCCAGAGGAATCTTCTTTAGCAAAGCAACCACCTCTGACTCTTGATATGCCAGCTTCACCTAAAGACAGAAACAAAGATTTATGTGCATAGTAGATATACCTACTGGGAGGAATTTGAGGTCATATGAAGGAGTGTGTGTACCTCCAGGGCCTTTGTGGAAGCTGGAGGTCTCTGGAGTTCCAAGGAGAACATTCCAGTGCTGAAGGCTAGGTTGTGAAACTCCAGTCTCTCACTCAGCACAGTGAGCAGGAAGGCTGCTTTGGAAAGCGTTTTGGTAGCCACTTGGGTTTGTCTGGTGGTCGACACCTTACTCTTCTTACCCTAACAAAGCAAGACATAATTAACAAACTTAACATGTGTTGCTTTATTGTGGTTGATGTAGATATTGCACTGATATTTTCTCAGAGCACGGTTTTCAGTCTGCTTTACTTTAATATCAATAATTATGAAATTATGTCCATGTTGCCTACTTAATGGCACAACGGCATACGCTAGGATTAGTATCAGACCCATATCTGATAACAGGTATTGGTTTCTATGCCTCCCTAAACATAATTCTAAACATCCATGTGATTTGCCAGCCATAATGTTTACTTTGTATGCTGTTAGGAGATATATTTATCTGCCTCAGTTTGTTTTTACCTTTGTCTGTGGTTGCTCGACTTTGAGGTCAGGAGGGTTGGCGAGAAGATCTCTCGCTAGATCCACAGCCAGACGACAAGCTTCATTACTGTATCCATGAGCATAGAGTGCCTCCGCACAGGCAAACAGCACCTACACACAGCAGATGCTTTTTAAATAATGCATTCCATAGGTTATGCATGACCTGTGACAAGGCACCTTCATTAAAACACAAATCTCCTCACCTCCATCTGACCTTCCTGCTCCAGAGGTTTGATTCCAGCGAAGATGTCTGGTTCTTCCTCAAGGTTGCTGTCTGGTATTCCTCTCTCAGCTCCCTCCTCAGAGGCAGCACTAAGATAGTAGGCCTGGTAATCGTCCTCACCAACTGGGTCTCCACCAGCTGCTGCCTCTGGGATCTGAGGTCCAGGAATCTCTGCCGAGTTGCTTCCTTCGCCCTCTCTTCGGCTTCGAGAAGGTTTTGCGGCGACCATACCCGATATAGACGGCAGAGCGTCGTCTACCGGATCATCGTCGCCTCCATTTTCTTCGATTTCTGCCTCCACATCTACCTCTTTCTCCACTGCTGCAGCCAAGGCAGCCATTGGACTTTCTTTGGGGAAGCAGTGAGAGTCTTCAGCTGCCATTGGGATCGGCGCATGAATGCCACGTTTACCCTCAAATGCGCGCTCCTTGTTAACGTTGCTGCCACCACCACCACTACTGTTGTTGTACTTCCGTGGTTCTCTGGGCAGAGAGCTTGGTGAAGGCAGCATCTCAGGGGGTGGAGGCAAGAAGTCAAACGTGTTGCTCGCCTCCGCTCCCAATGCCAGACTAGAGCCATCATCAAGGCTCAGCTCAGCCATATCAGGCTCCAAAGAGCTGTCCTCGCTGCTAGTGCGCCGTTTAGCACTTGGATGCTTCCCACCAGCAGCACTCGAACTTCCACACGAACTCTTACCGGTCTGGGTTAGCTTTCCTTTGCTGCTAGTAGACATTGAGGAACTGCAAGTTTTATACGCGCCCTTTGCACCTTCATCTATGGACAGAGACATACCCCCACCTAAACGCACCAACATCCCTCCGCTGTTTACCCCAGACATGGGTTTTCTTTTGCTCACAATGGTTTCTTTGGGCCGCACTGCAACCTCTTGTGGGAGTGGTTGCGAGCTGCCACGTGATTTGTGTTCAGGAGCTCCAGATTCAGATCCCCCAACACGTCCACCTCCCCCTCCTCCCCCAGGCTCCAGAGGATCCCCACTCGTTCCTGCTTTGGCCCCTCTCTGTGGCTGCACTGTCCGTGCCCAGCCATAGGAAGCACTCTTTTTGTCTGCACTGCAGTAGGTAATGCCAGGCAGAGGGTATGCCACTTCCCAGTTAAAGTAACAGGACTCGACAGCCGGTTTGAAACCCTGGAAGAGTTTGTCCAGAGACTTGCGGTGCTGTCCCCGCTTCACAATCTCAATCACTTTGAGGTGCCACTGCTTAAGTTGGGCGGCAAGCTCCAAGCGCCTAGTGAAACAAAAACATACGAAAGGATTCAATTCTTGATGAGCAGTCATATGTCAAGCCTGCGTGATGAATATATAGTCAAAGAAGAACACTCAATGATATCTGGCATCCATATCATAAGACAAGCCTGCAGCGCTTTTCTTTCCCATGCTTCTTATGGCATTTGTGGCCTTAAAAAACCCAAATATGCTCTTTTACCGCAGGGACCTTACCTTTGAACCAGTGGCTTGAACTCCAGGAGGAACTCAATAAGTAATCAAGAACACAATGGCCTTTTGTGTAATGAGAATTTTCCAAGGCCTTACTGCAAAAGCTGTACAGCTGGTCACCATCTGACCATTTGTGGCATTTTTTTAAGGCAAGAGCCATGATGTATTAATTCCTGGATACTTTGAGATTGGGAGAAGCTTTTTAACCAGCACATTTACTCTAATCTCACAAACAGGATAGCAACTCTTTATGTTATCATAGCCAGCAGATTATATGTAAAAGTTTACCACACAGTACATACACACAGTGCATAAAAGTCTAGAAGCACCGAGTAGTTTGATGGTGCTATACCTCTGGGGGCTCATGGTGGGGTCAAGCACAGCCAGCCTCCAGAGCACTACCATTTCATCGCACATGCTGGCACAGGCGTGAGCAGCTACTTCAGTCTGCCCATTACTGCGACCTGTATGTCCACTGGCACTGCTGTGAGATGCAGATGTCCGCACACTGTACCACCAACCAATGATCTAGAACACAAAGACGGAGAGAATGGTTGAGCACTAAACAGTAAGTAACAGTAAACAAAACAAGGGTGATGTGGCTTTTAAAATTTTGTGTGCGTGTGTGTGCAGTACTTACTAGAGATTGGGGGGGGGGGGGATTCAGTTATGAATCGCAATTCTTTTGTGTGCCGATTCATGACCATTTTTAAATTATTTATTATATTTATAAAAGAGATGCACCACCGACTAAAACTGGCTGTTTTTCAGATTGATCAACCATGAACAATCACGTTGCACATAGTCCATTCTGTAATGATTGGTGCAACACAAACGCATTTTTTTACATTACATTATTGGACATTAAATTATCAAAAGTCAAGTTTTTTTAATTATCAAAAATCACTGCATTAAAAAGCCTCCCATCGACCTTTTTCTCCAAACTCTGCAAGCAAATTAGTCTCAAACCAACACACACACGTGGACACAACACACACACGTGGACACAACACACACACGTGGACACAACACACACACGTGGACACAACACACACACGTGGACACAACACACACTCTTGCACCAGTCTCAAAACACAGAGTGCGCCAATAGTCTCAAAACGGACGTTAGAAGCCAGACGTGCCCTCGTCAAAAGCCATGCGCGGTTGTGTGAAATTGAAGGCATTTTAGCCAATCAAACGCAAAATCTCCTTATAATCCTACAGGTGGTGCTCTAAACTATAAGCACACAGGCATCCGGTAGAACTGGTAGAAGTGAATTATTTGCCACGTATGTTTAGAAATAATTAAGGTGTATAACATAGAAACGGGCTGCTTGGTAAAAATGTAGCTTTTTATTTACTTTAATTTTAAGTTAAATGCCAAACTCTTGTATGTGAAGTTCTTATGTATTGTTTAAATGTTGCAGTTTAAGTTAGAAAACTAATGTTTTAACTGACTAAAAAAAAAATTTGTAATGGTGTGTAAGGTTTTAACTAATAGTTCAATTCAGATGGAAAGTTTTTTTAAAAAAAGCTAAAGTCTTAAACTTTAAGTGTTGATTTAACTTTTTTAAAGGTTGAAAAGATCTTAAAATTGTAACAAATTCATAAAATCATTATATTTAAAGAATCATAATATTAATCTATATATCCTTAGTATTTTGATATCGTACCGGGTGGTAACTAGTTCCTTTTTTCATTAAGACTCTTTTTTTTGTTTTGCATGAGGATGTGTTAAAGCCACATGTTATTATTTATCTTTAACATCTGTGTGCAAGCTATTAATAATAATTTTATAATTTTAGATAAAATTGATATCACCTATTCCACAAGAGAACAAATACAGTCAGTGCTAATGCTATTATACTAGTATGAATTATAAAGATACTAATGATACTACAGGTACAGTGAAACCTACGAGCATAATTCATTCCAGAAGTGGACTCGTGTTCCAAAACACTCAAACCAAATCATCATTTTCCCATAAGAAATAATGAAAACTCAAATTATTCATTCCACAGCCCCAAAAACTAAATACATAAAAATAATTAATACAATCTATAAAATTAAAATAAAAAAAATTAATCTGCACTTTACCTTTAAAAAAAAAAAAGGACAAATAAATCCAGACAGATAAGTGTTTCTGTTAGTGCACGCAGGCGCAGCGTGTGTGTGTCTGTGTGTGTGTCTGCGTCTGTGGAATTAGCCGCTTCCCTCGCCTCGTTTTACACAGTAACAGTCCTCCTCCCTCTCCCCACCTCGCTTTTTAAGTTTCACAACACACACACAGCAAAAAGTTTTTTTTTTTTTTTTCCCCGATTTTCTCCCTAATTTAGAAACTCCGCGCAGCGGAGGGAGCGGATAGCGCTGTCCTCCGAGTGTGTGACTCCGCCCCCAACGGTGCGCGAGCGAGCAGTTCGAAAAGATGCGGTCGGCTGGCGTCACGTAGTTCGGAGGAAACACGTGATAATCTTCGGCCCTCCCGGCTGAGTGGTAGTATTAGCCTTAATGTGGGAGCCCCCTAGTGACGGGGAGGAATTGGACACGGCTAAATTAGAGAGAAAATCGGGGAAAAATCCAAAAAAAAAAATATTTATTAAAAATCTTTAACGTGGTTTACGAGTGTTCCGCAAACCGAGCACTCGCAATCCGAGGGTCCACTGTAACTGCAATTGTGTTTTACTTTATTCCTCAATAAGCATACGTGGAAAAAGTGAGTACTTGTTGCATACCTGCTCATAGGTGAGGCACTGTTCAGTGAGGATTTCCAAGAGTGGTGCAGCATTGCTGTCTCTCCTCTTAAACATCTCCCTGACAATGGACAGAAGGTTCCAGATGCCCTCTGGCTCTCTGCCCCTCAGTGGTCTCAGTAAGCAGGCCCACTCTGCTGCAGCTGGGGGCTCCGTGGATGAAAGATACATGGAGTTCACATCACTGGGGGGAGACACAGGAAGACCATCACTTTCAAGGTGCAACATTTACAGACGCTCACGCTGAGGCTTGGCTAAAATCTCAACCAGAAGCTAACGCAGATATACAAGCCGAGTAGTACAACATAGACTCTTCAGCAGAACAACATAGTATTAGCAGGGTTTCCAAGTTCATGGGCATGAGTACTAGAGATCCAGTGGCCTCGTTACTCTGCTTCACTTTCACACATTTGGCAGTTCAAGACTATGTGTGTCTTATTTGATGTAATGCTTTGTTTCCTAAAGTAATATAATTCAGATCAGCAAACAATTATTAAAACTGTCTGAACCACTTATGTAAGCTCCACACAGCCCTGCAAGTAAAATAAGTTCAAGTGTTTGAATGAAAATAAATACCTGAACACTACAGGGGAAGGGCCACAGAACTTGTGCAGTGTCTTCTTAATGTTGTCACTGAGAGTGGATTCATCCAGGTACCAGGTGCTTTGGTCTGAAGCTGAAGGCCCAGCAGTAGGGTCTGTAAAAAACATAGTTAGTCTGTAGCCATACTACAGGGAGCAAATTAAAAGAGGTAAAAGTATTTGCAAATCTTTGTTGGAAAGGGGAAGATAATCTTCTGGTGTAAAAGTATTTACAAGTATTTTAAATACAACGGTATGTTAAATACAGGCACTTACAAACAAGTACAATACTTACAAACAAGTTCTGTTCCGAGAGCATGTCCGTAAGTCAGATTTGTTCTTAAGTTCGACAAAGTTAGTCTTATATGCTTTTGATACGAATATACAATGTAAGGAATACCAATCCACTTGACTAAATATCTGTTTCCTTTCCCCACACACCCATAATGTGGCCAAAACTCCGACTTATCTAATGTAACAGACTTATCAAATATAAACGTACCTGCGTTGGAGACTCCCTGTATTTGTTTTAAAGCAAACTTTTTTTTTTGTTTTCTTGAAAAAAAAAATATGTTGGCTATAGCTTTTTGGTTATAATTACATTGCACTTTGGGATAAATATTATATCTTAAAAGACAAACCTTTAGAGAAGTTTTTGATTATATATCTCAGATGGCTCCAAGATGTACTAAGATGTACGTTTACTATTGCTCATCAATAGAAGGTTCAGAAAATATCCAAATAGTTTTTTTCTAGCCTTCATGTAAAGCACTGTAAACAGGACCACAAAAGCAGACAATCTGACTTACTCTAATGCGATACATGTTAGACTCTAACACACTATTAATCACAGATATTCTTTTCAAATCACAGAAATTATAGTGCGTTTTTCTTGTGTTTACCCTACCTAAACTAACAATTAATATTAAGTGGGTTATTCTGGTTAAGGAAAAAGGTTAATGCTTTAATTTGGACTTGCTACAACAGCAATCTATCTCAAAGAGGCAATAAAGGTTTCAGAATAATCACAATGCACCACATTTACTGTACTCTCTGTTAAGACATTCAAAGCTCATTCTAGGGAGGTTGTCACCCTCACCAGCTTATCATTAGCGCTTAAGTGACAATTTGATTTGCACTGAGACATAGTGAGTAATAAATATAAGAAGGGTAGATGATATAAATCTGGTGGTATAAAGGGTGCCCCGAAAGGGTACCACTCACGATGAATTCATGTTAACACGCTTGGCTTTCTGAACGCAAATTTTATTTATTTATTTTTTTTTTTTTGGATTTTTCCCCGATTTTCTCCCCAATTTAGTCGCGTCCAATTCCTCCCCGTCACTAGGGGGCGCTCCCACATTAAGGCTACTACTACCACTCAGCCGGGAGGGCCGAAGACTATCACGCGTTTCCTCCGAACCACGTGACGCCAGCCGACCGCATCTTTTCGAACCGTTGGGGGCGGCGTAACACACTTACGCCTAGCTAAGGCACTTAAGGCATAGCTAAAGTCTGTCTGCGATACAAACCAAGCATGAAATTTTTTTAGAAACCGTTATACTAGAAAGCATTAATTTCCATTTGGTATGGAGACCTTTGGGACACCCGGTGTTTTAAGGACAAGCAACGTCCTCTGAAACTGCAGCTGTCTATACTCAACATGAACTTTGTGTACGTCTTTCAAAGGCACACTGCTAGGTTAAAGAGCAGTGAATAGGCACCGTGTTGCACAGATTTCATTACACTGCTGTGTTGGCAAGTCAGTTGTTTCATGGCCTACTTCTGAAAAAACGCTTTTAAGCAGGGAAACTCCCTATTATTTAGAGCTGTGAGTCATAGCTAGACTCATTTTGATTTTTGGGTATTGCGATTTTCGATCTGATTCGATTCAATACACTTACTGACCATTGTATTTCAAGCAGCTATATTTCTGATAGGACTTGAAGTGTTAATACTACTAACAGAATTAAACACAGAAATGCTGTGCCACTAGCATTTTTTATTGTTTAAATGAAAATGTCCCATAGAAATCTCATCCTCTGCCAATGTTCTGCTCCACATGCTGGTCCAATAGGTGGATATATTGAAATCCTCTCCTAAAACATGAGTGTTTTTATAATATGTAATGTATGCGGTTTATATTTTCTCTTGACGCCATTATATATTTTTAAGGAATATAAAGCACGATGTTACGTTTAATTATTACAACATGTTTTGCAATACAGAGGGGCCAAAATGTATACACACTTCAACAGTTATCTGTTATCTTGACACTGTCGCCCTCGGCTTGCTTATCAGGGACTATCTGATCATTTTGATTCATACACATTCACATTTCATACAAACTTAAATAATTCTTTTGATTACGTAAAGCTGCTATGCGACGATGACAGATGTTAAAAGCGCTATACAAATAAATTTAATTTACTTATCTATGCCCTTTTTCATACCCAAAAAAATCTAATTATGACAGCAACATGTTGTATTATGCTTCCTTATGCTAGATGATAGTAGTCACACTAGTTGATGCGGTCATGTGACGGTCAGAAGAGATGCATATATTTTTCATGCTGAAGTTTGTATGCATTTTTGGGTCCTTCTGTAGTACTATAGCAATTGTGGTACAGTAAAAGCATTTAAAACCCTTTCAAACTAGCGTATTGGGGTTGTAAAGCGCACACCATTAAGCACAACCATTTTTCTTCATTTCTTCATGTCTAGGAAGGCATTAGATTTTAGAATGTGCCAATGTGCATTTGCTCACTCAGTTACAAGAGTATTAGTGAGGTAATGTCATGCATGGGGGACTGGGATGCAGGCAGTGTTCTAGTGAGGTCAGGGCTCTGTGTAAACCATTTGAGTTTTTTCACTCCAATCTTTCAAAATGTGATAGAACAGCTGGAGTATTAATGGAAGCAAATCACAAAGTAAATAATGGAACATCTTTTTTATTAGTAGCAACTATTATTATGATAACCACTAGTTAACAGTGAAAGGGTCATCCATACCTGGAGCTCCACATACTGTGTTAATCGCAGTGGACTGTGAGGACAAAAGTTCATCTAAGAGACGCTGTGCTGTTGGTAAGATCTGGAAAGAAAGAACAAAAAGTCTTAGGATGCACATCCCGTTATACCAATACCTCATTTGTTTTGCATTTATCGCCTAAAATGAGTATTATAAGCTGTATAATTCTAGTTAACATAAAACTGCTGTTCTGAAGCTCAGCAATAATCAGCTTAAGTGTATAATTTGAAGCACCATTGAGTGACACATCTGGTGTATTTATACCACTAGTGTATTGGTACAGCCTGCATTTTGGATAGTGTTCTTGAACATACAAACCTTCCAAAGAACATTATCAAAAGCCAACAAATAGATTAGGGCTGAAAGGATCCATTGTAAAAAACAAAATAAAAAAAAAGCATTAAAAAAAAAAAACAACATGTATTTAAATTCTACCTGCTGTGGAAGCTCACTAATAAGATACTGTGCAAACTTCTGCAGTTGGTCCCTCTGCAGTCTGGACAGGGACTCCGAGACGGGGGCTCGCAAACACACAGCAGACGCCTGTCAGGACACACAACACAAGGTTAACCCAGAATTAGCCTTGACTGTGCAAACTGAGAACATGCTGGAGAAGTATAGCTAAGAACCTTCCATAAAAATAAGTGAAAATGATACTTGTCTATGTTTTTCCCCTCCACATTCTTGGCACAAGCAGTTATTATTGAATAACTATGTAGCGGACAAAGATTACTGAACCTATCATGTACCACTATGCAAGCCAAGCAATACTAGTAAGATAAATTAATTATAGTAAATGGAGTATAAATTTTCAGGTCATTCAACTGCTGATTTGTGTTCACTAGTAGTCTAGCAATAGTTTAGAGGCTGGGCTATATGATGGTATGGCCAATACTGATAATGTAACAAACAGGCAATACACTTTTCTGTAATATGATAACTTTTTTTTTCTTCTTCTACAAATTCAAACTTACTATAAGCATATTATGTTAGAATTTTGAATGAATGTTTTCCCTATGTTAATTGTACTAGTTATTCTGTTTACATGTTTTTTCTAGACATTACCTACCAGTACTACTGTTTTGCTGGCACACATTTACACTGTGATACATATCTTGACATTTTGTCATGTTGTTCACCCCATACATCACTTGTTCAGACAGCTGTATACCCATTACTAAAGTTATAAGAGGAGTCCAAAGAACACACACACTTCAACAGTTATATTTGCCCTTTTTAAAACTCAAATTCAATTATGTCAGCATTACTGTGTTTCCTCTAAATATGTCAGTAGTTGCACCATCGTTAATGTCATCAAGGGACCTTTTTTTTTGGGGCCTCACTTATATATATATGGTTAACGAGTAAGCCTGCATGTTTTGCACGTATACTGCTATTCCAATACTAAAGGTGATTAAAGCTAGAGTGCATGATGTCCTCATGTATGACACTATAGATCATGTCTTTACAGAGTTGAATACCACTTCCTGACTGTCTTCCTCCACATATACATTTTACTGACATGCACAAAACTGTTGAAATGCAGCATGTGAAGGCACTTCCAGCTAAGAGGGGCTTGTTTTTTAATTTTTTTTTTACTTACCACTAGGTCATTAGAGGGATAATTTATCACCTAAATTGACACCTTTTTAATTCATAAATATTTTATGGGTCGTATATTTTTAGTCTGATTCTTATTTATTTATTCATCTTTGAACATTTTAATCTATATGAGTCTAGTGGGTCCAGTATTGCTCTTTAAATAGAAGAATTAAAAGCCATTTCATTTCCTATAATCAAGTATGAAATAACTTCAGAAATTTAGAAAACTCAAGACATACAAGCAAATGCATGACTACTAATAGATGCACTACTAAGTGTGAAAAAAACACCCAAAGCCCACTCAAAGAAGCTATGATGCATAGTCCAAACATGCTCACACACATTCATCATTTCTGACTCATTTAATAAAATATAATATATATTTTGTCATATACTATTGACAAAAGTTCAATAATCCATAGCATGCATGTTATTTAAAAAAATGTAAAAATAAATAAATAAAATAATTAAAAATGGTTCAGGCTCTAAGAAGATGGAACAATGGGTCTCACTGTCTACACTGAGCCCACATCAGGTCACCACAGAAAAGCCCTTCACACCTCCAGGTCTGTGAGCCGTTAATGAGTTCACAGCTTACTCACCAGATTCAGTCTAACATTGCCTAATAAAGCATGCTGGCTAATCTACATAGCTCTGTTCTCAGAATACAGTACCAACACATTAACTAAAATAACTATTTACTCCTCTCAGAAACGATTATAGAAAAATATTATGATTAACTGGAGTAGAACACGGTGCATAAATTATTCTGTAAACAAATCTACAAGTAAGAAATTGTCTCAAATAACTCCTGTACATCTCACACCTGCAGACATGAACATAATCACTATGTCGGTGCAGTTCTGCAATTTGCAAATGATCATCTTTTCATATCGACACTGGCAAATATCTAAAGAATGCTGTGTATCAGTCATTAAGAGACAAAGCATGCAAGCTTGAAAAAAAAAATTCAGATTATGAGCCTCGTAATTTCCCCATGCTGAAGCATGCAGAAGAAAAGCTGCCCACTCAAACACGCAAATGCTAAAAGCCACCCACGGCTTGGGCTGCTGGGTCTATCGGGCTGAGCAGAGCCCTTCTACATAGAGATATCAGGACAGAGCAGATCCCTGGCTCCTCCCTCCACGCTCCACAGGGAGCCTTCAGACTTTAATCAAAAGCCTCTCAGCACTCTCACACCAACATCAACTCCACACAGATACAGATATGGGGGCAAGCACAGTGTGGTGCTGAACAGTAATTAAATAAAACATATCTCCATACCTTACAACCAACAAAATGTGATTCTGATATGACACCAGAATATGTTTTCTAACATTGTTTTTCTCTTTCATGGCTAGCTGCTAGATCAATTAACGGGCAAAAGTAACTTAAAAGTAACAGTGCTCAGAAGAGTCTTAACACGAATATAAACATTTGCTCACTAGCCCATGAAGAAAAAGATCTGTTTATTATAATCATGTGAAATAATGATTTTAGCACCAAATTGATAGCTACGGTTACATTGTTATATCATTAAATGCCCCTTATTTTAAAACACTTTCGCATTATAATGTTTTTTTAAATGATGGAAAGACAGGACTATTGAAATGTCTAAAAGAAGAAAAATATCAAATATGATCAAAGTAAACTTTTCTGCATTCAAAATAAATATAAGAAAACAGTAATAAATTATAAAAGGTTAATATTTAATATTTGTGCAGTATTATTAGAAAGTTCCAAACATTTTACCATGTTGCTCTACATTTTTTTTTGTAGTAATATTTGGAAATGTCTATCTATAATTAAGAAAATGGGCATCTAGGAGTTTTGCCCAGTACCATACTGTACATTATCACATAATGCCCAATGAGAAGTCTCAGATGCGACACCTTTACCCTCATAAAGAGAACAATGACCTATCATTACTCATAAATACATCAAATGGAACTAACCATATGTCCTTTTCACCTCCAACATTCTTTCCTACCACCTGGTTATGCTATGTTCTTACCTGTGGCATACTGCACCATTTAATCAAAGAGATGGAACAGGACTTGACGAGTATAAAAGCATTGTATTGACCTTGGCCATTATTTCATTTAGATTTGGCCACATGGTCTCAATATTTTCTAGTCAGCTGGGCAGCATTTAACAATGATTTGATTAAACAGAAATGCTCACATGCTTTATTCCAGTACTAATTGGTTTGGCAAGGAAAAAAAATCCCAAAATGAATAAACAAATGTGGTGTTTAAATATTAACCATGGATTAAATTAGAACAGATTTGTTATTATTTCTCTTTGGGACTGTATTCCATGGCATTCCCTGAATTTAAACCCTTTTACATGTTACCAAATATGAAAATTAAGAGGACAGGCTTATTTATAATGTTTTCCATCATATGATCGCTGAAATCTGTTATTGCTCACCTCCGCCTTTAAACAGAGCAAACTCTAACTCAGTACCAACCCATTAATCAGACCTTAGAAAGTTTTTGGTACAAAATGATAAATGTAGCACTGCGGCAATAAACAGGAAAGTAAACAATTTTTCTAAACAAATACACCTTTTTAAAGTACAGGGATACTTTAACATGCCAATTTGGAGGAGTGACTGCCGATGACTTCTGCTAACCTCGGCTATCTAAAAATCTAAATAAGCTAGCATTTTTCTAATCACTCATTTACCTTGGTCCCACAGAAAAAAAGGAAAATCACTACTGAGCCTTTACAGAGTCCTGAAAGACAGTCCCTTATGACTTAGATCACTCAGGTTAGGGTGGAAAGTCTATCCACACCTCTTGAGAGGAAATGCACTCACATTGTGTATCCTGAAGAGGCAAAGTGCCACCACGTGAGCACACCATTTGGCCCCAGCTCCACAGGTGCAGCTGCAGGAAGTGATACGGCAACGGTCGAACATGACTGCCACATTGTAGGCACCCTTTGACTGGCCAGCTTGAGGTGAGAGGACAGTGGCACTGAGATGAAACCCTGTACATGAATGAGACAAAGGAGGGTGTAGCAACAAATCAAACATCTGTAGAACATTCAGATCTAAACATTTCCAAAAGGGGACATTATCTAAGCCAATGTGCCGATTCCAAGCTGCTCGATCTGAAAAACTGAAGCGATGCTCAAATCTCAAATGTTTAAGTTTATGATAATGTATGCATTGCTGGCATTCCACAGAGTATATTTAGGAACAGAGCAAGCCTGTACTACTACCTTTGCCTAAGTAAGTAAAGGAAAACATTCGTCATTTGTGTGAAATTTGCTGACTTCATCACCATAATGACCATGGCAACCATAATGAAAAAGAAAAATCAGTCAGGCACAGAGAGAGAAAAAGAGAGAGAGAGAGAGAAACTGAGTAAGATGTTGAGAGACAGGGAGTGTGTGTATGTAAGGATGTTAAGCAGTGGGGGATGGATAAATGCTTTTACCACTGGAGAGCAGCCAGGCTTCCTCTGGCCAGCTAAGAGGAGCTAAGAGAAAGAAAAAGGGGGGGTTGGTTTCAGCTCAGAGCTGCTGTTCCAGATTCAACAGGCCTCCTTCAACTTTAACTCCAAACAAATGCATTCTCTGCACTCTCATGCTCTTTTCCTCTACCTGTTTGCCAAATGCTTTCTCTTTCTGACCCACTTTCCTTCTTAATGTGGTCAGCAGCAGGGCAACAGGGCTCCAAAATGTCATATCCATTTCTATCAAAAAGTGCTTAACCTCATTTTTAAACCAAATTGGCCTTCCCCTCCCCACGAGACATGCGAGAGTGAGAGGGTGTGACTACAACTGCCAACAATTATTCATACTAATTTAGGATCAGTTGTGTTCTAATAAACTAGATCTGGGGTATAGAATATAAATCTGTGAATGTCTGGATAAGGAACTACCCTGAATGAATGGAGGCAGCAGTTACCTTATATATAAATAAAATTTACATAAATGCATGTGACTGAATGAACCATGAGAAAAGTTTTGGCCTGGCGCATGGTTAGAAATCTGCAGTCTCTGGAGTACAGACATTTCTTCAAACATTAAATGCTCTGTAGTTTGGGCCACTGTTCTGCCAAAATTACTTATCTTCTTTAGCATTCCAGTGTGCAGTAGTTAGTACCTACCAAAAGAACCAACAACAGGGTCGCAGGCTCCCAAGGCTCACTGATGCGCATGGGGAGTTAAATCTAGCCTGTTTGGTCCGACCCCACAGAAGAGCTGCTGTAACACAATTTGATTTTTTTTTAAAGAAAAAGAAAAAAAAAAGTGACTGAACAGACAATGCAACGCTGTTTAATGCATACAGGGCTGCTTAGGCACTGACAGGTCAAAGTGTTCATGTTGACTCATGTCCACCACCACAAGCACCTGCAACTGTATGTGAGCATCAGAACTGGACCATGGAACAATGGAAGAAAGTGGCCTGGTCTAATCAATCACATTGTCTTTTACATCCCGGGGATGGCTCAGTGCCCGTGTATTTGTGGCTTACCTGGGAAAGAGAAAGCATTAGGATACATTATAGGAACAAGGCAACATTGCTGCAGACGCACGTTCATGGCAACAGCATTCCTAATTATATTGGCCTCTTTCTCCAGGATAACACGGCCTGCCATACTGCTAAAACTGTTTAACAACAGTTTAAGGAAGATTACATGAATTCGAGGTGTCGAACTTGCTTCCATATTTCTGAGATCGTACTTTAATCGAGCATCTCTGAGATGTGCCAGACAAATAACTCTGATCCATGGAGTCCCCACTTCTCAACTTATATGACATCACGGTGCTGAGATCACAGCACGCCTTCAGAGGTCTTGTGAAGTCCATGTCTCGAAAAGGCAGAGCTGTTTACAGAACTAGAGTAGTTTAATCTCAAGGTCATACAACAGTACAACATATGGCTAACAGGATTTAGTCCATCATGCTTCTCTTTGGCACGATTAGTCCTGCACTCAGATGTGCTTTATGCTCAGAAGAATGAGATGCAAAGAGAGCAGTTTACTCTGCCTTGGGCTGATCCCAGGTGATATGGCAGCAGCATTTGGGTAATGAGCTAATAACAGACAATTTAATAGCACCCAAGAGATTCTGCACCCGTTATTGCATCAACCAGGACATTAGTCTTTTAACATCCCATTCAGTTCTTTTCAGTCAGTTTTTATTTCACTATTCTAAAACACATATTTCAAACAATATTCTTTGTATATTGTATTAAATTCTATATTTTTCAGATGTGGAAAAAGTACAGACTTTACAAATCAATCAGTCTTTTCATGCCTAACTTGAGCTTCTGAATGACTTCTATTGTGGAATTGGAGCTTTTAATTGATTTTCAGTTGCACAGTAGCAAAGCCTTTCTTTTTTTTTTTTTTTTTATTCTTTAGGTGTCATAGAATCAAGTGTACACTCATCCTTTCAATCTTCTTTTACATTTTATTCGCACTAATCTAACCGCAATCAGGAACACATGGAAACGTTCAGCTTCTAGGCTCTCCAAAATGTGTGTGTTAGAAAGAGAGAGTAAGAAAGAGAGGTCAGCTTTTGTCCAGCAAGTCTCCTTACCAAGCCAGCTGCATGAGGATGAGTCTCTGCTGCTGTGCAGCCCACCACCTCCAACAATAACACTCATTTACACAGGCCCTTTTCAAACCAACCACACTTACATTTAACTCTGCCAGAAACATTGAGTCTGAAACAGCACCACTGTTTAGATGAGTGAGGACTGAATTTTTTTTTTTTTTTTTTGAAGTGACATGAGAAAACCAGAGATGCTGTCTAGCCATGCGTCTGAAGGAAAAGACAATGAAAAGATCAAAGCAAGCCACTGATTCAGAAATAATATATATATACACATACACACACATGTATACAAGTGTTGTGTGGATGATTTAGCAGCAATGGTCAAAATTGTTACTGTATTAGAGCACTAAATGGTTTATCTGGTGAAGTAACTGCCAGTTTACTGGAAACAGTCCAAAAGAGTGCAGCGAGTAGGTGCTAGGGGTGTAATGATGCACAAAAGTCACAGCTTGAGGTGTACCTTTGTTTTGAAGTGACAGTATGGTAAGTTTCAGGACAGCAAATTTTTTTTAAAAAAACTTTTGTTTTATTATTAGTTGAACCAGTGAAAACTGACCATAATTTTCTTAACACAAAATAAATGCACAAAATGGCGCACACTTTTTTCTTATTAAAAAAAAAGAAAACTAGATCTCTAGGTGCTATGTTGTGCAAGAATAATAACAGCCCTAGCCATACAGAATATTATAAACCATTTTTTTTTTAATAAGGGATAAGTATATATAATTTTTTTTTGTTTTAAACATTACTTGCATTATATCCTACTGGTGATAGCACGGTTACTATTTTCCCATAACATTGTGGGCCTTTCTTTCTTGACAAGATAAATGGTGAGCATACCTTTCATGAAAATACAAATTTTCATATAAACTTTCATATAAAATGCCACCGCAAGAGAAGTCCGTTTTTATTTTTTTAATTCCCAAACCCGAGGTCTTTCCTTGTGTACAGAGTCTGATCTGATTGGACATCATAGCATCAGAAATAAAGTTCAACTTTCCATCTTTAAATGAGTTATTGTATATCCACAAGTATTAGCTTTAGATTCATGAACACGAGTTCATTTGTTAAATCTAAAATGTGAGTTTGTTGCTTGAGAAAGAAAATGTCATTCATCTGAGTTAGCTACCTAGCATTGTTGCTAGCAAAACCTAAACATAGCAGCATGCAGGTTCCCCGTCATTCCCAGGAAAATGCTGTCATTCTGACAGGCAAATTATCACTTACAATAAAATACTGAATTATATTTTTAAATCTATATTTTATTTTTTTTTTTCAGCTGACTTATTAAATCTGTAATAATTCCATGTCAATTAAGTTATGTTTGAATCCTTTGCTAAAAGATAAGTCCTGAGCGACATGCTGTCTGGTCTATTAATTTAAACTAACAAAATAAATAGATTAAAAGACAGAAAAAAATTGGAGAAAAGCTAGACTACATTCATTCATCTCGCAATACGCACCGAACAGTATGTTAAGACCATACCTACCATTAGTCCTCCAGTAGATACACTAATGCAAAACACTTTCAAGGACATTTACGGTTTGTTCTGGTATTAAATACTACTAGTTTTACAGTATGCAAATTATAAAGTTTCTCACCTATCTGCAGGGGATCTTTCACAGCTCTCACCCGATAGAGCTGCTCTCCACGCTGGAACTCATCAGGGCTCCCATTGGCCAAGCAGGAATACAACCTGCAGAGTGAAGGGAGATGAGAAAAGAAAGGCACACCGATTCAGCAACCCATATCAATATTTTATTAACATTAAACATGCCCTAATTTGTGTGATTGTTGGAATAGTAAACCAATAAAAAACATATAGAAACCTGCAGGCATCTAGTGATCTAAGGAAAATACACAGGGAAAGCCAAATTAGAGAGATTTGTTACTGGCGCTGTTTAAAATGAGGATGCTTTTTAAAAGCCACAACCATGATGCACAGGAAGTCATGCGTGTGTAAGCAAATACCTGCAGCCAATTATGTGACTTAAGCCCTTTTCAGCCTTTTCCATAAATTTTCACAAAATTTAAGTGGTCAGGATCATGTCTGTATGCAGTCAGCCCATAAAACTCAACCCAGAAATTGTACTAGGTTGACCCCAGTTACTTTTATGAATCGCTTTCAACCAAGAACAAGTCTGAACTGCATGGAACACTTATGGATAGGCATGCTCACGAGTACGACATACCAATCTATAAAATGATGCTGTAAATTTACGAGCCAAATTGGGTGGGTTTACCAGCTGGACTACATTTTGCATCTTGTAATTAGGGATCTAATGTAAAGCTATTTTAAAGCTCTGTAATGTGGAAATTAGGGCTTCTCTACATAGTAATGAAGCACAAAGCCTGCTGTGTACACAGTGTGAAATAAATTAGTTACAACAAATAAGCACTTATTCAATAACATAAATAAATGTGCAAAATATAAACCCTGAATATTTAACATCTCAGTCTTACACTGACACTGTACAAAAAATAAATGACTTGAACAAATGGGGGGAAAAAAACAGACTTTACCAAAATGTGTTTGCCAAAAAAAAAAAAAACTTGAGACCTGTGGGTGTTACTCTTACCTGATATCCTCCTCATTTTCCGGAAAGCTCCAGTATGCAATGCGCAGCTGAAGTTGCTCAGGAACAGGAGGATAAACTTTTTCGACCACCTCAAACGGGATATGGAACGCCACTTGCTTAGCTGACAGCTCTACCAGAGGGATGACCTGTCCATCTGAAAGAAGCAAGAGCAAGAAACTGAGACCTCAAAGTTAAATAGCTTTATCCTATAACAGTACAAGCATTACGTAATCCCTAGTGTAGTTGGAGAAAATGATCTAGCAGTCCTTGCCATTTTCCTCAAGGAAAGTAAACAGTTTTGTTAATCACATAAATTCTTCACCACACTCTCAAAATGATTCTCTCACTGTAGTAATACACAAGCGACTATACACCCAGGGCAAATAAATGACCAAATAACCTCATCTGAGGACAGGAACCACACTGGCTCGATGACTAAAATAAGACAGCTGCTCTCACTTTACCCACACACTTTAAGCACATGCATCACGACCGAACATATTTGGAATCAGACAAGCTGTCAAAACAATGCAGACACAGATGATGGCTGCAGTTCAGACAAATGAAAGGTGGAGAATAGTTCAAGCCTTAGAAGTGAGGCGCAAGTCATCGGGCCATCTATTCTCCCTTAGAGATGCACTGCACACAAAGGTTTATGAAGCGAGCATGGCGAGGACAGCTGCAAATAAGTCCCGACATGGACAATGCTGATGAGGGTTAGTACTAAAATAACAATAAAACACAAAAAACAACTGTATGTATACATCTTTAAAAGGACCCTTCGAGCTCAATATAAACTTTAAACAGCTATAAATCCTGGGACAACACAGATGATTAAATATCCTTCATGAGCAGTAAAACAGTGAAGGAGTAAAAAAATAAATAAAATTTGTTTATGAGATCTAGAATGGCAAAACAGAAAGCATTTTTTTTCGATCATCCTGAAAACAGGAGTTTGAATCCTGATGATGCCATAGTCGCCCACAGCCGGAGTCAAAGAGAACAACATTATCTATGATCTCAGGGGGAGGCAGGCATAGTCTGACTCCTATATCAATCATAATGACACTAGCCAATCATGGGTGTATATGAGCATACACAGGCAAAGGGTTGTGTAGTTTCCTCTCCGCAACTCTTTAGAAGCAGTTCCAGAGCAATTTCGGAGCCAGTGCCCAATTTCGAACCAGTTCTTTGTTTTCGGACAGCCAAAACACTGGCCCTCAGACAGAAAAAAAAAAAAAAAAAACTTTCATTCTAGCACCAAAAGTTTCTCTACTAGAACAAAGAATTGCTTACGTCAGGGAATGGGGGGGGTGAGATTTGCATGACCAACTAAAAGTTTGTAACCACCATCTTTAAACCGAAGTGTAGTGACATGTAGTGTAGAGTCGTATCTACCAGAAAAAAATAACGTAAATTGACTCAAAATGCTATGGGCGGCACGAATGCTTTCTAGTAATAATGGGTCGATCGCAAAGTAGACTCGCAAAGCCATGTTTAAGTCCGCCATCGTTATGCTTGCCGCTACCATTTTGTTTTCAAATTTAAAAAACATTAAATTTGCCTTTGCAATAATGCTGTTTCACATGATTCTCTGTCAAAACATCATTTTAACAACAGGCATTTATCATAGTCTTAACGCATCTAAAACATCACTTACACACTAAACACCAGTCCAAACCATGTCAGCCACTAATTCATAATTGTCTAACTAACTAATAACTACCCAAAAATGTAATAAATGGTCAAATGGAAAATTTAGAAAAGATGTATTGGTGGTGTAGAGAAGCGTTCCACTTGTGATTAAAAACATGTGAAATAATGATCTAAACTGCTTGGTTTCATACATCAGGAGAACATGCAACATCATGGGGTCTGTTATGACAAACAATCGTAAAAAGATTGAATCCATTACCATGGTTTACTTTTGAGCTGACATAACAGTTGCTAAGACAATGCTGCATCACACAACTCCACACTGAAGCGGAGTATTGCTCATCTGTCAATTTTCTTAAGTCACTGTTGCACAGAAGGAGATTCAGCACCGGGGAAGCCACAAACAGCCTTACAGCAGTGCAAAACTGCTGATTATTTTGTCTTATTGACAAGCAGACATTTAGTGTTCAGACAACAAATATAAAGAACCAAATCTCTACGCAACCTTTCCTCCATTGCGAATTCCTAAAGTGCAATCGTTGAGAATCAACAGGTTGATCAGACTTAAACACAGCAACTGCGTTGTAATGCTGGAACGAGTCGGTGACAGCACTTCATGTCTAAAACGTGTACCAGTGGTTAGAAAAAGACAGAGCACATTGCCAGCAATACGCGCTGCTCAATATGGAATGCTACTAATGTAGCGCTACTCCCTGCATCTGCAATATGGCAAAACAGATGGGTGAACGCATTCCCACATGGCATGGGTAAAGGCAGGGCTCCACGACTTGGATGAAAGATTATTTCCATATTTGTCAGATTTTATGAATGTTGAAGCAACCAAATTTACATAGGCTTACTTTTTAGAAGAAATAAAATACAAACATTACCATTTCTGTACAAAATGAGGCCTAAGCAACCTGGCAGTGCAGTGCAGATGCTGGATCCAGTGACTTATTAATATGCAAGGCATACATGTATCATTTTTCTGCAACTCTAACCACTGCCCTTAAATACTCCAGCCTAAACGACCCACACTGACCCACAGGCTCCAGGCTGAGAAGATAGTCTTTGTTAGTGCTTGCCTACTCTGATGATGTATGCAGAGGAACACTGACAAAAGACTATGGTTTAATATGATTTTGGTCATGTACTCTTCGACAATTATTAATAATGTGAATTCTCAATAACAGTCTTTTTTTAATCCTGAAAAGGTTAATTGACCTATTAACCCTTTTGTTTGAAGCCAAAATTATTCGGTTCCGGTGCCAAATCATTGCATGTCCAGAACTAAGAACTGTTTATGTCGAGGGCTTGAGGTGAGGGCCATTTTGACTCCATTTTTTTCCCATTAAATTAAATATGAACAGCGTATAAGGTTTTTGAAGATTAATTTGAAACGGACAAAATTTTAGATTGCAAACCTAAATGAAGACATTCACACTTGTTCTTACCGATTCGCACTAAAGGCAATAAAGGATCGCCAACTCGTAGAGGAAACTAGATAAACCAGAGGACAGAAAAGAAAAATGCAAAACTTCAGCCAGACAGAAACCTGAGATGAGGAATGAAGTCCTGGAGCTGTGAAGTGGTGAAGTTACTTACTACGTCAACATGGCTCTTTTAATGTAAATCAGTGAAGTAGACAGTTTAAATAGTGAGTAAAACAAACAAAATGGGATTTATGTTGCTAATGTTAATTAACAAAACTTCAGGCGATCATCATCTGTGAGGTCATGTCCCAAAACAAGAAAAGATTTGACTTTGATTAATGTCCCAATTAAAAATTTCTGTATGAAAGCAAAACCCAGGTTGGCAATCCAGCACACACAGTAATCTGAACTGAAAATGCTGGTAAAAAAAGCATTTTCTTTTCTTTCTTTCTTTTTTTTTTTTTAAATTGTGATATATGGCATTAGATTATGCCAAAGTCCCATGCCTATCACAAAATGTTTAATGCCTTATTTTTCCTCAGATTAATATTTCTAAAAAGAAGGAACACAATGTTGTAAAAGCAAACTTGTAACAATGACAAAGACAGCTAAAGAGAGTGAGTGTATGTGAATGAATGTTGACTCAGTTACGCCAGACCACTCATAGACAGTCATAAGCTGACTAAGTCAGCGAACAGAAGGCTAGTAAACATCTGTGGCTTTGTCTTATATATACAAACGTCTGATACGGTCCTACTCATCAACCTCCTGAAGTCAAGCTGATAAATAAAACAAGGACAGTCAGCACCCACTGGTCTAAAAAAAATGTCCAAGTGAGTAAACTGCTTCAGTAGCTGGACCAAGAAGAGCTTTGAGCATGCAAAATACCTCTAACTTTAATTCTTAAACCAAAAAGAACGGGATTTGCCAGCAAAGCGAGTGAGCTGTACAAGCTCAGCAGCATTATACAGAATTATTAAATAGTGGGTTTATTGCTTAACCACAATACCCCACTCTGAGGCAGTGACCTGCACAAGACAAAGCTCTTTTTACAGCCTTCCCTCTGCTCTACTACACCCAACCCCCACTGCTCTTTCAATCCAAACACCATACGGCTTGTGTCTAGAAAAAAAAAGGCCCTGACTGACTTACTTAATAAATATTACTCTCACACCTTCAATTACAAAAGTTCGAGCATGCTGAGTTTTGCTTTCACAACCAAAAAGATGCTATGTTCAGTTCCTCTGCTCATACACTTTACTACGTCAGGGTTTTGAGAAGCCCGAGTTTCTTTCACAACGGGAACCTTCAGTAATAATGCAACTAACCTTGTGAATCTGGGTAACTAACAAGTCATTCATACACTACACAGCTCTGTCTTGGTAATCTTGATAAACTCTAATTTCTAGTCAACTTTTCATAGAGGCCATGTGAATATTACATTAGAGAAGAGCGACGTTTTAAAGCATCCTACAGAAACCGCTCTGCGATGTCTCTACATTATTTTTAATCTCGTAATCTGGGGCTATCAAACTTTTTGTAACTAAGGTCATTTTAAAACAAATTTACAGTCCCCTTTAAGATTTCAACACAGATAACATGCTATAGGTACAGCCCAACTATTAAAATAAATGTGAAAGATAATTTTAATGTCATGAGCTGTTTACTCCTCTCCACCCACTTAAACCAAACCAGCTGTGTTAAAAGAAAGATTCAAAGCATGATAATATTAACAGCTCATTTAATTTCTTTCTTTTTTTTCAGTGCTGGTGAGATAGTACTTAACTGTGTTCAATTCAACACATTCAACTGAAGTAACTTAAATGTTACACCCTTAACTTCCCAACCACCTGATTGAACATGATCAACAATCAACCCCCCTTGGCTATGGTTGACAAATACCTGGGAATGCCTGGTTCCCAGTTTGAGAAGCCATGAACTATATCTACGATTGTGGTGCTGTTAACTTTAAAAGGATCACTTATTAGGTGACAGGGTTGTCAGGCAATTCTGAAAATATCTTCTAAGGTCAGAGGTAATAGCAAGGGCACAGGGGAGTGACAGGGATCGCATTTCAACGACAATGTCTGCTCATACATGGAGTGTTTCATAACACAGCAGGGTGAACTCTGTTACCTTTAATCTTAACAGTAGGTGAGTTTGGACCGGCGGACTGTTTCCTCCATCCTCTCCAGTTCTGACACAGGCTTTCTGCCTCTGAGATAAAGGAGCAAAGGGAATCCTCCTCGAAGCGGTCCGAATCCTCGAAGGAGAACCTCTCTCCGTCTTCCCACTCAGCAAACATCAGTTCCATCACATTGGCTGGTGGTGAGGGTGGGAAAATTTTTTTAAAAAGCTGAAGCCTTTGAGTCGGTTGCAGCTCAGACAGGACAGCTCAGCTCGCACAGCTGACACACAGAGTGCAGGGCTGAGTGCATGGGCGAAGAAGAGCACTTCCACTGGGGCAACTTGTAGCTTGGGGGAGGGGGCCCAAAGTGAATCAAAACACAGCAAAGAGCAACTTGCAAAAAAAAGTCTCTCAACTCGAAGCACACTTCTTTCTTTTCCTCGAGGCCTGTTTACGGTGACAACAAACACATTAAAACCACCTCCACTCACTTCAACCAGTCAGATCTGATCTTTTAGGCATCGTCATGGAAAGTTAGTCCATGTTTTTCGGAATGTGTTTCCACTTCTAATAATGATTCTTGTATATATCCAAAAGCCACGCAGATACGAATAAATAAACATTGATCTCTAAGGCGAAGAACTAAACTGTAAGTCAAAGATGCACAAATTAAAACACGTTCTACTCTTCCTGAAAGAGCAATTTCTGTGAATCTAGATATTTACACTCGACCTGTATGCGAGTTGATCCCAAACTTCTTTTGAACCTTGATGTTGTTGTTTTTTGCAAGGCACACACTGGTCCAATGAAAAAACAAAACAAAAAAAATCTCCATATATTGCTTTATTCTCCCATTATGACACTGAGTGGCTATTGTTGTAATAAATAAATAGTTAGAGAAACAGCTCAGACACGAACATACTGTTCATACAACTAAGAAACTTCCCCTTTTTCACCACGACCCCCTTTCTTTCCCCTCTTCTTACCCCCCTGAACCAGCTGAGCCACTCTGCCTGTGTGCTCCACAAAAGCTACTCTGATGCCGGCTAGCAAACCTAGCTAGCTAAAAGACAAGCTAACCATCAAGGAACCGGTAAAAAACTAAACACGCTCTTAATGTAACAACACGCGTTCATATCGTCGAAGAAACCACGACAACCTAAAACGACTTCTTCATTTGAATGTACTTAAAAAGAAATACGTGTATGAGAATTTACAGTTCTGTCAAAAAAAAAAAACAACAACCAAACAAACAAACAAAAAAAAACCGAACAGCTAAGCTAGTAGCGACCTAGCTAACACCTAGCGGCTAGCTTGGCTAGTTTTCTGCCCGCTGCTAGCAAATAGTTTTGAAGCTAATCCGATTTCACTACAAAGACATCCAGGGACAAGGCGAAAATAACATCGCTGGTCATTTTAAAAATCTTTTTAGATATATATATATATAACCAAACACTGCTAGATTTTAACATTGACAAGCCATGCCAAAAAAACACTTGATCCCTGATCCACACCAGAGTGTACTCCCGTTTGTTTGTTTGTTTTAGTTCTTTTCTGATTGTCGCTCAAATCCGGAGCTCCACGCCGACCCAATCTGCCGTGCTTGACATTTGTCCACCGGTACAAACAGCTAGTTATAATAGCTGTATTTTTGTCTGCACTCCCACAGACCTCTCATAATTCTTTCTACACCGGCAGGACACCGCGATCTCCCACCGTTTTCTCAGTCCTCGGCTCGGAATTGCCAAATTCTGTTTCCACCACGACTTCTGATTGATCCAAATCCGAAAAACCACCTATCTGAATCGAGTTCCCCTGTTTCCCTTCTCCCGTCATCCGTCTCTCTCTCTCTTTCTCTCTGGTGTAGAAGCTTCACCACGGGGCGTGTGTTTCCTCCGTCAGCTGATCTCCGTTTACAACAACACGGTTAAAGGTGTAGTCACATCCATGTGTAAGAGTACACACTGATCTATGAGGTCTATTAGGTGAAATATCTATGAACAGCTCGCCAACAGGGTGGCTTAGTGGTTAGCACTGTCGCCTTGCACGTCCAGGTTCAGTTCTCACCTCAGGTGTGTGTGCCCTGTGGTGGATTGGTACCCTGCCTTGTGCCCTAAGTCTCCCGGGAAGTCTCCATACCCCCCTGGGCTTTGTATACAAGATAAAGCATTATAGTGAGTGAAGATTTTGGGGCTGTGAAATCATGTCCTTGTTCCTTTTGTGTCATTTGTTTAGTATATTCACCTTTACTTTCCCTTCAAACGCACTGACAGATGTGTCAGGCTGAAAAAGTCAACTTAAATACGGAGCAGCTTTAGTTGAGGTGTTGCATTGTGTGACATGTCACTGACACACTATATGGGCAAAAGTTTGCGACCCTCATAAGCGTATGTTCTTCTTCTCCCAAACTGAAGTACGCAATTGTATAGAATGTTCTTCTATACTCCTTGTATATTTCCCTTCCCAAACCCATTCCAGCATGACAATACACAAAGTGAGCTCCATGGAAACATGGTTTGCCCTCTCTCAAGTGGAAGAACTCGAATTGCGTGGACAAATCCCTGACCTCAACCCCTCTTAAGACCTTTGGAATAAAATGGAACACCGACTGCACCCCAGGCCTTCTCTCTAAACATCAATGCCTAATCTCACTAATGTGACTGAACGAGCACAAATCCCTACAGACACACTCAAAAAATCTTGTAGAAAACCTTTCCAGAAAATTGGAATGCAAATAATGCATTATTAAAAAACATGTATGAGTGCTAGAGTTGGGAGTCCACAATATTTAGTGATATAGTGTGACATGCACATGTGTATAGTCTGAGCTAGAAAGAATTTAGCCCCAACCTTGGCTCTATATATTATTCGAATTAGTGTCTTTAAAGCAGCTGGTGGTCCTGTTGTGAATGGTTTCACACATTGGTGATTCAAGGATCAGATCCTAGGACTTAGCTTCTAATGAGAAACCAACATGCATAGTGCCTTACTATTAATAACGTTTGCTCTTCATAACTTAATATTAATATTAAAATAATGATTACTATTTTAATCTATTTTAAGGCAGCATGATGGTGTAGTGCTTAGAATCGTGGTCTCACACCTCCAGAGTCGAGGGTTTTATTCACGCTCAGGCCTGCGTGTATGGAGTTGGCATGTTCTCTGCGTCCTCTGGGTATTCTGGGTATTTCCTCTGGGTATTCTGGTTTCCTCCCACAGTCCACATGCAGAGTGTGTGTGTGTGCCTGTGCTTGTATGGACTGACACCTGGTCCAGGGGGTATAGTGAATAGTGCCTTGAGTCCCCTGGTTTAGGTTCCAGGCCTCCTATGGTATAGACAATGAGTGAGTGAGTAATATATTTTAAATATATTTTGACATATATGAACCAATATTAGTATTACTTCTAAGTAACAAGTTTTGCAGGACCTTTTTTCTTTAAAAGAAAAAAAAAAGTATGCTGCAAAAGAATCCAACAATTTTATTGTGGTCTATTGTTAAGTATAATAGTTGATCACAGATTTAAAAATTATAAGTCACTATTTGCCAACTTAACGTAACAGTGCATCAGCACTGCGAAAGCAGATTAACATTCAATCAGAACCTGTGCTTTTAATCATGTAACATATTCAGTTTCTGTCTCCCATACATCAGCCACCTGAACTAGAGCGTCTCAGACTACTAATGTTATGTGAACTATACTGCCACCTAGTACATCAAAGTGTAATTTGTCACACCATCAAACATAATTGACAATAAACCATTAGCTAGACCTGTAAAAACACACACACACTTATTCCTATGTAAGGGTAATATAAAATAGCAAATTATTGGGAGATATGTAGAAACCATAATGCAGAAGCCCCAAATTGGGCTGAGAGGTGTAGTATAGAAACTACAGTACTAGTAAACATGTGAGGATCCTTTATTAACTTAATGGTAATGCATTTAACCTAAATCTCATGAACCATGAGACTGATCATGAGTCAGAATTTTTAAGATGGAATATTTTTAGCCAACATCATGAGTTCTTTGAGTTAGCTTAAACTCACAGCAACTGACTTAGGTACTGAATAACATACATCATTGTTATTTTTAAACATGTAAAAATAAGACAAAATAGCTTTGAAACATACATGCAGCAATGTGAATACTTTTTAATTCCATTCATTTTTATACAGTATTTGCAATTTAGAATGTTTTTAATGTAAAAGAAGTATTCATATTATAGATGTGTGAATGTGTCCTTGTTCATGTTTAATATGTGGTAAATACTACACTATGCTTAAACAATTGCATACACGTTGCAATATTTCTGTCTTAAAAACCTAATAAAAAACCCTGCTCCTCCAGAATCGAGGGTTCAATTTCCGCCTTGGGTCTGTGTTAACTTTACAAAATTAAAAGTTTTGCTGGGTTTCCTTCAAGTATTTCAGTTTCCTCTGTCCAAAGGCATGCAGATTAGGTTACTTGTGATTCCCAAATTGTGTGTGCCCTGTGATGGTTTGGCACCCAAGGTGTACCACACCTGTCTCCTGCAATAGGCTCCAGGCAACCCTCTGATAGTACAGGATAAAGCGGTATGAAAAATGTATTGATAAAATAAATAAATAAGTAAATATACAAATTAATAAATAAATGAACCTGGTGAAATTGAGTGGTGATTTTTTTTTCTTTCTTTGAAACAGTTGCCACACTAAGTATGCACAATGTAGTTCTCAGCTCTACTGCCTTTTCCCATGCAAAAAGGCTTGTCTTACTTGTCTTACTCACACAAAAAAATTGTGGATCTAACTGCATGGCAGTAGTTATTCCCGGAATGGAAGTTAGGGTGTTCTAACAGATATTTTTTGTCGCATTAACTTTAAAGAGAACAGTAAAAACTCCCCATATTATCAACAATCAAAGTATCTAAACCATAACATAACCAAACCCATGTGTACCCATATTTCATTTCATATAACATAATTCCTTAGGACATGTCCAATAGTTTCTTCTATGGACAGTGATAGAATATGGTACAGATTGGCAACAAATATTTGATGGATTTCTTTATTTGCTCAGCCAAAATTATACTTGCTTTGCCACTATTGATTAGCCTTTAAAAAAAAAAAGAAAAAAAGAGAAAATAATAATCACATCACAGTGTACTTCCAACATAATACACCAACCAAGTAACAGTTCCACAGATAATATGCTTTATATGCCTGCTGTTTGTGTAACATCATGGTGCGTGACAGAGGGTTATACAGTATAATAAATAACAGTTCAAAATCATCATTTGGCAGCAGAAACAGTTTGCATTGCAAAAAAGTCTGATAATACAGTACAGATTGTAGCACAATTTCGGTGCAATAGTATGTAGGGCTCAGAAATTGCTGAGCGGAAAACAATATTTTAACATTTCCATTCATGTATTTCAGCTCCAACATGAAGTTCCTAAATCAAATAGATAATTAATTTTATTTCTTTTATATAAGCTGTATACAGTCTGGAGTCGAGCTGACGACCCGACCTCGTAAGAAACTGCAGCTGGAATGCCGGATATATCTCCAGGGTGGGGAGTATTCGTTGCGGGATGTGCCTCATGGCACGTGGACTGACATTATCTTCCTATATAAGCTGTATTTTTTCGTTTAATATAAAAAACATGTAGACTTTCAAACGCCATTAGACTTGGCAACTGAGCTTGTATTAAGCACATGTCCACACACATATGGTGTTGTACAGTTTTACGGCTCTCCATCTAGCTATGCAACATCTTGATTTAATTTACCAGAGGTTATTATTAGTAAAAAGTTCAAATACAGTGTTATACATTGTAGATGTGCTATAAGTGGTATAAGTAAAAAGCAACGACAAACAGGCTTGGTTATTTCTCTAATGCGGGGGCTGTTCAAATCCAATCCTGAAGAGACACTGTCCAGCACACTTTGCTGCCGCTTAGGCACGAGGGTGCAGCCAGAGTAACGAAGATATCACAGCCATGATGATATCCGGCAAAACAGCACGATCATGAGTGCGCTACTGCTTTATATAACCATTTCACAAATATCATTTCTTGTCGACAGATTATGATTTTGTTTTTTATGGAAAGCTAGCACACAGGGGTGTACACTCCCTTGTTTCACACACAAGTAGTTCCCTTGATCAGAGGATAGAGAGGGATTTGGGATTCAGCCTTGTGTTAGAAGCTAGTTAGCTTTGCAGCTCACATTAGCCATGAACAAAACAACAAGGATGATTTAGAGGCAATTCAGAATGATTTAGAAGGAGTTAAGAAGGAGACTAATATAATGTTAAGCAGGTGTGTTTTCTTGCTGAAAGTGCTTCCGTGACTGGTTTTGACTGTGGGTTTTGCCAGAGCTCTCCCCTCTTTCCAGTACTGCGGACCGTACCGTTCTACTTTCACCCATGCTGGTGAATGACATTTATTGTAATTAATGATTATTAGAACAACTAGAGTGATACATATTGATGAATGTCCCAGTGCTTTTATTTATTTATTTATTTTTTTTAACTCGTGGAATGCCGCTCATCCAATCAGATTAATCAGTCTGGACTAATGAGGATTATGTTTCTGGTAGCATTTTTCAGCAAAATTCAAAACTGTTTGTTTCTGTTCCTTTTCAAACATTTTAAAACTTATTTTAAGAAACGTCTTGCTACATGTCACTGTATACAGTATATTAAACTTACTAAGTAAACATTCACAAGTGGATCTGATATGATTCTGCACCATTAAGCAACATCGTATATTCTTTTTAAAATTGCACATATACTTTTTGTTCATTGACTTCATTCACCTGGATTCCACAATCAGAGACACAATTACAGTCATTTTTAAAAGTTTGTACACCCCCCCTTTTTAATCCTATATTGTTGTATTGTGTGTGTGTGTGTGTGTGTGTGTGTGTGTGTGTGTGTGTGTGCGTGTGTGCGTGTGTGTGTGTAAAAACATAATAAAAAAATAAACTGACCATAGTGGGTCTCAATATTATCCAAATACAAACTCAGACAAAGGCAAGTACCCTACATGGTACTAAGCACCCCTTACTGCTTTCACAGGTTTAAGAGGTTAAGTAGCAGCCAGATGTTGCTAATCATCAGCCCTAGATTTACTGATCATCTGCAAGTGTACAAACCCCTATAAAAGCAGAAGTTTTGGCAGTTTTCTGGACTTCCGCATTGAGGTGTGTGTTATCGCAATATATCAAGAGGGAAAGACATAACCAATGATCTTGGAGAAGCAAGTTGTTTCTAAGTGCAAAGCATTCAAGACAATTCCCATTTCTTCCCAGAAGTGGACTTTTCAGTACATTCACTCCAATGTCAGACTATGCAATGCTCAAAGGAATACAAAGAACCCAATGGCTGTAGCTCAGACCCTACAGGCCTCACTGAGCATGTTAAATGTTAAAGTCAATGACAGCACAATTAGAAGAAGACTGAACAAGTATGGTTTGTTTGGAAGGGTCACATCTCATAACCACTGGCGGCGGTGGAGGGGTGATGATTTGGGCTTGGGTATCATACAGCCACAGGACCTGGGCACCTTGCAGTCATTGAGTTGCGCATGAACGCCACTGTATACCAGAGTATTCTATTCTGTGTAGCTATCTGTCTGACAGTTAAAGCTTGGTCAAAATTGTGTTATTCGACCTGTCAATGATGTGAAGTACGGTACAGCAGTAAATCACATCAGAATGGCTGAAAAATTAAAGAATCACATTTTTGCGAAGGCCTAGTCAAAGTCCAGAACTCAACCTTTAACAAAGCTGTGCATAAGTGAATACCTAAAAACTTCAATGAACTGAGTAATGTTGTAGAGGAGAATGGGACACAGTTCCTCAACAACAATATGAGAGACAGATAACGTCATACAGGAAATTATTACTTCCTGATTATTAAGTTATTGCTGTTAAACTTCGATCTACAAGCTATTGAATCATGAGGGTACTGCATACTGCCGACATGTTCTTTTCTTTTTGCATTCATTTTCGTTTAAAAAAAAGTATTGTATTTGAATAACACTGAGATTAGCTACGATCAGATGGTTTTTATTATGTTTTTACATTAAAAAATCTAATTAAAAGATGAGGTGTGTGTGTGTGTGTGTGTGGGGGGGGGGGGGCTAACTTTTAAACATGACTGTATGCGTCATTTTGCAACGAGTAATAAAACATCGACTCGAGTATGTACAAAAATTTATACCAGGCTCTCAATGTGTACGCTTACCTGGAATGTCAATTCATTCTAGCATTTAATGACAAATGAGAATTACAACACTTTGTACAGTACAGTGAAATGTGTGGAAATTCTTGACTGTTGCAATAATCATGTGCTGAAGATGTGGTGAGTAGATATGCATAAAAAACAAACAAACACCCAGAGCTATTTGACCAACAATACTAAAATGTAAAAAGACCTGCAGTAATGGCATGCAGTTTAGTGCAATATGGTTCTAAATACATACTAGCTCGTGTCTGAGAAAGGTTCACTATGTGGTCAAAAGTTTGTGGACACCTGACCATAACACTACAATTGTCCCAGAGCATCATCAACGACATTGGTCTCTGCAAAGAGCATTACTGATGAAAGGGTCAGGATGACTGGTACTAGGTCAGAGTACCAAGTCATCCCAAAAGTGTTCAGTGGGTTTGCCATGTGAAGGCCACTTGACCAACCTTGGCAAAGTGCATCTTACTGGAGCTTGCTTTGCACACAGGGACATATTCATGCTGGACCCTGTTTGGGCCCCTTAGTTCCATGTAACTTAAATCCACATTTTTCTAGCATTCAAGACAATTGTGTGTTTCCAACTGTTTTTCAACAGTTTATAGAAGACTAATATACAGTATGTGTGTGAGTGTCAGGTGTCCACATACTTTTAGCCATAACGTTTAGTTCAACCTTGAGCATTCGGAACATTCTATATACTTTACCTCAATCAAGAAGGTCAACCTCTTTCCACATATCACTTCAAGTCAAAGAGAAAAAAAAAAAAAAACATAGCAATGAGGTGTGATGCTGAATGACGAAGCCCGGTTTGAAGTCCTGACAATGGTCCAGGATCTCCCTCCTCTGACAGACATCTCATGTTTTATGCATGCTATACTTAAACAAATGTATTATATCCTCAGAGTTAAGCAGTACCCAGGGTGACCTTTTCAATCCACTTAAGGAACCTGCTAACTCGCGTGTATACTCCAGGATAACTAGGGTTCCCACAGCCATGACCCCAGGAAATGATCCCAGTTAGTGTCCAGCGCCCGCCTTCACCCTGGCACACCAGCGGGCCACCGCTGTCACCCTGGCAACTGTCCACACGACGATGCTTTGACAAGCTGCCAGCACACAGCATGCGGCCAGTGAAGCGGCTGCCGTAACGTTTTTTGCACTTCCAGGATGGCAGCAAGGGAAGCCAGGCCTGCATTAACGTACGTGAGTACTCAGAGTCTTGGAGAGAAACAGCAAAAGAAAACAGGTTACCCTCTTTATTGGATTTTTTTTATAACTTGAGTTGCAGTCAAAGAATAAAAAAAAAAATCAAGTCAAAAGCTGACATACCTGTAACTCCCCAGCCAGTGATGACACACGCAGCAGGTCTCTTTGTTTTCCTGTCACCATGAGCAGGAAGGCAGGCGGCATTAGTGTGTGGGTTGTATGATACACAGTTCCCATCTGTGCCCTTCAGCCTCACCAAGGCAATGTCGTACTCCCAGCCCTGGCTGAGGTACTTCTTGTGTATGACGATGCGCTCAGGGGACAGTGTACGCTCGAAGTCGTCTCTTTCCTCTGTGTGGAAGTCTCCCAACCTCAAAACATATCGCGAGGGATCGGAGCCAAACCTGAGGAAGTGGAACAATGTGTGGGTTTTTAAAATCCTATTCCATTTTCAGAACCAATTATAATCTCACCACTATACGTCATGATAGAATTTCCTGTGTAATTTCCCCAGGTTCTCATTCAAACCTATTTACAGAATTGTGTCCTAAGGAATACTAAGTCTGATGTTGACCATGTTTTATACACATGACAACATGATTCATAACGAATTTCAGCAGGGACTGAACACTCATATACACTCAGTCACTTTATCCTTGTCAGGATCATAATGGAACTGGAGTCTATCATGGAGACACTGAGGCAGGAATACACTCTGGATAGAAGGCCAGTCCTTTGTAGGGCTCCACGCACAAACATGGCATATTCACACACACTGTAGGGTTGATATATCTGACTACCAGTCTAACTGCAAGCTTTTACAAACAGTAATCCAGGAGACGTGTCCAGTCTTGTTGTTAATTTGTATGCCAGAAGTACTGCTAAAAATGACCCCTAAAAAGTAATTCATACATAAGGAAAACTATTTAAGAAAACTATTTCAGACATTTGACCTTGCTGTGACCTTTCTCTTGCTTGGCTGTAATTCCAAACTCTAATCAGCTCATTTCCAGGTTGCAGTGAATTCCATAGAAATCCGACTAAAATCGAACCACTTGTTCTCGAAACATTATGCTAAAGATAAAAATCCGTTGTCATTGTAGTAATACAATGAAATTTGTTACTAGAGAGAATCTGGAACAAACACGGATGGATAGATGAATGGACTCTCAAATGAAGCATTGGAAAAAATGCTGGCAGCCAAAAATGGGCCTTGAATTTCTAAAAATGACTGTATAAATGGCATATCTGTGTAACACACAGGAACAAAGCTGCTGAAGAAGAACTATTGCAGACATTTAAGCTTGCTGTGACCTACATTCTGTTTGGCCTATGCTTGTATGCGTACAAAAACTAAATTCATCTGCTGCTGATAATGATAGTTTCACAGAAATCCTACAGACATTCCAACCACTCATTGTTGAGATGTGACATTATTGATAAGCTCAGCTAGTCAAGTAAATATAAACAACAAGTCATAAATATATATATATAAATTCACACATTACTCCAGTCTCCAGAACCAAACCTAGATTCCTGAAAGGAAAAAAACTGTATTGTTAGAAAAAACAGAATGAGTAAAAAAAAAAAAAAAAAAAGTAATCCACTTAGAATGAAATAAGCCTTAAAATGAAGCCTGTTTAGAAATTCTTCATGGTGAATCTCAAGACATTTCATGAGCATGGCCCTAAAAAAAGCCTATCTTTGTTGCTATAGGCAGACAGAATAAAGCCATGATGTTTTGTTTATTTATTTATTTATTCATTCATTCATTCATTTTTTTTTATGCCAAACTATTGGATATCTGCCTATTACCTTTTAAAGCAATGAGCCGCAGTGACGATCCAGCAGGAGTTGATGAGAGTGGCTCCACACAGTGGATGGTTCCTTTTGGACTGAGATTTTAACCACAGAGACACCTGCCATGGCCAGTCCCCTCTGCAGAACAAACACTCAGGTTTAACTAACTAAAATCCCCAGATCTGATAACAGCATTTCAACAGGTTATGGGGATGGTATGGGTAGAATTCACTAATACGACCCCCTATTCTCATCGTAAAATGATTGGGCTTAAGCCATAAAACTGAGTTACCTAAGCGACTTGTCTCCTCCAACGATCCTCCTCCTGCGGCGCTGTGTGTTGGGCCTCAGGCCGCACGACTGGATTGCCGGTGTGCTGTCGGATACTAGCTGGGACACGTAATCACAGATGACGCCTGCATCCTCACTGTGCCTGCAGTTATGTTTGTCTGACCCATCGGCTAAACACTCTCCCAAAGATGACTCTGTACCTACACACCTCACATTGTCCATGTGGATTGGACCCTGACCCTCACCGAAATAGGCCATGGAGCGTGCTCTAGACACTCCACTGTTTGAAGAATCAGTAGAAGGTTTTAGCAGTTCAAATACAGGATAGTTAACCGAATAGTCTTAAGCACTGTTATACAAACAGATATCTAAAATACACACAGTACATTATAATGCAAAATAATCAATAGAGAGTTTTCCCTAGTATATTAAATGAGTGAGGAACTCACACAAAGCCCAGCTGCCTACACACTACCGCAGCACTGATGTCATTCCATCCATCATCACAAACGCTGCCCCACTCGCCATTAATAAAGACTTCCACACGACCCTCCTTACGGCTCTCTCCATCCACCAGCCTCACCAGGGGACCTGCAAACACAGCATGTGCAAACTAGACTAGTCATCCTTTGGTAGAAGATTCCCGAGTCCAGTGTGTCTATTATTTCTTGCTCTAATGCATGTGAACGAATTCCTTGTTGAGCTGTCAGGTGAATCATGACAAAGGAGAGTCCTTGCCTTTAAAGGTCATTTTAAATATTTAAATCACACCCTTTAGTATGTATGTATTACTGCAAAAAAAAAAAAAATTCTAAAACCTCCAGGTGTATTTAGTCTTATTCTTAGAACAGGATATACTGTACATATTTATCAATATATTTTTTTAATTGTTATACTTTTCTCAGATGCGAAAAACATCCTTTTGGCTGTTCCCGTCAAGGAGTTGCCACAGCGGACCTTCTGACCCGCACACAAGTTGGCACAGGTTTTACATCAGATGCAGATCCCCTAAGCAACAACCTCGAGCCTTAGCCACCTGAGCCACCAGTTTCCTTTTTTCCCCACATGTGGAAGTACCTTTAAATTCTTTTTTTTTTTTTTTCGTTTGATTTTTAAGACCTTTCCAAATCTGATGTGTTTTGAGGTCACCACACCTTTCCAATACTGTGATGATAATATATTTTTTCTATTATATTCGTCACTTGTTGGCTAGTAAGAAGTGTGTTGTCTGGTCGGTTGTGCCGGTTAGTGAGAAAGTATATAGATGCCTGGGCAAGCTTCTTCCTCAAAGACATCACAGTATGGTAATACCAGTTCTAGAATGGAAAACAGGAAGTTCAACACTTGCCTCATCTAATATTAGTGTTACTGTAGTGATTGAGTAATTCATAGCAGGTGCTGAATCAACTTCCTCACTGATGTTTATAAAGCCTGAATATAGCCTGTTTAAGGCATATTAGGGCTTCACAGATGATACGAATAAGTATCGCTGATGGTCTAGTTGTTCGCTCATGTTCCATAATTTTTACAGGTTTTTGATATAATAGCGTTCAACAGTGTTTTATCTACCAGAAAATGAAATGTAAATGAAATCCAATAACCTGTAGAAGGAAGGAATATTTAAAGAACTCCTGAAGGTTACCTGAGACTGGAGGAACTACAGTAATGTCATTGGCAATTCCTCCTCTCTCACAGCGTACGGCCACATCTTCACCATGAGAGCAGTCGTGTCGTCCCCACTCTGCATGGCTGCACTCCAGCAAAGAGGTCTCTCCCCCCTCGCACCTCACCTCATCCAACAGAATAAGCCCTGTGCCTTCCCCATACGCACAATCTGGAGCTATTTCAGCATGCCCTCTGTTGGACAAAAAGCTCCATTACTACAGCTCTTACCAAGAAAAGAACTTTAGAATGTTGACAAGGTATTAAATGGTTGAAAGTATAGACGGCAAACTTTATGAACGGGAAACTTATTTGGTCTTCACTGCACAATATACCACACAAGACAAAGACAATTAAAGCCACATACGTAGAGGGGTTTAGAGGCCAGCTATCAATCAAACCTTATACACTACGAAAATATACAACTAAACTAAATAACAACTTCAATTAATAAGGGGAACATTGGTATAATATCAGCAGGAGTTTCATTTGACAAGAGGTCCCAATGACCACGTCTCCTGAAGTCCTCATTCCACATCGATTGCGCTTGTGAATCACCGTAGATCTGACCCAACTCAACGTTCACACATGCAATGACAAAGCAGTAGGTGATCATTCATTTTCTGTTAATGTGCACGCCACAGAGCTACAATTTCACCAAAGCAATAAAGCAAATGAAATACAATTAAAATAAATAAATAAATAGATAACAAGCAAAATTTGACCAAGATCTACAGGGTGGGCCATTTATATGGATACACCTTAATAAAAAGGGGAATGGTTGGTG
The DNA here is from genome assembly GCA_013621035.1 of Clarias magur. Lineage (NCBI taxonomy): Eukaryota > Metazoa > Chordata > Actinopteri > Siluriformes > Clariidae > Clarias > Clarias magur. Next base: position 91,579 of record QNUK01000308.1, on the reverse strand, counting down.
ATATTAACGTCCTGTTTGTGGCACATTAGTATATGTGAGGGGGCAAACTTTTCAAGATGGGTGGTGACCATGGTGGCCATTTGGAAGTCGGCCATCTTGGATGCAACTTTTGTTTTTTCAGTAGGAAGAGGGTCATGTGAGACATCAAACTTATTGGGAATTTCAAGAAAAACAATGGTGTGCTTGGTTTTAACGTAACTTTATTCTTTCGTGAGTTATTTACAAGTTTCTCTTTGTTCACTGCCATTGACATGTCGAAGAGGTTAACACGTGATGAGCGGATCGAAATTGTGTTGATATCTGGTGAACGCAGTAACCGGGTCATTGCAGCAGATTTCAATGCAAGACACCCTACGAGACCACCCATCTCCCATGCTACAGTTAGCAAACTGCTTGCTACGTTTCGTGAAACTAGTTCAGTGTTGGATTTGCCAAAATGTGGACGCATGAAAACAGTCACTAATGAACAAACATCAGTGGCTGTCCTAGCTTCATTCAGCAAGAGCCCACAGCGTAGCACTCGCCGCATGTCACTGGAGAGTGGCATTAGTCGAACATCCCTTCGGCGGATATTAGCTACTCACAAATGGCACCCTTACAAACTCCAGCTACTGCAGCATCTCAACGAGGATGACCCAGATCGGCGCACACAATTTGCAGAATGGGCAAAACAAAAATTGGAACAGGACCCAATTTTGTTCAGTGATGAGGCAAACTTTTATGTGAATGGTGAAGTTAACAAACAAAACCACCGCTATTGGTCTGACACTGACGCACATTGGATAGATCCCTCCAAGACTGTTGGAACAAAAAAAGTGATGGTATGGTTTGGTATATGGGGTACAAAGATAGTGGGGCCATTCTTCATCAATGGAAACCTCAAGGCCACTTGGATATTTTAAATTGCTACATGATGATGTGTTTCCCTCTTTATGCACTGAAGCTGGCACATTCCCTGAGTTTTTCCAGCAAGATGGTGCACCACCACATTATGGGTGTCAGGTCCGAGCATTCCTAGATGAAGAGTTTCCTGAAAAGTAGATTGGTCGTCGTGGGCCAGTTGAATGGCCCCAAAGGTCTCCCGATCTGACCTCCTTAGACTTTTATCTTTGGGGTCATCTGAAGGCAATTGTCTATGGTGTGAAGATACGAGATGTGCAGCACCTGAAACTACAGATACTGGAAGCCTGTGCTGGCATTTCTCCTGCGGTGTTGCTATCAGTGTGTGAAGAGTGGGAGAAGAGGGTTGCATTGACAATCCATCACAATGGGCAGCACATTGAACACATTTATTAAGTGGTCAGAAACTTGTAAATAACTCATGAAAGAATAAAGTTACGTTAAAAGCACACCATTGTTTTTCTTGTGAAATTCGCAATAAGTTTGATGTCTCACATGACCCTCTTCCTAAAAAAACAAAAGATGGCCGACTTCCAAATGGCCACCATGGTCACCACCCATCTTGAAAAGTTTGCCCCCTCACATATACTAATGTGCCACAAACAGAAAGTTAATAACACCAACCATTCCCATTTTATTAAGGTGTATCCATATACATGGCCCACCCTGTATATACATTGAAATAAGCTGGTAAAGTGATGAATCTAGAGGAATGGCTCAAATTATTCTTTAGATCAATCCTACACTACACAAAAAATGACATCTTAGCAAGTGAAATATTTTTGAAACCTCGAACTACAGAATCTATCATTTTTAAAGTTATAGACCAAGTTTACAAACCAAATATAAGATTATTAAGCTTGTTCCTAATCAAATGTTACTACAACTGTACAAAAATATGTTGCTCTTTTGGCAGAAAATTTTAATTCTTCCAAAGAAAGAAATTCTTAATGTCTAAAAAATTATTATAAAACGTTTTGTTAATTTATGGTGTTTATTTTGACTTAGCTAGATTTGTAAAGTCTTAGCTTTTTTTATTAATTTAATTACTTGTAATTTGGTAATGAAGGAACGTTGTTTCGTTTCATTGTGTACTGAACTGTTGAAATGACAATAGAAACCTACTTGATTTGACTTGATTATCTGCCAATAGAACATGCAATTTGCATTTTTGTTTAAAATTTAAGTACAGTTGGATTATAGAAATCAGCTTAATAATCAATAATTGTAATCTTATTGTAAGATAATATAGATACATGAAATTTTCAATATATACAAGATATTCTCATTTACTAAGATATCATTTTTGCACTGTATGGAGATGGTCTGGCAGTTCTTCATTTCGCCACATACTGTATAACCAGCTTACGGTGCTAAACTGCTAACCTCCTGGACAGTGCACACCTACAGTTCAAGCGACAACAGTAGAGGGCAGTAAAAACTCACAAAAAACAAACTCCAGTTGACACAAGTAACTTTTATCATGTTTGACCTATGTTTAGGTCAAACATAGGGATATCCATTTTGGTGACCGATGCTTCTGGGGTCTCTTCTGTGTAAAGTAGACTTTATGCCCACCTGAAGCCAAGCTGATGACACACCACTTGGGCATGTTTCCCAGTCCAGTTGTCATCACACACGGTTCCCCAGGCTCCACTGTGGTACACCTCCAGGCGTCCTTCCCATGGAAAATCCGCTCCCACCAGACGCACTGCGCCATCTATAACACAGTTTAACACCTCGGCTTTAACAGCTGCTTCTTCACTTAGACATGACTTACAAATGACTGAGAGCGCTCATCTTGAAGCATGGATTTGGTTCCATGTCAATCTGTTATTCATGTGTTGAATTTATGTAGTGCTGTGGTTTCCAGCACAATCGTTTTTACAGATGTAAACTATCATTTAGCACATAAAGAAATTGACTAATAGCTGACAGAGGTGAATACTCCATCAAGTTCATGCACATAGCTCTGAATGTTGCCAAGAAATGTATGGTCTGGCTTCCTCATTCCTCATCCAGCATATATAATCACACACACACACGCACGCACACACGCACGCACACACACACACACACACACACACACACACACACACACACACACACACACACACAGTAGTTTGACCTTTGGGCCTTAGGCCCCACCGTAATCATTTAACTATTTAATGGCAAAAAGTGATATATTGGTCACAATATATTAAATGTAAAGAAAAAATCTCTATAATGTATGATATATAAATCTATAATTATTATTTTTTAATTATTCAAGATTAAAACAAATCAAATATTAGATTATTAAGCCAAAAAAGAATTGATTAAAATTTGAATCTTCCAAAAGAACAAGAAACTTAAGAATTAGTACAATTTGTCTCAAAATAGGCTTAATGATCTTATATTTGTTTTCTTGTAATCTTATACAGTATAAAGAAATTGCAGGTTCCTTGTCTAAAGTCAAGATATTTTCCTGTACCTAAATATACAGTACATTTTTGCATCGATTGAATTTGCTTTTTGGCAGCATAATGGTTAGCACGGTTGCCCCGCACCTGCAGAGTTGGGGGTTCGAATATTGCCTCCAGTCTGTCTGTGGAGTTTTCATATTCTCCCCATTCTTCATAGATTTCCACCAGGTACTCTAATTTCCTCCCACAGACCAATTGAGGTGTATGCTGACTAGCATATATACAGTAAATTGCCTGTAGTGTATGATTGTGTGTATGAATGTGTGCATTTGTGGTCTACGATAGGTTGGCACACAATCCAGGGTGTACCTCACCAGTTTCCAGATGGGAAAAAAAATCAATAAGACTCCTGGGTTTTGCATGAAAATAGGAATTAGCGAGTGTGACAAAGTTACCAAAAGAACTCATATTCTCCAGCACGCTCAGTAAAACCTAACAGCTGTTTTACTTGGAATACTGCACACATCTGTATCGAACACCACCGCTTATGTTCAAGCAAAGAGTTTCCACACCAAATATTGACCGTTTATTGTGTATGTTATTACTTAGTGTTTTTTATAGAAGTTTATTTTAATGTTGAAATGTTTTTAAAAGCATCAGTGCATATGGTTTTTTGTTTGGATGTTCCCAAGACTTTTGCACAGTACTGTAAATAAAACAGCTGTTAGGTTTTATTGAGCATGCTGGAGAATATGAGTTCTTTCGATTCTCACTCCTTTCTATTTTCATGCAAAATCCACGAGTCTACATTTTTTTTTTTCCCCCATCTGAAAACTGGTCTGTACTGGTACTGCAATATGTCGCTTTCTTTACAGGCATGCAAATATGCTTCTGTAATGTTATTTATTCATTAATTTTAGTGTATCTTTGTAGGGAATGGCCTTGTACATAATAATGCAGACATAATAAATTTATATAATAAAATTTGTAATACAGGTAATATGGCGCCTAAGACTTTTAGACACTACTTTATGTCTTACATTCAATTTAAAAATTGTGTTAAGCGCTTATTATTATTTTTTATTTTTTTTCATAAAAAAACAATCTGTCCACTGTTTTGTCAAATGAAAGATAATGACCAAACATTATAGGACTGCGAGCCCCTAGGTTATAATTTATGGTGTATTTGTTGTGGTCATATTAACCTGTATATGGGTTACATGATACTCCAGCATCCTCCATGTGGTCACAGTTGTGCTGGCCCCAAGGTGTGTGAGGACACTCCTCCAGAGAGAGCTCATTTCCTGTACACTGCACCCCATCCAGCAGGATGGACCCAGTTCCTGGGCCGAAGTGAGACCATGACCACGCCTTTGGCACACCACTATATTCACCATTAAAAAAAAAGACATTCAATGATTTATCTGTCTGAAGGCTGGTGGAACATGCACATGCATGTTTTAGGAACTTTTTCCTTTTAGGAGACAAACATTTGGTTACTGTGTAAATACTGAAAAATACAAGAAGATACAAAAAAAATTCTAAATTCTGTGAAGTAATCTCATATAGAGACATTTAAAGAACAGTCATGTGTGTGTGTTTGTATGTGCATGAGAGAGAGAGAGTTTTGAAGCTCCTTAATGCATAGTAGAAAAAGAGAAACTGACAGCATCAGTGATTCACCCTTCCATCATTCATTTAACACAAGCTCCCCCAAAATCAATTATTACAATTTCGGCTTCATTTTTAGTAATAACTTTCACTCACACACTGTGCATGTGGGTGTTTTATTGAGTGAATACCAGCATCTCGGAGCCCCTAGGACATTAAATAACACAACATAACATACAGTCAATATGAAAGATCTAAAAAATATATTTTTAAATTAAACCAAGAGAAATCTATAATGTGATTCGGATTAACGACAGCTGTTTCTGTTGAGTTCTTCTAGGATCTGATTGGTTAAATCTGACTGCTGAAGCTATGGTCTATAAAGTGCTTACAGATATGATCATGATCCCATTGTCGAAAGGTATTGACCAAGAGATGGCTAATACATGCACCATGGAATATTGTGAAGGCCATTATCAGCAAGTGGAAAAAAATGTGTCCTTCAAAGTAGACGAAACAATATTAAAAAAAAAAAAAAAAACCTGCCAAGAGACCCAGTACAACATTAAAATATCCATGCAATTATTTTATGCATTTTGACATTACGATGATTGATATGAACATTTACTGAAGTTCCTGACCTGTATATGGATGTGTGTGTGTGTGTGTGTGTGCATGTGTGAACTATGAACAGCTAACTAAACAGTCCTAGAGACAGTTAAAATCTGCAACCATTACTGCTCCTTACCCAAACCCCAGCTGTCGACAGACCACTTCAGCATCAATGTCATCCCACTGGTCATCACAGATTGTGCCCCACTGGCCATTATGATAGACTTCAACTCGTCCCTCAAAGTCTTCCTGGCCTCCCACCAGCCTCAAGGGAGTGCCGTTTCCTAAAACAGAAAATAAACCTGGCAATAAACACACCTGCACAAACTTAAAATAAATATGCTTACTATGTTTTGTATAGATGCCAAGTGTTTTTTTTTTTAAATAGTTTATTTATACATAACATACAAGTTCAAGGCAAAATGCCTGGAAAGTATTTTTATAAATAGGGAAGTAAAACATGATTTCTCACTGCCAGGGCCTCTGAGTTCCCCAGATTCTTTCAGCCTCCCAATGTGGCTGTGAATCATTCCTAGCTCATTCTAAATCAATATTGCACAAATCTGTCCTCAGGGACCACCAGCTGGTCCATATTGGCCCTGAATGCATCCTTAACCAAGTCATAAAGTAATGCAAGTATGGGGATGATTCCAATAGTGCTGAATAGAATGGGCCACAGAGAAACCCTAGAGAGGGAAAATTGGCCAGGAGAATGAAATATGGCCAAGCCAGGAAACTTGATGCATTATTCTGTTCGGGGGCCTAAAATGTCAAAAGGCCTCTGTACAAGTTCAGTACACAGGGAAATAGGGAAATGGGAAATGTGATTTCTCTAATCTCTGAGGACCAGTATAGGAGACGCTATTCTATACTGTATATGCCAAAATATAATTTATACATTCAAATATAATTAAATATGAATCATACCCCTGAAGATGCTGTAAAACACTGGGAAGTAAAATCTCAAATGTATGTCACACTAGAGATTCTTTTTAGTCATAGTCAATAGGTAGTTTGTATTTATGTAACTCTTATGAAACACACCATCCCATCCAGGATGAATAAGATGGGGAAAGTTCTTATTGCACTAGTTTGTTTTCCCAGGCAACATTATAGTATAAACAGAAGATCACCAAGTCCACTTGCTGGCCAAAAAAGACGGCACCATGTCAGAAGTGTCAAATTACTGGGACGAATCAAGCAAAAAAACAAACAAAACAACAACAACAACAACAACAACTAAGGAGATTTGAATTTACTGCAACTGGGTTAAGAACCCTTTAACATACTATCACAACCTGGAAGGATAGTGCTGAACTGACAACTTTGTGAAAGAAATATAGTCGTTAAAAAAAAAAAAGAAATTATAATAAATTCACTTAAACACTTGGCGAATTTGCATGGTTGAAAAAAACAGCAATACAAAAAACAAACGAACAAACAAATGTATAATAGTGAGAGTATTTCCCTACACATGTGATGATAACTCACAGGATTAGGACTAAACAGCTGTGTGGCCATAAGGAAACCACATATTAATGAAACTAATAAGCAAAAAAGCAATAAGCTTTGGAGCAAAAAAAAAGATTGACCAGTGTTATGATCTGGGATTGCTCAGGTCTAGTCTTAGCAACGTTATACAGCAGTAAAATGAATTAGCTGACTACCTGAATGTACTGAATGACCAGGATATCACATCTATGGAGTTTTCCTCCCTGATGACACAGGGATATTCCAAAACTGAAATTGTGAAAGAGAGCAATTCTGGGAGCACGAGGAACCATTTTCACACATAAACTGGCCAACACACTGAGTGCTGAAATCAAAACTAAAGGTGACCGAATTAAATCTTAGAGTGTGTGACTGGGTTTCTTTTTCTTTCGTTTTTGGCCAGACACTGTCCTTATATTATGAAGGGAAGCAATTCAACTGAATTAAAAGATGTGCCTGCTATCGAGGCAGTAGATATAAGTAAATAACGTAACGTCCTCGCACACACTGCACCGGATTGGAGGTGACGTGTTACTTATTCTTGCCCTTCACTTCATATTGTGCCGTGATTGGCTGGTTGAGCCATCAATCAAGCTGAAGGTTTTGTTTTTTGTAAGTGTCTTCTGTGTTACTGCTAACCTTGATAAGGCTGTTAGTGGTGTTGTTTATAGGCCTACAGAAGCGCTTTCCATCAATCACTGTTGCACACATAGATGAACCATGCAAAGTGCAGTTTCCTTTCGCAGTTAGTCAGCATTGCTATGCATTTTTGTGCAGACTCCAACTTAGCAAAAAAGAAGCAATAACTGCAGGCAAAGGTGCTTGCTAATGTTTTTTTTTTTTGGTCATTTCTTTTTTAACTGCTCTCTCTGTAGGAGACCAACTACCCATGGTGCTCCTTCTGGTTTCCCTGACTGATTTGAGCAACCATGAACACGCAAACCATATGCATTTTGATAGCTTGTAATAGTGCTTCTTACAGTATGTAGGAAACCACTTCCTGACCTCTAGCAGCAGCTCATACCATGCAAAGCAGCAGACGTGAGGTCATTATCACATTGGAATCTCACAATCTGCAGATGATAGAAAACAATTTCCTGTTACGCCACTCAGGGGCCTATAAAAGAATTTTCAAAGCTCTCCCGCTGTGTCTGTTAACGCTCCTGCTGAAATCCCCGTTTGATAATATATTTTTCCATACCTCAATCCTTTATCTTACTCCTCATTTCAAAGCGCAAATTTCAGTGGTTATGTACTGTATATGGGCTCCTATTGAGCCACATCCTTCCAGAGACTAGCAGAGCTGAGAAACAGGCTGGGGGAGGCTCTCTTCTTATATGAGGTCACACTAGGGGTAGATCTAACTGGGTTGTTTAAGCCAAAATATAAAAATGGAAAAAAGATCCAAGGGTACATTTCGGACAGGGTGCCAATCCATCGCAGTGCAAGCAATTTGGAAACGCCATCAAGTCTAATCTGCATGTCTTTAGACTGTGGGAGGAAACCCACAAATCATGGTAAGGTCATGCACACTCCACACACACACAGAGCTGTAGCGGGAATCGAATCCTCGACACTGGAGGTACGAGGCCACGGTGTTAACCACTACCTCACAGTGCCACTCCTTATATAAATAGCACTGTTAATTAATCTCTATGATGTGAAGAAAACTATCTCACCTTCAGGTGCAGCACATACCACTCCAGCCTCGTTTCCATGATTACAGTCACCGGATACAAACTTCCTCGCCCGGCACTCTAAGAGAGAATTTTCATTGCCGTGGCAGCCAAGTCGTTCATAATGGAAAAGTCCAGAGCCTGGACCAAAGTAGGAGTGCTGAAGAGCAGTACCGATTTCACTACACAACAGCAGACAGACAGGTTATTATAATAATGATTCTTTTTTTCATTTAAATATTTGTAGTATGCACACATAAAAATGAAGGGAATTAAATACCCGTGCCCAAGCTGTCGACAGATTACACTTGCATCTCGGTCAGTCAGATGTGTGTCACAGATTGTTCCCCACTGGCCATTTAGGTAAACCTCCAGACGACCACTTTTGTTAGACCCTCCTCCCATCAGCCGGGCTGCACCTTCAGAGTCAGGGACGTATTAACATAATGTATTAGTACCTACATTTACAGTTTTTCTTCACATATAAGGAGACACAAAGTTTAAATAAAAGCAATGTGCAGACATAAAACCAACTCTATTATTATGGAATAATGATTGCATAGAAGGTTACCTTTATTTTTGGATTAACACCATGCACCAAACAAAACGGGTCAGGTTTAAGATCGGAAAGTAAACAAACGAAGACATGTACATGCACAGACAGCCACACACATACTCATTTATCCTCTTAATCTGTGATTGTAAAAAGTGTTACGACTCTGAAAGGGAAAGGTAGACAGAGATAATCACTGCAAACACTGAGAACGCAAATACCAGCTGTCCTGCAGTGTTCAACATCGGCATTGCCACAGGCTAAAAGGTGATGACACGCAAAGTATACAGGTACACCACTAATGGGCTCACAGAGTCACCGAAACAATACACAAAGCAACAGAGAGCCAAAAGTGTACTAAAGCAAGAAAAGAATCATGGCTACATGGCTACATATAAAACCAGAAGAAGAAGAATTGATCAAATGTTTGCCTGTAAGAGTCAAAGCTCAGTGATGCTGCTACAGATTCTGGGCCCCCAATTTAACAAAGTCAACCTTTTACGATTGGCGTAGCATTTTAATACGGTCACTCAGGGGCCCTTGGGATCATCCTCACACCACCTTCATGAATAACAATTCACCGCCACTGTGGCTTTTTTGTCCAACCCCATTTTTTAAGTTTATGACCAGTGTTCATGGGTATGGATAGTCGGGGGAGAATAGTTGAGGTATGATAAATAGGAAATGTCATCTTGGAGCTAAAAGGTGATGTTGGATTAGGCCAATCAAAAAGGATATGTTGGAAAAATGGCATAGTGGTTAGAACTCCCATCCCAGGAGTCAAAGTTCCATTTCTTCCTTCCTTGGGTTTGCGAGCTCACATGTTCTCCCTGTGCTTGGTGGGTTTCCTCCGGGAACTTAATTCCGAAGACATGCGGATTAGGTTTATTGACACAGATTAAGTGTGTGGTTGTCTGTGTATGCTTGGCATTTTTGCTTGCCAAGCTTAAATTTCACCCACTCTGTTCATAAATTGCCTGTAGTGTGTGTGGGTCGGTTCAGGGTGTACCCCGGCTTGTGCCCTACGTTTCCGGAGATTGAATAAAGAAATAGAAATAGAATAGAATGGAAAAATGTTAGAATGGGACAAATAGTAAGATTAGATAGGGGACAGTTGATTCTAGTAGGCGGAATAAAATGGGTGTTGGTTAGGCATGGGGCCAACAGGTGAGGTTAGACAGAAGCAAGAGTAAATTTACACAGGGGCAAGAAGCGCAGCTAGACAAATGCCAATCAATGAAGTTGAACTGGGACAAATTGGTATAGGTTAGACCAGGGCTGCTGTACGACACGGGGGGTTTGGGTGCTTTGAAGTCTAAGGAAGGATGATTCCAAGGGCCCCTGATGCCTGGGGGACTTAAAATGTTTTTGCAGTGAAAAAGTCTTGGAAATAGTCAAAGGTGGAGCAAAAAAAAAAAAAAGAAAAAAAGAAGAAGTTAATCAACTTGCGCTTACGCACAGGCAATATGGAAAACATTTTCCATTGCCATTTTCTCTTTGAATTCAGGTTTTCTATTAATTCTAGGTTTATTAATAACAAATTTGACAAATGCAAATTTTAGGAAAAATTTTATTCAAAAGCCATTTTGATGTGAAAATACACCCTGTATTGTGGAGCAACTTGGTTTTGAAAAATAAATGCCTTCTAAAAAAAAAAATATCTAAACCTCATGCAATATCTAAAGCATATGCAGCAATCAAATGGAAAGCCTCACCCTGGTGGCAGTTGCAGTAAGCCCAGGCGATGGCTCCAGAGTTCTGTCTAAAGAAGCACCAGGGCTGGGACTCACGGTCAGGGTTCCTGCAGTAGCTGTGATCTCCAAGCCCTCTGTCTGGGTACTGCTGCATGTAGTCAGGAAACTCAGTCCATTTTAGACAGGGGAAGCCTGAGTCTGTCTGCGACATGGAACCATTGTAATAACCTAGTACCGAGAAACCCTCAAAGCAGGACAGAGGGCCTGACGGAATTAAAAAAGAAACATGGAAGTGAGAATGTACTGCATGTAAATGTACAGTGAAATGCATAACCACAAGTCATCCAGTTTCACCTGCATGTCTTATATGTGTGCTCTAGGAAGTATACAATCTTATTAATTTTCCCTTTTTCTTGGCTGTTTGTCCTCTTTTCTCATTCTGACACTGGAGGACGACAGTGAGTCATACTAATGACTGCAGCACCGTGCCAACGAGTTTTGTTTTGTTTTGCGCACAAAACAACTATGACCCTCCAGGTAAACTTTATGTCCAGGAAGATCCTCTCATAAATGTAATGAGGAACAGGCCAGCAATAACGCAGTAATGATGACAATTCCCATGCTTCAGTCACGGTGTGGCCCAACATCACTTGAATACAACATTTGGGTCCTATCAGCTACATTCCTGGAAGTAATCACTGTTTTTTATTGGTAGTTCTGTTCACATGCTGCTCACTTGGGTTTATTACTTTTTCCACAAGCTGGATGGGAAAAGGCCCTACAGCATGGTTAAGCGAAGACCTCCAGTAAAACATCCTACCTCTCCCTGGTTAACAGCAGCATAGCTCTTAAAATGCTCAACACAGTTAAGCACTGTAAAATGCGAATGAGTCTCAGCGGCAACACTTTTAGCTTGGACCAGATCCATGTGTACAGGGCCAGTGGTGAATATCAATATGATACCACTGAGATGCTATAAAACCAGCGGACCAGGACACTTTTGGTTAAACAACCTGAAGCACAGTTCACACAGTTAAGCAGTAATGTACCTGCTAATCCTAACTGTCAAAATATCACCAAGGATATAAGCAATCGAGGTATGTGTCTCGCAGCCAGGTTTAGTAGGACACATGAGAATTAAAGCAGGATCAATTCACTAACCTCTCTCTGACTGCTAAAAAAAACAGCTGCCAAACCTCTGGAAATGCCAGCTATGTAGTCTGTCTTGTGTTTGAAAATGATAGAAATGATGCAAAGTGCTCTCTCTGAATTGTACGAAGGAGTGCAATGTGAGAGCAACAGTTGCAGGTTTGAGCATGTGCTTTTAAATCTTCACCCGTCCAATGCTGAGCCTGTTCCTGTCTTTGCTTGCCAAACTTTTTTTGACATGGGCTGAGTGAGCAAAAATCCTAAGGTAGGACATTTCTACCTTCGACAATATTTGGCTTGGAAAAGCACGCTTTTGAGCAAGGCTCCACATTGTTTAATTAGATTTAAAATGTGAGTTAAAAAGTCTGGAAAACCATTCGATTTGTTTAAATAAAAATATCCAGCTTATGATTCTTTAATTACAGTAGTTCAATTACATCAGGATGTACGACAAGGCAACAAGTTTGACACTTACTTAGTTTGTTAGTTGAAACAGGAAAAACAAAGATAATGCATGCATGGAGACAGTCCTGCTAACTCTGGGCACAACCTGGAAACACACCTTGGACAACAGTTTATGTCCTCACACACATTTACACCTAGGACTAAATTAATATGTTTAGGAAAGTGGAAGGAAGCAAGAATGCTGAGAAACAGTGATGTGGCAAGACTACCCTCTCCATCGTGCCACCATGATTTTAATGAAAAAAAAAAAAAAACCCATTAATAGGAGTCTGAGCTAATAAGAAATAAAATGTTTAATATTTTATTTTTAATAATTCCAGATCCAGACTATAATTCATCCTTCATAAAGCGTATACAATGCCACATAGGCAATATTACGCTTTAATATTTTGTTTGACTGCCTTATATTATACTAATAATATTGATTGGATAATCTAGTCATTCAGTACCTTCAGGTCGTCAGATGACTTCATTTTATTGCCACATAACGTTGCTATGCCTAGACCTGACCAAGTGAAGCGACCCCTGATCATAACACTGCCTCCAGAGACTCGTACAGTGGCCACTATGCTTCCCGTCTCATACTGACGCACCCATCGCTCTGTAAGAGGGTCAATCTGGACTCATCAGACCAGGCCTTTTTCTATTGCTCCAAAGTCCAACATTTATGCTCCCTTGCAAACTAAAGCTTTTTTCTGATTACAGTTACTACACGCTAATCACTAACCACAAAAACAAGAGGCTTTTGTATGGCCACACAGCAGTTACAATAGTCACAATCCTGTGAGTTTACTACATACTGTGCTCTAACTTCCACTATTAAATATATGATTTCTACTGTTGATATTTTACGATGCAACTTCACCTAGCAATGTAAGTGATCGCTGATCATGGCCAGCGTTTATGATTTTTTTTCTGACCATATTTTTTCAGTGAAGTTGGACGCTCAACACTACTCCTCCGGGGTTTAATGATGTGCTCAAAAGTTTTGAAATTCAATTCCAGGAATTTTAATGTTTTTTATGTTTTGCATTGAAGGTTAATAATTTGACCCTTTTTTTTTTTTAAATAATGGTGGGTAAATTTTGAGTATGCAGTGTATCATCATGTAGCAAATATCTGACGCAAAATGCCCAACCGTTGAACATTCAGTGAGTGGAACACCTGATCCTTGAAAATCAATAGATAACTTGTCGCCAACTTGCGAAAGAGATGCATCTGTCTGTGGGAACTGTACACACAATCATTCATGAACACCACTTCCAGAGACTCGGCTGGGAGTTATCACCACATTCCCCATGCACCTCTGACCTCTCTAAGCCATTCCCACATGTTTGGTCCATTAAAGGAGTTCCAGGGAGGCCAGCATTTCACAGGTGAAATAAGCAGTCCGATCATGGCTCCGGCATACTGAGAAAACTTTCTACCTTGATGCTATTAAGCACTAGTGAAAATCTGGGATGGTTACATAGAGAAATAAAAGGACAGATTACTCTCATAAACGCATTGTTATTCTGCACATTTAAAAGTCTCGGGTTGACGTGAACATCCCTGGTAGATCTTCCTAAAGAGCTTTATCTCGATCTATTCAACACTTCTATATCTAGGAAATAAACCATATCTTAAAAATATATAAATAATATAAAAGGGAAAGAACTTCAAGCATGCATCAGGAATCGAGTACTGTGTCAGCTTGAACAGGTGTGGACAGGGTGTAGAATGGAAATATTGACAAAAAAGCAGCATCCAGTGGCAACTCAGGAGCTTGTTTAGGCTTGCGGAGAAGATAAAATGATACAAATGTAATCACAACCCGTCATTAATAATGACGTACTATTTCTTTCTTTTTCCTGAGGGTCACATTATACGCATCTTTGAATAATGTGTGTCTGTTATTGACACAACACTCTTTAGTGATCCAGGGTTTAGTACTACTTTAACTGTAGGAAAGTGTCGACATCATAAAACATCATGTTGGACGCGTTATATTATACATCATTATACGTCTTACAGCAGTGCCAAGTGGGAGGGTGGGGGGGCATCTGTAGCTTTAAATGACTTGGAATGACTTTGACCAAGCAACACTGTGACAACTTTTTGGATTGTTCAGTACACACAATGTCTCAGTCATCACATGGTCCATATTTGAATGAGGCTTTATTTCATCGCTGGTCATATAAACTAAAATATGTTGGTAGCAAACTGTAGCGTCTCAGGATTTCTGGGCAAGTTGTGTGTAAACATACCTGAACTCTGAACAGTATCCAAGTGGCCATTTTTCTGCGTAACCTTTAAAAGATAAAGATAATGTTAGAATATCATTCTGTAATCACTTTCCGCTTATAAGTTTAACCAGTGTAATTAACAAATGTCCTTTCTTCGAGTACTAAAAATTATATATATTTATTTTGTGTAGCATGTAACATAATTATAGCAATTGTACCCCAGCTGTCCTTTCGAAGATTAAAAAAGTCACTGTTTATATACAGAATGCCTAAGTGAGGCATGAATCATCTTCGGTTTGGTTTGTTTCTTGCAAATGGATACAAGCTGCTTTACAACATAAACCTGTCTCATATATCCAGTTCTCAACGTGGCATGCCTGTAGTGTACAGACAGGGCATCATAACTTTATTTATTTTATGACACGATGATCATAGAGATCCCTATTGACTACTATTGTTATTATGGTTGTATTTATTATGCAACTGTAACTGTCACAAGTCAAACTGATAAATTTGACTTAAATGTGTTTGAAAATATTACAATCATGTTCTCGTAACATGATGGTATTAAGATGGTAATTTCCTGAGATAAGCGATCAATGAATGCAATTAAATTTGAAGCTAAATCCTAATAAATCCCAGTTCCCTTCTTCGAGGTGCTGTTAATGTAATATCTTTCTGTGGTTGAAAAGGAGTCTTGGATTTACTAGTTTGATCAAAAAAATCAGTTGTGTAGAATTATTAAATGCAGGCATTCTCTATATTTTATAGCCAATGATTTCTTTAACTGTAAAATAAATTATTTTAACTCAATCAATTTCAATAACATTATCAAATGTGAGTGGTACAGAGGCTTAGTGGTTTTTACTGTCGGGTTGCAGGTCTGAATCTCACCTCTGTTTTCTGTCTGTGGAGTTTGCATGTTCAGTCTGTGTTTGGGCCTCAAGGGAGTCTGGTTACTCTGGTCTCCTTGCAGTCTAAAGCAATTCAGTGTAGGCTGATTGGTATTTCTGAATTGTCTGTAGCATATGATTTGGGGTGTGTTCGTGTGGGTGTACCCTGCGATGGATTGGCACCTCAATCAGGCTGTATCCTCCCTTGTGTACTCGGATAGGCTCCAGGTCCCCCCCAACCCATAAATACACTGGATAAGCTGTATAGATAATGGACTGAAGTAATAATATTAAAAGAATACAGTTCTATTCTTTCATAGACTGAACCTCTTAAGATATCAATCAGCTTTTAGACTAATAACTATAAGAAATATATTAATATTTAAACTTCTATAAGAAAAAAAAATAAAAATCATCATCATCATCATCATGGAGCCCAAACCCTATTATGAGGAATCACAGATTTAGTAGATCTTCTCCTAATATCGGCCAATTATTATTAAATAATTTATTATTATTATTAATTATTATTATTGTCACTCATTGTCTGGAGCCAATCTCAGGAGACTTAGGTACACCCTGACAGAACCGCGGGGCACATACTATACACATACATGCACTCATTCACACACTACTGGCAATTTGGAAACGTCAATCAGTCTGATCTGCATGTCATTGGACTGTGGGAGGAAACCAGAGTACCCAGAGGAAACCCACCAAGCACGGGGAGAACATGCAAACTCCATGCACATGGAGAAGAGACGGGAATCGAACCTAGCCAGAAATCATAACCTGGACCCTGGAAATTAAATGACGACACTCTAAGCCATGCTAACCTCTAAGCCATTGTGCCGCTTATTATTATTTGTAGTAGTAATGGACACATTGTGATTTACAAAACAGTCAGTAATCTCTTCATGGTGGAACCGGAGCCTATACCGGGAACACTGATTGAGAAGCATTCTGGATGGGATGCATCAAAGGGCACCATGCACAGGGGCAATTGATTTTAGTTAGTTAACTTACTGGTATGTTTTTGGAATGTGGGTGGAAACCAGAGGACATCGAGGAAACCCATGAACTCGACACAGACAAAAGCGAGGATTCAACCAAGGACTATTTATTTTTTTATTCATTTTTTAAATCCCAATTTTTTTTTAAATGCCACTTAAAATATATAAGTCAGTAATTTAAATTTAAAGTCCCATCCCATCCCATCCCGACATTGCTTTAATGCCACTTTGAATATTTTGGTGACTCATCCCTGACTCCCTAAAATGTCCAGATCATAAAAAAAATAAATAAAAAAATCTCATTTTGACATTGTTTTTAATGCCACTTACACGGTACACAGCTTTAACAGACGGAACAGATTTGAAGTTACTTACTTGTCCCAAAGCATAAAGCAAAAAAGCCCCGTGTAGAAGAGGCGAGAGAACGCCGGTGCCCATGGTGTCCTGTCAGAGTCCGCGGTGTGAGCACCTCAGTCCCATCTCTGTGCTCGCGCAGCAATCCCGCGACCAGGTCCGAGCAACTGATCCCAGCACACAGGCGGCACGCGCAGCCGTGTATCTCTCAGAACGCAGCCGCGGTGCAGGACGTCCTGGTGCCGGCGCTCGTGCGAAGCCACGCGCGTTACGGATCCATGCGCTTTCCTCACTCCTGTCATGGATCGACAAGTTAAAGAAAGGACGGCGAAGTCAAACGTAAAGCCTTTGTCTCACGATCCATCAGGAACGAACGCACTGAGGTGTGGGAACGCAAACGAGTCCGAAAGCAGCCAAGAAGGAAAACAGGCGAGGTTCTGAGGCGCACGTCCCTCCTCCCCGTCCTCCTCCTCCCTCTCCATGAGATCACTCTGCTTTCATTACAGGTGAGATTAAACAGCTCTCTACTTCTACTTTCCTTTCCCCAGTCAAACGACCCAGAACATAACAAAGGGCAAGTTGAAAGTAGCCAGATCCATCTGGAGAGCAGCCTAAAACAAGACATATTACACCTAAAAAGGAACTGATTAGGATGATGTTGTTTTTCCTAAAAAAAAAAAAAATTTTTTTTTTGACCAGCTACCCCAATAGCACAAAGTGTACAATTTTTGTTTATTATCAAGTACAGAAACTTGCTGCACTCTGCATAAAATGACTGACGTCAGTAATCTTCAGGAACCTCTTTATCCTGGTGGAGATACACGGCCTATTGCATAAACCCTGGGTGGGAATGAGGTGTGATAGGATGCAAATTCAACCCATATTCTTGGATATATTTTTGGAAGATGTGACAAGACCAGAGGAAAAACATCAGGCAGAACATTCATAGAAACTTTTCACAAATATTAGGCGAGGTCAAGAACAAACGAGGGACCTGCTGCACCATGACACCCCCTGTCAATCTGTTGTTGCATGCACTTTATCACTACCTTCATTAACGCAAAGGGACCAGCATACAATCGCAAATACTGCAATATGATCAGGACAGACTGTGCTGATACAAATACAGTATGTTAGGGCTGTGTTTAGGTTTTTGGACATAGCATACCGTACTGGCTACCATATTATACCCACATACCTTGCTGATCCACCATGAATTGGGAAGGATAGGAAGTCTTGTTCATTCTTTTCTCCACATAAATGAGCTTAATTGTCCCCAAGCCCTTTTCTGTCCACAGGACCATGTCAGCTGGATCTTTTATTAGAACGATATCTTGGCTCTTCTATGGCATTGAGGTGTCTGATACACTCACCAGAACAACACGTCAGTGGCACTGCTGCATCAAGGATAGAAATAATACCAGTTTAACAGTGGTCATATAGTGGGATAATCAAATGTATATAGAAACAGTGAGTAACAGTGTTATGCATAATAGGTGTTCCTGATGGAAAAAAAAGTTAGTGAATGTACAATATATAATCTAGGTGCAAGTAGTAATGAGTGTATTGCGAGTGTGTATTGTTGATAATAGAGGTGGGACACACAGTACACTAAAGGTGGAAATGCACCTGTGTGTACCGGTCATACAGAGGAGCATAAAGTGAGCCTCACCCTGTACACTTAAAAACATAATAATGAACATCACCTATTCATATTGTGATAAAACATCAAAGCAAACATTGTTGCATCTCTGTTAAACGTGACCAAAAGTTACCTTTTTACAGAATGGAATTCCTAACTAAACTAGCTAGTTTGGTTATATTATTATTATTATTTTGAAACTTTTCTGCTCTAGTAGAAATTCTGAAATATTTAACTAATCATTTCTTTCCCAAGAGGCTGCTTTTTAATTATTTTTTTTAAACAAGATTGCTATCGTATTTCTCACGTTTTAGCAAAAAAAAAAATTGTTTTCTTTCCTAAAAATCTCAGTTTCAAAGGCATCAAAGCATGTTTTCTTTGAATTCTTTGAATTCTCTTATCATCTAAGGAGTGGCTGCATTGCTTATCATCAGACCGCGATACCACGTACGGGTGTCCCTCTGGTTTAAATGTACAGAGACTTAGATGTTATGCAGCATAATAAAGCCCATACAAAAGGTAAAATGCTACTACTGCCACCATCAGGTCTGCTCCAGGCTTCAGGTGACAGGATATCTTCAGTAGTGCGGTGCTCTTTAATCAGTACTCAATCTCAAAGATGATGTGGTCATTAGTACTTCACAAGGCCCACGATGCATTGTTGTGCTAGACGACGCTTCCTTGTGGAGTCTAGTCACGTTATTCATAGTGAGCCGGATAAAAAGTGAGGAAATGGCAGATGGCGTTATTACAAAGTGGCTGGCAATATTCCAGCTGCATTTAATAATCTAGCTAGATGAAAGTTAAAACAAGGTTATAAAAAAATAGCACAGCTGTATCACCAAATTTGAGTTGTTTGCTATATGTGCAATGGAAAATATAAACACTCAAGTCATTAAAGCAGCATCAGCAGTCTCTAGGGATACAGCTGGTAGGGTTACATACTAGGGCATAAAGCTATCCATCTAGTGACCACATAACACACTGAAGCAAATGATTTGATTGCAGGATGACTGGTAATTTAGCAGCAGTCATAAAAAGGACAGAACAGCAGTTACACAAATTAGGGAAATAATTTTATGCCAACTACATCCATAGTAACATTTCCAGAACATTTAAGCAAATAACAAACTTTCAAACATGATACAGTGTGACTTGCTTCTAATCAGAGAGAGTGAGATGACAGTGTAATTTTCCTTATTACACTTATATATACTTATGACAGGATGATTTTAGTCATTTTAAATAATTAAAATGTCACCACAATCCTGCAGTAGCAGCTCCTTTGCTAATGACAATGTGTAAATACAAAACCAAAAGCTTTGAAGATGCATACAATTCGAGCATGTCTAAAAGCCACACCCAAACCCACTGCACTGAAAGTCTCTCTCTATCAGTCCGGTTTGCTGATTCACGTGTCACACAAATTGATCACTGCGTCAGTCTCTCACAAATTGGGGTACCGCTTCAATAGCTTGGTGGCCTGTTTTGGTAAAAGCCGTCCTCCTTGGGAAAGGGTTTGTTGCTTTGATCTGTCACGTGCCTCCGCCTGGGAGAGATTGAATTAGAAACAAAATCAGCATTATGTAGAAGGTAACGGGACTATGTACGTTTTTAATCATATGCATCTTAGATACACTACATATTTATACACAACATAGTAGAATCCATTTCAAATACTGCATAGCAGGGTTTAAGTGGTCTTGTAGCATAAAATGTCAACTTGTACCCCCTTTATAAAAGCATCATTCATAACATACTCCATGACCTGAACATTTTTAAGTCAAAATTGGCACAGACAACAAGAGGAGAGACTGCAGAACCGACAGGAAACATCAGCTCGGTTCACTGTTTGTTATGTCTCCTCCCAAAGCAGGAAACAAATTACACTAATTACCTCTTTCCCTGTCTTCCTTTGCAACATATTTCATGAATGCCAGACAATTGCTGGCCTAAATCGGTGGGAGGCTTTTTCGGGAATTTCCTGACAGCATTAATTTACCTGTGCTCTCTCTATGCATTTGTAGAACACAGAAAGTTCGTTAGAGCAGAGTTTGGTGTTGAAGTCATTCTGTTTCCAGCAAGCCATCACTAATGCCATCTCGGTCACGCAGGAGGCCTCTGCGAGAACAATAAGCAGACGCAATGTGAATTAAGCATAGGAAAATACAACATACAGTGTCTTCTATATATTGTGCTCACAATGATCTAAAAAAAAAAAAAAGGAATGCAAAGATAAAATGCTGAATATTGCCTATATTGGATTGATATAGGTATGGATTTAACATATTTTATGAGACTATTTATTAAAGTATTTTTATTATGTGAATGTGTGACCTTGACAAAGATGATATATACAAAAAAAGGCAAACTGCAGGAAAAAAAAAGTATGACATCACAGTGATGGAAAAACAAGAAAATCCCAATTTACAAACATCTTAGTTTTATTTATCTAGTTTCAGATTGTTTTTGTATATTTTTATAAAATGCAGTTGGCCTAAACAATTTGCTGAGCCCTAACCCTGCACGTGACATTTCTCATACTGATAAACTGTACAGTTCTAAGTAAAATAAACCCTGTTTTACTCTAAGGAATTAATTATGAGAGTACTTCTGAGTAGGGTTATTTTATGCTACATTCATATGACAAGCATCTTTGCACAGTCCTTATTTTTTGGTCAGATTGGTCTTTATAATGAACACACCTTTTCCTGAACTTGAATTGATAGCTTGCTAGCAGTTTTCCTTGAATCCTTCCCACATATAGAAAAAAAACATCACTAATTTCTTCATCCTTCTACTGGATAGTGGAATTGCTCTAGCGGTGATCCACCATCATATAGCATGTTGGTGTGGTGATGATGATGACAGTGATTCGCATGTGCACGTTGGGAATTCATTTATTATGGCTACATATGGATATTTATCTGATGTGGGACTAGATAGGAAAGTGGCACAATGGGAAACAAACAAAAAAAAATCATATATATGTTAAAGTAGTCCTTAAAACTTTGATTTATTTTATTATCATTTTTTAAAGTAACATATAGGGCTCAGGATTGTGCAGTAGAGAGTGACATCCATTTTTCAGCAGAATCTAGGCAATGTGATGAACAGAATTTCATTTCATTTGGGTCAATTATACGAACATGAATGAGCAAAAAATTTAAAATTGGGTCAAATGCACATTCACACACATAATCTCATGGTTTTTGTGGTTGTTTCTATAGGCAAATATTCAATCCTGAATTTATTCTGAATGTTGAGACAACAAATTGAAGGGGGGGAATTGTTCTAATTAAGATAATAAAGTAATGAATTGAATGTGGATGAAGTGAATAAAGTTAATTATAATATTAAGCTTGACTGTTAGCTTTGGGCACCAATGCTGTACACAAGACTATAACACATGTTAGATATTCAAATTCAAATTCAAATTCAAATTCAAATTTTATTTGTCACATACACAGTCATACACAGTACGATATGCAGTGAAATGCTTATACGACCGCTCCGTGACCTTAAATAATTTTTACAAAAGGAACCTATAAAACAGATTCCAACAAAGTTACAAAATATATATATATACATAAAATCTGAAGTATGAAAAAATGTGCTCTTGTCAGAAGTGGGATGTGATGTAATATATTGCGACTATAGTCTGTGAAAACTTGAGGTAGTTTTTTAATGAGATGAGGGGGGTGTGAAAAGAAGTCCTTGAAGTGTGCAAAATGTGCATATGTGCATATATGTGCAATGTGCATTGACATAATTGTCCGTTCTGTTGTGTGCAAGAAAATGCAAAGGTGTTTAGTCCAGTGTGTTGGTTTGATTGAGAGACCGTATCGCCTGCGGGAAGAAGCTCCTTCTCAGTCTCTCTGTATTGGCCTTGAGGGAGCGGAAGCGCTTCCCAGACCGCACTAAACCTGCACAGACGGTCCGACATGACGTCTGGAGGATTCTCAAGGTACTATTAAATCACAAATACTTCCCCTTACCTCCTTTTTTCGGCTTGCGGTTGGCGACTTCGTCTTTTATGACCAGAGGCTTGTTGGGTTTGAGGACGGGTTTTCCCTGCTGCTTACTCAACAACCTGGCCACCTTTTCCTGAATCACACAACCACTCTGCATTGCCGTTACGTTTAACTGTTATACAATAACAATAACTAACAGAAAGTTACGTCGTCCTGTGTCTAAAAAAAGGTACACGGACCCCCAAATCGCACAAATGTAACTAAATTCAATAAATTCAACACCTAAGCCTGTTCTCTAATGTCACAAGAAGGTCGCCATTTTTGCCGGAAAACGAGCATCGGACGGTCGTTATGGTTACGCAAACGGCACTGTCGTAAATATGCCGCAAACACAGTGGATTTTGAACGGGTTTCTTTTCTTCTTCTTTTTTTTGCCATTTTGCTTCACAGTGTGATAACATATAAAAGGGAAGTTTGTCTTTCTAATTTAGAAGAATTGTATATTAAAATATTTTATAATGTGTTAATCTTGATGTTTATAAATTAGTAATTCAAAACAAACCATACAAGGTGGCACAGTGGGATAGTGGATAGGACCTCCAGGATCCGGGTTCGATTCTTGACTAAGGTCTGTGTGCATGGGGTTTTCACGTCCGTCCATGCTCGGTGGATTTCCGCCGGGTACTCTGGTTTCCTTCGACAGTCTATAGACATGCTGATTAGGCTAACTGGCGTTTCCAAATTGCCTGTAGTGTGTGTGCCTTATGCCCATTCAGGGTGTACGCCCGCCTCGTACTCTGTGTCTCCTGGGATAGGCCCCAGGTTCCCTGCACCCCTGTATACAACATAAGGCAATGTAGACGATGAGTGAGTGTGTAAAGAAAGCATAAAACCTCCAGGTTGTCCCACTGGACAGAGAGCCAGGGCAGATCCATGACCTGCTCCAGAGGTTGTATTTCATTGTTGCTTTGGGAATTTCTGGTGATCCCCAGGAGGAGATAAAATTTGTAACTGTGGATAGAAAAGTCTGGGCTGACTTTCTCGCCTGCTGTCACTGCGACCCGTGCCAGGAAAGCAAAAGGAAAATGAATGCATAAATCTGCTTGCCTCGTTTGTGCGACACACACCTTTGCACAGAAGGCTTTGCTAAGCATATAAAATGTAGCTCTGGGGTTCAACACAGGAAAAAATGTATGATAATATTGGACAAGCCCAAGCAAACATGTTGCTGCTTTTCGCAGCAGCAGTGCCAAGTCATGTGGTATAAAATAGAAATTCAAAAACCTGAAATCTTCCCTCCTAATTGATGTTTAGTTCTGTCTTGTGAATATGATCATACACAATTCCAGGGAACATAAAACATATTTAAGATCTATGTTCTCCTTTAAAGCAGGATCATATCACAAAGCACTAAACTACTAACTATTATAGAGTTATTATGGTTTGCTTTGACGGGGTGGAGTAATGGATGAAATTTAGCCGTGCGGTCACATTTCCACATTGTAACGTGCAATTCATGTGACAGTTCATTCCCGTCTGCTTTTCAATAAGTCATGTCATGTTCTTCCAAAGTTTTAGTAAGTTTGTTCAAAATATTTTTCACTTATTTTTTGACTGGCACGAACACCGTCATTCTGTGACTCAGAGCTGTGAATTCATGCGATTCAAAGTTGTGAGTTTAAGGAGCATGATCCCTTAGTAAATATAAAATGATCTCATGAACTCTGTTACCCTTTCCACCAGCTGGAGACTGTGTGTAAACATAAAAATAGGAGTGCAGCTGTTTGGATATAAATCTTGCTCTTATGCAGGTAAAATAATTTAACATGGGAACCCTCAGGAAATGGGGCGAGGCAAGTCAGAACTCAGTAAGAAAGGTTACTGATTTTTACATAAATGTATTCCTTTATCTGTTTTAGTTATGTTTATTTGCCTCTTTCACCCCATTTCCAAGTGCAGGTTTCCTTCAGGGTATGGATTTAGATGACGTGCATAAAACTCCCACATTCTGTAAAAGAGAAGTTTGTTCTTGGAATGGTTCTGGTATTTCATCTGTGTCTCTGCATGCTTTTACCTGGGGTCATTTGAAATGTAGCATTTTTACTGCACTGAATATTGACAATATACAGTATCACCATAGCAATGTTTAGATTTTGTAATAAATGGCCAGTACCAAATAAAACAGTAAAACTGAATAATGCAAACCATATAACAATTAGAATACTATCATGCCATTAACGTTGCTTACAATACCAGGCTTACTGATTTTTTTTGCATTAAAAAGCTACATAGAGATGCTAATTCTAATTCAGTTTTTTTTTGTCGAAGTATGTAGGGATATTGAGAATTATTGAGCAAGCAAATTCTAATGGTGTGAAAAAGCTCAAAGGACAATGAATTGCCCTTTATGAACTCTGACCTTTTGGGCTCCTGTTTGTTCAACTGTCTTAAAGCCAGTGGCCTGTAAACAGAAGCTTTTCTCTGCAGTTTTTGTTTTTGCCCTCCTTTTCTCTGTCTAAGTATTATAAATCATTCCTTCATAGTATTTATTTCAAGCTTTGTTAAATAAGCCTGACCAAGGATTTTCACCCAAACCTAGGCTTTGCCCATTGAACTGCAGACGAGTGAAGCGAACAGCTTTTTTTTTCTTGTGTGTCCTTGTTTGTTCAGAGTGAGTCACTAGATCTAACTATTTTGGTTCCTTCATCAACCTTCAGCCCTGATCTACCATGGGACATATAGGGCTGGTCAGTCTTTCCTGCAGCTCTAGAGTTTTTTTTTTCATGAAGTGCAATAGTAAACCAGAGGGGTGCTATTGTTGCTGGTTACAGGTTTCAATAAATCACTATCAAATCCAGAATCCTCTTTGAACCCAGTTTATAAACCATCTGCATCAAGACCATTTATAAGGACCAATGTATAGACTGTATTCGAGCACTTTTCCCCTGTTGGATTACAGAGAAATTTCCATTATCGGCTTTCTTCTCAGGTGTCTTTATGATCTGCTTAGTTAGATTAACTGTGAGCTGTGCTTACAGCATTTACTCAACTACATTGCATCACACAGCAGGCACAGCAGAGGTGAAAATATAGTTCCTCAGGCATCGGCTGTGAAAAGGCTTTGTAAATCGATTCTTTCTCAGCAAAACAACACCCGCTGACGTGTAATGCACTAAGCAAACAATACACATGAACCTGTTCCTTCACAAACTCAAGGAAACTCAAGGTCCTCTGTAATTTTCTGCAGGTAGGTATAATAATATAGGATTTAGCCAAAAACAAAAAGCAGCAGTTGTGTGGCTACACTTTTAAATAAAATGTAACTTCATGAGTTTTCTTCCAAACTAAGTATGAAAAAGTCATTTTTCATCATTGACATTATGCTAAACTATCACAACCAGCCAGAGATGGACAAGAGTGAACTGATACCTCCTTTCTAGATCAGTTGTATTCTCATAACTGTGTTTAATGCTTATATTATGTTTAATGTAACAGCTTTTTTCCAAGCCTGCATGGAAAATACAATTTAATTTCACTGTGATTATGTGAAACCATACATATGCCTTGCAATGCAAAGAATAAACATGTGATTTGTTTTTAAAAATGGGAAATATATATTCCCCTCCTGTACTGTTGAGCACATCAGGCAATAGTGTCAGTCATTTCTATAGAAATAGTGTTTTTTTATTGGGCCAGGTTGCTAGCCCGTCTTCCTTTCTCATCTGGACTTTAGGGCTCGAACCACCGACCCTCTGATCAGCAACCCAGAGCATCGATCTTCTGAGCCACTCCAACTGCCATTGGAAATAAAATGACATATAAAAAAGAAATTGTGTGAAACAATGAAAATAAATCTGCATGCATATACTGTATTTTGCATACATTATGCTATATGCAAGGAAACTTTTGTGAAGTGCCCAAAAACCACATGTTCATGTGATTCATGTGACTCTTCTGTGAGGGAGACCACCTATTGAACTTGAGAACTGTTTAATTACATCCTGGATTTCATTAGCAAATCCTTGACTGAATCCATTGTTGTTCTTAAAGCCTTCATTCCTGTCAAGGAACACCACAAAACACTCCTCCTTCTGATCAGGCTCTCTAGAGTATTAAATATTCACTATTTAGACCTAATTATAATAAAACATTGTCAGTTTCCATGGCAGGGACACTGCTGAGGGACAGGGATCTCGGGAAGAAGATTGCTGAATATTTAATGAAAGTGCTCTTTTTAGTTAGCATAGGAAGAGTGAGTAGTCTTTTTAGTCAGCATACAAAGCTGAGACCCCCTCCATCTTTCTCTCGCTCTCTCTGACTCCAAATGTCAGATACAGGGAGGGAAACAGTTTACCAATCTAACACACACACACACACACACACACACAATAAAAAACACTTAGTTTATTAAAATAGACATTAGTGTACTGTTATTTTTTTCACACTTCTAACACACCTGAACCTCTTACGATAATGCAATAGAACAACATGAAATTCTACCATCTGTTTATCTAAACCTTATCCTGTAGAGGATCACACTGAGCTGGAGCCTACACCAGCAAACTCAGGGCACAGCCTGTATTAGTGCCAACCCATCATAAGGGCACAAGTACACACACAAAAAACACCTTTATATATCAAGGGCAATTTGGACATTCGATCAACCTATGTGCCAATAATTGTGCCATAATTTTTAGGAATACATAGGAATTAAGTAAGTTTGGAATTAACTTTGAAATAGATCGTTGGCAGCTTAACTGGTAAACCCGAATTGGTTTGTTCCTCTGACAGAAATCTTTGAAACAGAAACCTACAAACAGGGATTTGTATTTTAGAAAATGCTAGAGCACATAATCCCAGCGATGGATTGGAACCCCGTCCAGGGTGTACCGCGCCTCATGGCCGAACATGGTAGAACACATAATATTCATACAAATACCTGTACTTAAATTTACATGGCTGAATAGTCTGCATTCTGGAAAATCTTTCTAAAAATTGCATTTATACATTTTAAATGATATCTTGTATTATATCGCGTAAAATAAACTTTGCAAAATTGTTTACAGCAATTTACTTCTTTATTAAGAAATACTGTTTCTATTACTAAAATATTCACTAATATTTCTAAAACACTCAGTGTAACAGTAGCCTTTCCCACTCATCCTGCCAGTAATAACTCCCCTATATCCTAATTAGATATGATCTATGTCGTTTGCATTTAATTTCTTCTACAGTTATGTGGTGTTAAAAGAAAATAAAAAACACTATTTTGGTAATGCAATATCCTAAGTGACATGTTCAGCACTTAACACTGAGCGACTTCATTTCCACACCACTTTTTCACTGACAAATCATTATCTTGACAGTGTCCATGCTGCATGATCATTACAAACAAGATTAGAAGATGTTTTTTATGTTTTTAATATCCCACTGTTATAATAAATTGGTGTCATCAGACAATTTCAAAGTGTAAAACCAATGAAAATCAAGTGTTAGCCCTGAGGAAATGAAACAATATCGAAAATAACAGCAGGAAGGAATAAGAGCAAGGGACAAGAGGGACTGTCTAAGCCCTCGGAGCGAACAGTCTGGAATTGTGAATTGATTAATGCAGGCTGAATCCATTAGCTAATGAAGTCTGTCTGGACAAGAATGTGTTTTATGGAGAACCTGCCTCACCTCTTTGTCCCATATCTGTTGATGGGGGTTGTTCAGAGAATTGCATGGCTCTTACACTATTTCATGCTGTCTGTCATTGTCTGCCAGTAATATATGTTTCTATTTGTGTCCATATGGTTTCTGTGCCGAAAGGCAGAGAGGCATCTAGAGTTTATGCAGATGCAATAAACTAATGAACCTGGAAGCCTGCATGAAAAGGAACAATTTACCTGAGCCTATGAGAGCTCAGTGTAAGGGTTTGACCTTGCCTCACTCTTTGTGCTTCACACATAATTGAATCATTTTAACCACATTGTCCAAGAATACATTCTGCTCACTAAGTGAGTTCTTTTGGTAATTAGCGTCATGTTACGATATTAAAACATGCTCAGATGCCTCCTCTGCCCCTAAAGATAAGTACAAAGCATAATGATCTTAAAACTTAATTTAAAAGATCCAAAGATTATTTTTGCTAAACAGTTATTTACAGTGATTTACTGCGAGTAAGAAAGTAAAGTGAAATCAGACACTTTCAATGTCTCAGCAGGACTAATGATAAAGTAGCCCAGAGAGAACGAAAGATTCTGATTTTATTAACAAAGGCAGCGCTAATGCATGAATTCACTGAATGTCTTTGTGGCTTTATTTAGTGGAAATGCCTCTGCAAAAAGCACGAAAGGAGTATCAGACGTGAGATTGTTTTCCCATTACTGTCTTTGTCTGGTCCTGTTGGTTACCTTAAAGAAGGTCTGAGATTGATGGCAACACCCCCCCCCCAAACGCACCCCCCCACACCCACAATGACAACACAATGACACACACAAAGCATATTAAGCTATCCTGGTGTGTAGAAACATTTTTTTTTCTTCAGGAAATAAACATAAAATAACAATGTTTCATGAAATGTACTCTTAAATTTTCCATCAATCCATCCATCTAGGTAGGACCTCTAGTCAACATTACTCCTTAATTTTCCGTAAAGATTTGCATAAAAAGTTAAGAAGGCATCTTTGTTTTGACCTTTTTTTGAGGTCAAATTTATATGACTCAATAGCTTAACAATTCTAACACTGCTCTGGCAATAATTAATTTAGGAAGGACTATATGATATATATTATATTATATTATATTATTATATATTATATTATATTATTATTTATATTATATTATATTATATTATATGCAATCATAGTAATAAAATATTTGACAGTAGCTAAATCATAATCAGTGTAGTTTACATTGCTATAAAATGTTTAATCTCATGTAAGAAATGACTCATGGTCATGGCTAGGCTAGAATAATGTCACACTGCCACCTGGTGATTAACCGTGGCATTACTTTCAAATTCTCTTAGCTGAAATAGAATTCTTCATGTCTGTTTTCATTTTAGATGAGAGACGCTCTTTAATTTAATTGTTTGTACTCCTGTTAAAATTGCAGTTTTTCTTTAAAAAAAAAAAATGAAATAAAGATAATATCAAATAAAAAATATCAACAAGGAGAGGGTTACAAAAGAATATGGGTGCATGGAACGTGGGGTCCTTTACATTCTTTTTGTTTAAATATATTGGTATAATAAATGTACAAATATGAAATAGCTGTATCAGGGATTACACACATGAAAGACATCATTAACAATGTCATTGCAAAGAATATGATGTGTAGAAATGTTCATGTACTGGTCACTACCACTATGTGACAACAATCTCTCATATCCTTGACAATGTGGTAGTTTGGCTAGACCTCTATCAAAAAAAAAAAAAAAAAAAGCCCACCTAAATGACCCTAAGACAGCTGTGTACCCAAAGACCTCCAAACCCACTGTGAAGCATGGTGGCTGCAGCATCATCATTCTATAGACCTGCGTCTCTTCAAGCACAATAACCCACCAAAGCACAGGTCCAACACTGATCCCAGATCTAAATCATATGAAAAAACAGTTGGATGACTTGAAGTGGAGTGAGGCTGGGAAATCCTCTTGCAATTTAATAGCCCTGAGGCATTTTTGCAAGGAAGAGTGGAAAAAATTGCCAGATCAAAATGTGCCAAGTTGGTAGATTACTCAAAAGACTTGATATATATGTGAATATATATATGTTTTTCCAACATTAAGTTAATGAAGGTTAAGCTTAACAAAGGTTCTTTCTTTGTATATATATATATATTTTTAAAATATATTTTTATAAACATAAACAAATTTTATATTTAAGGAAATAAAGGAAAACAACTGATAAAGAAAGATACTTTCCCATAAAAAATTTTTAAAAAACGAGTAATCATGGAATCAGTCAATGTTATAAAAGTAAAGAAAAAGGGTTCGTCAAGGTTCAATAGATAATCAAGGGTTCTTTCTGAATAGGAACTAATCTGTTTTTAAAGGGTTTCAAAAAGTGCATTCTGGTATTATTTATTAGTATAGATATATATAGAAATGGTTAACATGCATGCCTAGTAATAATTACTAGCAACTGACATCAGAATAATTCATAGTTAGAGTATTAGGCAATCTGGTAAACACATACTGAAAAACACACTGCTGTGGCTAAATCTTTGAAACAACCAAATATGATAAATAAATATGTTTTGGTCATTTTTGACATCCGATTATATATATATATATATATATATATATATATATATATATATATATATATAAAGCATAGAATTCTTTACAATTATTATTTAGACTAATTTCCTGAACTGCACGGTTGTCGTTGTGTCGGTTTAACAAACTCAGAGGAAAATGCAGTCAATTTTTCTAAAGACACCTAAAACCTTGTTAAAGTGTGATATTTTCACACAGTATATAACAGACTTTAATTATGCTGTTGGAAAGTAATGAGCTGTAGTGAAATAGGCATAAATTCACTGAAAAATAAATCATGTATTCAATAATTCATGATTTAAAGATGTACTTTAAAGATGACAGTGTACAAAGTGTTAAAATGTTAATGTGTTAATAGTGTTAATAATGATAAACTGAACATTTATATATTATAATAATAAATATGAACACAATTATATTATATTATATTATATTATATTATATTATATTATATTATATTATATTATATTATATTATATTATATTATATATTTTAATACTTATAGATAGTTATATATGGTTATAAAAGTATATAAAGTCATATGTTTCAGTTAAGGAGAAGCTAGGAACATTTTAATTCTTAATATATTGGAGTTGACCTTACATGTCCAAATATTTACCCTCTAATATTTCTTTCCAGTTCTGGGACAAATAGGAGGCATAACCTCTGCTGTTTTAACAGCTGAATGTTTCGCCATGAAAGAAAATACAAAGAAATGAATCACTGATGAGGATCACTGCTACAGTAAGAATGTAAAAGCCGTGTCTCAGATCGAGCGTCACCCACTGGCTAATTGCCGCCTGATAAGCTTCGGGCAGCTTTAGGATTTAGAGCGTATCAGGAACATGAGAGGGTGGGAGAGCCTGTCTTCGAATGAAAGGACAAGCGTGGAGGAGGAGGGATTGCCAAAGAGTCAGAGAGAGTGTGTCTGTGTGTGTGGAAGAAAGATGGTGAATAAAAATGGAGAGATTAAGGCAAAGTCTGTGTGATATGATGGAAGAATGCGCATTTATTTGTCAGTGTGTCGGATCAGTGAGGGCATCCAAAGCCAGGTGCTGACTCAAAACGTTCTCGAGGCTGAAGTCTGCTGTCCTGCCTGAAGGAGGGGTGCCGTTGTCGTCACACATACAAACACACACACACACACACACACACACACACAATCTGCACTGAGCTGCGGCTGCAGGCAGTAACAGAGACACTGAGAAACATCCAGACTCCCATAAACCATGGCAGATATGGGTAAGTACCTAAAATGGGTAAGTTTTATATAAATCTGTCTGGATAAAAGTAAGTGCTTATGAACCTTAGGCTGTAATGTGATGCATTGTGCTTTGAGAAAGGGTTGCTGCATCCCAGAGAGGCTTGTATTTACCTTCTATCTCACCTGACCATATTTAAGCCTGGGCTTTGAGATGTGATAAGCTCCACAAGTGGACATGATGAAGTCACACCTCCGATAGAATTGGGTCTTAGCCGCTGTGTGACTGTTTAAGGTGTCTTCATGCTGCCATGAAAGCTGCCCGAGCTAATGAGAACCACAGGGAGTCTCTGCCACTCAGTTTTTAAGTCTCATTTCTCCAGATTCTCATACTTCTCTGATCTGTGTTTGGGTCTGACCATGGCGGATTAATATCTATTTATACTAAAAGCCTGCAGTTAGAATCTGGCTGTGTTCAAAAAGCCCAGCACTATGTATTTCTATTTTCACCCTTCTTACCAGGGATTATCTGGGTGATTACTCCTGCTTGTGCAGACATTCTATGTCTACTCAGCTCTGTCTGTATTGTATGCTGGGTTTGCCTTCAAGAGAACAAGACGTACAGTATAATGCAAATTAGGCTTTAGTATTCAAAAATATAATATCTCTCTCCATACCTTTCTTCCATTTAATTCTGTCTCCATTTTTATTGACTTCGGCAAATGGAAAATGGTCATTGATTAATATCTCAGTAACAAATCAACGGCAGAGAACTGGAAATGCATTGCGGTCCATTGTATACAGAGGAACAGAGCAAATGAGTTATTAAATCACTTCTTAAAGTTCTTGCTCGAATGAACCATTTAAGTGAAAATCAGTCATATGCATAAATCCAGTGTGTTCTGCCTAACTAAAAGGCCAACATAAAAAAGCACATATCCGGGAAGTAACTTTTATAACATTTGACAATAACTCATTGCCTCTATTAAACTAAAAATAGATTCTGGATGCGCCTCAGTTCTTTAACAATCAAAATATGAATTTGTGCAAGATATGTGTGTGAAACATTGATAATTATTTTAATGCTATTTCATGCAATTTAACTTATTTTAACAGTGTGCAGACAAGTCCTTGTCCTCTATATACAACTGAATGCTTTCCTTTCTGATATTCTGATGTTTTGCTGTTTCTGTGTTAATGTTTTAGATGCTCTGACTAGGGCTCTGAATGCCATCAGTGTGAGCACTGAACTTGTAGAAGAGGAGCTTAAGCCTCATATTGAAACTCTTCTAAATATCTTACTGGAGAAGAGTGAGTCTAGATTTTCATATCCTTTTATGCTTCTATCCTTTCAACCATAAATCCATCCATCCATCCATCTACCTCTCCATTCATTTTGAAGCCTGTTGTCCATCCATCCATCCATCCATCCACCCCCCATCCATCCATCAACCTCTCCATTCGTTTTGAAGTCTGTTGTCCATCCATCCATCCATCCATCCATCAACCTTTCCATTCATTTTGAAGTCTGTTGTCCATCCATCCATCCATCCATCCATCCATCCATCCATCCACAACTTCATTCATTTTGAAGCCTGTTGTCCATCCATCCATCCATTTATTTTGAAACTTGTTATCCGTCCATCCATCTAACCATATCCTTGCTGACAATCAATCCATTCATAAATCCAAACTATCCTATATAAATCCTCTATCCCTAAACGATTTCATCTGCCCAACTAAAACCTTACTCTTCATCCTTCCTTTCCATTCATCCATCCTACCACAATGACACTATTTAGCACCATCTAAACCATCTACCAGCTAACGTCTGATACTCTAAGTAAGTTCTCATAAGCAAAGGCAGAGCTATATACAATCCACATGTACACAAAATGCCAGAGCGAGAGAAAGAGAGAGAAGGAGATGAGGTACTCTTGAATAAGAGACTTGAGACA